>JAECXP010000003.1:4810000-5410000 GCA_018152965.1 Scaptomyza pallida
ACGCAGCAAGGGTGCTCCAGTTTTTCGAGGCATATCCCTATTGTCCGCACCATTCACACTGCCATGCCCGTGACCGCTGTGCCCGTTGTCGTTATCCTTCTCCCAGAGCAATAGTAGCAGCACCACACATTCCAGCGTCGCCGCCAGCGTGCCCTTCTGGACGCCCAGCTCGAGCAGCAGGCACAACGCCGTATGCCTGTCTGTCAGAGGTGCTAAGCAGCGTCCGCCCATGGGATCGCCCAGGGCGACAAGGCGCAGAAATTTAATGGAACGTTCCATCACCTCCAGCCACAGGGGTGAGACCTGGGCAGCAGCATCGAATAGTGTAGCCTCCGGCAGCTCCTGCAGAGATTCGAGCGCCTCGCTTAAGAGTTCGCTGCACATTTCCATGTCCTCGCCCGAGCGCCAGGCGCGACGCAAGAAGGCGAAACTGAAATTGAGCGCTGCTCGCGTTCCAACGCGCGCTAATCCCAGAGCAGCATGCTCCGGCTCCGAAGGTACAGTTGCTGGCGGACATGGCGCTGCCACAACACAATCCTCCTGCTGCTGCTGTGGCGTTTGCTTCTCCTGTTGCTGTTGTTGTTGACGCTCCGCTTGGTTGCGCTTGAGGGCCACAAAGTAGCGTTCATAGATGAAGAGCTGCTGGCGCAACTGCTGGGCCGACAGACAGTTGGCGGCGGCACGCAATGCCAGCTCATGGAGTTCTCCGATCAGGGAACGCTGGCAATCGTGCTTGGCCAGCTGATTAGGTGGTTGGCTCCACATCCAGCTGCTGAGGGTAAGCTCTGTGGCATGCTGCTGCACGGCGGCAGCCTGTTGAGCCGCTGCCGAGGTCAGCTTCTTGATGGCCGTGTCGGAGTCGAGGGGTCGACAGCTGTCGCAGTTGCAGGCGGAGAGGGGGCCGCAGTATTCGGGTTGACAGCAGGCGCATTGGAGCGCTTGAGCGCCACAATAGTGTTTGCCATCGTCGCCGAGATAGGAGAGATGGCCGCGGGCATTGATGAGGGGGGCGGCAGGCGAGGAGACCAGCTCGCAGTCCTGGATTAAATGATTCCAGAGTACGGAGCCCTCGGAGGCGTTGCGCAGGCAGGCAATGAGATCGGCGCGCAGCCATTTGGCATCCAGATATGGTAGTGGACGTAAATAGAGATCACTGATCGGCACGATTCCACTACTGGAGATTGACGATGAAGCAGGAGCAGGCGCTTCTGCAGCAGCAGCAGGCGCACCAGCATTTGTGGCAGCTGCCGACGACGACGACGTTGCAGGTAGAGCAGCAGATGCAGACGCAGGAGCAGGCGGAATAGCTGAAGAAGAGGCAACGCCAGTGCCGCCAGCATTGCCCAACCGAACATTGAACATTGTCTTTCTTTCTTTCTCTATATGATATTATTTTCAACAGAAAACTGAACTCCTGCAACGGCTGGTGCTTGCAACAATATTAATAATATCATGGCACATTTATTAATTAATATTTGCAAGTTGTTTTTGTTTTCGCTTTTTCGGTTGATTTTCTCTGCTTCTTTCTTTATTTTCGTTTCGTTTTTTATAGTTGATTCGAGTTCTGTTGTGGACGAGGTAAGAAGAAGAAGTGCTTCGGTTACTAGCTGCGTTTCTTGTACTTGCTTGTGCTTGCGCTTGTGGGTGGTGGTGCAGGGGTGGGCGGTTTCGGGGACTGTGTGGTTGCAGGCTCAGTCGTCGTCAATGTCGTCAGACCCACACACGCACGCACGCAGAACTTAACACAAACACATGCACACAAACACCAACACCAACGTTCTCTCACTTATACACACGCACAAAAACTAGTGGCTTTGGCTTAGAATGATTCGTAGTTTTCGTTTTCGTTGCCATTGCGTGAGTTGGGTAGGGTAGTGTTTGTTCTAAAGGCTTAAGCTCAAAGTTAAACCCAGTTATTTACATATGTATGTTCATGACACTTGCACTTATGCTATGCTCATTGAACGCACAACGGCCTCACATTGTTAAGTTAGTTCATCAATTATATTGTTCGTTTGTTGCATCTCTTAAGCTTAACTAAAATGTATTTAATCAATTAATAGTCGCCGTTGTTCTTTCTGCTTGCACGCGAGCAAGCCTGCCAACCTGCTTCGTGCAGCAATCCTATCGACTATCATGCGGCTCATCAAACTATCGTGCACAACATCTGGCAGCACTGGCCATGTGTTTACATTTTCAAAATGCAATTTAAGCGCGCGCGCAACAAACGCACCAAAACCAGGTCACACAACTTTTATTCAAATTCAAATAAAAACAATGTTCACTTGACCTGCAACTATTGATCTGGCAGCATTGTCCAACCACTTGACCAGCCTTGAACAAGTTGAAGCTTTACTTTTCGTTACAAAAAAAAAAAACATTTGATGACCTCACCATCGAACGTCATCAAGCCATTTAGCAGTCTTTATGGCACCCTCTCCTATAAATCAACCCCAAATCGTAACTGGCACAGAAGGAAACAGCCCTCCCCATCGTAGTTTTTATACCCTTATATTCAATGCCAACAATTTGTGTGTACTTTAGAGGAATAATTCGTTTATTTATCGAATACATTGAAATGCATACACGAGTTGTTCTCAATTTGTTTTTTTGTTGATTTTGATTTTTTTTTTTTTTGTTTTGTTTTGTTTTTATATTTATATTACTTTGTATTTGTTTAAATAAATAAGATACATACGTTTAATCAATAATAGCAGTATTTATCGTGCAAATTTGATAAGCATAATAATTGTTTACGTTTACTTTTTGCTTGTTTTTCTTGTTTTTTGCTTGGTTTTTTTTATGAAATAAGTTTTGCATTAAATATATGAAAAAAATATATATGTATTTGTTTTGTTTTTTGTTATTTGTTTTTGTTTTAATTAGCTGCTCTATATATTTCAATTTACTTTTTCTTTAAAGTAAAAAACGATCTGCGCTTTGGTTCGTCCTTTTGTGAAGTAGCTGGCAAAGTCTGGGATCTGCTCGCCGCCACAGCTGCCGATTCACTCTGAGCTTTCAGGGCGGAAACCCACTGTGACATCTCGTTATCGTCATGGGCTTGCATCAAGAACTCAGCGCCGCTAGCCAACCTGTGTCATAAGATTGATTTAGTATAGCTTCATGGATGTCATGTTTATGGGACACTTACTTCACTCGCAGAACATGCTTCTTCTTGGTGTAATCACTGGCAATTTCGATAGCAGCACCTTGCAGATCGTAGCTGGGTTCGCCGCGGAAGGTCAATTCGGGATTACTCTTATAACCCTTCTGATCTTTAAAGAACGAAACGCGTCCGGCACGTGCAGCCATATAAACCTATAGACAAATCAAAAACATTAAAACATTAAGTTTAAAAAACATAAAATATTGTTAGCCTTACCTTATCCCAAGATCTGTTGGATGCCTTCTTGGTGGCCGATTCCCATTCATGCTTTCGTGTCACATAACCCTCTTGACCATCTCCAGCAGCTGGTGTAGCGCCACGCTCTACATAAGAAAATTGGAAATTGGAGTTACGAAACATTTTGAATTTTATTATTTTAGAATAAGCTCAACAACAGCACAATTCGAAAAGTATACTACAAATTCATTGTATTCATACAATTTCTAAAAGCCTACTATCGACAATATATAGAAAGAAAAAGAAATAGAGATAGAAAGAGAGAGAGAGGAGTCAACTTCAGGGTCTCTCATGGTCAAGAGTTATACCTGTTTGTGCCTCGACAACACGCTCAATGTCAATGGCTGAGTCTGCAGCGCCTGCGTTTATTGTTATTATTGGTTAGTTGTTTGGGTTATAATCCGGCAATTGATTTGAAAGCATGATTGAATGAGATGGAATGTTCAGATTTAATTGGTTATTCGTTGGTTAGATCATAGATGGTAGTTTTTCTTTTTTGATTATTGTTTGGAAGAAGGTTTTGCAATTTAACCTCGGATACGTGCTTTGGGTTAGGGAGAGGTTTTTGGTTATAAGTTAGGGTAAATATTTTTCAATTGAACATCAAGTATGACATTGCTTTGGCTATATGAATTCCTACCTGATTCGTCATGGGATATGCCCACATCAACATCATCGCGTCGCTCAGCCTCACGCTTGGCCTGCTCGGCCGCCTCCGAAGCAGCCTTAGCCTCCTGTTCCTCCTTAATGCGTTGTCGCTCCGCCTCCTCGGCCATCTCTTGACGCCTCTTCATTTCCTTAAGCTCAAACTGTGTATTACAAAGAGAAAGATAGATTGAGTCCATGTATGAATCTGGGTCAAAGCCAATCACTTACTGTTGTCAAACGCTCAAGTGCACTGAAGCGCTCCTCTTGTGCGGCAGCCGACTTTTCGAATGCTTCATGTTTCTTTATTAGATTCTCCACTTCGTCAATTGTGTGTCCCAGCTCAGAGGACAGCAGGTACGGCTCCTGGGCAATAAGCCAAGCCTCAGCAACGGCAGCATCTCGGGCAAATTGATAAACCTCCAGAACTGCAAGCAAAACAAGATTAATTATCTTCTTCGAATTGAAAATCAGTATAATACATACTTAGTTGAAGGTTCTCCCATCGTTCCTCCCAGCGCAAGAGCAGTGCTTGGCGACTGTTGTTCAGCGACTTCAGGCGATCCTTGATGTCAGCGGATGCATAATGGTTGCGCGTCAGCAGCTCCTTGCCCAGCGATATGCAGGCGCTGAAGTTATCCTCACGTGTATCGATCTCGGCCTTCAAGCTCTGATGATTGTTCATCAGCAGCTCAACCCCGGAGACGTCACGTGGCTTCTCCGATGTGTTCATCTGGCGCACCAGATCCTCCATCCAGATGGTTAGAATGCGCACCATGTTAAAGAAACGGAACAGATCCCCGGTGTCGGCCAATTTCTGTTTGCGTGCATCGCACATAGCTTGGAGATTGTCCCAGGCATGCAATACTTCCTGCTCCCGATTGGTGATCTCCTTGGCCTTGTCACCGGCATAGGCATCCTGCAGCTTGGCAGACTCCTCTTGGATCTGTTGGACCTGTGAGTACAGTGTGGTCAGATCCTGCAGGAAGTTGTAGTGTTTGCGCTGCAGCGTCGATACGGAACCGGCATCGCGACCCAGCTCATCGGACACACCGTGTTGCTTCTCGAGGATGCGGCCGAGCACGTCCTTGCAGTCATGGAAGAATTTGTGCAGTTCCCGCGAGGCGGCCAGCATTTGGGTGCGTGTCTCGATCAGTTCGAGCAGATCCTGCCACGACTCGTTCAGGTTATCCTTCCACTCGGCAATGGTGGCCGAGTCCGAGTGACCGGCCTGAATCAGATTATCGGCAATGCCATTGACCTTGGCCACACGTTCACCACCCACAGCCTCTGTGTCACGGGCGAATTCATTGAAACGCTCCGACAGGAGTGTAACATGATCATAATCCTGACCCAGCTCTTGGGAGCCAGCGACGACTTCGCGATCGGTAATCCATTGCTCCAAATCATCGACCTCGCGGCTCAGCATGAACAGTTGGAGTGCTTCGTTGAGGCGAGCACGACGCTCACCGGCCAAATCCTTAAGTCCGGCATACAGCTTGTCCAGCTGGGATTGCTTGACGGCGACGGCATCACCGCTCGATACATCATCGGGGCTAAACTGGCGCGCCACCTCACCCAGCTGGCGAATGGTGTTGGCATAGTCTTCGACCGATTGCTCCAAGTTTTCGTGCTTCTTCATTAGATTCTGTGCGCTAATCTCATCCTTGCCGCGATCCTCGACCATCATGTAGAGCTCCTGTTCGCTCATCCATGATTCGGCCTCCTGGGCATCAAAGAAGTACTGTTGCACCTTCTCCGACTCCAACAGATGCTTCTTGCGATTCTCGATGGCATCCTTGAGCTCCTGCCACTTGGCTGTCAAATCGCTTATCAATGCCTCGAACTTCTTGGCATCCTCGTGTCCCTCATCGATCAATTTGCGTCCATTGTTGCAGATGGCATTGATGCGTGGCTCATGGTTATCGATCTCGGTGGCCAGCGATTGGTTCTTCTTCTTGAGTACATGGACATTGAACAGAGAGTTTCCATAGTCCGTGGAGTTGGCAACGGGCAACTTCTCATCGATCCAGAGCTTCTCGTCCTCGACATCGCGACAGAACTGGAAGGCTTCCTTCTTCTTTTCGAGCTGCTTTTGTCGCTCCAACAATGGCGCCTTGATCTTCTCGAAGCGCTCCAACACGGCCGTCTTCTTGACCACAATCGGTTCGATCTTCTCCTCGGGCACCGTCTTTTGCAGATATTCGGTCTGCTTGTCAATCTCCTCGACTTGGCGTGCCTTCACTGCCATCTGTGTCTGGATGACTTGTTGCTTCTGCATCAGGATATTCACGGAGGTTAAATCGTTGGCGGTATCACCGCTAACAATCTGCCGCTCCAGATCGGTAATGTACGAATCGATGTCGTCGCAGGTCTGTTGGACGAGAACCTCGCGATTGGCATCGAACAGAAGGGCGCCCTTCTCCTTGGTGTGCACCTCGAGGTCATCGAATTGCTTGGCCAATTCCTTGAGCTTGGGCTCAATGACATCCTTGAATTCGGGCTTCTCCTTGGAGAGCTCTTGTGCGGACTTTTCGGCCTCGAAGAGACGTTCCTTGTTGGCAGCAATTTCGGCCTCGAAAGCCTGATGCCTTGTCCACTTGGAGTGAATGGTCTTGGCGCTGCGATAGGTCTCATCCTGGGATGTAACATACTTCTCCTGCACCCATTCGGCCAGCTCCTCCAGATCTTGCAGGAACTCATGCAGTTTCACTTGGTTCTTAAGCTTCTCGTGCTGATCCAGAGCACGCTGACGGTTATCATCCCGACGTCCCGTAATATTCTCCGCCCGCTTGCCAATCTTGTCGGCATCGAAGTGCTCCTTCTCGACCAGAGTGTCGGCCACTTGGAGCAGCGTATTGATCTTATCATCGTTGGCCTCCATGGTGGTGAGGAAGGCCTCGTGACGCTTCAGTTGATTCTCGGCCTGTTCCAGGTTAACTGGTGTGTCGTCCTTGCTTAGGAAATGCTCCTGCTGGCTGAGTAGCACCTCGGTCTGGCGAGCATCACGATTGAAAAGTTGTTGATCGAGGCTCTGTGACAGCAGCATCTGGCGATTCTCCCACATCTGGTGCAGCTCCTCCCAGCCGTCCTTCAGGGCATTCAAGCGTTCACGCAAGAACATATATTGCGGATCATCGGAAGTGTTGCCCTCGGAGGTTAGACGTTCGCCGTACTCCATCATGGACTTGTAATCTTCGGTATAGTTGTCGATCTCCTCACGTATGGACTGATGCTGATTGAGCAGCTTCTCAGCCTCCGGCAGTGATGTAGGCGTGTCCTCAGATGCAACATCCGTTTGGGTCTTGGTCAGCCAGGTCTGGAAGTGATCCAGATCGCGCAGGAAGCGATGCAAATCGCCAGCCTCCTCCAGTTTGGAGTCACGCTCCTTCAGCATCTGTGTCAGCTGCTCCCAAATGAGTTCAATTTGTGCGATGCGCTCGCGAATGATCTGGGCCTCCTCGGGATGTTCCACCTCAATGGCGTCTGCTTCGCGACCCAAGCTTGACAATTTGGCCTGGATTGCGGCTAGATCGCGATCCATGCCGCTAAGACGACGCTGCAGGGTCATCACACCCGTAAGATCCATCTCCAGGCTGTCGGTTTCGGTGAGGATGCGCTTCTTGTCCTCAATCCATGAAATTGTCTCGCGGCACTCAATATAGAAGGTCTGGACACCATGAGCGGACTTCAGGTCTTCCATCTTGGCCTCGGCCTTTTCGCGCAGCGTCGACCACTCCTGGTTCAGATGATTCTGCCTGTCCAGGATCTCATCGGAATTGGGATGCTCCACATGGAGCAGCTGGCGGGCCAGTTGATTGACAACGGCCACGCGGGAAGCATTCGCATTCATTTCCTTGTCGAAGCCCTCGAAGCGATGCTTCATAATCTCAACATCTTCGATATCCTTGCCGGGCACCATGGTATCCAACATCTTGGTCTTCTCCTTGATCCATTGCTCGACGCCATCGGCCTCGGACATTAGCTTGTACAGACTGAGTGCATCCAAAAGACGTTGCTTGCGCAGCTTGGCCAGCTCGGTTAGCTCCTTGTAGCGTGTATCGATTGCCTCCAGACGTTTGTCCACATTTGCCTTCTCCGGCTCGTTGAGCTTCAGGGATTCGGCCTGTTTGTGAAGTGCATCGATGACCTCGGCATAGTTCTTAAGCTCTTCGGCGACATCCTTGTGCTTCTTGAGCAGCGACTGGACATTGGCCTCATCACGGCCGACATCCTCGCTGGAGACAATGCGCAGCGTGTCCAGCATCCAGTTGTCCACATCATCGGCATCGGCAAACAGCTGGAAGTAATCGACAGCATTCTCCAGACGCTGACGGCGATACTTGGTCAGATCAAGCAGATGATCCCATTTGGACAAGATCTCCTTGAGACGATCCTTAATGCGATCAGCACCAAAGTGACCCTCAGTGATGAGCTCAGCGCCCACCTTGGCCACATTTTGCAGCTGAGGATCATGCGATGTGATCTCCGATTCGAGTGCCTTGTGCTTGCTCAGCAGCAGATTGACTGTGGTCAAATCATGACCGATCTCATCGGTCGACACAATCTGCTCCTTTTCCTTGATCCAGTTCTCCTCGTCGGCGGTGTCCCAATAGAACTGCCAGAGCTTGCGACTCTCCTCCAGGCGACTGCGACGCTCCACAGCCAAACGCACAAGCTCCGCATAGGCATCCTCCAGCTGCTGGACGCGTGATACAATAATTTCGGGATCGCATGGCTTATACGATTCGGGATCATCGCTAAGGAATTTCTGGGAGTTCTGCACCACGACCTTGACACGTTCACCCAATATATTGATGTCCGCCTCGACCAGCGAATGCTTTTGCAGCAGATCTTCGACGCCCATCAAATGCTTGCCATAATCGTCGGTCATCAGCAGTTGCTTGATCTCCTCCATGTTGTCCAGAATGTATAGCATCTCCTGGAAGTTCTGTTGCAGCTGCAGCGAGATCTCCAAACGCATGCGACGTGCACGCAACAGCTCCAACAGATACGTCCACAGACGCATGACATTATCCTTGCGCAACAAAATGCGCTTCACATCGTGATAGCGCTCCGACTCCAGCTCATCGCAAACAGCAACCACTGCTTGGACACGCTCCTCATAGGCAAAGATGTCGGTTTCGATGGCCTCATGCTTCTTGGCAGCTGCCTCCACAGCGGCCAGATCGAAACCAAAGTTATCCTGGCTGACCAAACGTTGATTCTCCGACAGCCAGGTCTCACGCATGGAAGCCTTGCGATCGAAACGTGCTGCCAACTGTTCCAGTTTCTCTTGACGGATGAGCTCTTCGCGTAGCGCCAGCTCACGCTCATGCTCGGCCTTCTCGAGCCGTTCCCAGGCCTTGTTGATGTCCGATATCATTTTGCCCTCCTTGGGCGTATAGGGTTTCTGGTTGTTGGCGCGCATCTTTGATTGCAGTGTGAAGAGGAGCACCTCCAAATTGCCCTTCTCCACGAACTTCGGGGGCTTTTCGATGGTGCGATAGTTGGAGAATTGCGCCAATTGACCCTGTACGCCAACCAATGAATTCTCAAACTCACGCTCACCCAGCGACTGTATCGTCGTCTCGATCCACTTGAGCAGATCGCTGGTGAAGTGCTCATAATCATGGATCATCTTGTCGTTCTCCATGGCAATGCCAACCACTTTGCCAATACGTTTGCCCTGCACCGTTTCCTGCTTCAGTTTGCTGAAGTAATGATAGTACGTGACCACATAGGTTATGATCGATTTCTCATCGGGATGTTCGACAAAGACATCCTCGGCATCCAGGAGCTTGGCCAAACCCAGTTTATCTTCGGCTACATCGAATGCATTATTTAGGTTGTGTATGGCATTGGTCTTTGACAGCTTCTCGAACTGCACCAGATCTGGACGGTGTTTGTGTATGATCGCATTAAAGGCCAAACCATCGCGCCACGATGTTGTAAAGTTTCGTACGTTCACATTATGATAGCCAGCGGTCTTCATCTGGCACCACAGCAACAGAGCATCCTTTGCTGATTTTGTCTCCTTGTTGTCCACCTCCTCAATTGTGATATCTTGTATCTATATATTAGGAACAACAGTAAGTTTAAGATCAAGATCAAAGCAAAAACACTGAGAAAAACATTTTCAAACATCTGCAAATTCTTTAAATAACTTTTTCTTCTCAGCGATTAGATCGAGTTCTTACCTGGAAGCGCAAGATAATCGTCCAGATGAGGCCGAGATTGAGTGAGGCATTGCCATCGACAATGTCGTGGGAGCCAATGTTCTCCAGATGGACACGCTGTTCGCGTAAGAACTGAAGTGCTTTATCAACATTCTCCAAGCAGTGAATGCGCATCTTGCCCTTGGTTGGCTTGGGCAAACGTTCGCCGGATAGCACCTCGAGCAGCTTGATTAAATGCTTGCCATCGCGCATATCCACATAGAGATCGGCGATGCGGCAATTGACGCGACACAAATGCGAATTAACCCATTTGGTGAAGGTCTTCTTCTGTACGCTTTCACGCTCCTCGGCCAAAGCCTTAATGCGCGATCTCTCGAATAGGCGGGAGCTGGAATTGCCGCCATCGTATTCGTATTCATCGATATATTCGTTGCCGGGACCCTGGCTTGGATCCCATCGAACAATTGAAATGTCCGTCGTCATTTTGTCAGCTTGTGCAAATAGTCCACAATTCTTACCGCAAAGAATTCAATTTTGTTGTATTCCTAATTCCGAACCGAAAATAAATCTCAAAGAATAACTGCAACAAAAGAGAAAAAAAACGAGAAATGAGAAAACTTCATTGGAAACTTCGTTTGGGTTAACTGTTAACTTCCACCGCCCCTTTCCCATATCGATGATTCATAAGACACAATGGCGTCACATTGAGTGGCCTGCGGGTCGCCTAGGTCAACTGGCTTCCATGTCCGATCACAATTGTCGCTCACTGTACTTATGTGTATGTATGTACGGATGTTTGCATGTCTGTGTGTGTTTTTATTATTTTTTGGCTGTATAGTTAACGCGATTACATCACGCCCCATCCGCCCCATGCTATTCTCATTCCGATTTTCAAAGTGTGACAGGTTGTGGGGCGGGGCTTAGGGGGCTTTTGGGGAGGGGTGGAGGCACTGATTTAAATCGCACGGTGGTGAAATTGCAGGAAATTCAATTCACAACAACAACACAAAAAAAGAACTATCGAAATGACCGAAATGTCTCATAGATACAAAAAAAGACATTTGTGTGTAGTTGTGCTTAATACATTTTGTTTTTTATCTATGTACCGATGGGAACTGTTTTTCGTACATACACACTTGTACATACTATATATGTGTGTGTGAACATACAGGTATGTACAAACAAACATTCTCCAGCTATGCAAGTGTAATTTGACCTTTATTCAAAAGCGAGCAGGTCATTCCCTTCACACAGACATGCATAGTACATTGTGTATGTATGCATGACTACATAGTTGAGGCAATTATGTTGTTTTTGTGTGCTTTTTTTGTTGTTTTTTATTTAACACATCAGACTTTCAATTGCACTGAGAGTCGTTTTTACTGCCCTGCTGCTGATGATTTAATTTATGCTCACAATAAGGCATGAGCTAATTTTGCACGAACAACAATGTATTTAGAAAAACAACAAACCAGAAAGAACAAAAAAAAAAAAACAAAAGAATTTAGCACACATTTTGTTATTTACATACACATGTATGAGCACACACATACACACAGGCACACATCAATATTCGCCTTCACGCAGCTCTATTATCTATTACGTAATATTTTTCTGATTATAACGAAAACGAAGCTTAAAACTTGCCGACAGACAGACCGACTAAGATGAGCGGGAGAGCATGAATAACGAAAACAGAGCGAATACACCAACAACAACACCAACGCAGCAGCAGCAGCACAAACAAACAAATAAACAGGCGGCATACGCACCGAGAGCTCGTGAGAGCTGAAAACGAAAATGGAGAGCGTAGCTCAAAACGAGAGAGACGAGGAGAGTTAATGAGACCAAAAATAAAAACCGAGTCACAGTGTGACTGTGGTTATACAGGAGGGTGTGGGGGCAAAGCAAGCCCAGTAAATGGGGTAGGTTTTGAACTGAGCTCGGAGGCAAGTTTGCAATTATGATTGCATGTCATACAAGCAAATACACACATATACATATGTTTGTGCGTGTAAACGTCGTATGTACACACATACACATGTATGCGTATGTTGATCTTGTTAGAAGTGAGTTCATCACATTGATTTGATTAGCGAGTAAGGCGCGGTCGTTTTCTTGGGGCTTGGAGCATGGGGTTTCGGAGTTGTGCAATTGCCGTCTTTCAATTCAATTAACCAGGGCAGCGCATTAACGCTCAATGCAAACCACCATTGGAGTGAAAACTCCAAAAATGTTTAATTGTATGTTGTTTATTGTCGATGTTTGTTTTTGTATGTACGTACATTTGTATAAGGAAAACCTGTTTCGGGATAGCGCTAATGTAATATTTTTTTTGTGTTTTGTTTTTGTGTGTTTAACATGAAAACGCTTCAAGCTATGAGGCTTCTCTAACTCACTCATTAACACGCACACACACACAGGTATGTGGCACATGTACATGCATACATACATTATGAATACGTGCTCGTTACTTTACAACTGTACAATTTGAGTTATGGCCGTTGATTTGTCATTTGTTTAAGGCAGGCGGCGGCGTCGGCGGTAATTACAAAAAAAAGGTGGGCCAAACCTTAACGAATACTAGCACACGCACTAGAAGTGTATGTGTGTGTGTGTGGACAAGTGCAGTGCCGTTCATTCTATTCGTTCGCTTTTTACCCATTCCAATGTATCGATAAACAACTTCAATTCAACTCGTGACCTCTTGGAAGGATTTCCTATTTTTACATGGGGCGTGTGTATGTGTGTGTGTGTGCACGTAACTGTATTTCAAAGTGCATTTCGCTGTCAATGTGCGTGTGAGTGAACACATAAAAAAAAGAAGATAGAGATAGAGAGAGGAAGAGAGCAAAAGATAGATATTGTGCGTTTGTGTGCGTGCGTATTTGTGTACGATTAAAAACATTTCATTTATGTATACATGTATGTAGAAATGTTTGTATTGATGTATGTGTATATCTCGATTAAATATTGCCTTTTATCGCACTTTTCATTCGGTCACTTCTGACGCAAATGTTACTCAAGTTTTTTTTCTTGTCTTTACTTATCCGTACCGTTGCTTTAAAACTTCATTTACTTGAGTGTGTCATATTTTTGTTATGATTTTATGTTTAAGTTTAATTTCGTTTCACTGTTTATGCAGCAAGAAATATTCGGTCAGTTTTATTAAACGGCATAAGCGTAAATGAGTATAGTACACACACACAGTAAACAGTACACAGTACCACTCAACACTCGACTCGAATCGACTCTACGCTACGGTTCTCACATCTCACATACTAAACGAACTGAAAACACCGAATGATGTCATCAACGGCAGTAGCGACTGCGATAGTCGGGGGCAGGCAATTTTAATCGATGATGTTTTTATTATGTATGTATGTATGTACATACCGAACGTGTGATCGTGTATGCATGCATATATACATGGATTATATATCAGTTATTTAATAGCGACTAAAGTTACACACAGACTGTCCCACATTTAAAACTTTGAGATACTTTTTGGGCTCACTTGAGTCTTCTTCTTCTTGCCACTATGCACTGGTGTACGGTTCAATTTGGGTACTACTACTACTACTACTGCTGGGCGTTGGTCTATTTCCCGACGTTTGATTTTCCATTTGCCGCTTATTTTCACTGCACTTTTAGCAACTTTCACTTACCTACTCGGCAAACTTGCAGTTCAATTTTCCCTAATTGATTCATAAAACACACAATTCATATAGATTCTTCACGTTATTTTTATTTTTATTCACATTTATTCTTTGCGGTCGAACTTCACTTGCGAGTAAAAAAAAAAGTGACTGCTGAATACGAACGGAAAATGTATGTATCAGTGAAAATAAAACATCGAAACTTCGATACATCGATGCGGCGCACACACTACTCATTTCTTTGAGAAAAAAAAAACAACAAAAAAATACTCGATACTTGCTGAAAGAAAGTTGGCAGCACTATCACACAAACTTGTGACATCTCTGTCATGTATTCAAATGAAAATCGCAGCATATAAAATGAACTCAAATCATTCAATTTTATTATTATTATGCTATAAACATTATCATTTGCTTAGCTTTGTGGAGAATGTTTTATGTATTTTTTTTTTGCAGCTTAAATCATTGATGTTGGGCTAAATAATACCTAATTTTGCGTTACTTATCGATATCGATAACGCACATTTAGTATATTCGTTGAATTTACCACCGATGCGGAGGTGCATCCGACCGGCAACTAGCGAATTCTACAGATACGCGACAATTGCGTCAATTTGGCAACAGGTTTCATTGGCAGCCGGCGGCCGTCGCCCGCCTACACAAACATATCAGACATGCCTGCCCCGAACGAAAAGGAGGAGAAGGAGAAACAGCTCTACGATGTCTCCGAACGTGTGTTTGCCGCCATGCAAAATCTGGACATAACATTGCTGGCTAGCTATCCAGAGCTAGAAATACGACCAGTGTTGCCTTCGCTTGTACGAATGAGCCTACTCTCCCCGCTGGACAACACAACATCCTCGATGGAGTCACGCAAAGAAATCCTCGCCGTGCTCATTGGCATCGAAGTGGTCAACAGCATTGTATCCTACCTGCAGGTCAATTATCATGAGCTCGAAAACGATCTTAAAAAGAGCTTGCAGTACGCCAGAAATCGTCAAGCGCCAACAGCGGCAATGGCAATGGCAATGGCGATGGCAACGGCGGCTTCAGTGAATCCCAGCCACAGCCCGAATATGGTTTGCAATCGGGCATTGCTCTCGGCTTCGAGCGTGCCGATGTGGCACGTAAGGTGCGTGTTGTACTCTCCGAGATTTTCAGTCTGCAGCAACAAGTGTCTGGCACCGCTTCACCCAGCTCGACCTCTGGCTCCGGCTCGGGTTCTGGTGGTTCCGGTTCGGGCTCCATTGCCGAACCAAAGCCTTCGACAACGAATGGCCAACCCGGACACATGGAAATCCTCGACGATGGCATCTATCTGGAGGAGGTTGTTGACATTCTATGCATTGCCCTGGCCGAGCTGCCCTCGCTCCTCAACATCCTCGAACTGGTGGATGCCCTGGTCACAGTGCCCAATGGTTATCGTATCATTTGTGCTCTGGTCGCCAATTTCCCGGACTGCTATCGCGATGTTGTCTCCCATGTCATAGCCAACTATAGCGATGAGGAGGGTGGCGATGGCAAGCAACGTTTGCTGCTGCTGATGTCGCTCAGCGAAATGAATCCATCGCAGGCATTGGCCAATCGTTCCATGTGCGTTGACATGATGAAAGTGCCTTCCTTTATGCTTAAGCTAGCCCTCAAGCATCCCGATGATCTGGTATAAACTCAATCCTTTTAAATCCCAATAACATTCATTAATGTCTCTTCTTTTAGGTTGCCTTCCTCACTGGTCTGCTGCTGGGCAATGATCAGAATCTGCGCTCCTGGTTTGCCGTGTACATACGGACGAGTCAGAAGCGCAAGGGTGATGCACTGAATCTGGTGCGTGTCGAGCTGCTGCAAAAGATCACAAAACTCACGACAAAAGCAGCCGATCTCAAGGATTTCAATCTACAGGGAGCGGTGCTCCTGCGTCTATATTGTGCTCTGCGTGGCATTGGTGGCTTAAAGTTTAATGATGATGAGATCAATGCTTTATCCCAGCTCGTGACCAGCTGTCCCAAGGCAACACCGTCGGGTGTGCGCTTTGTCACCTTGGCGCTATGCATGCTCATCGCCTGCCCATCGCTGGTGTCCACCACAGCGCTCGAGAATAAGGCTGTCGAATGGCTGCAGTGGCTCATCCGAGAGGATGCCTTCTTCTGCAAACGCTCGGGCACTAGCAGTTCCCTGGGCGAGATGCTGCTTCTCCTCGCCATTCATTTTCATAGCAATCAGATAACGGCCATCAGTGAAATGGTCTGTTCCACGCTCGCCATGAAGATACCCATCCGGCCAAATAGCACCAATCGTATTAAGCAACTGTTCACCCAGGATCTGTTCACGGAGCAGGTGGTGGCACTGCATGCCGTACGTGTGCCCGTGACGCCACAGCTGAATGGCACCATACCGGGCTATCTGCCCGTCCATTGCATCCATCAGTTGCTCAAATCTCGGACATTTCTCAAGCACAAGGTGCCCATCAAGTCATGGATCTTCAAGCAGATCTGCAGCTCCGTGCGTCCGGTGCATCCGGTGATGCCTGCACTGGTCGAGGTGTATGTCAATACATTGATCATCCCGAATCCCACGGGCAAAATGAATGTGGATCATATGCATCGCCCTTTCACCGAGTCGGAAATCCTTCATGTGTTTCGCAATTCGCCGTTGACCATCTTTGCGGAGGAGATGCCCGTGCCGTTGCCAGCGGCCAGTGATGAACTGGCCCAGGTGCCCGTCGCTTGTCCGCTGACATCTCAGCTCCTGATGATCTACTATCTGATGCTGTACGAGGATACGCGTCTGATGAATCTCAGCGCTGTGGGTGGACGCAAGCACAAAGAGTATTCCAACAATTTGATGGGCGGATTACCCCTGAAGTACCTCGTGCAGAAGGCTCATCAATATCACAACGATTATCTCTCGCTCTTCCATCCGCTGCTGCGGCTCATCATCTCCAACTATCCGCATCTGAGCATGGTCGATGATTGGCTGGAGGTGGAAACCCATTATCTGCTCTCGGTTAGTAATGCCTTTGGCTCCTGCCACGATCCCCTGAATCCCACACGCTATGACCTTGCACCCGAGCTCCTCACCAACGCCCTGGATACGCTGCAAACGAGGCCGCAGCGTGCGGTCCAAGTGTTCAAGCGTCTGCTGCAACTGCCACCGGAATCTTTGGCCCAATATGCACATACGTTGGTCAAACATTTGCCCGTTGTGTTTGAGCAGGATGTGCCGCGTTTCGTCAAGGAGCTGTACCATGATCTCTGGCTGCGTCTCAATGCCGTGCTGCCCACCACATTTTGGATCATGTCGCTGCGTTCCATTAGCAACAATTCGGATACGTTGACGCAGCGCACCTTTGCCAATGAGAGTCTGCTCGAGCCCATGGATGTCTTGGGGTAAGTTTTGGATTAGAGCATACCTGTTAAGTAGTGATAACTAATTGTAGTCATTAGTAGTTAAATTATTTTAGTTGAAAAGTTGAACTAGTTATTACATTACGACTATTTTTGGTTTTACACAACTATATAATGATTACGACTACAAAAAATCCATAATAATCTGAAACTATCCCAAATTATGAAAATAATCAAAAATAATCAAATTGATTATTTTCAATTGTGACTATTTTTCACTAAAAATTTTTATTTTTTTTTTTATTTTATTTTTTTTTTTTTTTGAACCATAGTCACAATTGGTCAAAAATTGTCGAAAATAGTCACAAATAGTCAAAAATAATCAAAATAATAAAAATGATCAAAAATAATCAAATTGATTTTTTTCATAATTTGCGATAGTTTCAGATTATTTTTGATTTTTTGTAGTCGTAATCATTATATAATTATAAATTCTACCAGCGATCTATATAATCACTACGACTTACTTTCCAAAAATAATTTATATTAAAAATTAAAAAAAAAAAATTTTTAAAAATTTTTTTAATTTAAAAAAAAAAAACTAAATTTTTAAAAAAAAAAAAAAAAAAAAAAAAAAAAATAAAAAATAAATAAAAATATAAAAAAAAAAAAAAAAAATTAATTTTAAAAATAAAAAAAAAAAAAAAAAAAAAAAAAAAAAAAAAAAATAAAAAAAAAAAAAAAAAAAAAAAAAAAAAAAATTTTTAAAATAAAAAAAAAAAAAAAAAAAAAAAAAAAAAAATAAAAAAAAAAAAAAAAAAAAAAAAAAAAAAAAAAAAAAAATAAAAAATAAAAAAAAAAAAAATTAAAAAAAATAAAAAAAATTTTATAAAAAAAAAAATAAAAAAAATTTTAAAAAGTTGAATTAATCTTTTTTTTTTAATAAAATTAAAAAAAATTTTTTTGAAAAAAATAATTTAAAATAATTTAATTGATTAGTAATTGTAATCGCAATTTAACAGGTATGGATTAGAGCGAGACAGAAGACAGTCATTTATATCGCTTTCTCTTTCTCTTTAGTTGTCCACGTCATGTATTCTGCTCTCCCTATATGCTGGTCATCCTGTTGCGCATCCTCAAGGGCAGCCTGGCGGCATCGAAGACCTACCTCAATGTGCATATGCAACAGAAACAGGTGCTGGACAAGAATGGTCTGGTGCAAACGGATGCGGATCGCGAAGAGCTCAAGACCACACTGATTGCCTCGCAGGAGAGTGCAGCCGTACACATCCTGCTCGAGGTCCTGGAGTATATGGATGGCAAGGCGGATACGCGTGTCGCCGAGCTGGAGCTGCGCGAGATCCAGGGCATCATAGGCACCTATGTGCATCAGGCATTCATCTCGGAGCCATCGCTGGCCAAGCTTGTACACTTCCAGACCTATCCCAAATCCGTGATACCCATGATTGTGGCCAGTGTGCCATCAATGCACATTTGCATTGATTTCGTTCATGAGTTTTTGAATGTAACCGAAATGGATAAGCAACTGTTCACCATTGAGCTGACATCGCATCTGGTGTTAAACTATTCCATACCCAAGAGTTTGGGCGTCTCCAAGTTCTGTCTGAATGTGATCCAGACGACGCTATCGCTGCTCACCTCCACGGCCAAGTGCAAGTATCTGAGGAATGTGCTGCCCGCCATGGTGCGTTTTGTGGAAACATTTCCCATACTCGTCGATGATTGTGTCAACATTTTGATGAGCACTGGACGCATACTGCACTCGCAATCCTCGCTGGGCATCACCACCATGCAAATCCCGTTGACAGAATCCGCCAAGTTGTGTTCGTATCGCGATGCTCAGCTTCATATCACAATGATTGAGAAGACTTTTAAAGCTCTGGTCAAGGCGGTGATGAAGAAATCGGAACTCTATTAAGGACACACTATCTATATAGATTATATATGCGTATATATAAATATATTTAAATATTAAGCATACAGTTATTACTATATAGTAGATTACCTTTGTACCTCCTCCAATTTGATTTGTCAGTAAAACGCTTAAGCAAATTGTCAAATTTTTTACGCTTTTTTTAAGTACTTTTTTTGTAGATACCCTGTAGAAAGTGATGCATGGGGTATGACTAAAAGAACTAGAGACTTTAATTTTGGAACTCAAGCTAGCCTAAGCACCATGCAGTAAAATTTTGTTTTGAATTATTGATAACTTTGCGGATTTTCGTTATCGTTATATGTTATCGATAACAGCAAAAAAAAAAATAACGATAAAAAGCTTGAATTTGAAAATTGTAAAAATAAGGTTTGCAACTGTGGATAAAATAATGAATATTTAGGTACAAAAAACTCAGGTTTCTTTTTGCTTTTATCCTTCGGCAAGCCGAAGCTTTTTTTTTTTAAATTGTTTGACGTTATATTTTTTTTTTTTTTGGTCGGATGTCTTTAAAAGTTTTAAAGTTATTTAACAAAAATATAATAATATGTGTAATGGATGTTTTAACGTAACATTAACAAAAATATAAAAACAATAAGTGTAATGGGTTTTTATGTAGTGTGATTGTGAGATTTAAGAAAGGCCCTCACGTGTCTCAGCCATTCATCCTGCGAGTCAGGCTCGTGCTCCAGCAGCATTTGTCGTATTGGTTGAAAGGCTGGAGAGCTGTCGGCTAAAATTCTACGCCAGATTGGATCCAGAACTTTCCTAGTGCCCCTTTTGTGTTTGACGACATGTAGCTTCATTTGGAACAGTTTGTGCTCATGATTGAGTACCCTTTGCCCATCCTCATTGATTTTGACCATCCCTTCGAGTAGCTCGCTGCTCTGCTTCAGGATTTGAATATGATGTCGGCAGCGTTTTATTGCAGCCAACTTCTCCTCTTTGGCTTTGACACGCGGCGAATCATCTTCATCATCAGCATCAGCATCGGCATCATCAAAATCATCGTGCTTCTTCTCTGGCTCCATGGGTTTGGCCCATTTTTTGTTGAAGGTGGCTGGATCAAGTATACGCTGGACTTTAGCCAACTCCAATCTCTGCAGCAGTATCCACTCCATTTTTTCAAACGTTAACGTTTTCATAGAGCAGAATGAAAAAAAAAAAATATTTTATTTTTTGGAGAAATAAAATATTATTTTTCAGAGAACACAATGAATGTTTTCGTTATGCTTTCAGGGCACGTCTGAATCTAAAACATTTTTAAAATGTTCAAGAAGAGCCGAAAAATTCGAAAGTCTACTTTGATCTTGGGATAATTTAAAGTAAGGTGTATTTTTCGTGGGTACAAAGTCCAATATTATATTACAAGAAACATCATATTTATATTACTTTTCTACATTTTGATCGTCACAAGTATGAAGGAATCCCAACTTGGGTTATCCCTTATGTCTGAACCTCAGTCTGCGATTTCTCTGGTATTTCTTAACCCGTTTAAATTAAATTTTTACAGATGTTCATTATTTTATCCATAGTTTCAAACCTTATTTTTACAATTTCCAAATTTAAGTTTTTGCTATTATCGATAACATGTGTTTATCGATAACCAGACAAGTTGTCGATAGTTAAAAACAAACTAGTACTGCCTGGGGCTTGGTCAAGCTTGAATTGCACATATATTTTTCCAGATGTTCATTATTTTATCCATAGTTTTAAAGCTCATTTCTTGCAATTTTTAAATTCAAGTTTTTGCAGTTATCGATAGCAGGCGTATATCGATAGCCAGAAAGTTGATCGATAGTTCAAAACAAAATTGTAAAGTTTGGGGCTTAGGCGAGCTTGAGTTCGAAAACTGAAATCTGTAGTTCTTATAGTCTCTGAGAACCTGGCGTTCTTACGTACAAACCTGGCTATAGCGACTTGTCTATTGATGCTGATCCAGAATATATATAGCTGATGGGGTCAGAGATGTTTCCTTCTATCTGTTACATACTTGGGCACACAACCTTTATACCTTCTCTAACCCAATTTGAGGGTATTAAAATGGCATTGAAAATTATCTTTTTTTTTTTTTTGTATTATATATATTTTTGTTTGTATTTATTTTACAACTAACGGTACTTCTTGCATTTACATATATAACATGTAAAAAAAAATATTTTTAAGGAATAGTTTTTTAAAAAAAAATAAGAAACATCGAACATGAGAGAATGCAACAACGCCAGCATACGGGGGGTTCAGGCCAAAGCACCACCAAAAGGTATCCGTTCGAATAGGGGGATAATTAAATGCGAATCAAAAAAACTCTCGGCGAGATGTCATGAATCCAGTGTATCTACTCCGAGGACATGAGTGTATGATCTGTATGTTGTTGTTGTTGTGTTCATGAGCAACCGGCAGCACTTATTAAGGAAGAGAATGTAATGTGTGAAGTTGGTGTGCGCGCATCATCTTGCAACATGTTTTGTTCGTAGTCTGGCGTTGTGTGCATCTCTCATGCACCTCTAAACATATGAATGGTGTGTGTGTGTATGTGTGGGTGTGTATGTGTGTGTTTACATCATGCCACCCATACCGCCCATACCACCCATGCCGCCCATGCCACCCATGCCGCCCATACCGCCAGGTGCAGCATCATCCTTGGGCAGATCAGTGACAACAGCCTCAGCAGTGGTCAGGAGCGAAGCAACACCGGCCGCGTCAGTGATGGCAGTGCGCACAACCTTGGTGGGATCAATGATGCCCTTCTCGATCAGATTGCCGTATTCACCCTTGAGTGCATCATAGCCATAATCACCGGATTGGGTCTCCACTTTGGCAACGACCATGGCGCCATCGACACCAGCGTTCTTGGCAATGGTCATGCAGGGCATGCGGAGAGCGCGACGCACAATATCAACGCCAAGGACCTGGTACAAAGCAACACAAGAGGTTAAAAAAAACAAGGATTTGTAGAGGAAATCGTATATGTACCTGATCCTCATTCTGGGTAGCAACGTCATCCAGTTTGGGAATGCAACGCAGCAGAGCGGTGCCACCACCGGGAACGATGCCCTCTTCGACGGCAGCACGTGTGGCATTCAGAGCATCATGGACGCGATCCTTTTTCTCATTGACCTCCACCTCGCTGGAGCCACCGACGCGCAACAGAGCAACACCGGAGGCAAGACGAGCCAGACGCTCTTGCAGCTTCTCCTTCTCGTATTCGGAGGTGGTGTCAGTGATCTGTTCCTTGATCTGGTCGACGCGACGCTGCACATCCTCCTTCTTGCCCTTGCCCTTCAGCAGCAGTGTGTCATCCTTGGTGACAACCACTTCACCAACCTGACCCAAGTCACTGATCTTGACATCCTCAAGCTTGACGAGATCGGCATCATCACCAAACACAATGCCGCCGGAGGCGATGGCCATGTCGGTCAATGTGGATTTGCGATTGTCACCGAAACCGGGTGCCTTGACAGCGGCCACCTGGAGTCCGATCTTCAGGCGATTCACCACCAGAGTGCTGAGTGCCTCACCATCGATATCCTCGGCAATGATGACCAGTGGTTTGCGCTGTGCGTTAGCGAGCTCAAGAGCCGGAATGATGCTCTGCACCGAGGAGATCTTCTTCTCGGACAGGAGGAGAAGGGCATCCTGGAACTCCACTTTGGCGCCCTTTGACGAGTTGATGAAATAGGGCGAGATGTAGCCACGATCGAATTTCATGCCTTCGATCACCTCCAGTTCATCGATAAGGGTCTTGCCATCCTTGACGGTGATGACACCATCGCGTCCCACACGCTTCATGGCATCGCTGATGAGTTTGCCAATGGCCTGGTCACCGTTGGCCGAGATGGTTGCCACCTGGGCAATCTCCTCGGGCGTCTTCACTGGACGCGACATGGCCTTCAGATTGTCCTTGACGGTATCCACGGCCAACATGACGCCGCGACGAATCTCAACGGGATTGGCACCCCTGGAGATTTTCTCGAATCCCTCCTTAGCAATGGCACGTGCCAGCACAGTAGCTGTGGTGGTGCCATCGCCGGCCTCCTCATTGGTGTTGTTGGCCACATCTTGGACGAGCTTGGCACCAATGTTCTGGAACTTGTCCTTCAGTTCGATGGCCTTGGCCACAGTCACGCCATCCTTGGTGATCTTGGGTGAGCCCCAAGATTGCTCAATGATTACGTTGCGACCCTTGGGACCCATGGTCACGGCCACAGCATCGGCTAGCACATCAACGCCCTGCAGCATCATGGCGCGCACCTCGGGTCCGAATCTGACATCCTTTGCATAGCTGCGCAGCGCCAGCTGGCGGCTGATGTTGGTGCGTGCAAGTGAAATTGGTAAGCGGAACATCTGAGGAAACGATGAAAAAAAAAAATATATGTATATCGATGAGCACACAGCCAGAGAAGAGAGAGAGTGAGAGTGCAACTAAACACGTGCTGTTCCAATAGTAAAATACACTGGCAATTGGATTTCACTAAAATTTCGCTATATTTAATAATATTCTTTAGACCCCACAGAGATAAGACACAGCGTCGACCCCCTATTTAGTGGGGGGGTTCGATAACGTTCGAGCGAGAAAAACTCTTCCAGAACAAATCATTTATGTAACCTCACATATGTATGCATGTGTATGTGTATGTGTGTGTGTGTGTGTTGATGCAATGTTTTGGCTTGTTATGAAATCTTATGCAAATTGCAGGACTATGACAAATTTACAATTAACTAAAGTCCACATAAAAATAAAGAACACGCAACACTCTCTTTCACGCACATTGCAAATATGAAATCATAAGTTGCAGCAGAAAACCGGCAAAGCAGCAGAAAACATGTGCGCTCGCTGTTACGTGAGTGTGTATGGGAATTTGTGGACTTTCCAATACGAATTACACCGTTTTAAATGAAGGCAACTTTTGGTTAAGGAGCGCCCGCAGAATGTGTCTATTGTGAATATTAATAACTTACGTTTGTGCGTTTGCTTCTTAATTGGAAGGTTCTAGAAACAAGCTTGCCGCTCGCTTTGCCGGCTCGCTCTCTCTTATATAACACACAAAACGCTCATACAACAATGATAATGCAATTATTATGCTGACACACGCGGTTTTTACGTAAAAATTGTTTATGTTCAATTTTACTTACTTTGATACTGCTTTTTATTTGTTATGAATAGACTTCACAAAAAAGATTTGTATGGAATTTCCGATTCTATTTGATGTAAATTAACAAGCTCACTTGCTTGAAATGTGCCGCAGGCGGACTCCTAACCTTAACAAGACTTTTAAATGAGTGAACTTGTAAATGTGACCGCAGTGTGTAAGCATGAAATTCGATTCAGTTTAGTATTTTAATACCATTACCGTATTTTGTAGCAAGCTTAACGAAATACTAAACCGATAGTTCGATAAGTATCAAATTTGAAGCGTTATATTTGAATAAATGAAATTAGAACAATTTTGTAATTTGTATTCTTTGCTCTATTCCTGCAGTTATGATGCCCACCACACTCATGTACTCCATCAAAGCATCTAAATCAAAGGGTCCCTGTCTTTAAGGTATATTCGTTAATATTTTTAACTAATATATTCAAAATTTTACTTACTCAAGCTCTTTTGCATGATCGCTTATCAAAGAGAAACCGTTCTTGCCATTGGCCAGATATTCCATGACCACCAGTCGATACTTTAAATGCCGTTGCATGGGCTCATATTGCGGTATGGAACAGTTGGCACAACGCACAAGCAAACTGGAAATACGTTGACCCGGTTGAAGCTTTAGGTTGTAGATGATCTTCAAACCGGAAACCTGCAGGAAACGCTTCGAAGATGGCGTCGATAGACTTGCATTCATTGGGGCCACACTATCCTCCAGTAGCTGCCAAAGATGCTCACCCAGCAAAGTCAAGGCATACAAACGATTCTCCCACGGACACATGGCCACCAATTGCTTATAGGTTATGTCTATCCAAAGAGGATATTATTGAGGAATTGTAATCGATTACGTTCGGACTTACTGCCTGCTGGTATGGCTACACGAAAGTTACCCTGACTAGTCAAAGCTATCGTCACATTACTCCAATTGTTCGCCTTGGTAGATGCATCCTTAACAAACTGTAAAATCTTTTAAGTAGAAATCTTTGACTTAATTATGTATACGCACAGCATGGAGCATGGCATCTGTATAGAAGTTGCCCAGATTGCATTCACCTCGTGCACATTCCGCTTGCTGCAATTGGACCCGACTGTTGCCAACAATCCGATTCGATTCCCCTTGCATAAGATCCTGCCAGGGCTGAAGAGATGCGATAACGTCATGGGCTTTGGGAAGTTAAAGGGGAAAGTACAGTTTTATGATTGATAGCTTTTCTACTTGATTGATTACTGATTCATTGACCAACTTTTAAGCCCAAAAACCACTAGGGAAATCTTGGCAATCCTCTAACAATGCTCAAAAACGATTTAACTTAAATAATTTATTTATAAGATTTTATTAGGAAAAAAGATACACGATTGATAGCTTTTCTTCTTGATTGATCACTGATAGATTGACGAACTTTTAAGCCCAAAAATCACTAAGGAAATCCTAATAATCCTCTACCAAAATTCAAAAACGAGTTAACTTAAATAATTTATTTATAATATTTTACTAGGAAAAAAAAAATATAAGACAAGGTGTTTTTTATTTAAGAACCGTTATGCGACTCTCGAGACCCGTATAGATGGGATCAATGTTGCTGGTATAAGAGATCAGAGCATCCAGATCTGTAACGCTTATTCTGCAAGAGAAAGAACATTAGCAATGATCCATGGAGGACTTGAGGATAGACCGGGCTTACTGAACATCTGTGCCTTGGGTAAGCATAGAGAAGCCATCGCCACCACCCTGTAGAAAATCCGGGGTGACAATGCGATACAGCTTGGCCGGCTGCAGTGGCTCATAAATGGGCACATCGCAGTCGGAGCAACGCACTTTGACGGAGATGACCCGAGAGTTGACTGGCTTGGTGTAGTCATAGGTGATCTTTAATCCCGCCACTTGGAGAAAGTATTGTGAACTGGTTACCCCATTGGCCAGATCGATCTTGTGTACGCCATACTCCAGAGCCTCAAGGATTTTGCTGCCCGGCAAATTGTAGGCCACCAATTTATTCTCAAAGGGCGACATTGTCACCATGTGTGCATAGGTTAGATCTATGATAGAGAACTAAGATTGGGATCTTTTACGGGATTTTGAGACTACTTACTGCCACGTAATAGTGCTACGCGTAATCCACCCGTAGCCCCCAGTCCAATCGAAACATTCGTCCACGCTTTGTCCTCAAAGGGTGTTAGACCCGTGAACTGGAAGCAGTAGAAGATTAGGGGTGATTAAGGAAGCGGAAGTGAGCTATGCTTACTGAATGAACCATTGCATCGCAAAAGAAGTTGCCCAGATTGCATTCCCTGTCGCTGCAGTCGCCCTTGGTTAGATCGACCAGGGTACGACCGACGACCACCTTGCCCGCCACATCAATAGTCTCCTTCCAGGGCTGCAATGCCGCCAACACACTGGCATCTAAACAGGGATTTATCAGTCAGGTCATACTCCTAGAGAATCCCCGCATTGTCTTCCCCCCCTTCCCCCTCTTGTAACTCACCCTCTGGCACATCCTTGCCCATGTAGATGGGTGCACCCTCAAAGTCCACAACGTCACCCTTCTCATCGAAGTATACCGTTAGATTGCCAACATATTTGGCATAGGCACCCGCTTGGACAATCAGCACCCGATGACCACTGGGCTGATGGTACACCTGTGTGGGATAATCACCACGCGACTTATCCGGACCCGGTACGACATCCCCGGTGTAGAGGAAGGTATGGGAATGAGAGCCAACAATGACATCGATGACGTCACCGGCATTGGCAGCGATCTCCTTGTCCACATCGTAGCCGCAGTGTGAGATGACAACGATGATATTGGCACCCTGATCCATCAGCAACTTGGCCTCCTCGCGAATGGTGTCGCTCTCGTTCCGGAAAATCAATTTACCCGTATTAGCCAAGTCCTGAGAATGGAAAAATCTAGTTTATCAAAGGGTATCAAAGTAAAACAACGAAAAGGATGCTTACATAGGTTGTCTCCAGGATAACACCAATCAATCCGATCTTGCGACCACTACGCTCAATGATCTTGGACTTCTGATAGAGACCTTCCATGGTGGGTTCATGGGCACAATCCATGTTAGCCACCAGCATACTAGTATCGATGGTCTTCAGGAAGGGCACGACACCCTCAACGCCATGATCGAACTCATGATTGCCCAGAGTCTAAAGGAGGTGTAGGGATTAAGGATCGTTAGGAACTGAATTCTCGGTCTTACCATTGCATCCGCTGGCAGTAGATTGAGGAACTCCTGGGTGACATTCCAGCGACCAATATTGTACCACAGGGTGCCCTGGAAACTGTCGCCCGCATTTATATAGATCGGATTGTGATCCTTTTGCTCGTCCAGCAATTGTCTCACCGTATGAACGGTACGGGCATAGCCACCAATGCACTCTTCCCCCTCCTCACAGATGCCGCCGCCCGTATCCGTTGGCTCGTATCTAAATTCCGATCAGATCAATACAAAGAAGAGTATGAGGAATGGTAATGATGTCGGGGTGGGAAATGGGTTGGGGGGAGGGGGACACTCTCTTATCGATAATTTTGATGGGTGCTAAAGCATGTGTAAAATAAATAAGTGGCTGATAAAACGGGCGCACATGATTATAATTGTTTACGGCACTTGTCGATGATATCTGTGGCAGGGTATATATGGGTACTCCACCATATGACTTGATTCCGATAGCGATATAGTATATATATAATGATAATGGTATTGTGATTGAGAACATTTGGTCACTTACTTACCTGGCATGAAAATCATTAATGTGTATGATGGATAGAGGAAATCGATCCTCGGATTGCGTCGCCGGCAAACTGGCGCTCCAGATAAGGATCAGTGACAGTGACCAGAGATAGTTCCCACCCATCATCTTGTTAGCTCTTCAGAGTTGGAGGTTTTCTATAACCGTGTGCCTAATCCGTATGCTGGCTTTAGAACGACTGACGGACACTGAAACCGTTGATCGAATGAATGCGAAGCAAAAAACCCCTCGATTTGGAATTTATTATGATTTATACTATAGCTGGAAGGTGTATCAGTGTTATATGACTGACCAACAAACTGTTACCGAAACCTAATAATAAACAAATAACAAGGTTCTTTTCGCTCGACTTGCAGATACCCTGGAAACGACAATCGATAATATCTGCGGCGTTTCTCAACCGATTTTGATAAAAATTTTACAAATCATTTTTAGTTTGTCTAAAGTTTTTGACACAAGTTTCATGTTCTTTAATTTTACGATTTCATTGTTATCGAAATGTTATCGATAACTGAAAACTATTTATTTTGGACTTTAATATTTCCATTCTGAAGTTTTATGAGTTTGAATCGTTTATGCAGATGTAAGAAATATATGGACTCTGCTGTTATTGCTGATCAAGAATATATATAACTAATGGGTTCATGCATCCTATTGCCTGTTGTATAGCTTTCCACATAAAGGTTATTACACCTTTTTTATGAACTCAACTTGTTTTGCATGCGTGTGTATTATTTCAATTAGCATTCGCTTGTTTCATACATATGTAAATACTTTCGTCACTTATCGATATCCCTGCTAATCCAGCTTATCTGGCATACAGATAAGTGTGCCCAAAGCCAATGCCGTTCTTATCACAAACAACTGAACGCACCTAGTCCTAGTGAGGGGGGTAAGCAGATAACAATGCATCGGATCAGTTTCCGATTGATAGTTCTTTAAATGAAATTTGCTATTCACTAATGGAGAAGTGACAATTACTTGAATTATGCGATAGATGAAGCTATTGAATAACAGATGGCGTAGTTGGCTTACGAGCTACGTAAAAGTCTATAACGCTATTAAACAACAGATGGCGTACAAGTCTTATTGGATTTTTTTTTTGCTTTTGTAGTATGCAATTACTTTCCAATAGGCGGCAAGCTGACAGCCGGCGCTAGATGGCGCTAGCAAAAAAACCACCAAAAAAGTGAAAAAGTTGAGTATGTTGAGTGCAGTATTTTTCAAAAAAACTCCGCCAAAAACTGGACATAGGCGGCAAGCAGATTGCTGCTGATTTCTTCGCAATTTGAATAGGTGCGAGTGCGCGCGCGTTTTTGATTTCAATTCATTTTTCATAATATTTCATAACTCCTTCAAGTGATTTTCGATTTTCGATTTATATGAAAAAAAAAGTCTTGTAATTTTTATTTAGAATTTTTCTGCATACTCAACTTTTTTTTTTTTTTTGACATTTTGGAGTTTTTTACCATCGCCATCTACCGGCCATTGGCGGCGAATTCTGCTTACCAGCAAGAGTTTTTCCAAAAACGCTAGTTAATGCACTGGAGTTGCACTTCAAATGTAGTGTAGACAGCAACCAACAGCCAAACGCGGCAGAATAGCAGAAAAGAAGAGGAAAACCAACCAACAACCAATCAAAACGCGCGCGACTTTCGATTTTCGTGTTCGGTTTAATGTGTTTTTTTGGTTGTAATAAGAACATATTTGGTTTCATTTCAATTATTTTCCAATAGGCAACAGATTCGCTGACAGCCGGCGCTAAATGGGCTGCAAAAACTCCACCAAAAAGTGAAAAAGGGAAAAGTTGAGATTTGAATGCAGTATTCTTCTAAGTAAATACAAGACTTTTGAGGTATACATTCCAAATCGAGTCACTTTTGACAAAAGTTATTGCAAAAACTCCCTTCATTAGTTGAGGGAGTTTTTTACCATTTTTGTTCGATTTTTTATTGATTTTTATTGATTAATATTGATACTCATAGCTTTGATGAGTTTAAGGGAGTTGCTAATAACTTTCCATATTGCAGTTTGGGATCAGAATAAGCTGGGCAGCTATAATTTCTCCTGGTGGGATTGCACACAATCAATGCTCCCGTATACGGGATCATGGATAAATGTATTTGTTAACAAATCGAATCAAATGTTATAAGTTTAGTTAGCTATAACCTTTATTGACAATAGAATTTTGGAGCTCTTCATGGAAATACTCGTAGGTATAAAGCACAGTATATATATGTATATGTATGTATGTTTTATGATTTTGTTTGATTCGTTTGATTTGCAAGTATTTGTTGTAAGTATTGTATATAAATATATATTGTATATATGTATATATATATTGTGTATATAAATATTATACATATACATATATGTATATGTATGTATGTATGCGTCATATTATTATTATTATAATTATTAATTGCTTAGCTTAAAGCACAGAGAATTTTGATATGAGAATGATAAGAGCATTCTGCGTTCGGTGTGATTGGCGCCACGCATAAGGGGCCGGAGGCGGGGGGGGCTGAGATCTGTTACGAATCCATCTGAGGGATTCCTTCTGTTTGATTATCGCAAAGGCAACGGGCGAATGGGCAAACACAAAAAAGGATTAGGAAACAATAAATATGATGACTAGAAAAACTGGGTAAAGAACTCCCTGATGGTTGATAATTATGGAATGATTGAGCAAATGGGAGGTGTGGGGGGGGTCTATTGGTACTGTCCTAATGAAAGACATCCATGAAGGGGAAGTGTGCCTGCTCCGGCTCGAGAAGATCGATCAGAAAGCAAACGGTGCCAGCGACACCCTCGTACAGGCTATGTGGGCGATCCGGGACACGTGCGCGCTGCTTGAATTCGGAGTTGGTCAGCAGCTCCATGAATTTGTGGGCCCGATACAGGTACTTCATTTCGTTGGTCAAGCGGAACAGGAGCAGAAAAACATATGCGTTGCCAGCAACACCATGACAGATGCCCGGACCCTTGCGCAGGAAACCCTTCTTCCAGACCAGATCGGCGGCACGGCGCAGCGCTATTAGATACTTGTCCTCCTTGAAGATCAAATAGGCCTTGGCCAGCACATAGACAGCGCCGGGTGCACCATGGCACCAATGTACCAAACGCTTGTCCCGACCCGAACGCAAATCCTCCAGTGCCACGGGGAAATTGCCCTCGCTATCCTGCAGCTCCAGAAAGTAATCAATGGAACGCTTTATATCCCTTAGCTCAGCGGCCGGCGCCGATATGGGCACGGTGCGGAACCAAGGACTATCCAGCAGCATGTGCAAGATGGCGCAAAGTCCATGGGCAGCGCCCAAGTACTCCGTGCCATGGTACTGATACATGAGCGGCAGCGGTGAGTTGTTCAGCTTGCTGTACTCCCGTCCACTGGTGATGATCAGCTGGCAAATGGAGGTCAGGTCATCGTCGGTGATCTTCTTCTCGGGCAGAACATCGTTCAGCCAATAGCAGCCGGAGAGGTAGCCGGCACGACCCACAAGTATCTCGTCGCAGCCGTATTTGGTGTGCATGAACTCCTTGCTGGATGGGATGCCCGACTTAAAGTTGGCCAAATCATTGGACAGCGCCTCGGTGTCTTTGGCTTCCTGGGAAATGGCTGCGGATACGGCATAGATGCCAGCGTTGCCGCATAGAAACGAATAGCGTTCGGCGGAGCGCTTCTTGTAGCGCTTGGCATTCACCTTGGCGTTGCGAATGAAGGCGGCGGCATGATCCAATCCGGCATAGAGATCACGCGTTTGTTCGCAGGTGTGCAACTTCCAGAACATATAGGCAATGCCTGCGTTGCCCACATACAGATCACCGCGATTGTCTTCCTCATCGTTGTTGGGATGACAGTGCTCCAGAATGGCATCAACATAGGTGCATATCAATGTCTTGATGTGCTCCTCGTCCGTGGCAAATGGCGTACTTTCGCCGCCTGCGAAGTCTGCAAACGGATTCTTCAAATAACGACGCTCCATCTCCCAATCCTCTGGCTCTTCTGCTCCTGCTTCCAACTGTCTCACCTTACCCTGTACCGTTAGGTTTGCTTGTGCCGGCTGCGCAATTGTTGCTGTACAAATGAAAATATGCTGTGTTATCGTTTATCGATTTGCCGGCATAAAAAGCACAGAGCAGGACGCAAGAGGCGCAGGGCGCGGTCTGTCTGAGCGTCTGCTGGCGGCTTATAATTACCCGTTTCAGGTGTAGCTGGCGATTTGTAACCAGATGAAAAGGTTCGTCTGCTTGCTGTTGCTGCTGCTGTTCGCGGTATTAACACCTGCAAACACGATAACGCACTTAATATTTGCGCAGCAATTATAATTAAATTTTATTTCACCAACCAAAATAGAAAATATTTGTTGTGTATGTTCTGTTCTGTTGTTTATTTTGTGAGTGCACGAAACGAGAATAAAAATATTAGTGCGACACTGTTGCTAAGGCAAATGATTTTAAGCTCTAAACTTTTTTATATATATCCTGTACAACTAGTATTCCGCATTGTCCTGCCGACGTTTGTACATCGCTTTTACTACGCTTTTTATACGATAGCTGCGTGATGCTGTTGCGATATATCACCGCATATCGCAAAGTGCAATCAGCTGTTTTGCGTCAAATCAAATATTTTAATTCGTTATTTACGTAACTTTATTGAATGCTATACATTAACTGATTTGTACATATTATTTAATGTTTAACAAAAATAAATCAGTAGATATTAAAGCGAATGTAATTGCATTGTATGGTAGTCGATAACGATAAACAGTTAACTGCATCGATACTGCCGCAAAATGTAACGATTACAACACATAGATTTATGGCTTATTTAGCCTACAGATACATTAAGAGCTTTATTCATATATATCTTTAACATTATTCATAAGCATTCAGCATCACACAACGGCTATAGTTTATTTAATTTCTACGACTTCCGCCCATAATGGTTGCAATCCTTATGAATATATTCAAAACATCCAAATAGATCGACATTGAACTGCAAAACAAATTCACAATAAATTACTAAATAAAGTACATCTTTCATATTTATTTGTATACGTACGCGTTAATGGGATCAAAGGGTGTATAGGCATATTGGGGATACACCTCGGCCTTGCGCACCAGTCGCTGCGTGTCATAGAGTAGGAAACCGCTAAACAGCAGCAGGCCACCATAAAGAGACATTGATGCCAAGCCTATTTAATGAGTAAAAGAGAAGGCATTAACATAAGATAAATATATATCAATTGCTAACTAACCGGCTCCAACCATGGTTGTTGGTGGCAGCCACATCGAGGCCAGCGATGAAGCAAATACAACACCAAGTCCGATGGCCAACGGACCACCCATATACAAGAATTTATCGTTCGGAGCACATGCAGCAATTGTGGACAGGCCACCGACAATGCCGCCAGTGTAGAGTGCAGCGCGCGTCAAGATCGGACCCCCCAAAATGCACAGCGGCGCAATGACACCGCCCAATATGGCACAGTGCAGCACCCAGGCAAGATGCTTGGGACCCAATCCCTCCTTGTATTCAATGGAGCGTGTTATTGCACCGCTGCCAATGACAAGCGCTAGTGAAGCGCATGTCCACTACGAGAAATCAAGAAAGTATATGTGTGGATGTGTGTTTCTTGGTATATTTACTAATCCCAACTGGAAATAAGACTTACCAGCAGACCACCACGCGAGGCCAGCGATAGTAGGCGCGGAGAGCGGAAGACTGCTGCCGCCGAGGCAGCTGTTAGTAGGCAAGAGCTTCCAAAGAAGGCATACGTCGACTGAATACGGTCCTTAACATATTGCGGCCACATACTGATGATGAAAAAAAGTGTGAAAAATATTCAATTATTGCATGCGCGTGAAATTTGAGTTTTCTACTTAGAACAAGAGCAAGCTAGAGCTTTGTTCTAGTTGTTACCAATTGTATACTCACATTGCATTGTCCGCAATGCTTGTGTGTTTGCCCATGCCGACGCCATAATAGCACAGGGCTCCCAGTCCGACGACTGCTGCTCCAGCTGCTGCGCCCTTGCCCAAAGAATATGCTGCAAAATAAAAAACTTTAGTTATACAAAAACCATTGTTGCGAAATCACACTTACCATTGGCACTTGGAGGTGCCATTAGCTTCTCCTTAAGTGTCTGAGCGCGTGCCTGCACTGGTGCCTGGACAGGTGCGCGAGTGCTGCGTACGGGTCCACGGGCATAGTTGCGAACAATGTTCAGTGTGGGCTGCGATTTAAGGAAGGCCTGCGATGATTTGCCTACAAGGAGGCTGCCCGGACGAGCGGTCGACAGTGCAAGTCGTAGCAACATGTTATTATTATGATGAAATTCGCACTAGTCGTAACAAAATTGTTTAACGTTTGTACCCAAAAAAAAAGGTAAGAGTTTGTAGCTTATGGTGCTTTCGTTGTTAATCGTTTAATTTTTAATTGTTTACTGCAAACGTAGTTTGATTTGCGTTCTGTTTTATTTGTTTGAAACTTTTCTAGAATTTATCACTTGCTTGCTGTCGCAATTCGATAATTTAAAATGAGTCAAACAGCTGGAATTGTATCGGCGTAACATATGCTATCGATGTGCTTATACGATATGTTGCTTGAACATCGCTTCAATGAAAGCAACCCTGTTTTAGTTCAGTGGCGCCTTTAGTGAAAAAATGCATTTAAGTTTTTACGTCTCAAATTTTGCATTAAAAAACCATACATTTATTGCACATCGAAAAATGTGTCACATACAATACATAACGATACTAGCTAATTATGTCCTAATTGATAATCACACTGCATACAACCTCCAGCTTACACCTGATATTTACGTGCCGGCGCTGCGGGCCTATCAGGTGCGATATCTAGCCGCCGATCCTTGTTAATCACAATCAACTCGGTGACATGTGTTTTACGCAAATTTCCAGAATGATCATACGTATTTGTTTGTTCCAGCTCACCCTGCGCATTCGACTCGTACGTCTTGCACTCGTACAATGGACAACATTTGGGATATGCCAAATTCGCTTCAGTCGGTGGAAGCACATTACAAGTGCCCTTCAATGCTGTTGGCACTTTGCAGCTGCAATGATTAACACAATGTTATTTGTAATTGATTATGGATTCGCTTGCTCAGCCTTACCTATCCTCCCATAGCTGCAATGTGCCCAAACACTGGACACGCACACATTGGCCAATACGTGTGAACACCTCGCCCACATACAGCTGACGTCCGCTCAGTGTATCGCTGCAGAACTGTGGATTATAACGGTAACCAGCCAATGCTACCAGATGCAAAAAAGTAAGAATAGTTTTTAATGTATTCGATTGTCCTATTACAGTGGGGAGCAAAAGTGAGTACACGTTAAAGAAATTGAATTTCGTCGACAGTAAAACTTTAATCACACAAACAAATTTATAGGTAGGATAGGTTATTTAAATTCCGTTTTAATGGTACAATACTCCTTTTAACCCATTAAGTGCAGATTGAAAGTTTTTAATTCTTGTAAAGGTCTATTTTTCAACACTATTTTCCCGGGCTTAAACAAAAAATGTTTTGATGCAAAAACTTATTCAAACAAATCTTTTAGTGACAGAAAAAAAATTTGCCCAAAAATCTCTTCGTATGTATTTTTTATGATTTTTTTTAAATTGCTTAAAATGACTAAAAATTAAAATTTGGATAAAAAGAAAATTTTGAAAATTGCTTAAAATGACTAAAAATTACAATTGTTGACGAGAAGAGGCCAATATAAATTTGTTTGTGCGATTAATTTTTAATTATCGACGAAAGTCAATTTCTTTAACGTGTACTCACTTTTGCTCCCCACTGTTTATAGAAGTACTTACAGTGATATGGAGGCAATGCCTGGCAATTGCTTAGGCAAATCACTAGTATTATGCCCAATATGAATGATGAGTATTTGTCGTCCATTATTGTGTATTATAATTTGACTAACTGAATGAAAGATCTGTTCTAAATTATGTTATGTGGGACCGGCCCGACGTTTGCAAAGTTTAGTGCGCAACTGAAGCGAATGTTTAATCTTTCCTTCTTAGTTCAACAATTTAAATACTCTCACACACACACATACATTGACCGAATGTCTGTGTGGGTGTGCGTGCATGTGTGTGTGTGTGTGTGTAATCACATGTACTTACGACATTTGCGCGCTTTCTCTACTGAGAATTTAACAATTTATTTATGTATGAAATGTGTTGATGTTTTTATTCTATACGCTTATCGCTTGGCCCGCAACGCAGAAATGCTGAAATAAAACAAACTAAAAAAACATTTTTAAATGGCATCAGCATGACCAATAGATACCCTGCACAGCAATAGAAGAGTCTCCTGTGTTCCCCTGAGAAGTATGCTTTCTCTCTTAACTGATTTCTCCTGGTAACGGTATATGTTCATTGTTGCCAGACTGTGGCTTTCATAAATTTCTTGCTCTCTTCAGAGTTTATTCTAATTTTTAAGATGTTTTGTTCTTAACATCATAAAATATTTTGTTTTTATTTGCTTTTTTTGTTTTATTTGCTTTTTTTGTGGGTTTTGCCCAGTTCTTTGAACACAAAAATAATATTCCCTGAATATACACTTTGCCTGAAAGCATAAACAACTAAATTTAAAAAATCGCAAAGCACTCAAACTTTCAGTTTTTTGTTTATGTACGCATTCATACATACGCAAAACTTATGTACACCGAGAAAAAAAAAACAATTCATTGAATAATCTAAAAGTGAGATGAAGACAGCAACAATTGATTGAAGATTGTTTATATATTCTTTAACTTTTTTTTACCAAATCATGAATCAGAATATTTTTTTTTGCTTTTGACTTTGTTTATGTGCCTATTTTTGTTTTCATTCGAACATTGTTTACAAATATTTTTTTTAAGTCTCGCAGCATGAAGCATAATTATCGTTAAGTGTAGACCGAAATGACTCATAGATTATGTTTACTTTGTTGCTTTTTTATGGGTACTTTCCCCATTTAGAATATGGCATCTACCTTGACGTGTCCCCTGGCAAAAAAAAAACACTGAACTCAGCACAATTCACAAATTCATTCAGTAACCAAAAGTGATTACTGATTAGCGAACCCTATGACGAGAGCGTGAGAGGAGATAATTGTGGCATGAGAGCACCCTTTGACCCTTAGCTAGACTGGCGCTAGCAACTAAAAATAGATAAACGGTGTGAAATGTAAAAAAAAACGATGCTGAAATTTCCGTCATACTTGCAATTTCCTGCACAAATATACTAGAAAGTGTGGCGGTGGCGGCGGCATCCTTGGCGAGGATTTTAGACTCAGCTGATGGCCGATGGCCGGATGCGGAAATGGAAATTGTCACAAATTCTTAATGGTCCTATCAAATGTGCGATGATGATTGCCTCGGCTACAGATAGATGATACTTTAGTTGGATGTGTGTGTGTGTGTGTTTGACTTAGATTTATTCGATGCATTTTTATCGCTTATTCTTGACTTAACTTCTTACGCTTGCGGCGGCGAAAAAAATCATTGCTTACTTTTAGGCGCACGTATTTAATTCAATATTATTTATTGCATATTGAGGTCGTTTTTTTTATACCCTAGCGACATGATATGCTTAAAAAAGAGTATGAAAATGGCTTTAAAATAATTATAAAAATTGTTTAAATTAGTGGTCGAAACTATTGGATTAAATATTGAACATTTTTAAAAATTCAAATTTTTTTGAGATGAATGATGATTGTTGAGCGTAAACCAAGATTTTTGAGGTATTTGACTTAAAAATTGGTTGAATTTTGACGAATTTATTGCATTCGAAAGTTTGGTCAGATTCTAGATTTTTTGGGATGAACATCAGTTAAAAATCGCGTTTTAAGAATGGATTTTGGGGCTCAAATTAAGGCTTAAAATATATTGCTTTTGAAAATCGGTTAAATTTTGTCGAAGTTATGGCAATGACACGGTATGTCACACTTCCATTTCGATTCTTGGGATGGAAATCAAGAAAAAATCTCATTTCTAGATTTAAATGCAGTCTTGAAGTTATTTATGGGAAGACAAAGTAATTGATTTACTTTAAGTTTTTAAAGACCCCAGCATTCACCTTAATCTGAACATGACAAGCCAGTTTTGAGTATTGTCAGCGTTTTATAGATGATTTTGGTTCCTAATTACTTTTATAGCTAAAAAAAAAAATGTTGAGTAGAAGCTTTAAAGATCAATAGGCTATTAAAGCTTATGAACTTATCTTGCCAACAATGTTTAAGCAATTTTATTGGTTAATTTAACGCAAAAAATATGTTTAATCACTTGCACTAATTATTGTCTATATGCAAAGGGAAAAAACCTGAGCTTGTATGTCTATGACTTTAAATAATAATAATACTTTGTTTTTTTTTTGTTACTTTAAAGCTCGCTTTAATATGATCTTTGAACTGCTTCGAATCGGAAAGAGTAGGAACATGCAATAACTCTTCAACTCTTCACAGAGGGGTTAAACAAATCAAACCTTTGCGCTTGCGAGATCGCCCCGATGACGTTCTGTGCTCCAACAACGACAACCACAACGTCATCGTTATCGTTGTTATGTATTCGTGTTATTGTCGTTGTCGTTGTTGATCGTTTCATTTCTTCGTTGAATCTGGGGTTGCTTTTTTGTTGTCGCTTGTCATGCTCTTTGGTCGTTTGCCGGTTTCATCAGTTATGCGACGATCGCGGCGCGTTAAAGTACGCAGCGTGCAAAGATACAGATACAGTTATAGTTACAGTTACACACACAGTTATTGATGTGAGGCGTGAGTTTCTGTTCGTTGTTCGTAAGATAGAAGTTGTTGATTCCTGTGACAAAAAAAAAGGGCTACAATGAAATGCAATTAAGCTGCTCAAATCAATTACGCTCAAAAGAGGCGGCGACGGGCAAACAAATTGAATTAAAGCGCGTAAACAGCAACAGCAACAACAACAACAATGCGTTATGTGGGTGTTTATAAGCTCGGAAACTCGCAAACTCGAAACACGAAACACGATACTGAAAACTGCAAATTGAGTAGCAACAATAATCAATACGTTAACAAAAATTGAGAGATATTAATGCCAAAAAATAAATGATTAGCAAAACTTTGATGCAATTAAATTTTCCATGCAATGGTTTTTCCTTTTTGCTTTTTTCCGGTTTGTAAAATAACGCCCGGCGGTTAATTAGTGACATTTTTTTTTTTGTTTTTGTGCGACTTAATTAATTAGGCAGCATTTTAATATGTTTGTATATGTTGCTTTTGGCAAATCAATTGCAATTTAGTACACACAAACATTTATACATATTGTTTATTTATTTGTTTTGTTGCGGTTTCAGTTTTAACATTTGAAATTTTGCATTTTGGTGTGGATCTGTGTGAATGTTTATATTGATTGGACTAGTTAAATGAATTATTTAATATATGATTGTATGCAAAGTGCTTTGAAAAAGTTTTTCATTCTTTAAAATGTTTGAAAATGTAGGCTATTCGGTTTCAAAAACCAAAACAATTTGAAAAAAGTTTTTTAATATAAATAAAAATAATTAGAATATTATTTATCAATTTTGTCGCGTTGAAGATTTAGCTGAAGTTTTGCTGGCAAATACTTTCATATCTAAAGGCAAACTGTACTAAAACCGTGTAAGGATTAAAGTATTTCAAGCTTTAAGATACAAATTTTCAAACAAAGTAACATTGAATAAGTTAAAACAAGCAAATAAATACGTTTATTGCATTTTAAAATTATACAAATACGTTAATTTGCTTGAAATTGACTTTAAAGTTAAACAAAAAATTCTCAAAGTTTCAACTTGTTTTCGGTTGTTATACATACCCTCAATCCATAAAATGGGTAAAAAGGGTATTATGGATAAGTGCAAAAGTATGTAACAAACAGCATCAACAGCCGAGTCGATAAAGACATGTCTGTCTGTCTGTCTCTTGGATCTTAGAGACTATAAGTGCTAGAGACTAAAGATTGGGATCTTAAGCTCACTTAAGTCCCAGACAGTACTAGTTTGTTTTAAAGGATCGATAGGTCTTTCAGTTTTTAATATACGCGCGCAATCGATAACAAAATAAATTGAATCTCAAAATTGTGGAAGTGAGGTTTGAAACTTTGGATAAAATAATAAAAATCTGAAATTTTTTTTATTAAAATTGGTTAAGAATCAAGATATCTAAGATTAAAGTTAACTCAGTATGCAAAAAGCGATACGTAACGCGTTAAGGGAATGTCCTAGTCGGGATTTCGCGAACCTTTTTACTCTTTTTTTTATACTCAATACCTTAAATTAGGTACATTGAACTTGTGCTTTGGGCAATTGCTTTTGTTTATTATTGTTCTTATTGTTGTGAGTGTGTATATGTGTTTGAATTTACATAATATGAAATTTAACTTATGCACTTTTACATCGCATTTAGATTTTTAAACACTGATATCGATGTTTAAAGAGTAAATGTTTCAGAATCTTTCAGTTTGGTTAGGATATTGGTGCTACACTAAAAAACTTCATATCGAATTATCTTTATTTTTCAAACTTTATTTCCCAAGCTATTTATTGGGTATGTCTTTAAGCCAAGCCAACACCCACATGTTTTAGTAAACTCTTCAACTGCTCTTTAACTGTTTTTGAAGAGTATTCAGTAGTCGTTTGTAGCCTTCTACAACTTTCACACTTGTTTTACGTTTTTTGTTCTCAGTTTCAGCGAAATATGTAAATGCGAAATAAAAAGAACAACAAAATCGAACGACAACAAATTAGAAACCGCGAGAGAGAGAGAGAAAGAACCAGTGACACCCTTTTCCCACACTCTCCCGCACGCTCGCCCTTTGGCGACTCTAAACAACAACGAACAAAACGAAAAAAAAAACAAAAGAAACGGGAGCAAGGCGTAGGTCGAGTTTGATATATATTTTTTTTGCGTTTTTTTTTTTGAGTGTTAGCTTCAATGAACATTCGAATTGAAGCAGCCATCGGCTAAATAGCGCGAAACACAAAAAGTTGGACTATGTTTTGGCGACAAAATGCAGCAACACCACAACAACAACAACAGCAACAACAGGAGCAGCAACAACAACAACCAAAACGTTTAAGTTTTAGTTTTAATGTGAAAATCGCTGTTAATGTAAATACTAAAATGTCGACAACGCACATCAATCAGGATTGCAACATGCAGCAGCAACAACAATCAACACGTTGCAGCTCTTCCCGCTCTTCCTCTTCTTCCTCACGCTCCCGCACACGTTCCCCCAACTCTAACAACATTCAGCGGCATACAGAGACGACGCGTGTTGTTGGCTTGCGGCAACAGCTGATGCGTCTGGGACGTCAACTAACTGGCGGTGGATTGGCATCCACTGGTCATGGTAGCATCTCGACCATACTAATTGCCAATCTGCTCTTACTCCTCCTACTCTCACTCTGCTGTGATGTCTGCTGTCGCTCCCATGTCGAACAGCAACTACATCAGCAACAGCAACAACAACAGCAGCAACAACAGCAACAGCAGCAGCAGCAACAGTTGCTCATTAACTATACGGCAACGGCGAGAACAACAGCAGCATTGGCAGCTTCATTGGCCCAAGCGAACATGCGACCCACTCTGGACAGCGATGTTGTGGAGAAGGTGGCCGTTTGGGCCAAGCACATTGGTGCGGCGCCACCCACTTTGGCCGAAGGCATTGCCATCAGCAGTGTGGCACGTATGCGACCGGTAACATTACCGCCAGCCACAACAGCTAACCAGGCTAACCAGGACCGCAGGCAACAACAAGCAGCTAATGCGGATGTGGCAGCTGCAGCTGCAACGGACACGGCCATCGATGAGCGTATCGCCTTGGAGCGAGTGACACGCGATTGTGTCCAGCGTTGCATTGTTGAGGTGAGTCTGGAAAGCATTGTAATCCTTTATGTCCATTGAGATTAGCTTATAATTTTGAGGATGCTTTTTCAAGTAGCTTTTTCATGAAGAAGTTTTTGTATAAGAATTTAAAGCATTAACGGAGCAAAACGGTGTAATTTTGTTCGTCCAAACTCTTACGCCTATAGCAGATTGGCTAATTTTCTCCTTTCCTTCAACTCCCTTTTTATCGATACATATAGTTGTAAACTTAAACTTTCAAGCTTTGATATTTTCTTTCCAAACTTTTATTTAATATTGATTATCTGCAAAAATTTCATAAAGATCGATTATCAGACAAATAAGATATCTTTGATTGAACTTTATACAAGAGCGAAGTAGAATGTTTAAATATAATATGAAGCTTATGGCATCTCTTAAGTTCTTGTCAATTCGTAATCTTTGTATTCTTAGAGAGTCTAATATTATTAGATTTTTGGTTAGGTCTGAAGCTTTAAGCATCTCTAAAGTTCTTCTTACCTGTTCTCATTTCGTTAGTTTGGATATTTAACTAGTCTTAAAGAACTCAAAACCCGAGTTTGGATTTGTTCTTGCTTAAAGACATTTTTATCAAAAAATTAATGGGCTAAGCTAATTTTTTTTATAGTACAACTTTTTTCACACATTTCTCTTCGTTTTTTTTGTATTTCACCTCAAACAAGCTGAGTTTTCCAATGCCAAACTCATCATACAACATGTTAAGTAGATTATTTCTTTTTAAAAAAAACCATGCAATGTTTTTTTCTTTTTGTTTGTGCATATCTCAGCAGTTAAAATCATTCACAAGTACAATTATACTAGTAAAGAACGTGTTAAAGGTATGGACAGACGGGTGAAAAGGCGGCAAAAAATGCCAATTGGTGACAGTCTAAAGAAAACCGAAAGTTCTCGAGAGATCTAGTCAGAGACAGCAACAGAGATTTGTATTGTAATGCTAAAAATACCTAATTAGGTGTTTGAGTACACGACAAGAAAATAAGTATTGATTTGAGAGTTTTTATCACATTCTTAAATGGGAAAAATGAAGAATGAGAAAGTTACTTTCTCATGCTACTTAGGGTTTGAGAAAGATAATCTTTTTTCTTGTTTTAAAATTTTAAAGCTTAAGAAGCAAACATGAAAATAATTCTTCATTCTTGCTAAAGAAGATTGTCATGCATATATGTATGTAAGCTGCAATTTCTCTCAGTGTAGATGGGTGTTCTACTTGTTTAGAAACTAGTACCATATTGTCGTATATTGTGTGTGTATTATAGCCAGAGTGGGCTACGCTTGTCTGTCATGTTAAACTGGCACTTAAATCTGGGAGAATCTACAATTTAGATTCTAAAACGACTGTCACAGAGTAGTTATTAAGCTATTTGTTGTTGTTGCAACTGCATTTCTGTAGCTCAGTATCTATGTAACTTGTATCTGTATCTGTAAATGTATCTATGCATCTCGTATCTGTAATTGGGACTTGCAATATTTGGGTTACCTTTCGCTTTGTTGCAGTTTTTTTTTTTTTTGAACAATGAAATTTTCGCTTTCTGTAGTTGCTAGATACCGACGCCAGTTGGCGCTAGTGTGCACCAGTTTAGTTGAAAGATGATTTGCTTGATTAAAACTGTTTATTTATTAATTGCTTTCGCCCCAAAAAACAAAATTGGAGAACAAAATTGCTTAACGTACATTTATCATCATCACTTTGTCAAATAAGTATAACAATGTACCATAATAGATATTGTCGCATTGCTTTTAATTAGTTTCTCGCTTAACTCGCCAACTCGTATCTGGCAGAATTAAAAATTTATTGTTAGTGCTCTCAGTGCTTTTGTTTTTTTTTTTTTATTTTAGCCACGTTGCAGCTGTAGTATAGAATATTTTGTTGCCACGTTGCATTGTTGCAATTATTTTCGTCGTATTTTGTCATTTTTTGTCATTTTTTTTTATCAATTCCCAATTGCAAGCACGGAGCGGACAATAGATGGCGCCATAGTAACAGTAATGTACAAAAATGTATTTTAATATTGTTTTGCAGCTTGTTTAGTAGCTCCATTGTGTCCGATTCGCTTTATTTATGTTATCGATATTTATCGATTATTAATTAAAACTGTAACTGTTGTTAGCTACATTGTCTGCCTTGATATATATTATCAAAACACATTATTGTAGCCATAAAACTAGTGTTAAAGCTCGTATCGACTTAATTATGCTAATCGATAACGATAAACATAGCTGCAGTTGATGTTAGAAGTGAAAGCAAGTTCGTTAACTGGGCAACTTAGAAGAAAGACTTACAAAATTTGTATAAAGTTCTTGAAGTATCTATTTTTATTACTTGCAATCGATAAAACTGTTATCGATAAAGGATGAAAATGTGTGGTTGACTGATTTATTAAAGTTTCGTTCGAATTCGCCATCCCTTTGACTCAACTAATGCTATTTGACTTAAAGTTATCGATAACAAACAACGATATCGATATATCATAGAGTTCCTTCAACTAGTACAACTATTTATCAATGCATCTTTAGAGTGTATAACTATCTAGCAGGTATCTCACTTTTAGCTTTAAGTCGAAAAACGATGACTTAATCGATAGTATAAAACACTTGTAAAACAGATTATTAACGCTTTGTGTTGTGGAATTGTAAGTGATAATTAAGAGATACCCATATCGCACTTGCTTCTAGCTAACACTCAACGTGTACTATTCAATGTACCGAAAGGGGGACAGCCCCAACCCCATTACCATCATACCACATATAGACCCAGACCTAGTTCAATCCAAATGCTAAATCCAAATCCCAACACAACACAAGCACAAAACAACTGAACTGAACTGAACAATACCCAAACCCATATCCATGTTAGTGGCTTAATTAAAACTAATCAGGCAGCCAGTCGTTAGGCAGCCTAATTGCTGTAAATGCTGAGCATGGACCATGCGGCTGAGATTGAGAGATTGTTTCTTACCCAGAACTCTAGAGGGGCACAGCATCTCAAACTCTCTCTCCTCTTTGAAGGCTCTATTTTGTTTTGAAGTGTGAGTTAGTTAAATTGTTGCTTAATTGGCAGAGAGAGAGAGATCCGTCCTCCACGAAGCTAATGCAGTTAAGTAGGCAGCGCTCTGGATTTATTGGATTGCACCGCAAAAACATCTAGAAATGTGCACTATATAAAGTGAATCCCATGATGATGATGATGTTGAGAATGTTCTTTGCAAAATGTTGAGCCAATTTATTTGGCTATTCGGACTGCAACAACAGCAAAATGGTGTCAATAACACACACTCACACACACATGCACACACACACACATACAATCAGTCAGTCAGTCAGTTAATGTAATAGAAATTGTACAACAAAAGACGCGCAATGACGACATAAAACCCCCAACGCCAATTAGTAAGCAAACCCAAACCCCCGACGCTTTTCCACTCCCTTTCATTCTATGTGCCTGCACTGTAAAAAAATACTTTTAAATACTTATAAAGCTTTGACAAACATGATAAAGTTGATAAGAAATTTTTTTAAGGTCTTAATTCAGCAAAAAAAACTTTTGAGATTGTAACTTTTAAGGTTTTTAAAGAAAATTGTGTTTAAAGAAAGTAAGAAAAGTAAGCTAGAACCTTTCAATCGAGTATGAACTTAAGCTCTTATTTTTGTAAAAGTAAAAGTAAGTAAAATAATATAGAGACTTAAAGCAAAGTCTATAAAAATCTGTTTTCTTTTTATGAAAGATTTTTTGGTTGATTTTGTTGCATTCTAGAAAATTTCAAATCAAATAAGCGAGAATTATATTTTAATGAATGCTCAACAGGTTACAGAATTGGAACAGTATTTCCTTTCGTTAAAATATATTTTTAGATATCAAATTTTGTTTTTCTTATGCTTGAAAATTTTCGGCTTTCGCCTTAAACTTAGAACCGACTAGCTCGTTTGGACGAAAGCCATCTTCACTTCAGTTTTCCAAGGCTCATTCGATTACTTGCATGACTTGTAACTAAAGTTATTTCTCTCAGTGTACACATACTCAGGCAGCCTTCATCTCTCTCTCTCTGTGTGGCCATTGCTAGCGTCCGAGCATTTGCTTTAAGTCGTCACACACAAGCAAACAAACACACACACACATTGGGATGTATGTGGAAGAACCATGTTCCGTTTTTTTTTTTTTGTGAAAAAGCCAATCAAGCTAAATTAATAAAATATTACGTAGAATTCTAAATTAAATTGACGCGTGTGCGAAAATAAAAAGGAAAAATACTTAGTAGAGCAAATAAAATGTGTGTTGTGTGTGTGCTGTGTGTGTTTGATAGAATAAATGTTGTGTGAAACGAACATCAAACAAGCTGCAAAAAAAGAATCGACCCCAACAAACAGAGCCCTAATCCTCCTCCCGCGTGACCCTGGCAATGAAAATCTGCAGCAAAGTGCTGCAACTAGATACTAATAAAAATAAAAATTATTAAATCAGACGCAATTTTGAATACATACGGGAAAGTAAATACATATGTATTACGACTATAATGTAATTATGACACTTAGTATTTGATTAGCATTTAGTTGAAACTAGACGCCCTTTTTTGTTTGCTTCTTCATTGTTTTAGTTTAGAACTATAATTGTCGCAGTGTAGTTAGAGAAGAGAACTGTAATTAATTTAAAATTACGCCCCGAATACGAGTTGTATAATGAATATTAGATAGGTTCTGGTATGAATAATAGCTTAAGCTATTTCTGAATAGTTAATAGAGTGAATAAAAACTTTCATTTATTTCGATTCAATGCATATAAATCGTTGTGAACGTTGAGTAAACTTTAATGAATATTGTAAAATTTATAATAATATATACATTTACAAGCAATTGATAGAATTTTTAATGAATTCTAAGCACGTATACTAAGATCTATCGATAAATATGTTTGCTTCTTAGGTTTTACTAAGCTTGAATCAGTTTGGGGTTGTTTCAAATAGCTTATTTGATTTAATTTAAACGGATTTTGAATCTGTTATCGATATAAATATGTTATCGATAAAAATAAAGTCGTTAATTTGTCGAAATTTACTTATCTTTTTAAGAAGTTGTGACAAAATGATAAGTTTTTGCTAAAAATTAATAAGACTTTGGTTTTTCTGAGCACCTTTTTATACCCTTAACCAATTGTTCGAGTAAACTTTCCTAACTAGTTATTAACTCTTAAACACAAGCCGAATCTTTTGTTTAGCAAAGAACCTTCTTTAAGCTTTTGCATTTATTTTACTAGGTTAACTAAAACTTTTTTTCTTGCTACTGCTTCAAATTTGGCATTTGCTTCTTAAGACTTGTCTACCTTCGTAGTAAACTTTGCCATACATATATATATATATATACATATATCACAGATTTCCATAAAGTTCATTGTTAATGCTGCTAAAAGGTTCACGTGCTGCCTAAGAAAACCCGTTTTTGTGTGACGTTTGAATATCATTGACTTGGTCAATCTATCTGTTTATGCATTTGTAATGAGCGATAATTCTCGGAAACGGTTTGAATTCATTGTAGATTGTAGACATACAGTAAGCACAACAATTATTTGTACAGGCTTAATGTGCGATTTTGAATGAAATGACAATTTTGAGGGTAAAATAGTCATTTTTAACAATTTTCAAAAATTCATATAAAATACATGCGAAAAGTTTTTTGAACAAATTTTTTTCAGTCAATATTAGAATTGTTTGAAGTCACTTTTTGCATTAAAACATTTTTTGTTTAAGCCGGGGAAGAAAGTTATAAAAATTGACCTTTGCAAGAATTGAAAACTTTCAATGTATACTTAATGGGTTAAGAAGAGTATTGTATCATTAAAACGGAATTGAAATGACCTATTTATTGATATTAAACTTTTTATAAAGTATTTTTTTATTCACTATCAAAGTCGCACATTAAGCCTGTACGAATAATTGTTGTGCTTATTGTATGTAGTTAAATCAATGTTACGCTTTCATTCTAGTTTGTTTATTTAGTTTTATTGTTTGAAAGTTCATTAAAATATTCCCACGTGAAGCAACTTAATATAGTTTAACCGCAATTTCCGTTCCTTTCTTTGGCTTTTGTGCTAATTGTTGTTAACTACTTTCAATTTTCCAGGAGGATCTGTTTCTGGACGAGTTTGGCATTAAATGCGAAAAGGCCGACAACAGCGACAAGTGCTACAAAACACGCGTAAGTTGATACTAAATACCCCGCCCCTCACCTCAGACGTCTTTCCTTTCGCACACACAAACATTTTGCGTAATGGTGTCAAGTGTTTTTTTTCGCGTAATTCGAAACCGCCTTTCAACTTTGCCAGACATCTTGACGACCGAAAAAAAAAAGAACAAAAAACGAGCCCCTGACCCTAAAAATCAAAAGCAGCTCAAAAGTTCCCAGAAAGTGAAACCAAAAGTGAAAAAAAAAAATATAAAAACCACATAAAGGAGAACCTAAGCCAAAAGTCAGACAAAGTCTCTCTCTCTCTCTCTCGCTCTCCCAGAGAAAATTGGTATCCAACCACTTGTTGTAAAAAAATCAGCAATTCATTTGATATCCAAGCTTGCATTGCATTAAAGTACAAACATATGTGTTTTTGGTTGTGTGTGTGTAATTAACCACAAGAGTAAAAAGAGGGAGGAAGAACACAAGGGTCACAAGTTCTCCTTTGATGTGCTGAATCAGTAAACAGCGTGTAACAGAAGAGTTAATTAAGGGATTAAATAATTGAATTATTTATACAAAATGAACTTTTTTCGTAGCTGCAAAGGGTTTTAGTTAGTATAAGGTACTATAAAGAGTTTATATAGAAAGAAAAAAACTTAATTTCCTTGTTGATAACTTTGAGATATAATGCATTTAAATCAACAATATGGCAAATGTTGATAGACATAGCGCACAATTATAATAATAAGTAAAAAGTCTCTAGTCGAGAAATCCCGAATAGGAAATACACTTAATCCCATAAGTAACGCGTACAGTCATTTGTGTGTATTTTTCCGGATACCAACATGATCAAACTTCAATCTGCAATATCTCCGGTGTTTCTTAACCGATTATTGATCAAATTGTTTTAAATGTTCATTATTTTACTCATAGTTTAAAGCCTCATTTTCACAATTTTGAAATTCAAGATTTTTGTTATCGATAACAGGTGTATATCGGAAACCGAAAGTGTTATCGATAATTTGAAGCAAATTTGTTCTGCTTATGGTATAGGAGAGTTTAAGTTTCAAGTTTGACGTCTCTAGCTCTTATAGTCTCTGAGATCGGCGGACAGACAGACGGACATGGCTAGATCGACTCGTGTTGATGCTGATCTAGAATATACATACTTTTTAGGGTCGGAGAAACTTCCTTCTGTCATTTACATACATTTGCACAAAACCATTATACCCTTATTTAGCCATTTTATGGGTTTAAAGTATACAAAGTTAATATATGTAGAAAGTAATCGATTTCCTTGTTGATTACTTTGAGATATAATGCATTTAAATAAACAATATGGCAAATGTTGATAGATATTGAGAATAATTATAGCGACAATTGTGTGAAATGAAATTTTATTGCAATTCGCAATTTGCATTTTTCCCATCAATTTAATTCATGTTTAAATGCAAATTTCATAATCAAACGCATTTTGCAATAAATAAATCATTTCATTTATGTGTTGAGTAAGGTCAAAAGTTTATTTGCAAATTAAACACATTGAATTATGGCCCAATATTAAAGATGAAATAAATTTTCATTTGCAGTGCACCAAGGGCTGTGCGCAATGGTATCGAGCGCTCAAGGAGATCGAGCCGTGTCAGGAGGCATGTGTAAGTATCATCGATTACTTCATCGATGCATTCTTTAATCTTTTCACGCTATTTCTCAGGCATCGACTCAATTCTATCCGTATGATATGCCCTGCATTGGCGCCTGTGAGATGGCACAACGCGACTATTGGCATCTGCAGCGTTTGGCCATGGCCAAGCTGGTGGAGCGAACACATCCGCAGCTGGTGGCGATGTCTGGGGATACGAACACATTGACCATCAAGTGGGATATGCAATTCCCGGAGAATTATTTGGCCAGTCGACCCTTTAACATACAATACCAGCAAGTGGAACAGGAGCATCCCGATGCAGATACCAACTGGCACAATCTAGCCGATTACGATTGCGATGAGAATTATGTGTGTGAGATTCTCGAGGCGCTAATGCCATATACCAAATATAAGGTGAGTAGGGTTTGATTATATTTCAGCCTTTCTGATGTATTTTTCAGAGACCGTAAATAATCATTATTTTTTTTATTTTTAACTAAAAAATATCAAACACCTGGGAGAGACATTGAAAAAAATTAACTGCACCGAAATTATTCATTATGGCCATTTCCGACAAGACTTTTAAATTTTAGATTTTTATTTTTTAAATTATCGATAATCATTAGGCCTAGTTCTTAGTCTAAACTCTTAAATTAATGTAATTAAAAATTAATGTAAAAAAATCATTAATAATCATTATAAATGATTTTTATTTTTTTTTATCAAAAATAATAAATATAGTCTAAATTTAAAAAATCACTTTAAAAATAATGATTATCGATAATTTAAAAAGGTAAAAATTCAAATTATAATCATTATGATCTAATTCTTATTTTAAAACTTATAATGATTACGGTCCCTGATCTTTTTTATTCTCCCTAGTTTCGTTTTGAGCTGCCCTTTGGGGAGAGCAGTGCGGATGTGCTGTACTCACCGTCTACGCCCATCTATGAGACACCAATGGAGGGTGCACCCATCTCGCCGCCAATCATTGAGGCATTGCTAGCACTGGATGAATCTCATGTCTCGATACACTGGCGTCCCGGACGCTTCAGTAATGCTCCGCTGGAGGGTTATAGGATTCGTTTGAGCGGCCGTGAACAGGTGGGACATAAACCCAATATTAAGCAATCTCTTGACATAAACTCTTCACTTTCAGTTGCTGCCTGCTCAGCGTTCCAGCTGCATCTTCTCCCAGCTGCAAGCATTGACCAACTACTCCGTCACCCTGACCATGATCAATAAGCAGGGTGAGGGTCCGCCGGCCATGGCCAGCATTATGACCAAGCAGTCACCGGAGCCAGATCAACTCCAGAGCGTTTTGCTTGCCTCCAAGCACATCATCATGTGGCAATCCCTCGATACGGAGGGTGAATCCCGTATACTCCATCGGTCGGATAATGGAACGTCAATCAGTGACTTTGTCTGGTCGGAGAGGGATCAGCGTTTATGGCTGCTGGACTCACGGGGTCAGCTGCATAGGTAAACATGCCTCGAGCTCTAACCATACCTGTTAAGTAGTGATTACTAATTGTAGTCATTTGGTATTTAAATTATTTTAGTTGAATAAGTTGAACTAGTCATTACATAACGACTATATAATGATTACGACTACAAAAAATCAAAAATAATCTGAAACTCTTGCAAATTATGAAAATAATCAAAAAATTCAATTGATTATTTTTATTATTTTGATTCTTCCTTTGAAAAATTAGATTTAATGAAGGCGAACGCCGAATTTATTGTGTAAAGTAAATTAATGTTTAATGTGAAGTAAATTGAAGTTATTTTTTTGTTAATGTATTGATTTTTATTATTATTTTTTTTTTTGCTCAAAAAAGTCAAAAATAATCAAAAAAATCAAAATAATAAAAATAATCAAATATAATCAAAATAATCAATTTGATAATTTTTGATTTTTTTTTCATAATTTGCGATAGTTTCAGATTATTTTTGATTTTTTGTAGTCGTAATCAATATATAATCATTAATTTCTACCAGCGAACTATATAGTCACTACGACTACTTTCCAAAAACAGTTTAATTTCTTGGTAATTCTAATCGCAATTAAACAGGTATGGCTCTAACCCATCTCCAACTTTTTACAACAATTTTGTTCCTCCTTTAGTCAGCTGCTAGATGAGATGACCATGAGGCAGCTAGACTTGAAGTTGCATACAAATGATTCTAGGGAAAGGATTGGCCGCAAACTCAGTCTCGACTGGCTGCAGAATCGTCTCTATATTGCCGCAGAGTCGGACGACAAAGGATTTGAGTTGTTTAGCTGTGATCTAGAGGGCGGTGATGTCCAATGGTTAACGGGACAACTGGGTTTGGTGGTGGAGCAACTGGAAGTGGATGCACTCAATGGTTGGCTATTCGTCAGCGATGCGGATAGCTTGTGGCGCTGGGATCTGGACAGTATGCAGCGATTGCGTCTAACAGCAAATGCTGCTCCCGGACAACAGTTTGTCCTGGCGCCAGAACGTTGGCTACTCTACCTGCTCCTGCCGCAGGATAATCAGGTGCTGGAGCTGAGTTATGATGGCATCTACAAGCAGCAAACGCTGCTCCTCTCCAACAGCAGCTGGCGGAGCTTTGCTCTGGCTGGTGATCACACCCAAGTGCTCTTGGTCAATGGGACACAGCTGCAATTGCTGGAGCGGCACACGCTACAGGCCATCACAGTGTGGCCATTGGAGGAGGAGGAGATGTGGTCCCTACGACCACTAGGACGACGCCGTCAGCTGCAAGCTCTGGATGCTGCGGTGCCACGCCGCCTGCGTGCCTTGCTAGGAGCACAGACGGCCCAAATCTCATGGCTGGAGCCCGCGCCTAATCCCTATCAGACGCTGACAGCCACGGCGCGCAATTGCAGCTATGAACTGGAGGTGCTGGACGTGGCCAGCCAGAGTGCCTATAATATACGCGACATTCGCAGTTCCCACTTTGGTCTGGATCGCCTCCAGCCCGATAATCTCTACCAGCTACGGGTGCGTGCCATCAATGCTGTGGGTGTGGCAGGAGCATGGACGCCAGCTCTGGCCACACGCACCTGGCCGCTGGGTGAACGTCGTCTGCGCTGGTCCACCCAACGTGGTGCTTTGTACACCACCAATGAGCTAGGTGCTCAGCTCCAGCGTTTGCCGGCACAGCTGGCCCCGTCACCTGGACCCTTGGCCGTGGTCAATGCTAGCGTTGCCTACTACGTCAGTCAATATTCCTTACGCTGCATCAATATGCAGCAGCCGCAGATGAGCTGCCTGCTGCCTGCGACGGAGGTGGAGCATGTGGGCGCGGTGGCGTATGATTGGCGTGGCGGAATGCTCTATTGGACGGATGTGGCACGGGATTGTGTGCAGCGCATGGATCTGGTGACGGGCGAGCGAGAGCTGTTGCCCATCTTTGGGGCCAGGCATCTGGCGCTGGACGCGGAGCAGGGACATCTCTACTACTCGAGTGTGGCGCACTTGGCGCGTCGCTATATGCAGCAGCCGGAGCTGGAGTATTACCATGTGAATGGTCTGACCGGCCGGATTAGTGGCTTCTGTCTGGATCTACAGCAGCGTTATATCTATTGGCTGGTCTCCGCCAGCTCGGCGCTGCATCTCTATCGCACCACGTTGTCGGCGCCGGCATCGTCGCAACCGGTGCCATTGCAGCTGCTGGCCACCATGCCGCAGGCGGATGCACTGCCTCATACGCTGCAGCTGCTGTCGCCGCTGGGAGCACTGCTCTGGCTGGCGGCGGATGCCAGTGGTGCCCATCTGATGCGTCTAGCGGATACGGATACGATGCGACTGCAGCCCTTGGAGTTGCAGCAACGTTGGACTGCTGTTCAGCTGCTTGAGACTTCTTCTTCATCCTCAATGCTACCCGATCCCGGCGTGCGTCCGCATGCCGTGCCGCCGGAGTCGGTGCGCATCGAGGAGGGCGGCCATTGGGATGATTTCCGTGTCCGTTGGCAGCCCTCATCCACGGGTGGCAATCACACCATCACCTACAAGCTGCTCCTGGAGCATGGCTCGGAACGTGTGCTCACCCTGGAGCTGGCCACACCCTTTGCCCGCATCACACAGCTGTCGCAGGCGCCGCTCGCGTTACGGGTTAGCATTACGCCGCATACGGCATGGCGTGCCGGACCCACCACACGGCTGCAGCTGGCCACGCCCATAGCGGCGCCAACGCAACCGCGACGATTGCGCGTCTTCGTGGAACGGCGGGCAGAACCGTTGCAACTGGAGCCGAATGTGAGCGCACTGCTCCGGTGGGATGTGCCGGAGGAGGAGCACATGGGCAGTCAGTCGGGATTGCAGTATCGGATTAGTTGCTGGCGCGGCACAGAACTCCACGCGGAGCTGTTGCTCAATCAGAGCACGTTGGAGGCACGGGTGGAGCAACTGCAGCCGGAGGAGACGTATCGGTTTCAGGTGCAGGCACATGTGGCTGCCACGGGCTTAGCCGCCGGCGCCACAAGTCATTCGCTTCATGTCTCACCGGAGGTGCAATCTGTGCCCCGCCTGCTCTATGCGAATGCGGAGCACATAGGTGAACTGGATCTGGATACGGGCAATCGACAGCAGCTGGTGCACACGGCCAGTCCCGTGGAGCATCTGGCTCTGCTCCAAGGCGAGCATCGTCTACTCTGGGTCAATGAGCATGTGGAGCTGCTAAGCCATGCGCCGGGTCAGGCTGGTCCCGCCAAGCTGGCAAGGATGCGTGCCGAGGTCCTGGCTCTAACCGTGGACTGGGTGCAGCGCATCGTCTACTGGGCCGAGCTGGACACCTCCACACAGCCGGCGGCCGCTTGCATCTATCGCCTCGATCTCTGCCGCTTCGAGGGACGCATCCTCCAGGGCGAACGTCTGTGGCGTACTCCACCCGGACAACTGCTGCGTGATCTGCACGCCTTGCCCCATGCCCGTGCCCTGATCTGGCTGCAGCATGACCAGGGCATCCGCAATGCCACACTCCAGGGTCGTAATCTCACGGATGACTCCAGCCTGGACTTTGAGGGCGCTCCGACGCCCCTGTGGCGCATCTTTGAGGGCAGCCAGGAACCCCAGGCGGAGACCCTAAATCTGGTGGATCATCAGGGTCGTCTGTGTGTCTACCATGTGGCACGCCAGCTATGCACCCCGACCGCCTTGCGGGCCCAGCTGAACTTCCTCAACGATGACATCGCCCAACTGGCCCAGGATCCGGGCTATCTGTATGCCCTGCGCAATGGCAGCATTCGCGCTTATGGACGCCGCCGGCAGCAGTTGGAGTTCCTGGTGGAACTGCAGCCGGATGAGGTGCGTCTGCTGCGCGCCTACAACTATCAGGCGTATCCCAGTCGTCGCTGTCTCCTTCTACCCACCATGGCCAGCCTGGCCAAGCCCCGGGAGCCTTGCGGCGAGACGCAGTGCAGCCTGCATCTCCCGGAACTTACAGCCGGCCAGGATTGTCCATTGCCCATACCAGGTCTAACCTATCAACTGAATCTTACCGACCAATTGGAGACTTTACGGCAGTTACAGCTCCCAGCTGGTCAGAAGCTCAACATCACCGGCCTGGAACCGTTCCATGGGTACGAGTTGCGCACTCGCCTCATCAGCTACTATCAGCAGCGTTTGGACTTGGAGCCGGTTCAACTACCGTCGCTGGAGCTGCACACGGCATCGGCTACGCCCAGTTCGCCGCGCAATTTTACCGGACGTGCTTTGAGTCCCAGTGAACTGGAGGTCAGCTGGTTGGCGCCGATGACGTTGCGGAGTGAGGATGTATACTATACACTTCACTGGCAAGGGGAGCAGGAGGAGCTGGAGCTAGAGGAGCCCGCGCAGGAGCAGCGTGTGGAGACAGCGGGAGTACAGCGTTTAACAGGTGAGGAAAGTCCTCCAAGATCTTAATCCATTCTCACCCTCTTCCTCCATTCACCAGGTTTACAGCCCGGCCATCTCTATCAGATCTGGGTGCAGGCTCATGCCACACCCTCCAAATTCAATAGCAGCGCTCCTCTGAGGATTCGCTGCTTTGCCCCCTTACCACCCTTGCAGCTGATGGAGCTGAATGCTTATGCAATGACCCTAGCCTGGACGGGCACACCGGATGCACTGAGTTCACTGACCTTGGAGTGTCAATCTCTCAGGGAGCAACTGCACTTTAATGTCCTCGCTAATCACACACAGATGCATCTGTCCCAGCTGCAGCCCAAGACACGTTACTCCTGCCGCCTGGCTGTGGAGTATGCCGCCTCTCCCGGCGCGCCCGTCTACTATGGCGCCAGTCATGATTACGAGACATTGGGTGATGCGCCCAGTGCGCCGGGTCGTCCGCAGCTCGAGCACATTGCCGGCGAGATCTTTCGCGTCAGCTGGACGCCGGCCCTGGAGAACGGTGCTCCCATACTCCTATACAATCTGGAAGCGTTGCAGGCGCGTCGTCCCTCCCGCCGGAGAAGACGTCGGGATACTACACTCTCGCTGCTGCCTTGGGCCGAGGAACCGCTGGTCATTGAGGACATGTGGCTGGACTTTTGCAACACAACCGAGCTGAGCTGCATTGTGCGCGAGTTGCACACGAAGCGTCTGCTCCTGTTTCGCGTTCGGGCGCGCAATCGTGCTCACGGCTGGGGTCCTTATAGTGAGGATAGCGATAGGATCGCCGAACCCTTTGTTTCGCCCGAGAAACGTGGTTCGCTCGTCATGGCCATCATAGCGCCGGCCGCGATTGTTTCCAGCTGTGTCCTGGCATTGGTCCTGGTGCGGAAGGGTGAGCTTAACTTATTTTTCCTATATCCCATCCTTAGTAACAAAGATTAAGTCCTTGAACAATAACAATTTTATTTTTAATAAATATAACAAATAATATAATACATATATATATATCAATCCTTGCGCTTTATAAATCACGGAAATAAATCTCCTCGATGGCCTTGACATGCTTCAGCCATTTGTCCTGAGAGTTGGGACGTTGCTCCTGCAACAGTTGACGCAATAGTTGAAAGGAACGACAGCCCATTAGCAAGGCTTGTTTCCATGTGGCCAATCCTTCCATCTCTAGTTTCATCTTCTCGTCTTCAGGGTCATCGATCAATGCCTTTGCTTCGTATTGAGTTTCCTGGTCAATTCTATTCTTTCCAGTCTTGTGCATTAGAGCTTCCAGCTCCTTTTCGTAGAGTTCAATTTCTGTATCAAGCAGCTCGCGTTTCTCATCGTTGTCCATCGAGTCCACGTCGTTTATTTTGCGCAGCTCCTCAACGAACTGACGCTCTTTGTCGCATCTCTTCCCAAGTTGGGACAGAATCACATTCTGCTCTTCGATCTTGGGCTCCAAAAGGTAGCCAGTCATTGAATCAATTTGCATGCGGTGTCGCCATAGGATTTCAAAGGCGTCCATCGGAATGTTCATCTTTGGACTTAAGAGATCTTTACAATAAATATATATATTTTTTCAAAGAATTTACTTCAATAGTTTTCACTATCAAGTTATAATGTTTTTGCGACGTCGGATTCTAAAAGCTTTATACAGGAAGTCAAAATCTCAAGGCATGCTGAGATCGATTAGGTTGAAAAACTTTTGGGATTAGAAACCCCATCGGTTTTTCCTGTTCTATCTTATAAAGTGGGAACCAATTGTCAGGTATTTGGGTATTACACTAGACAAAAGACTTACACTTTCAAGAACCACATAACCAATACTAACAAAAAACTCAAACATATTCTCCGTACGATATATCCGTTCATTAACAGAAACTCGAGACTAAATATAAAAAACAAAATGTTTTTGCAGTAACTTTCTGCACCAGTCTGGTCAGATATAGCCAAATGTCACATAAATCAATTGCAAATCAGCCAAAATAAAGTCTTGAAGCTTATTTTAAATCTCCCGTTGCATCATTCTACGTTTGATCTACATTGTCGAGCCAATGCTAAAATGATAGATATTAGATTATCGCGGCTATCGCAAAATTTCATAACTCAGTGTCTAGAATCAACCTATTTGCATATAAACGACCTGGCATAGCCAGCTTATAAGATTCCTTGGGGTTTTCTTTTTTTTTGATTTTTGGCCCAAATAGTTATGTCATCGTTATGTTTGTAATCAAATATCTAAGTTGAAAAGGCCTAGTTCTTAGTCTAAACTCTTAAATTAATGTAAGATAACATTCACAAAAATCTTTAATTATTACAAAGATAGAAATAAATTGAATTGAATTATACTGTTCTATCTTTCTTTCTCAGTTCAAAAGCGTCGCCATCGGGCCAAGAAGCTTCTACAGCAGAGTCGTCCCAGCATTTGGAGTAATCTATCGGCATTGCAGACCCAACAGCAGCTCCTGGCCGCACGTAGTCGCACCTTCTCGATGTCGTTGAGTGATGCAGACATTGCACTGCTGCCACAAATCAATTGGAATCGTTTGACGTTGCTCCGGTTTCTGGGCAGCGGTGCCTTTGGCGAGGTCTACGAGGGTCAGCTGCGTGGCGAGGGCGAGGACGATGCACAGCCACAGCGTGTGGCAATCAAGGTACCGACTGTCGTATCATTAAGATCTTAAACTTAACTCTTTCTTCCCTTTCATTAGAGTTTGCGCAAGGGCGCAAGTGAGTTTGCGGAACTGTTGCAGGAGGCTCAACTGATGAGTAATTTTAAGCATGAGAATATTGTGTGCTTAATAGGCATCTGCTTTGATAGCGAATCCATTTCACTGATTATGGAGCACATGGAGGCAGGAGATTTGCTAAGCTATCTGCGCGCAGCCAGGCCCAGCTCTCAGGTAAGCGGAAAATATTCTACCTTGGGTTTTTTAATCATCCCAAAACTTGCAGGAGACGCTGCCAAAGTTACAGTTAACGGATCTGCTGCAAATGTGCCTGGATGTGGCGCATGGCTGTAGCTATATGGAGGATATGCATTTTGTGCATCGCGATCTCGCCTGTCGCAATTGCCTCGTGTCCGATGGCGCCACAATCGGTGGACGGCGCATTGTCAAAATTGGTGACTTTGGCCTGGCCCGCGATATCTACAAAAATGACTACTATCGCAAGGAGGGCGAGGGTCTGTTGCCCGTGAGGTGGATGGCACCGGAGAGTCTGGTGGATGGTTTGTTTAGCACACAGTCGGATGTTTGGGCCTTTGGTGTGCTGTGCTGGGAAATCCTTACCCTTGGCCAACAACCGTATGCGGCACGCAACAATTTCGAGGTGTTGGCCCATGTCAAGGAGGGTGGACGACTCGATGCGCCCGAGCAGTGTCCCGACAAGCTGTGAGCATTTAATCTATATCCTTTAATCCTTATACTTATTGTTTGTTTATATTTTCAAGTTATGCTTTGCTTTTGCAATGTTGGCGCTCCGAGCCTTGGGAGCGTCCTAGTTTTAAACGTTGCTTGAACACGCTGCAGTCCATCAGCAGCGAGTTGCCACCAACAACAACAGCAACAACAGCACAAATTGTTGGCAGCTTGAAGAGCGAATTGAAGGTGCGTTTCGATGATGCAACAGAGCAATTGTCGCTGCATAACAACAACAACAAAGACGATGACAACGACGACGACGACGAGCACAACACCAAAGATAGAACAACTAGCACAATCAGCACACAATCCATACGTTCATCCACATCTAAGCCCACCGCATCCACATCCGCATCCCGTGACAATTGCCAGCTCTATGCAAATGAGGGTGTATCGCGCCTCTGAGGAGTCGAGGAGCCATCCATGTTGCATGCCTCAAATTGATTAACATTGGAGAGCACGCAAATCATGTCATGCCGCCCACACACACACACACACACACACACGCACAGCAATTTCGGGGCCATTTGAATTATGGCTTATATATATATTTAATCGATTTACTATTTTGTACTGAATCCTAACGATATACAAGACCATCTGAATGATGACCTCAAAATGTCTTACTTTGTGTAAATCTTTTTTTTTGTTTTTTTTTTTTTCGTATACTAAACTCGAATATAATACTAAATATTATACACTTAGCTTAAAATCGATAAAAAAAATAAAAAAAAAACAAGAATATTTTATATAGAAATATTGTTTCTAGTACCCTTTGCCGGCGGTATTTTAAGTTTGCCAGTGAATGACAAACTATATTCATTATAAACACAAAAGAAGATAACTTTTGTTAAAATAAAATATAATTAAAAATGCACTTAAAGTTACTTACAAAACATTAGAAAGGGTATTAAGTTAGTAAGGATCCCATTCAGTTAGCAGCAAAAATATACATACATAAATATTGTTGCATAAGAGAGGACCTACTTTGAGTGAAATGATTGGCATAGAAAGGCCTGCGCTGCGATGGCAGGCCATAAGCTTAAGAACCACACAATACCAGCAATTGCGCACAATTCACTTGACAAAATTGAATACAATAAGATACCTTAACTGTAATTGTATGTCTGAACAATAATTTTGTTTTGTTTTTACTTGGAACCAAAAAAGCTGGAAAATCTATTCAAATAATATTGAACAAGCTTTTTAGTTTTAATTATATATGTATGAATAGGTGCGCTCAATTATGCAGTTGCAAGTTTTTCTTGAGATTTGACAAAAACATATTTCCAAAACAACCGCCTTGTAATTCACAACTGATTCTAGCTCATTCAGCATGGCCTAAAAGCTCTCAAAAGTATGCCATGAAAATTGCGAGATATGACAAAAACACATTTTCAAAACAACCGCCTTGTAATTCACAACTGATTCTAGCTCATTCAGCATTGCCTAAAAGCTCTCAAAAGTATGCCATAAAAAATTTTCCTTTAAGGAGTCCAAAGCAGTTCTTCAATTCACGCAGAAAAAACGAATAAACAGCAAAAGTCACAAAAATTGAAGTAAAAGTAATGTAAACAAACAACATCTAACATTTCAAGTATGAAACGTCATGAAACGATTAATTCTGTTCACGAGCTAAGCGTTTCAAGCATGAAACATGAAACGATGAAACGGATCTGGTGAACACCTCATATATAAACCTTATCAACAGAACCTTTGGTTAGCAAGAGCTTAGTCTCCCGACTCTCACTCTCTCTCGTTCTTTCTCTCTCTCTCTCTCTCTCTCTCTTATTCTCTCTTTCTTATTCTCTCTCTTATTCCCTCTCTCTCCCTCTCTCTCTCCCTCTCTGTTTCAGCTTTTATTAAAGCAATGTTCGAAAAAGCAAATAGCAAATCAGCTTAGAGAGCAATTAGAAATGTGTCTTAGCTATTTGGGGGCGTTGGGTCCTAGCTTTAATACAGTTTGTGGACACGCGCTGCGGCTTATGTCGTTGTATTAAGGCACGAGCGCCATTGACTCTGACTCTGGCATTATTTTAATTTCATTAAAATTTAGGTCCTTTATTGGTGGACAAAGTTTTAATGTCAAATATTTTATTACATTCTCTCTTTCTTTTTCTTTTTTGTAATTTGCTTTTTTTTTTTTTTTTTTTTTTTTTGGGTAAAGTTTTCTTTTCTTTTTATTGTTTGAAACATTCTTAAAGGCACGGAGCACACAATCAAATTAAATGTGACCGTGGCGCCAAAAAACTTGTGCCCAAAGGCTTTGTACACCACTCTTCCTGTGCTGTGGAACTTAAGAGACCCTACTCACTCTCTCACACTTTTCAGGTGCGTCAACTAAAGAGCTCCTAATATCTTCACTCACACACCGACAGACACACACACACATACGCTGGCAAACAGTATTTGCTTTCTATGCTCGGGCTTTGCATCTCCCTTTTGTCTGTTACCGTTGCTTCTCTCTGGCCAAATGATTTGCGTGAATTTTTGCATATGCCTCGCATCGCATTTCACAAAGGCAGCGCCGCCGCTTATGTTGCCAGGACTACGGACACAGGTGCTTGCAGGGGGAGTGGTGCGGGGGCGCAGGGTAGTGTCGGGCACTGTTTGTGCCGTCTAAATAACAAATTGTAAATAGCAGCGCATAAATCGATTACCTTTGCGCCTGTCCGCACCGCACTCAATCCCCACAACCCGCAAAACATAAATAAACCATTTTTAATATGCGCGTAAGCAGTTTTCTTTTGCATACCCTAGCTTAGGGTGCTTAATGGGGTGTATTAGTTGGCGTTTGCTTTGGAAAAATGTAGAAAAAATTTAGAGTATGATGAAATAAGTAAAGTTAAACGTAAAAAGATCAAATTGATTATTTTTTTATCGTATATTTTATTAAGTGGTTTATTTAAGTCGTGCATACCCTACGGGTATGCGCTCAGCGTCGCTTTTGCTTTTATTTGTATTTTCTTTAAAAACGTCAAACAGTTAGCTGCATATGATGGTTGTGGATGGTGTGTGGATGTTAGGTGAGTGGGGTGGGGTTTAGTATGGTGAGAGAAGTTTCTTTTTTGTTGGTGACTTTAGCATTGATTTCGCTTGTTGGTATTTATTTGGGCGCCATTCGCTAGGGTTATCAACTTACCTACAGACATACATGGGAAGGTTGCTGTGTTTACTTCCCCTCCCACTCACTCAGAGCGATGCTTCGTAATGTTTATATTTTGGCAACGCTGGAGCGCGGCAAGGATTTAATTTTATTACCTTGGTGCGTCTCCTGTTGACTTATTATATGCTGATATGATTAAGTTGCTCACTGTCGAAGGAAACTTGAAATTTAACTTTTATAATGGGCTTACGAGAGAGAGAGTGGGAGTGGGAGGGAGAGGAGGAGTGTGTCGTCATACTTGCTTATCGTTATCGGTATCGTTATCGTCATCGTAGCTACTTGCCACGTGATACTGTTATTAAATATCGTTTTGATTTTTATTGAATTTGATTTTTGTTAAACTTTATTTTTCCCCCACCCCACTTTCGTCACTTTGTTGTTGTTAAAGCGACTGCAGCTTTTGGCCTCTCCAGCACGAGAGAGTAAGTGGGAGAGAGAGAGAGAGAGAAGCACTTAAAATTTACCTACAACTGGCACAATTGATTGAAATTAGATGAGCTTTTCATAATACACAACCTAAGCTCTTGCCACCACCCACTGCCACCCCTAGTGTGCGTGTGCGTTTTTCCATTAAGTCCCCCCCACCACCGTCCGCCCCCGTTGCTTGTCATCGTTTTGCTGTGCCTTGGTATAAAAGTTACTGTTATCCTTGGTCCTGTACCTGCTAGCACGACGACGCTAATATCCTTCAAGTTTGCTGCTGACTTTGTGCCAAATTGGTTATTAAAAGAGTCAACTATATATACGTATATATAGTATATCTTGTAGTTGAGGCGACGCCGCAAAACCCATAAATAAATTGAGAAGCGCTTGTGGGTTACCCTCTCTCTCTCTTCCCCCCGCCGTCTAATATGCTCACTAGCACTTAAATAACAACTTTATGAGATATATTCGCCGTTTCGTAAAAGTTTATACTTTGTATGTATGCAGCTGCCACCTGTGCCACACATACATACATACGTGCTGTGTGCAATCTTTTCGGCTTCTCATGCACTTTGCATTTTACTTTATGTCGTTTTTCTCTCTCTAGTTAGAAAGTTTTCTTAATTGTCACAAATTGCTTTTGTAAAGTTTCACTTGCAATCAATTAAGCAAAATGATTAGCTTCATACAAAAAAGGGATAATTCAAAAGAAAATTGTATAATTAAACCTATAACATATATGTATTCCTTCTATTCTGTACACGAGTGTAATTTCGTAAGCTATGAGAGCACTTCATAACTGTTAATTGCTATTGGATTGCATATATGCATATTGTTGTTGTTGCTGCAGCAATTAGTGCGAGAAAGATCCTTAGACTGCACATACATACATTCCACATAGTCCACACGATCTACAGAATCCAAAAGCATTCAGTTGTAAGCTAAACGTTTGCTTTTTTTAGATACATTTAACTTAAACGCCTGTATAAAATACTTGTATTGCTTTAATTTGTATATGTGTGGCTCTAAAATGTTTTTTTTAAAGTATTTTATGCAGAAATGCAAGCTGCAAGGTGCGTGCAAAATTTTTTTTTTTTGTTTTTTGCTGAACACAAAGCCGAGAGAGAACAAAATTCCGTTATATGCACATTTTGTAGTTGCTAAAGGCTAAAGGCTTAAAGTTTTTTCTTTCATTTTTTGTGTGCATAGAGAGTGATGTTAAGTAATTGAAAATTAATTTGTTGTTGCTGTGGACATTTGAAAGAAGTGAAGAAGAAGAAGAGAGAGAGGATGAGCTCTCTCTATAATGTAGCATTGTTGTAATTGCTTAGCGAATGGTGAAAAGTGTAAAGTGAAGGAAATAGATCTATTTGTACAGAGCCGAAAGGAAGAGAGAGAGAGAGAAAGGTAACGAAGGCAACTACTTAATAGAGGATAACTGTGTTGTTGTTGCAGCTTAGCCTTTGAGAGCAATTACTATAAGTTTTCTCTTCTCATTAAATTTGCCTTGCATTTACAGTTGGACATTAAATTTATTTAAAACAAAATGCTGCTTTCTCGGATACAAATTAAGGGGCCTACATTTATAAACTTAATAATTTTCTTAGTTTTTTACTTTCTTGGTTAGCCAAACAATTTTTGGCTAGAGAAACTTTCTCTGCAGCAAGAGAGGAAATTGTGTCAGTGTGAATATGAGTGTGTGGTATGAGGGGAGGGAGGCGATTATCTTTAGTCCAAGTATGTTGGGTATTCGACAATAAGCTGAGTTGCCAGGCGATAAGCTGTCGAACTAATTGGGGTAATTTGCACAGCTTCCTTGGCGATTGGGGATGGGGATGGGTATGGGTTGAAGGCGTGTAAGGGCTCAGAGTTGGGTGTCCTTCAAAAATTGACAACAACGAGGAGCAACGACAAGAATCGCAACACAATTCGTGTTGCACGAGCATCTTAAGTTTTGACACTGGTGTGAACACGGGTTGTCACACCCCCAATGGCCCCCTTACTCCCCCCCAAACATACATTATTTCGCACTAATTAACGTTTCGCGACAAAAGGAGCGCTTTATTTATTTATAACTTATTTTTCCACACACACACACACACACACACGTGAATATTTTGGTTGCACTTGCCTCAGCATAGAGGCTCTGTGTGTGTGTAGTCGGGGGTGGTGAAGGGAAGAGGGAGAGAAAGCGCGTTAATTGCTGTTTATGAGCGGGTTTTTATACCCTTAACAAATGAAATGCTAAAAAAAAGGGTAAGATGGTTTGTGCAAATGCATTTAACAGACAGAAGGCATCATCTCCAACCCTATAAAGTATATGTATTCCTGATCAGCATTAACAGACGAGTCGATATAGTCATGTCCGTCCGGCCGTCTGGTCCGATCTCACAGACCTAGAGCTAGAGACTCGAGATTTGGAGCTATGCAGTACAAGTTTGCTTGAAGTTATCGATAACTCTTCTAAATCTTGATATACACATGTAAAAGATAAGAAAAAAAAACTTGAATTTCAAAATTGCGAAAAAAAGGCCTATAACCATTAACGAAATGGTAAACATTTGAAAAAGTTTGATCACAATCGGTTAAAAGACTTTACAGATTTTATAGTAAAGGGTATGTCCTAGTCGGGATTTCTTGACTAAAGTCCTCTTACATGTTTTTTTTTGCCCAGTAATTAAACAACTTCTTTGGCTAACGTTCAAGGCAACTTGCAGCACGCAAGATTTTTAAGTATGCAAACTGGTTGGAATTTAAAATCTCATGAATATATTTTTTAGCTTAAGGCCCATTCCCAGCAAATAAAATTTCTTTATGAAAAGTGCTTATTATTTCGTTAGGTTCCACATAGTTAGGGTGACCAGATGTTCTAAATATTTTTATGGAAATGTAAATATTTGTTGGTACCTTACTTGATTACTTACAAAATAAATCGGTCATTGTGACAACAAATTATGAAAATTAAATAAAACAAATGGAAACGGTGATTCTGTGGCATAGCTGCTTTTATGATTCTAAGGAGGGGAAGGCCAATGAGCTGAAGCATCATGCCGCGCCGTGATGTTGGGTCAACTCATAAAAAAACGGGGTGAAAGGACGCTTCTAGGATTTTCGTAACATGTTTCCCCAACGGTGTTTTATAAATTTTCCAAGTCTTTTCATCTTGTTCCTTGCTGCCCGAATAATGTAACTTCTATTCCTTTTTAAGCTGATTATGGAATCCCACTGGTTCCCTATCGTACTATCGTTATCTTTGCTGATGCTTGCTGGGATTGATAAAATTACGGGATTTCTGACAACTGTTTTTTATATGAGTTGACTTTCCTTGCGTCTGGATGCTTTAGGTCCAAAGCTTTGTTATTGCTTACGTTTAAAAGTATATCATTGTATTTATAGGTTTTCTGTTTCTTTCTTATAGCCAAACTATTTTCCCAAAAACATGCAAAATCCTTGAAATTCCTTCTTCAAATAGTAAAATAAATCACAGATGTAGAGTTACGAAAAAAAACAAAGTTTGATTTAATACAACAATATGAAAGTGTACAAAATAAATTAGCATAGCTTGGCAATTTGGACAGATTCCCATCTTAATCCCCTCCAGCTTCTTTGGATGCATATGTGTGTGTGGCTGTACTCTATATGTGTGTGAGTGTAAGCATACGAAAATCCAATCTACGACCCAACCGCAGCAGCATCCCTCTCAATATAGTAGGGCGCTCCGTCTGTCTGTTTGCATTTGTAGCGTAGAAGGCAGCATTCTGGGAAGGGTTTCGATTGATGGATGCGCTCTCCCCGATTGCATTTATCGATGCGCAATTTGCCGCACCTAAGCGAGAGAAAGAGAATGAGAGAGAGAGAGAGAAGTAATGCGATATTAATGATAAAGCTATTATATACGTTTGCATGTATTTATGTCAATATGTTATGACCTTAATGACACTACACACAAACACACACACATTTAAATAAATACAAAATAAAGAAACTTTATTTTTAGTCGATTCTCATGTTAATTTTTTATGACCGATAACCGACTTGGTCGTGGAACGGATCTTTCGATTGCCATAACTTCCTCAAAATAAGCTGGCCTTTACTACTTCGGTTTTCCTAGTGTGGGAAAGAGAGAGGTTGCATTGGCGCTACTTAAAAACGAACGAGATAGCTAGATTAGTTGCATCTCGCTCGCGTTAGACTTGTCCACTCAGACAGAATGGAAAATCCATATTCTCGAGATATTCTTTGACAGACAGACAGACATAGCTTTAAAAGCTGATCAAGAGTATATATACTTTATAGAGTCTGATTTAATCTCAGGGTGCTTTTTAGTTAACATCAAAGAGTCTATTCTCAAGTTAGTTAAATAATGAACGTATTTGTAATCCTCGGTAAAGAATCTATTCTATATTTTGTTGTTTTAATGCCAATGGATTAAAATATATATAAATCTTAAGCTTCCCAACATTTTGTATCTAGATAGATGTAAAAGTTTTTTCATTATGTTTACTTTACTTATAAGTTTCCCATGTGACAAATCCTAAGTTTATGCTCTGTCGCCTTTCTCTTGTCCCCCCCCTTTCCTTATTTGAACTATTTAGCTTTTGTTCTTGACCTACAAAATTGCTTGGCGCAACTTAAAACAAAACAAAATAAACTACAGCGCGTAAAAACTCAATTTTCGAAGTTGTCGTCGTCATCAGCAGCAGCTCATCATCTTATCAGCACAAAAAACAATTCAAATGTTTGTTTGTGTTCGAATCATGTGAAGTGTGTATGTGTGTATGTTTGTGTTTGTGTTTGTGTTTGTGCTTGTGTTTCTTAGGCCATGGTCAAACTTACCCCTCGACAAGTATGGAGCCATCCTCATTGCAAGTTAAGCGTTGACAGGGCGGTATACCATTGTTAATGCCTGGTTTCAAGTCATCGCCACGATAAGAACATTTGCCAGGATTTGCTTAATAATGAAAGACAGAGATATGACTTATATATGAGAGTGATTAATAGGTAAGAGTAAGAGTCATACCTGGATCGGCGGGTAATAGGGCCCTGTAGGCACTCACCTCCTCCAGCTTCAGCAGCATTAGCTGCATTACTATTAATGCACAAATGATAAACTTTCTTCGTTCCTGAGACATTGTGTGGATGCGTTCGTGTTTGAAATGATACTGACAGCGGACAGCGTTCACTCTATTCACTCGATCTGTGTATGATGACTCTGTCTACTATGACTCGCTGGACGCTGGACGCAATCGTCATCGTTATCGACATCGGCTTTTGTTGACTAGATTCGGTCAGTTGTTTGATTGTTGTTGTTGGCCTTTTTTTTGCGCTTAGATTAGATCAATTGGTTTGTTTTCCTAATACACTAACAACAATGGGATAATATGAGATTGTGGCGAAGAACGTCATATGTTTTCGAAAATATTCATTTATCTTTCTACATTCATTAAACTCTTGTTCTAAACTTTTTTAAACAAACATTATTGATATAATACCATAGAAGATTTAAGCTGGAATTTGAAAGTTTCTTAACTAAGAAAAACATTCTTCATTTTGTAGTGTATCTTGTCTGCGGCTTGGCATCATCCATTCTTTCATCTTTCTTGTTGATTCTATTTGGTATTTGTTGTTTGCTGACTCTTATTTTTTTGTTGATTATTATGTATTACTATTTAATTGAAGCTGCTGTCGGCATTGTCGCTACTCATCTCTCATCTCGCCTCTTCTCTTCGGGGGGTTCGGGTCAGTGAGTTTATCATCGCATCGACTCAGTTCTCTCTCTTTCTCCGCCTTCTCTTTGCTCTTAAGCCCCTGCCTTTCATTCCGTCCAATAAGTTGAGTGCTGTTTAAGTTTGTTGCTACTTTATTGCTGCGAATGGTTGGTATTTTTTTTTTTTTTTTTGTTAATTTTTAATTTATTTTTTGTTTCAAAACTAATGTTTGCACAATTAAAAGCAATAATTGTAAGTGCTTTTGAAGCATTTGTGTCGGCTTCTATCGAACAATCTCAATCTTCATAAGGAAAAGCTGCGCAATGTGCTTTTGGCATTAAAGTTTAGTAATAAAAGACTTCTTAAGATAAATTTAAATTCTTTAAACAATATTGTTTTGTTTGTAAAAATTGATAAGAGTTAAGTATACAGTAGAGGAATGGAAAAGAACTTTCGATTTCTATAACTTTGTCAAAATCTAACCGATTTTCATATGTTAAATATGAAAACTCTTAGTTCAAGCTCTACGCGGTTTTAATTTGATTTCCATTACAAAAAATGGTGACAAAAGATTGACAAAACTTTCACCTGCTTTTTTTTTTAATTTTCAATTGTTATCGATAACTTTATCATGACATCCCTTCATGTTTTGAAATATATTTTTATTGTTAGCATTAAAACCTCAAATCACTTTGTTCATAATAAATATATAGTTGTATTTAATTGACACATGAAAATTCGATATCCATCCATGAAGCATATTCAAGTTTTGCAGTTGTAAATTAATGAAATGCATTCACAGAAGAGTTAAAGCAAATGTTGCGGCAAGTTGTGCAATTGAATAGACAACTCCAACAAAAAGTACAAAGACGAAGAGAAAGAAAAATGAGAAGAAGTATTTAGTAGAAGTATGAGAAAGGGAAGCTGGAGCTGAAGCAAATGTTTACGCTGCTGGCTATTAAATTTTTAATCAAGTTAAAGTGTTGCCAAACACTTCATTCATTCAGGGCCTTTATAGAACGACTTCAGCTGTGCATATCCAGTTCCATTTCCAGACAGACCCTGGAATTGACGAGTTGGTTGGGTAGGGGGGTGTCGGAATAGTTGTGAGCAATGTGAAACATGCGTTGGTAGTCTGTCTGTTAGGAATGGGATTCGTGTTAGTTATGCATTCATTCATTCATACACATTCAACACACACACACACACACACACTGCATTCAGCGACATTCATTTCGTTTCATTGCGTCTTGTTGCAACTTGCCACACACACACACACACAGAGAGAAACATAACCATAACCGCATTGTACAAGCCAACTGCAATCTTCCGTTCCACCCCCAACAAGCAAAACCCTTCAATCCCTTGAGAGTGTCGCAACGGCTGCCTTTTGGGAGCTCTTGTTCCCCGTACTACTTTCCTTTTTTCTTTTCGTTTTTTTTGGCAATTGTTTCTTTTTTCTTGTAGTATCTTCCTCTTCCTCATCGTCATCTTCGTCGTCGTCGTCTTGCTTCATTTGTGGTAAATTAAATGCAAATAAATTGTCAACTGCAGTTAAATAAATTTTTAATTTATTACACTTTGACTAGCTCGCTATGTCAATGTAAATGTGAGTGTGAATGAAAAGTTGTGGCCATGAATGTGGCGCGTGCCGACAAGGAGATTTTACATGCCCCTTGTAGGAGTGCATACTATATGCATATACACACACACACACACACACAATCAGAAGAACATAAAAACGTCTTCTGTCTGCGATGGCTGTAAGGCAGTTTCTTTTGAACAGTTACTTGCTAGTTGGCTTTAATAAGTTAGTTGTTCGAATCAAAGTTTGGTAACTCAATAATTTAATGTTGTTTATCGATGAATCGATAAATATGCGTGTTGGCCACTAGTTAAATTTGGGAGTTTTTTTCATTTCTTAAAAGTTTTATAGTTAAGACGAACAAAACAAAATATATCGATATTTTCATCTATCGAGATAAATTATTAACGATACATATTTTTAAAAGTGCCTTGAGCTTAAGCAAGTGTATAAACTATTGCGATAGTCAATCGGAAATAAATGTTATCGATATAAATTATCGATTTTGATCGAAAGTCAATTTAATTTCGTCTGATTTGACAATAGAAAAAGTGTAAAGCTAAAAATATATATCGATAACATTTTATCGATAAAAATAGCCAACTTTCTGTCAGTGTCTGAAGCTTGTGAGTTGTTATCGTAATCTGTTCTAAATTTAGATGCACAAAGCATGTCTCTTTTGGGTGCGTTGACTGCGAGGGTTCGTAGTTCCACACACATTCGAGAGAGAGAGAGAGAGAGAGGAGGAGAAAGATAGCCGTTAAGCTAATTCACCGTTGATTACCTAAATTAGCAAAATGAGTGACAGACCAACGAGAAGCGCAACCAAAAATACTAAAATACACTCATCCACACACTCAAATTGAATAGGTTCATGAATGATGACCGAAAAAAAAACGACAGCAAACCAAACCAGTAAAAATCCCAAATACACAAATGGTGTGCAGATGTGAAATCGCGACACACAGAACAACTACACATAGCACAAAGGTAGAGTGAACCGAACGGAACAGAACGGAACGGCGAACAAAAAAAAAAGTCAGAAAAAGTTGAGCAGCGAACACAACACAACAAACAAACAACAACGGAACGAACAGTCGAACAACATTGCATATAGCAGAGACGAAGGCGCAAGGGAAGGCAGAGGTGTTGGCGGAGGAGGAGGAGCGCAGAGCTTCCCAGAGCTTGAAGCAAAACAAATTCACTTTTTCAGAAAATGTATTCAGTGCAGGGGCGACATTCGCAGCGGCAACGAAAGCGACAGCCATAATACACAAACACCTAAGCGTTCCCGTCCACGCGCGCGAGAGAGAGTGAGAGAGTGTGAGAGAGAGCGAGAGAAAGTGTGAGTGTGTGTGTGAGAGAAAGATAGTTAGAGAGTGAGATAGAGTGGGAGGGAGGGAACTTAGTGTAGAAAGTGCAAAGTGCATTTAACAGACAACCGACCCGCAAAAACGAGCCAAGTCAAGGAGAACCCACCAGAATCCGCAACCCGAAAACCCCAGCACGTCGAAGGACAACCATCAGCAAACGCTGAAAATGGCCAAATTAGTGACTTACATCTTCATCGTTAGCTCGCTGATACTTTGGTATCTGCTGCTATTTGGTGGCTCGCGAGCTGGCAGCAAGTTTTTGATGGGTGTCGACGCAACCAATGGCCATGGCAGCCCGCTCGAAGGACGCGACTTTCATCACCATGGCGGCAGTCATCACATTCGTCGTAAGTTTTCTCTCTCTTTTCGTCTCTTTCATTCATTGCAAGCTGCAATCGTTCCACCCAACCAACAAACTCCATCCATTTGCAGGCAACATCAATCACTGCTGGCGACGCTATGATGGCTACAATCTCCAGAATACCATTGTCAACAAGAAGGAGCAGCTAAAGAAACCGTATGGCATTCTGTGTAACTTTAAGTGCACTTGGTTCTTTACAATAAGGTAAGCATAATGACCCTTTTCCCGCCAACAACTAATTTAAAGAGCAACAATCGATTTCAATTTTGACTTTCACGATGGACTTTGCCGTTAACAACTATTGATTTGTATCGATTTAAGTCGTTTATCGTCATCGTTTGCAGTTTTAGTTCTTAATAAACAACTCTTTGAAAAGAAATGCCTGATGCAAGTGTCGAATAAAATCTTAGTTTCCTATCGATTTCGATTGATATTGCTAATTGATATCGAAACACGTATAAGAACACAAACTTACAGCGATTGAAATCGACTTGTGCTGAGTATTGGCATTAAATGTTGATTTTTATCGATATATCTCAAAAAATCATGTTACCGATATCGATTTCAATTATTTATCGCTTTCGATAAGCGCACTCATCAATAAGATATACTTTTATTTAATAAATACTGGAAAACTTACGCGTAAGTATATCGATAAGTTTGATTTACCGATGTTTATCGATTTCGTGTCACGCGCGCACTTCTAAACTAGCCGGAAATTAAACAGCTTTGGTCTTGAACAAAATTTCAATTAAAAACCATCCTGAAAATAGATTTTTATCTTTTGCATTTTTACCTAACCTTATTGTTTTTGCTTACAGTTTTCCCACTTGTGAATTCATCTACGATTACAAGCTATCCTGCGTGCTGTTCACATCACTGCCCGATTGCACCAACGTAAAGTGCACGCTCTTAAATTATTTTAGCTAAATTTGTTGGCCACAGTTGGACTATGGCATTTAATCGGTACATGGACCCTGGCTGGTCATCAGTTTAATACATATATACTAACTATATACTGTTAACTATTGTACTCAACTCCTGTATTTGCTCTAAGCTATAGTTATAAGCAATTTTTTTTTGCATATACAATAATTGTTTCTTTTTTTTGTTATTTATTAAGTGAGTTTAATGTAATTTACATGTGTACAATTTCATATAAACTACAAATAGACATTAAACAAAAAGGGGATTTAAGTTCTATTGTTTTTAAGAGCAGCTTGCATATGAGTGCGATAAGTGATTTGTTGACTCCGATTCACAGTATATTTATTTAGCTCTAGCTGCAAGTTGAAGGAAGAAGAACAACAGAACAGAAGGGATAACTTCAAGGACGTGACTTGCATTGCGTATACGCGATGTGTGCTGCATGCATTTCATTCATTTATTCATTTGGCAGCGTCAGTGTGTTAAAGTTGCACTCTCAACTTGAAGCTCAGTTCATCGGATAAGGCCACAGAGAAGCTATCAAGTGAGTAGCAAGTGGCAAGTGGCAAGCGGCAAGTGGCCACGCCCCATTTAACGTCCGTCATGCTGGCCAAAAGCAATTTTGACTTTTATTTTTGTTCGCCTTACCTGTGTGCAGTAAACAAATTTGAAACACTTTGTTAGACGCGTCAGCAACGTACATATACATATATATATATTCTAGATATTGAAAGCCGCACCTGTCGGTTCTTGGCTTCTTGTACCTGCTGCAAAAACAGCCCGCAAATAAATCGTTCGACATTTATAAGCCAGTCAAAGTTATGCTGAAATTTGTGTATTTCAGAGGGAAGCTGTTGCGGTTGGCATCGTCCTAAAAATAAGATAAATTATGTTTGGCTGTAGTCAATGGAGCTGTTAACTTACGCACCTGCGTCGAAAGAGTTGTGGATGAAGAAGCTGGAGTCAAAGTGGCTAAACGTGATGTAGCGTTTAAAGCTGTTCCGATTGATTCCACTGCACACATTTACGAAGCTTTCCAGCTTTTTTTTTGTTTTGTTAGCTTCCAGCTATACGCGCAATGTTCAGTTTCAGTTTGCCCACTTTGGCTTTGTTGTTGCACAGTTTTTTTTTTTTTTTTGCAGTACTCTTTTTGGGGTCGCACTTTAATGGAATCAAACGAAATGACATTGATCGCTGAAGGCCACTGGCCTAACCACTCGCCAAACCAAATGGCAACCCCAGCCACAGCCCCAGCCCGATTGCAGATGATCAACAAGCGTCGAGTAATGCGACGCATTTTTTTTTGTGTGTTCATATGTGTATAACTGGGATTTGGGTCGTGGTCGTTGTGCGTTGATTGGGGCTCGTTAGAATTTTGTAGAATGTTGCGTTATGGGTTTCGTTTTTATTTTTTGCTTTCTGGTTGAGCTGATTGGCAAATTACAGCAATTTTTGCATGAAATTAGATTATTTCGAAATAGTTATAAACAAATTAATTGCGTATTACGTATACGCATACAACACCAGAATTGCAACTGACACTCGACAACAACAAAAATCAACAACTTTTTAAAGTGCAATTTAATATGAATTTAAGTGAGTGCAGTAAATAATAAATAAAATTCACACCTTCAATACAAAAAATATCTTAAATTGCAATGTGCAAAAGTCATGAATAAATTTGGATATATTTATGTGTTGAAGTTTGAAATGGACTTAAACTCCGCAACAGCAGCAAGAGCTTCGAACATTCAACTAAAGTGTGTGTGCAAGTGAATAAGTCGGATTTTGTATCTAACAACTGTCAAATACTTTAAGTCTAGCAGAAAGCACAAATACACACACACACAGACATGTTTATTGTTGTGTGTGTGTTTGTAAGGAAATTTATCCCTAAAATTCACATTGAGATTGGCGAAGCGCAAAATGCTTTTTATAAATAGCACAACAAAAGTGGCTACAAATTATGAGATGGCAGCATAGCCAGCAATCGTTCTTCTCTCTCGCTCTCTCTCTTTCACTTCGAAGACTGGCAGTTAGACAGACAGATGACTGACTGATTGACGTAGCAAAGCACAAAAGGTGTCAACAATTCCATCAGATGAAACCGAATCCAGTGTCGACAAAAGATACAAGATACGAGATGGAGGAATCCAGATACAAATGATAAGGGGAAAGCACAACAATGATTACATGTTTATCGATAGATGTACAGAAAACAGGGTTGCAGATACAGTTACATAAATTGGATCTACGAATAAATATGGATGGATAAACAGTTCCTTAAAGGAAGAACGGATTGAATGGTCAAACGACAAAATGGAAGCTTCAATATCAATTCGTTAAAAATTCAGTGAAGAGAACTTCTCTCAAAAATATTTGTATCATATTTACATGCAAATACATCTTACAGTAAAACTTGTACATCCCTAGGCCCATCTATCACTGAATATACATACAAATGGATAAATGTATATAGTAAACAGAGCTGAGCTTTGGGGGGCTTTTGGTTAGCCTTAGGGCTGAAGAGGCGTACAGCAAATACGGCTTCAGAGATTCAGAGAGTGAGTGGATGAGCCAATCGGCTCGGCAGTCGTACAAAGGAAAAAAAAAAAATATATACAGCCGAAAAAAACACCCCGCCTGGCACTTAGTGCGATAATTTATCAATTGTCATCAATTTAGAGGCAACAAACCAGCAGCGACAAAAAAAATATATATATATATATAAAACAAAAAAAAAATAAAATAACAAAATACAAACTTGTGGCTGTGCTTGCTTTCTTTGTGGGTGTGTAGCTCTGTGTGTGTGTGTGAATCTGTTTGCATTGTCATAGGCTTCGTTAGATGTGGCGCGCATGAAACTGATTGCAGTTAAAAACGCGTCGAGACAAACGTTGAACATCGTTGCTGATGCTTGGGAGACAGAAAACTGAAATCGAAATTGAAACACACAGAAGCGCAGAAACGAAGAAACGGACCTTAAAAAACTGGCAAAATGCTAGATGACAACAACAACATTGACGACGACAATCATTGTTATGCAATGGCCAAATCGATAACACCAACATCGACAACAACAATCACAACAATACACACACGCAAAGGCAACGCAACAACAACAATCACATTTGTGCTGCTTTTAATTTTATGCTGTTTATGTGATTACAATTATGGCAGTACGTACAGTAAATACCAAATACAACAAACAATCAACCAAATAGACATTGTGTATATAACGGTTATCGAATTGTGCGTGTTTATGCGTGTGTGTGTGTGTATGAATCCTACTGCTCGTCTATGAATTGAGCATTTGGTTTTGGAATAAATGTGTATTTTTGTTTTTGTTTGTGGTTGTGTATTTTATTTTTTTTCCGCATTTGTGTGGCGCTAATTTATGGCTTGATGAAAAATTCCATAAAATATATACATACGTGTATTTTGCATGCTATTGGCGGCGCATGTTGCGTATACGTAATGTGCAGCAAACTCAATTTGGCATATTTGATGCGCCGATGAGAGTGTGTGCGTGTTTGTGTGTGTGTGTGTGTGTGTTAATGAGCGAGTACAATTTAATTTTGATGCACATATCAGCGATATTGCGCATACGCCATGCTGCACGTACATTATGAATGATTTATGCAGCAAAAATCACAAAAAGTTTCGTGAACAATAATGTTTAAGGATACCTTTTCCCCTCCCTACCCATTTTGTTGCAGGCTGGGCCTCCCAGTGCTGGAAGAAACACAATTCGGGCTCGATACAAACGCCAGATGGTGAATTTAAGCGTCCATTTGGTATACTCTGCACATATCGTTGCTTTCTCTGGTTTCCGCCAATGTAAGTTAAGCGCAATCAACAATCTCACATTCATTCATACACATCGTTTCATACACAAACCCCCTCCAAAATTTCCAAGCACACATACAATTCAACAATTTATGTTCATTTTCAACTCGTGTGAATTGCATTTTAAAACAAAATTTGCCAAGTTTTTAGCATTTTATGGGGTTAGTTCAACCCTTGCAAGTTGAGATTAAGGTGAAAAAGAGGACGGTAGCTTGGGGTTAAGGGTTGAGTGAAAGTTAATACTAGTAGCTTGAATTGCATAGCAATTAAAATAGCTGGCAACGCCATTTGATTGCTACCTGTTGTGGTAAGTTCGTTGCCTGATTCGTGGGAGTTACGTGTATGTGTAACAAAGGAAATTTTCTCAGGAAACTTTACGTAACTTTTCGATCATTTTAAAACATTATCACAACATTAAAACTCATATTATATTGTATATCTTAAACACTCTAACTGATTAATTTGTTCTTACTTAGCTATCCATATTGTGAGTTCATTTTCGATTTGCGTCTATCGAGACATTTTACATCGTTTCCGGATTGCTATGAGATACGATGTAATGAGACATTTACATTCTTTGGCAGCGAGCCGCAGCAGTACAACTGAAACAGCTTTAACTACATACACAAACATCTGTCATGTTATCGAAAACAATGCTATCGATGGTCGTCTCAAAGGAAATAAATTTAAGTAAAACGTGAACTAAAGTCTGTTGAATGCACGATTTTAAATTACAAAGTTCCCGATTGTTATCGATAATTTGCCCAAATAGTGTTATCGATTATTGCAGCAGCACTATTCCATACTCTAGAGCCTATAACTGCGTATTTTTGTGTTTTTTTTTTTTTTGCCTAACTTTAATATGTATGCATAAATAAATATTAACGGATATCTCGAAAACTCAATTAAAGAATTTATGAAAATTTCAACTTGGTTTTGAGCTGAAGATTTCGTTACCTGCTGTCTTTAGATTGTTTATGGCGCAAGGAGCGTGAAGCCAACTACAACGGACTTGGCTAAGAGTGTCGTCCATTAATTTGTGCCAACCTGCTGGCAATTTCCTTTTTGGAGTGAATTTACTTTTAGTTTATTTCCGCCAACTGCGCTCTTGTGTCCATGATAACATAATAATAATAATAATAATAATAATAACAATAAAGAACCGGCTGGCGCCAACAACAGGCAAATAAACAAAGCGCCAGACAACCAGACACAAACAACAACACAAAGCATTCCACATCATTCCTATCTAGCCGAAAAACTGAAACCTATCCGCAAAAATTTGCATAAAAATTAGCATTCTAATTGACATGAGGCCCAAAAATGAACTAACCAGGCTAAGCTCTTGCCAACTCGCCAAACTCTAACTCTTTCTCTTGTTTTTCGGTCTTTGTCTCCCTGTGTGTGTTTGTGTGCTCGTGTGTGTGTGTGTGTTTGTTAGCCCATTGTCTTGGCCACGTTGCTTAGGCGTCGAGTTAATTGTTTGTTTAGTGTCATAAAAATACAGTTTACGCCTTTCGCAACAACACGTGCAGACGCGGCCACAATTGCAGATACAAATGCGGATAGCAGAAAAGGGCGTACAGCATTCCGAAATTGGTTCAACCAAACAACACGACTAGTGAAATACCCTGTATAAGAATGGGTGTAGCAAACCAGAAGATATTAAATGCAGTTTAAGTTCTTTACGTGAAATTTCTGCCAAACCTCTTGCCCAAATCGGTCTTTAAAGGCTTATCTGGAACTAGGTCCTTAGACGAACTATTTGGTTGAATGAAAAAAGATTAATTTTCTTGCTTTAAATAAACGAATACTTTATCTTTTACAAAAAACTACAATGAAGAATATTTCAAAGTTTCGTGAAGAACCTTTTAGAAGCTTCTTTGGAGCTAGTTCTCTGAGAAAATTCTTTGGTTTATATCGAAAAGGTTAGCTTCACAGGACGTTTTGAAGATTCTACGTTTTTAAAGGAATTTTAAACCTGAGGCAAAAGTGTTGCTTGAACTCCGTTTAAAAGGAATGAAACAAAACTAGCTCTATGGTAAAAGCTCTTCTTCAGGAACACAAAAAAGCTAACCTTCAAGTTATTACAATACAAAATTAAAATATTCACAAATAAACAAGCCTTCAAGTTGAGTTTTAAAGTGTTTTCCGGAACAAGGTCCTTAAGAACACTACAAAAATGTAAGCACCATCAAGTATACAACTTAAGCAATAGGTATCCCACTTCAACTGCATATACCATCTTATACAGGGAATTCAAGGGTATCATCATCACAATGGCAACGTATTGGGCCACGTGCAAAACAAAAGGGGTCACAGCAGACACTGTTGTTTGTCGCTGGTTTTGGGTGAAAACTTTAAACTTTTACAAACTTAATTGCTGGCTGCTCGGCTCGTTGGGGCGCAACGTGCTCTAAATATAAGTATAAAGTACTTCAGCAGCAGCTCTCCAGGCGCCAGAATCCAGGCATGTCTGGACCTGCTGCTGCTGCTGACCAGAGAGAAGGAAGATAAGGCAAAAGAAGTGGAAAGGGTTGTGGGGATTTGCTTTAAGTACTTGCCCTGAAACGCTTTGTTCTTTGGTCGAAAGGCGTTTCATTTAATGTTGAGCTATAATAAATTGAATGAAATTGAATTACTTTAAAAATAACTTTAAACTATGTCGCAACTGATTAAAAAGCGTTATTAATATCATTTTCTTGGCTACTTAAATGCTGGATTATGAAAAGGTTATTCAACAAAAGATGAACTTTAAGCCATAATGATAAAAAGCTTAAAAAGTAGCTTATCAATATGCGTAGACTATTAAATTTAATGATGAAAGTTGAGGAATGGGAACAAAAAACGGAAACACACTTCAAACTTAAACTGCAAATAAATATTCAGAATGCAATTATGCATGGAATTCGCTGAGAACTTATCGTAACGTTTTTCCTCTGACTTGTTGTTGCAGTTTGTAAAACTTATTTAAACTTTTTACGATGTCGTTTGGCAGCAAAAGTTTGTAATCATTTTCGTTACTGCAAGTCGTACTTCAAAATTTTTATTTTCTCCAAATTATTTATACGATTATATAAAGACTAGCCTGGCTTCATACGTTTATATATAAATATATAAAGCGGCATTGCACTTCAAATCATACACTAAAAGTCAGAGCAGCAAGAAAGGTTGAACTAACTCGCAGTCGAAGTTTATTTGTATATATATATTTTTGGATTTGTCGAGCCGCAAAGTTTGCAGCCAAACGAAATGAAACTTTTACTTTTCATGGTAGCAGTGTTGTTGTCATTGCTTTTGATGGCAAATCTGCAGTCAGGTGAGTCCAAAGGACAAGCAATTTAGCATCCTAAATCTTTGGTTAACTTACAGCAAACGCATTGGAAGTGCCAACGGCCGTCTACTGTGCTAATCCTGATCGCAAAGGTAAGTCTTGGCAGCAGTTTTCAAACCCATATAACATACAAACCAATCTACAGTTACCGTTTCATATTGTGAGAATCATACGGGTTTATTCACCTACGAACGATGCAATTTTCATTGTTGCAATGGCAACAAAGTGACGTAAGTTTGAGAATATCAGAGGAGTATATTTTTTTATCTAAGAACTTAATTTCCAGGGAAACTAAATGCAAGCTGCACATATTTGGCAAAGGTTGCTATCCATTGTGTAGTGAAATCTGTTGCGTAGTATCGACAACAACACCAAAACCAACCACAACTGAGCCCACATCATCGCCAAGCACAACAACAGGATCAACGGAAACAACGACCACAGTTGAGAACAAACCAACGACAACTTCTACGACAACTACAACAGAAGCGACAACAACGACCACAGTTGAGAACAAACCAACGACAACTTCTACGACAACTACAACAGAAGCGACAACAACTACCACACAGTGATCCTAAAAGTTATTGGAATGTAGAGCTCTAACATTAAGTTTTCTTTTCAGGTGATGGGTATTAATAATAAATTGAATGCATAAACAAAACAGAATTCTTGAATAAAGCTCTCTAGCATGTTCCTATGTGATAATGTTGTTGATGATCAAGCCGAACCCTATATGCTGCATACGGATTTATTTTTTAGTTGTGACAAATGTTGCACTTGACATTTTGCACTAGGGCGACAAATGTGACAGAGACCAAAACAATTCGGCGGATGGCAGTGATCTAGTTCCGAAAAACAAAAACAACAACAAACACATCACGCATATACATATATACGAGTACTCGAAAAGGGGGGTATTTATTAATCATACGAACAGAAAAATAAGAGAAAAAAAAATTTGCATTCGCAAGTTTTTTGTTTGTTTGTTTGTGTTGATTTAATCAAGTGCCACAGCCAATTTAACTACACACACACACACACTCGCACACACAGGCACATACACATATAACTAGTCCGTACATTGCGTATACGTAACGTTGTAAGTGATTTAGCTTGCTGAAATCTATGGTGTGAGTTGGGCGCGTAGTTGCCACACATCAGTCGACAGTTTCGAACGTTTGTTTGTTTTGTTTTTTTTTTTGTTGAATACATATTTGTTTTTGAGCGAGTGTGAAAAAGAGTAGAAAGAAGATGTACATGATGCATGGTTCGTTGCTCGCCGGGATGTGGTTGAGCCTGGCTTTGTGCCTGGGCTGGTTAAGCTGCACCGAAGCCTTTGGCCAGTTTCATATGAAACGCTATCAGCATATGCAACGTGTCTACAATACACATGATGATTCCAGTGAGAATGATAACAGTGTGTTGCGTAAGTTGCCTTAAAATATACTCCACACACTGAAAGGATAATATCTCTCTCTCTCTCTCTCTCTCTCGCAGGCACCTATCGTCGCTGCATGTGGGAGCAATCAAAGTTTCTGCCACGCCGCCTTGTCCTGTTGAGCCTATGCTCGAATCTATTTTGCGAGAACAATCAGATAATGCCGCGCTCCAGGTCTATTTTCGTAGTGGAAAAAATGTCTAGACCCAACGAGTAGTGTCATCCAAAAGATTTTTAGTCGCATGTTGCATGCTGCATGCCACAACCACTCACACAAAAACTAAACTTCTATGTTCCAATATTGTGCACTTGCACTAATGCAAGCAACTTGTTTCTTTTGTTCTCGTCGGCCAGCTGCCTGGACATACTGCCGGAACAATGTGAACAGGGCGATGAGGAGGATTTGATGTATAAGCCATTCCCCGATTGTTGTCCCGTCTATTGCAACCTGAAGCGTCGCATGCAACGCCTGAGGACAATGCATTTCCGACATCGCATGCTGCGCAACATGCAGGACTCGAGCTCCTCCTCCTCTTCAGCCGTCTCGGATGCCAAAACATTGCTTAGCGAGATTGGCTACAACAACTACTAATGATGCATTTCGACAACTGGGGGCACAACTGACAGATTGAAAGAGATTTGTTAACATTGTTGTGCGCAAATTATATATATATATATATATATGCCCTTAACAACCAGATGGGCCAATTGTCCATGCCTTTATCAGTTGTGCCTAAGGGTTGGGTACAAAAAAGGTTAAGGGGTTTTTGAATTTGGAATTGAAATTGGTATTTCGATTGGCATTTGAGTTTAAGTATCGCGTCTTTCGTCTAGACTTGAAAGCACTTGAAAAAAAGGGGAAGAAAAAAACGAAATAAGCATAAGCTTTGAAAACTTTTGAAACTAAATATTTGCGCGAAGCTTGGTTGCACTTTTATATGCGTACTATATATAATATTTATAAGTTAATATATTTATATATATTGTAACATTTTGTTAACTTATTTTAAACCCTATGTAACCTGAATATATTAAAACTTATGCTGGAAAAAGATCTGTTTAATAAAATGGTTAACTTTAAAGGGAAATATTAAAACTTGTTTTATAGACTTTATATGCCAAAGTATATTCAAACTTTAAGATAAATAATAAGCGAATTTTTGGAAATTTTGAGATGAAGGCTTGAGCTATATTTCATTAGTAGCTTCATCGTCGAATAAGAAATGCATAAGTATACTTTTAGTATAGAGTATACGCCATGGAAAAAGTTGACAACAAGATTGAACCAAATAACTTGAGCACTCGAGACACACGCTCTCTCTCGTTCTCTCTCTCTCTCTCTCTCTGTTACTTTTCCCCTTTCGGTCTCTTAAGGGACAGTTGTTGAGTAGCATTGTCAAGTGGCCAGTTTGCCAGTTTTGCTGTGGCAGGCAGCATGTCCAAGTAGACGAGAGAGATTCTTGACTCAGGCTGGGATCTTTAGGCTTATTAAGCAGGTGCGCTTATTTGCATTTCTTTTTGCACCTTTAATTGCGTTTTTGGCATTTGTCTCGTTTTGCAGTCGCTTCCCTTTTGGTCCTTTGGTCCTTTTGTCTTTTGGCTTTATGATGCTGCATTTCCTGTTTATTCTTTATGTTGTGCACTATTATCGCTTATCGTTTTAACACTTTTACGTGCCACACACACACAGATGCTGCAACAGCAGCAATGGCAGCGCCCCCTGGCGTCTGGCTAAGCAACTTGCTGGCTGTCTGGCTTGCCTGCTGCTCTGCTCTTCGCTGTCTTCATTTTTATCAGCAAACAAGCAATAAATTTCATTTTAATAAGCAACACTTTTTGATAGCCAACCAACGTCGACGCCACGTTGCCGTTGTCTTGCCTCTTGAGGAGCAGCGAGAGGTCTCATTGGGAAACTAGTAGTTGCTGTTGCTCCTGCTGCTGCTTGTGATAGCTATCCTACCATCATTGTCGTCGCTTTTGCCGCATGTTGCATGTGGCGCAGTAGTAAATACAAAAGATACAAGATACCAAGCCAACAGACATCAGCTGCCATAACGGTTATGCGGTCGAATACAGTGGCGTCCACTCTTAAAGGGATCTTAAGAGGAAGGATTTCTTAAAATATAAAGTTATATATGTTGGTTGGAAAGTTATGAAAACGTTATTAGTGAAAGTTTCTACAACTTTTTTTTTTTACTTTTGCAGCTTGAACACAACTGTACCACAAGTGATTCTACTTGAGATCTCTTTATAAAATTTATTATAGTATAGAAAATCTAAGATACAAATATTATTTAATCTTTTTCCAGTCCATTATTATGGAACTTTTACGAACTTCTCATCAGTTTTGGCTGCCAGTCTAAAAATGTTTCTACCTGACTGCTCAAATGGGTCTCTAGTCTCAAGTCTCTTTCTCTCTCTGTTTTTACGAGTGGAAAAATGTTGCCCAAAAAGAGACGAATAAATCATTTGGGAGATTGAAAGGGTAAAGGTTTTTTTTTTTCAAGTTTACAGTGAAACAAATAAAAAGAGAGACAAAGCTTGCCAGTGTGACCGTATAACAGAATGAAGAGATCTTAATTGAAGACTGTATTGTTTAATAATTCTATTTTTGAGGCGTATGAGTAATGTGTTAATACTCAGTTTTTTACTGTGTGCATTGTCAATGCTGTTTATCCTCAATGCAAATGTATGTCCCATTGATGGCGACGTCAATGGATTTGGCTTTGGTCCCATTACGCAGCCCCCGCCATCACCACCACCACCACCACCACCACCACCACCACCACCACCACCAACACCACCACAAACAACATCAAGAAGCGCAACCACACGTAGAAGAAGAAGAAAAAGAGATGCAGTCTCCCGTTGCGGCAACAAGCAGCGCAATGTGGCAGAAGGCAGAGAAACCTGTAGTCTGATTTGCGCGTGTGCTTTGTCTATATGTGTGTGTGTGTGTGTGTGTGGGTGTGGTGGGTTTTGTGTTGGTATCCGGTTGCTGTAACTTCTGAATGCCTGTTTGTAGGTGCATGTTGTTGTTGCACTTTCCCCTTCATATATGTATGTATATATTTCTTTCTTTGTATTTGTTGGCGTATGTGTGTGTGTGTGGCCTTAAGCAGCAGGTTGCAGTAGCTTCAGATTCTTATTGTGTTTTCCGTGTGTGTGTGTTTGTGTATGGCGTTGCGTGCTGCTTTGCCGAAGCTTCTTGTAGTCATTGTTCTTGCCGTCGTCGTCGTTGTTGTTTTTACTTTTTTGCACTTTGAAGATTATTGCACAATGCAATTTATATTTATCGTACGGTTTTAGTTGTTGCCATTTCTTGTTGTTCTTTCATTTATGCCTTTGCAGATACGCACACACCCTCACCCCCATCTCAGACTTACTTATGTAAGTGCACATATGCACGCACACGTAACGGTATATTAAGTGTGAATGTATGACCCAGTGGGACCTGAAGGCATGAATACGTAACTGATGATTATATTGCTTATTTATAAAGGGCATGTGAGTTTATTATTGGGGACAGGGTGTAGAAGAGAACTTATTTTATTATATTTATTGTCAATTGTGTTTATTTTTTGTTTTCATATATAATATAACCTAGCCCCTACGAAGTCTCCTTGACTACCTGCTGACACTTGTATCTCTGGGTGTTTGAGAATCTCCATCTTCATCACCATCTACAATCCCATCGTTACATAAACCGAGTTCTGAGTATCTGTGGATGCAAAGATACGGCAACGCAATGTGTGACTTTATCTTTTTGCAGTGTTGCGCAACGTTGATATTGTTAATGCCACTATTGTTGTTGTTCTTCCACACATAAAGAATACTTTTGCCTTCCTTCCTTACGTATGGTTTTGCCTTTCCCTTTTTCAACAACCATATGCTTCGTTTGTGATGATGACTGCCCCACAGTTTCCGCTTGAGCGTACTAACTGAATAAACATTGCTGCATTAAACAGTTATCAACCTGTTGCACACTTGTCATCTTAAATACTAAAAGCAAAACAAAAGAACAACATACTACACTAAAGAAGAGATAAAAGCGCAACAAAAATGATACAATGTTGTTTCTAACTGGTACTAGAAGGTGCTTCAGGCAAATAAGCTTAGTTTTTAAATTGAAATACATTTTGTTAAAATGTTATTTATAATACACTTTTGCTAAAGAGCTCAATAACTATAGAAGACTGGAGGGCGTATGCTTAATATCTTACTTTAGCTTGTGTGAAGACGATGTTGTGTTTAATGGGACGCGACTGTAAATAGCTTACAAAGTAGTTTTGAACTCCGTTTTTCAGAAGGTATTTCTAAATATAAAAATATAGCAAACTCACTTCTAAATACTATTAAAAAAGTTGTTGAAACTTTGAAGAAATGTTAGGTATTAAAAAAAATATTCTACAAACATATATGAAAAGTTGACTTCTGCTACACTTGACAGACTAATGACAACCAGTTTTGCCATATATAACCCAAAAAAGCTAAGCATAGACAGGCTCCCTTAGCGTCACAGAGTTACCAGGGTTGCCAGGGCAACAGGAAAAAGTTGTGTGTTGTGCCATCAAGTTGAATGCGGCGTCAAAAATGTGCATTAATTAACATTGTGATAAAAGTAAAAGTTGCTGTCAACTATCAATGGCAAGGCGAAGAGCGTAGGGCGAAGGGCAAACGGGCAAAGGAGCAAAAATGATGATGACGAACAAGAAGAAGTTGCAAAAGCATCGTTGCGTATCCTTGTCCATTGACCATTTCTCAGTAGTCGCTGTCGCTGTCGCTGTCGCAGTCTCCGTTTCCGTTTCGAGAGGCAATTAGTTAGCAACGATTCTTAAGCTTCAACCCTCGAGTTCAACTGATTTAAGGAGTTTTATTGCATATCTCGCTCCAAAAGCGAATGAATAGGTTAAAAGCGTAGGGACAGAGACGAAATCAACAATAGCTGCTGATTTTTTTCTTCTTCTCTTTATCATTTCGATTTGCTTGACAACATTTTGTCAGCCAGAGGGGGGGATAATGAATGGAGTTTCTGCAAAATCTTGACTAATTAAAAATTGTTGCAAGTTTTACACAATTTTCTTTCCTTTGCAACTTCCGCTTTTCGACTTTTCGGCTTTTCGCTTAATGCAATTAGTAAAATTTTATTGAAAGAATACAAATTTCGTTGTGGTTAACAATTTCGTTTGAGAAAAAGTATATTTATCAAAAAAAGTAGAAATAAAATACTTTTAAGTACATACATTTGTCTTGATACAAAAGAAAATTTAATGATTACTTCACCTAATTATAAAACGCTCGAATATGCTGAAATTTTAAAATATCACACAATTTTAAGATCAAGTTTTATGTTTGATAAGAACACTTTTGTTTCAAGATTTATAGCTGAGGTAAATATTTTTTAATTTCTGAACTACAATTTTACAATATTCATGTGAGACCTTAAAGGCTTTATGCTTGGTTATAATATATTATTTAAAAAAATAGGATTTTTTAATGCTTTGATTACACAAAAGTTTCAACAGTCAGGTTAAATATTATATAAAAAAAAATCAAGTTAATTAACAATTTGTTATATAAAATAATATTCTTTTCTTATTTAGTATCAGTAAACTTGTTTTAACAGCCCATTTTTGTAAGTGCCTCAGCTGCGGCCAGACCCATTTCATGTTCCGTAGAGCCGGGTGGCTCTAGTTGCAGGATATGTGCGCTTTCCTTGAGCAGTCGTGTGACCTCTTTGATGCGTTTCTGAAACTCCTGGCGACCCAATTGGCCACTCTGCATGCCCAGCTGGGCAAGCACCATAATCGGAGCATGCAACTCATACATAATCAAACCTGAAAAAAACAAAAAAAGGAAAGTTTAAACAGTTAAGAGAAAACACTCAGTTAAAGTCTCACCTCTTAGACGCGTTAAACCTGGTTCCAGTAGGTCGATAATGGCTAGAAATTCCCGACAATATCGCTCTTTTCGCGATATATCTTCCGGCGACATTTGCGGCAATAGATAGCCCTCAATGCGTCCATAGATCTGGCACAGCGAGTATTTGGCTGAGAGCAGCAGATAATGATTGGGTCGCAAGACTTCGCGATACCTACAAGTATTTCGCAATCAAGGCTGATTAAATCTTGTTTGCATGCTTTGATAAACCGTTGACCACAGTGCGTATGTGTGATACAAACCATGATGATCTGAGTTATGGTGAAGCAATATATTCCAATTTTGTTCTGGTGACCTTATTGAGGTTAATTTTGTAATTTCTTTTTAGTGATCCAAGCAGAAAGCAACAAAAAAAATTCTATATAAACTAAAACTTTCAGTGCCAAAAAACAGTTTTGAAGGCTTTTAGACACTTGAAACTATAAATAAGACTTTTATTCCACGAGATGCCTGATCTTACATACACATATGATTCTAAGGGTTCCTTCCATTCGTACTTTTTTAAAAATCTGGTAAATAATTTACAGAGATTTCTCAAAGTCTCATAATCAATTGAATTGGTTCTTCGTTTCCTAAGATCTATTTAAAATTCCTGAGTTCAATAAATGACTAGGGAATAGAATAAGGCTCTGGCTTCCTACGCTTTATCTCAGACTCCTAAGTTCAATAAATGGCTAGGAATAAGGCTTCTGTAGCCTGTTTCAGATTTCTTTTCAAAGCATCAAGTGATTTAATTATTATGTAAGTGTGTATGAATGCTGGGATATCTGAAGAGTTCAAGGATGTATCTTTGTTAAGCTCAATTAAAACTTGCATTCGAACGAAGTTAAAAATGAAGAATTCCTTTTGCTGAAATTATGTTAAATGAGGATTAGGGGATCTCGGTCAAGTAGGCTTACCGTGTCAGAAAGTTTTCCAAGCCGGCAATATTATGAACATCGATGCTCTCAAGATCATCGTTGATGCGATCGAGAAGACGTTCGAGATCGACAGCTGTAAGGCGACAATCGCAATGATCGCAACTGAAAAGTGAAATATATTTTAGTAAGATTTAGATTAAGGTAGAGAAAGAAGGAGAAGAAATGGGAAAGATTAGGACGAACAGGAAGGAAAAAAGAGGAAAATAAACTACATTTTTGAGGATAAGGATGATCAAATACATCGGATAATAGATGGGAAAGAAATGGAAGAGAATGGTTGGAGGAATTGGAACAGAAAGATAATATGATAATCAAGCGAGTAATCCACTTACGCCCAATCGGCTGTCTGTTCCAATGGTGCTGTGGCCCTGATGCTGCCCTTTTGACAGGTTTTACAGACGAGTGCACTGCAGTCGCTACACAGCTCACGGGGATCGGCACAGCGCTGGCATTGGCACCAGAACAGCTTGCCGCCCTGGATGAAGGTGCGCCGCTTCAATGTACCCTGCAGCGTATACGCATAGCTGAGCGTCAGAGCATCCTGCTCGCGCACGCGACGCGACGTACGCAACAGGATGGCAAATGTCTGTGGATCATCCGTGTGCGCCGTATTTGGACTGCAGTCGTGCGCGAGCAGGAACGCGCTCGGATATAGCGTGCGCGCCTTGGCACCTCGCTGCCCAATCTCAAAGCAATTCACATCCAAAATGCCACAGATCTCATGCAATTCCAGCTCATCAACGATTGCCGCCAGCTGCCAATCCTCACGCAAACGCTTCACCACCTTCTGTTCGTAGTGTTGCCAGAGTGTCGGATTCTCGCGTCGCTCCTCCGTGTGCGATTCCATGCGTCGTATCTGTGCATATTGCTCTGGTGCATGCTGCTTAAGCAGCACTATTCGCACAATTAGCACCAGCTCATAGAGATCTCTCACCTGCTCCAGCGTTGCACTCTCGTTTAGCACATCAGCCGATTGCTTTTGTCGCTCCTTGTACAGTTGACATTCCTCCGGGCTGTGTCCAGTGGGCTGTTGCAGTCCTCGGCAGCTTGGGCCACACAGCGGCCACTTGCAGCCCGGACACCGATACTGTTGCAAGTCGAGCTGCACCGGTTGATAGCAACCGAGACAGACGGGTTCACAGCTCACGCAGGGTCCAATCGCTAGCGGCTCCTCGCTGATGAGCAGCTCACCCGCCTCCAGCTGACGATTGGCCACCAAATAACGTCCATATATCTCTGAATGTTCGACGCGATACGGCAACGTGTCCTTCTCCGATTCCAGCTCTGGTTGTTGTTGTTGCTGTTGCTGCTGCTGCTGCTGCTTGTGATGTTTGTGGTGGCGCCTCTGCTGCAAAAAGTGCCGCACAAAATACGGCAACGTCGTGCTCATTAGTGACGTTGGCGATACCAATGGCGATGGCCACATTCCCTGCTAATTGTATTCTAATTGCTCTGCTATGCTGCCTTGTCTCTGGCTCATTAATCACCCATGCCCCCCCCCCCATGATTTCTCCCTACCGGCCCTTTTTAAATGACCCAATCCATTCCATTCTAAGGCATACTCTCTCTGTTTCGCCCTGTTGTCAACAGCTGGCAATTAAAAGACACTCAATGCTCAGACGCAGGCCAACAGGTGTACGTTGCAACATTGTTGAATGCCACACTTTTTGTTTACAGTTTTCAATCTCCGATTCACTTGAAACACTTTCATTCTCATGCACATGCAACACGAAATGGATTGATATTACTTTAAGGGACTTTTAGAAACTTTATTTCCTCGAAATCTAGATCATTTCATTAAAATATATTCTTTATTATCGTCTTCCTGTTCATACACAATGAATTTCCTTTTGTAAAATCTTGATTCTAGTCAATACACAATGAATTTGTTAGGGCTTAAAAGGAAAGCTCGCCAAATATAAAGGTGGATATGACATTTCACAGGCATAAGCATATTCCGGATCTGGATAAATCGGTTTGGTACACAACAATTTCTCAGGCATGAAGCGAAACAGAGTGAAGACTTCATGATAAATTTTACAATAGATCACTGTGACAAAGCAGGGAATGAGGAAGGAAGTAGTGAAGAGTAAGGCACTTACCTAACACTAGAATAAAGACTAGTAAGCACATCAAGAAACTTGATAGATCTATGAATAGACCAACAATGGCATAGAATATGGCCAAAAATAGATTGAAACTAAATACAATGCCATGGTATATCAGCCAGGGTAACATTAGTTTGCTTGAGTTCTATAAAGAAGAAGTTTTTTTGGACTTTTAGCTAGAGAAACTTTCAGTTCCTTACTTACCCTAGCAACACCAATGAGCAGCAAAAGGCTGACGCCAAAATTAATCAAGGCCATGCCAAAAGCAACTGTGCCAAATGCAGCAAGCACTAAGGATTCTTGGTTAGTTATAAAATATTGAAGAAGTTATCTTAACACATACGATTTGTTATTGATAGCATTTCCTTATCGCTGGCCTGACGCAGCAATAGGTCTTTGAACAATACCTCAACATTCGTTTGCATATTTATGATCATCATGGAACTTAAGATCATTACCGTTGAGATGATCACACATAGCCAGCCTATAATGATTGCATTGTATTTAAGATTTGAGGCCATAATGCCTCGTGTGGCAACTTTAGCTGCCTCGACTGCTGCAGCTGTTGCTGCCACTGAATTGCACGTCATGATTATCTTGAATGGTTTCTCTTTAAAACGTTTAACAATTTAATAACAGTTATGTGTTTCTAGATTTTTTGGGAACTTGTAAGCAAATGATTTTTGTTTTGCAGTGTTTGGAATAGATTTAAGGTTTGACAGGTAAGTAAAATGTTTGCTAGGAAAGAATAGTTTAAAATTATTTTGTAAAGTTGTTTTAAGAAAACTACTGAGTTATAAGAGTAGATTTTTTGGTTAAAGGTTCTCACTGCATTTGCGATAATCTCCGATCAAAATTTAGAAAGGATTTTGGCTAAAAATAAGCTGTTATGACTTTTATCGATTATTATTTATCTATTTATAGATCGTAAGGAAAACTGAATGGACTTAGTCTGACAGAGATATACCTTTGCTTAAAAAGTTCTCAAGGCTTGAGAGGAACATCTGAATATATTAATGATTCTTTCATCGAAAAATAAACATAATTGTCTTAATATTTTACCCATCATGAATCCAGCATATACTAATGATTTCTAGCTTGAGTTCTATTTCCTCTCTTTGTGTGTTTTATTTAAATCAGAATGCTGTCAAAAACGATTTCTCAAAATGTTTTAATGACTTGACATCGCTGTGGTTTTCAAAAAATCGAGAAAAAAACAAACAATGCAAACACATTTGTCAACTATTTCTATACCATATATATAAACTAACACAATGTGTCTATATTATACATATATAGTAAGTTCAACTGAATCGAAAGTTTAACAATTTCGACGACGTTTGCAGTTTTGCTTGGCATTCACCTAAATGAAGCAAAAGTTCAAAGGAGAGCTGTGCGGAGGGCTTTTTCCTTTGTTTTCTTTGTTTTTTCTGGTGGTGTATGGTAATTATTTATAGTTTTGCGTCTATTGAGAATCAGTGCTGAGAGAAATGAGTATTAATAGACAAAAAAAAAAACGCGGCACGATCAGAATTCCACAACATGTGGCATGCTCGTCGTTGCTTTAGATGTTTTTTTGCCCCACTCGGTGGTTGCTTTAGGAATTTTGATGCGTTTTAATTAGCCGTAAGAAGATGTTGCACGAATAATCCGATTGCTAATTTCCATGCAATGCGAAAATGGGGAAAAAACAAACAAACCGAAAATGATGAGAATCACATTAAAAAACCTGTTGAAAGGGAAACAAATTGTAAAAACTCGACTAGCAGATGCCCTAAAGTGAACTTTAAACTTTCGATACTTATCGATAATAACAAAATGCAAGTTGTTTCACTAAAGGTTAAGCTTTTATGACTTTTAAAATGGTTTAAGTGGAGCTTTCTTCTACCTTATAGTTCTATATGCCCAATATATCGTTAATTATGTTCGATATTTATCGATAACTACAAAATGAAACTTGTTTTACTGGAGGTTAAACTTTAAATGGTTTAAGTGAAGCTTTCTTTAACCCTTTGTTTCCACACTTCCAATATAGCGTTGATTACTTTATTGTTAAGCAATTTTCATTGATTTTCATATGAGGTATGATTAATTTAATGAAAAAATAAATGAAAAATTGTTTTGCATATTTTGTTTGGCATTTCACATTGGCCATGCTATTAAAATGTTAACACAGACAGATACACACACAAACATACTCAAACACAATAATATTTATATGGTATATGGATAAATTAATTTTTAATTATGCTGCAAGCCCAGACGATCAATCCCAAAAAACCCCAACACACCCCACCGCCCCACCGCATCCCTTTATTTGGTTTGGCATTCAATGTTTACATTTTTTCTTGCAGGCATTTTGCGCTCGAGTTGTTGGCTTGATTTAAATTGATTTTAATTGATAATTGTATACTATAAACGCGAGCTCTCAGCATGTGTGTGTGTTTTAATATATGTGTTTAACAACTTGTCATTTAATTACACGCCATCAAAACTGATTACAAACACAATTAATGCACAATAACAAAATAAAATTAATACAACAATGTCTTAGAATTTGTTTCACGCTGTGCGTTGTTTGAACCGCGACGCACAAATTGCAACTGTCGAATTGTTGTCGTCGTCGTCCGTCTCTATATCTATACCCACTTCATCCTCTCTCTCTCGCCCATTCATCTCAATAGCGTCGCCGGCACTTGGCACAGTACCAACAATGCCAACAAACACACACACACAGAGCCATGCAATAGAGCATGAAATGAAAAGCGTATGCTGCCAAATGATGATGATATTTATAAATTTATGATATTGAAAAATACACACACATAATTTTTAATAGAGAACGATAAAGCAAGAGAGAGCGAGAAGATGACAAAGAGAGATTTTTGACACAAAAAAATGCAACTTTGAATACACGGTACGAAAAAACAAGTTTTCAATGTTATAACAACATTTTTGAATAAATATTTCAGAGCTGCAATATTGGATAAACTACAAAAGTTGTGCTCCATTGAACTGAAGAAACTGAATTCCGAATAAATCATTAAGTAGGCTGAAAAAGATTTAAACCTATACAAACATCAATCCATGTTCCTTGACTTCTAACTCAATCAATTTGAATAGCTTTCGATAACAGAATTGCCCAAAAAGCACAACGAATAATATTTCAAAAAAAGTATTTATATTTCTTCATCTACAATGGAATGCCCAGCAAATTTTCGAGATCCACACAAGTTAAAGATCCTTGAAATGATTGAAGCATTTGATTTACGATGCAATTTAGTCAAAAGTCAATTGTTCCAGCCCATAGAGAAACAAGAAGATCAAGAAGATCTAAAGGATAGAGAGGAAGAAGAAGAGTTCATCATGACCTATCTCAAAAAGGTTGAGGCTTCAACATTGGCTTTCATTAAACGATGCAGAGAGGAGCGGCCCCTCCTAAGGGCACAGAGCGAACTTCTCATCAGCGATGCTAAAAACATCGAAGATGAGCTGAAAATTATTAAGCTCAAGCGAAGTGTAGTTGATGTGGAGATCAAAACTGTCAATCGCAGAAATCGTGCTAAGAGATTTGTGGATCAGGAAACTCAATGCGATGCAACTGTTGATGAAGTGATCGACAAGAATGAATCTGTTCAGGATGGTAATGATGTTCATGACGATGATGATGAGAAGACCGTTGTCGGAATGTCTGCATATGAACATGAGGCCTGTCATTCCTTTCAAATACTGCGCCAACTGCTGCACGAACAACGTCCCGACTCGCAGGATGAATGGTTAGAGCACGTGAAAGCCATTGAGGATATTTATTTTGAGGATTCTTAAGTTTAAAAACTATATTTTTTATGTTATTTGTTTGTTATATATTTTATAGCTACACACCAAACAGCAAACACTACAAAACACTTAATATCAATGTCTTAGAGCTTAAAAATTAATAAAATATATTTTGGATGTAGGGCAATACTGAATCGACTTGATTACTGGTACTTGATAGAGCATTTGCATGAAAATTATGCAAGTTAAGCTAAGCTTAAGGGTAAGAAAATATGAATCTCCCATATTTGGGAAGCTTATTTTCAACTTTAATCCTTAAAACATGACTTGGTTAATCTGCTTTTGATTTAACTCAAAGCTCTAAGCTCTGAAATCCATTGCACAGCATCATCATCATCAACACGATGAACATCAAAATCAACATGACAAACAATGAGAATAACTTATATAACACAAATAGCCGCCTGGCAATGCAATCCGACAAAATAAGGAAAATTGCATTCCTTTAGCTGAATTTGCTTTTATTGCCAACACCTAAAGCTGAAAGCTGAGAGCTGAGAGCTGAAAGGCTTAGCAAAAGCAAAAGTTTGCCGCAAACATTTTTCAAAACACAAATATTTAATGCAATTTCATTTAGTAGTTAGTCAAATTAACTCTCTCTCTCTCTCTCCCAACTGCACATGAAAAAAAACTAGAAAAGAAAGTTCTTGTATGTGATATATGGCCTGGTTATGTGAATATGTATGCGCTTTTCTTGCAGTGTATATTTGGGTACAATGTTGTTTGCCTTCGAGGCTGATATGTGTGTGTGTGTGTGTGTGGCCAAAACGAGGGCGTTTCAATTAGTTTGCCAAAATGCAGCCGCTGGCCATCTCGTTGTTGCAGCTGCCTATCAGCTCATCCAAGCTCATACTACAGTTTTGCGTTTAATTGTTGCTGTTGCCGCCTCGGGCAGGCGGCTAACAACAAAATGGTAGCAATAACACGCGTCGCCTAAAAGTATGCAGTGTTAAAAATGCTCAGAGAAGGAGAGTTGACTAGAGTTGGCTATAAAACCCGCTAGTCTTAGCAACTTGCAAAAAACTTTGTTAAGCAATATTGTAAATTTGGCGTCTGTCCATGAAATTGCATAAGAATCACACTTGAAATAATACTTAAAAATCGCTAAAGGATTCCAAAATCCTTTCAATCGCCATTCCGCATTTTTCAAATCTCTTTAGCCATTTCATTTTTTTTGCTTTTACCATGTGGTAACACTATTTGTCACTCTCTTTTTGTGTGTGTGTGTGTGTGTGTGTGGAACAAGTGGAAGTGGGGAACGGAACATGGAAACATGAAACATGCATAACTCTCATGCACTCACGAACTTGCTTTTTGCCTTGTTGCTGATCTGGAGCGGAAACTGAATGCATGCCGAACAACGACACCCAAACAAATCCACACACCCGACCCTCCCTCCTCACTCAGCTCAACCTGGGTCTCAACTGGTCGACAAACTAACGAACTAACTGACGAATTGACGAACTGGCGGCTGGTGTACTGAATCCTCTGACTGCTGCCTGTTTGTTAGCCAGGGGCAATGGCACAAGTTTGCCTAGCCGGCAAATATTTGCCAGTCAAGAGTTGACTCGTTGGGCTTGTGGGGAAAAGGGGAAAGGGTGGGGCGAAAGGGGGTGTGAGTTGTATAAACGGCGGCTGCTTCTATTGTTGTTGATGATGATTTTTGGTGTCAGCATAAATGTCACTGCTGCTCCTCCTACTCCTCCACTTCCTTGGCTTTCCATTACCCAATCGTCTATCTGCCTACATGTCAGCTTGTCTATTGCTGTCTCTTTTTCACTCTCTCTCTCTCACACACTCTTCACTCATCCGTTTTCCACGAAATCTATGCAAGTGTGTCAACTTAACCCATTGTCTGGCCATTGCCAGACTCAACGCCAGCGACCCCATAGGAAGAGAGAGGACGAGCTGACAAGTGTAAGCGGGCACGTGACGATAAGTGTGAATTTATGCGAGGGCTATTCAATTGGTTTGAGTTTATATAAGTGGCCAAAAGCAATAGAAGCACATGTTAAGGAAGAGGAAATCAACTGTTGGAGTCGTTTTTATTTGGAGACAATTGTATTTTGTTAACGTCGGTCAATATCGATAAAATAATAAAGCAACTGTCATCGCTAATGCGCTCATTCAATCAAAACACACCACACCACATGTAAGCGAGTGTAGTAGAATTCAATATGCTATGGTGAGAGCAGTTGGTCAACTCACCATGATGCCGCTATCATGATCTCACCACAATATGCTATGGTGAGAGCAGCTGGTCAACTCACCATGATTTCACCATCATGATCGTAACATCTCACCACAATCCACCCCTTTGCTTAAATCAACGAATATATCAAAAGATGAATTTATTTTTGTAGCTCTTCCCAACATCTTTAATCAGCTTTTTTTTATGTGTGTATGGGTGTACAAATGTGTGAATGCATATGGTTATTGGTAATAATATTTACATACATGTGTGTATGCAGTTAACAAAAATGATAAGGTTACTATTGTTTACGATTTCAAGTACGCAAATCCAGCACAACTAAGCTCAAAGTAAGAGTGTTTGTGTTTTCGTGTGTGTTTATGAGGGTTGCGGTACCGTAAGCTTGAAACCGTACGGATCAATTAAACACAGCGTGCTACCAACACCCGTGCAATTGATTTTACTAGTATATTAACAAACTAGTTGAATGTTATCTGCAAAAGAAAATACCGTTGTGATTAGTGTTGAAAAGTGCGAATGTTTTCGCCTCCATTGTCTGCTTACCCTGCTCAGTTTTATGAAGTCAGGAATTATACGAATATTTTTGCATTATATATAGAAATAATTAATAAGAATATTTATGGTAAGTGTTGAAAAGTGTTCGCAGCCAGCCTGTGGACGCATACATGCCAATCTGCAGGAAAAGTGGGATTAAGTAACGGTTTGTTAATGCAGTTCTTTGAATTCCTTACCAAAATGTGTTGTTATATTAGTACAGACAGCCAAGTGGCGGAATAGAGGCAGTGGGGTGGCTCTATTCCAATCTGCAAGAGAAGTCGGTTAAAGTACAGTTGGTTCATATGAATTTTTGATATGCTTACCAAAAAGTGTATTATAATGGGCAATACCAAAAAGCTTGTTCTATTCCAATCTACAAGGAAGGTGAGTTAAGTTACAGTTGGTTAAGATGGTTCTTTGAATCGCTTACCAAAATGTGTAATAATTTTGGTACAGGCAGCACCAGAATGCTTGTTCTATTCCAATCTACAAGAAATTCGAGTTAAGTTACAGTTGGTTAAGATGGTTCTTTCAATTTGCTTACCAAAATGTGTTATTATATTAGTACAGGCGGTACTAAAAGAGCGGAATAGAGTCTGTGGGGTGGCTCTATTCCAATCTATAAGGAGGACTTGAGTTGAATTACAGTGGTTTAATAACGTTATCATAATTTCTTACCAAAATGTGTGTTCTTAAAACTATGGTGTGGGCAATTGAACAATGGGCGTTACGTGTTTCTGCAAGAAATGCAAGCATTAAAGTTGGTTAATGACATATTATTTTGATTTGCTTACCGAATTCAAAATATGTGTATATATATTTATGATATTGGCTATAACGATAATGTTAAAAAGTGTGCGTAGTTTCTCTTCAATCTGCAGAAAAATTTAAGATTTCAAATAGGTATGAGATTTTTTTTGGATTTGCTTACCAATTCGTGCTATTTATAATTATATTTATATGGTATTTGTTAAGTGTGCGTAGTTTCTTCTTTCAATCTGCAGAAAACGTGAATTTAATGACATTTGTTTTGTTTGGAATTTTTTGAATATGCTTACCAATTCGTGAATATTATTTATGTGTTTATAACTATGGTATTGGCTATAACGATAGTGTAAAAAGTGTGCATAGTTTCTGCTTCGTTAAATCTGTAAGAAACGCGAGTATTAAAATTGGTTAATATGGTTTTTTGATTTACTTACCAATTCGTGTGAATATTTTATTTTACTCATTATTCATTAATCATATATCAAATATCAATATATGTTCGGCTATACCGAAAGTTTGAAAAAGTGTGTGCGTAGTTTCTTCTTCTTTTATTCTATAAAAAAGGAAAGTATTAAGGTTAGTGGTTGTTGTGGTTTTTCCAATTTTCTTACCAAAATGTTTTTTTTTTTTTGCGTGCATTGCAACAATTTTGTGTTTTTATGTTTTTTTTTTCGTTCTGGCAAGTACGGTTTTTTTTTTTTTTTTGTGTTAGACTTTTAGAAAAAAAAATTGTTTTTTTTTTTAAATATTTTTGCCGAATTTATTTAACGTTTTTCAAATTTGGAATTTGGAAAAAAAAATTCACAAAATAAATTTAGGTGCTGCTCGTTTCAGAGCTGTGTGTTAACTGAATGTATTTCTCGTCTACAAATGGGACCAGAACGCTGGCGAGCTTCAAAGCAAACTAGATTGAAAAATGTTTTGAAATTAAAATCAAATCAGGTGTTTGGATGAGTCATGCATGTGCAACATGTGTGACAAACTTCAAAGCAAACTAGATGAAAATATTTTGTTAAAATGCAATTGTCTCAAGTGTTTGGCTCAAGCATGCATGCGCAACAAACAAAAGCAGCTTAAGCTGCTCGCGCTGAAAGAGAGAGAGAGAGAGCCTGTTGAGGTGAGTTATATTAAGCTGTTAGATATATTATTACGCTTTTGGTGTCAGCGGTCGATAACATTGATTTAAGAACTTTTTTTGTAGATGGCTTTCAAAGTTAATATTGGCATTGTTAGCGGGCAATTGCGAACTCACCACAGAATGTGTGTTTGTGTGTGTGTGAGTGTGACTCCATAGCCGGCTTTTGTGAGCGCCCTTCGCCCTGCATACAGCAGCGCCTTACAGCACAATGAGGGAAACCCACTCAAAACAAACAAATCAAAGCGCGCCCATGCACGTGTTATACGGATGAAGCTCAGACGCAGCGCCTCAGCGAGACTCACTTGAACCGAGCCGAATGCCCGAGTCCGAGCCGAGCTGAGCTGAGCCGAGCCGAATTGTGTCCGAAGGATGCCAGCGTGCGGTTTGCTGTTGTGTTCTGTTGTAGAGCTCTATATAATTCACCACACAGCCAGACGTTGGCACAGTCGTCGACCGGCTTTCGCAGTGTTCGCACTTGTCGCGCTTTTCAATTCGCCCAACGTTAACGGAACTTTACGAAATAGTAGCGTAAGCAAAAACAGTTTATTGTAACTGTTTGTAAACACACACGTGTGGAGCCAAAGGCGCATAAAATTGTACAACAAAATTTTGTTCTTGTTGTTTTTTTTTTTTTTTTTGGTGTTCTTGTTGCCTGTCGCGGTTATTGGATTTTTATTTTGAGGCCACTGCTGCTCTGTCGCTGGTATTTTTTGGGATCGCTGTTAAGTCTCTTCTTCATTTTATTTGTTGTCGTTTGTTTTTTTTTTTTTTTTGAAACTGAAACCGCGTTTGGCTTTAGCAAAAGCGGCACAAGCAGCCTGTGTGTGAGCGAGAAAAAAGGAGTGAAAAAGTTATTAATCATTAAAGAACATTTATGTCGCCTGGTGTCGCATACAAATACACACACACATACAGACATACAAACACACGTTTATACTAATATTTGCGTGCACAAAGCGGAAATTTAGTTTGCTTTGTATTTTGCTTTTTTTTTTGGTGGCCTTCTTTAAATTGTTGTCCTGATGATGATGCTGCTGCTGCTGCTGCTGATGTTGTATTGTTGTTGGTATTGCATTCTTTATTCTGTTAGCGCGTGAAATATTTGTATGCGTTCTAATTTTAGATATTTTTTGCTTTTGGTAAATTTGATAACGGCACCTGTCAAGAGCTGCGTGCTTCTCATTTGAGTGAATGAGCGCTTTGCGTGTGAGATGAGTGAATGCAGTGAAAGCGCCAAGAAAATGTAGTCAAAGTGATGAGTGTTAACAGAATATTTAAGGAGTGTTGTTAATTGTTGTGAGTTTGTTACGCTATGGGAGATTTTTGGGTGTTGCGATCGTTGTTGGATTTTTAAAGCGTTTAAGTGTTTTTAAAATTGCGAAATTATTTTTTTGCGGGCTTATTGCATTTAAAGCTATTGTAGCCAATAATTATTTTCTTGTTTTACTTTTAACAATTATTATTATGAAATATTAAAGTTATTACTTAAATTTATTATTTTTGTAAAAAAAACTAAGAAAAACAGTTTATTAATGCAATATTTGCTGAATAATTAGTTTGGTTCATGCATTTGGATGATTTTTTTCTATATTTTTACTCATTAAGAAAGAGTATTTAATGTTGTTTCTAAGCGGGAAACCCCACTTTGTTTCTAAATCCAATTTATCGTCATTGCTTGAGTGCAGGTGAAAACTCGCTCTTCGCTGCATAACAGCGAACAGTTATCGCGCTCTTTCGATCATTGTTCACTCTCTTTATACTCAAAATGTCTACCTCCTTTGTGAGCTCATAATCAAACCAAGGAAAAGTCTGCAAATAGTAGTAAAGAGAGTAGCTTAGAAAAAGTTTTCAGTTACTTGGAGGTAATATCTACCAATGGTATGCTCCCTCTCTCTTCAAGCAAACCCTTGCTTGTCCCACATTTAATTACATGAGTAGAGCAGAAAATAACTGTTCAATAAATTTTTGGGAACGTCTCTTAATATTCATTTGAGCTCATTTGCACACAAACACACACACACACACGGATAGCCTAAACAATTGTAATGGCATACTTTTGCTTACATAAGTAGTTGTTGTTGTTGTATGTAGTGTATATAAAGTTGTGACAGTTGAACACGGATAGAATGAGTCCACTCTCGCTTTTGGCATTCACTTCCAGCTCATTGATTCTGTCAGCCCTTTTTGGCGTTGCCACAGCTGTTAATATACATACGTATATAAATTCTCCAATGTCTTTTTGCGATTTGTGTGCTCCTGCACTTTCGCAACGATTTATGAAAATTGAAGTCTTTGTTTTATTACCACCCCACTTCCTACTCACCCCTCACCCCCTCCCCCTTCGCTCTTTTTGCCACTCTTTGTCTTTGGAATGCCATCGATTTCGTCTTGCCTTTTGGCCTCATCTCTTCTCCTAGCATTGTTGCCGCCGCTTGCTCTCAATATTTTATGCAAAACAGCCCAACATCTTCTTGCCCTCCAACATACTCCCCGTTGGCTTGCTGGCTGGCTTGGTTATCCGTTTTGCCTGCTGCTTTTTTCCAGTGATTTAAGCGCTCAGGTAGCGCCTCTGTGTACCCCTTCCACTTCCCCCTCTCCGCCATCTCCTTGGGTTACTCCTTCATGTTCACATTTTGTCTCGACCTACTTTGAATCCGTTGTTGGCCATGTTTAGAGTTCATATTGTGCTAATGCTGCTAATATCGACGACGACTGCTTCTTTGGCCTTTCAATATATATGTATGTATGGGTGTGTGTCTGTGTTTGTAGTAAATATACTTTTTTGGCTTGCGTGTCCTTCTTATATCAGCTCCACCTCCAAGTACAGTACTCGCTCCATACCTATACCCATTCGTTGGCAAAAACAAAGAGTTGTTTTTAGCGAGCATCCACTGTAGCTTGTAGCCATATCGCCATAGCCTACCATCCTTCGATAGTTTGAACACACTGCGCTCCGCACACAATTGCCATAATTCAATTTTAGTTTTAATTTCCGCTTTTGGGCGTAAATTGCATTTGCATACACACACACACACACATAGACACAATGGGGCACGCTTCGCCTATGTGTGTCCGTATACAAATATATATGTATATATATACTTGTATAGAAATCGTTAATCGAATACGCGCACGTTTCAAGCTACGCCAAAAAAAAAAACCCCAAAAAATAACACCGAAAAAATGTCACAAAATTCGATGAGAATGCAAAGAGGCAGGAACGGGGGCCGGGACCATGGCCGTGGCAACGGACTATGGATGATGACCACGTTGATGTTGATTTTGTGGCTTGGTGTTGGCCTGGATCGATTACCCCTGGCCGCAGCCGGTTCGTGCCGCGAGGCGCAGCTTTGTTGCAATGGACGCGATTCGTCGTGTGTGGTGCAAAAGGCGCCAGTTAATGCCATCATTGAGGATCTGAGCGATAAGCCATGCTACTGTGATCATGCCTGTCTCAAGCTCGGCGATTGCTGTGACGACTTCAAGGATCATTGTGGAGGTAAGTACTTACGATTTAATTGTTTGTTGGCTGAATGAACTGAGAAAAATTTAAGATTTCCTTGAAATTTTGGACTTTGTGAGGCATTTAATTGTTTTAAATTACTTAAAGATACTTAGATTAACAAAAAATAGAAACTTGAAGATTTTTTCGCTGAAAATCGGAAAAAAAAAATCATATTATCATCTTTCTTATCATAGCTTCGGAGCGTTTATCCAATGATTCTTCGATAAATTTTTTTATAATTATGTTAAGATCCTTAAAGAAACCAATCATAACATGAAAAGAGAAACTCAAAGGTTTTTTTTCGGAGAAAAATCTATAAGAAAGAAAATTCCTTAAGATCTCATCTTAACCCTAAAAGAAATCTAATCGTAAATTGTTAGAAGTTTTGCTTACTAATCATAGCTGCAAGGAATTCATCATTTGAGAAATCCCTTAAAAAATGGTATCTTAACTTTTACTTTAACAACAAACCTTTATGAAAACTTCTAACAATATGGTACCTCATTGAACATATTAATATTGAAATATGCCTCAATCAATAAAATTGATAAAATGCTTGTATCTAATGCATTTTATAACAATGTGCTGCAAAGGGACCATTTGTAAAACACACACACACACAATCAAAAACGCAAAAACCAAAACGCAAAACCAAACACAGGCCGAAACCAAAACCAGACATCAGCTAGTATCAGTGATCCAATTGGAAAGTTAACAATTCCCCAAAAATTCCCCAACTGGGAGCGAGGCAACGAAATGCAAATAAATCAGCTCATTTGTGTGAATTTGTTGGTTTGAAATTTTTTTTTTTTTTTTTGTGTCGAAACAGCTGCCAGATAAATATTTTACTAAATGGCACTTAAGTGAGCAAGAGAGACAGATGGAACGAGAGCGAGCGAGAAAAGGGGTTTTTCAAGATGACTGTCTGTGCCTCACTCTCTCTGTGTTTGTTTAGAGTAGTTCATTACTGAAGAGTCTGAATGCGTATACTTAATATGGATGCTAGGCATAAACTAAAGCTAAAGGAGGAAAACTGAGCGCTCGCGCGAAATCCTCAATATGCTTTGGCAGCGTCTCACTTGCAGATGAAGTTGCTACCAACCCCCCGCTCCCCTTCTGACATTTTAACATGGCATGTAACTAGGACTATAAAAAGGCCAACTTAATGGCCACATCCACAAACTAAGAGCAACATTCATGGCTCGTTGGCTCCCTCTTCGTCTCTCTCTCTCTCTCTCCATCTCTCTGGCAAAAGTCTTCAATTTGTATTTTTCTTTCGTCGTTGTCGTGTTTTGTTTTGGTTTTGCTTTTTCTTTATTTTATTTTTGCGTTGTTTTTTTCGAAAGTACAATAGCTAAAGGGCTTTAATTTTATTACACACAGCAAATAAAGTCAACGAACATGCGGCAACGGCGGCGGCATCTTCTCCTCTCTCCCCCTCTCTTCTCACTTCTCGCAAATTAAATAAGACACACACACACACTCATGCACATACAGATAGTTTCAGACAGACAAACGACAAAGAGACGGGGTCCAAAAAAGTTGAAATTTTTCGTGCCAGCTGCGGCTACACAACTTGCCACATGCCTTGCAACAAATGAAAGTACAAAATATGAACAACATTTTACAAAATGCGACCTCAGGATATCTTAAAAACCTTTTCAAAAAAAACTTTCTTAAAGCCCCAACGGTGAACTAAATGTGCTTTGATATCTAATGTTCTATAGAGTTGTGATCTTTGTTTCTTTGTACTTTAGTTATTTGACTTTGGCAGACCCACTGTCTGCCATGCTGTCAAGTACAGGGTATCAGAGAAAAGTAAGCTACATGCACATGAGAAGCAGCAGCGAATCCTAAAGATGATACTGAAAGGAAGCCCAACTTTATGCAATTTTGTATAAAATTTGATTTGATTTTTATTGTTGTTGTCAAGAGAGAGAGGGAGAAAGATTGAGCAAGTGCGCCAAGTGAGATTTATGATTTCAACAACAGGACGCATTAATTAAACAATCGTTGCAAAGAATCACAAAGAATATACAACAACAACAATTCATACAAACGCACACACACTTAAATGCAGCCAAAGGGCAACAATGAAACATAAAACGCACAATGACAATTGTTTTGCGGGGCAAGAGAGAGAGAGAGAAAGACATGAACTTAAGAGACAGGTGCGTTTCAGTGACAAGATGGTTTTTGGGCCTGAAAATTCGATGATAAAGTTGGCAAAATTATGGAAATCATCTATGACTCTGATGGAGTATATACAGTTTATGCTTCATCAGCTTATCCTTAAGAGCTAGGAAAGATTTGGATGTGTTATCGATAACAATAATTTCTTCAAATGTTTAAAATTGATATTTTCTATAAAAGAAATGTGCAGAAACAGAGAAAATGTTATGAAAATCGGTTAAAACACACACAAAAGCTATATCAAAATGAAATTTTCCGAAAGAAAGACTTTAGGAGTATTTTTCAGAGCTCCTACGATTTTCAAAAGGTCAAAACATCAGCTGAGAATATTATCTATATTATCAATTTATGTTTAAAATAAACTATTTCCTCATAACTTGTAGTAGATATATGTATTTCATTCAATTAAAGTATCAATATTTCAAAAGTTGCTTTCCCATTTACATAAACACTACTTGCGCCCTTCGCAGCTGCTTGTTTGTCGTCCTTTTATTTTTGGGGATTCTGTTTTCTGTATTTTTTTTTATACATCAGCTGTATTTCATTTGAACGTCTATAACTACCAATTAAGTTGGTAAATATATATCGTCCTATAAACATAACAAACATGTCAAACTAACAGGACAGCCAGACGACACAGAGCTAAGGGGAGTGCTGTTTGGGTCAAATGGACAAGCTGACTGACTGACTGACTGACTGACAGGCAGAAACAGATGGCAGTCAAAGAGGGACGAGAAGCAAAAGGAAATGCGTATAAAGCGATAAATGTCAAGTTACAAAAGAAATAGATGCCAGCAACAAGGGCGAAAGGCGAAGGGTGACGGGGAAAGCGTGGGCACGGCCATGTAAAGTTGCAGTTCGAGACCAGTGTTGACCAGCGACAACATATAAAACACGATACATTGTTTTTTGGGGGTGTCTTGGGGGTGGCTGGAGAAGTGGTAAGGTGGAGTCTTAACTGGGATAAGTAGGCGCAGATGTGCGTGTGTGTGTTTCAGGTGTGTGTGTGTGAGTTTCGGCTCAATCAATCAAAGTCGCCTTTTGTGTGTGAGGAAAACATATCGATAACGATAGCAACACTCGTCAAAAACGGCCCATTGATGCCCCCCTTTAATCTTTAAAGGGCCAAAACGAGAACGAGAAGCAGTAGGAGCGAGAGCGAACAATCAACAAATGGTTTTGTTCACTCATCAAACTATCATAATTCAAGCGCTAATTAGTTGTTGTTGCATGTAGAATGAATGTTCAAGCGCTTTTGCAAAACGGAGAGCATTGAACAACAGTTTTGGCGCCGTTTTGTTTTGTATTTCACGCATAATTAATGACAAGCACTTAAATGCGTATTTTGTTCAACATTCACTACGAACAACTGCAAACATATGCGAATGTTCTATACTCTATCAGGTTCCGTAACGTAAAGCATAATAGATTTCATATCGAATGACCAAAAAGAGTCTGCGGCCTACTTCTTGACCCTTTGACCCTTTCACTCTGATTCAAATTGTTAGCGACAAGTTAAAGGAAAGGCCAAGAATACAGACAGACAGACGGACTTGGACCGTCGACCCTTCCTGTGCCCAGCTGCGCCTCTTTATCTCGCCGCTTTCATTGATCCATTTGTCCATTGGCGACCCGAGCCGAAAGTCAGTTGTTGTTGTTGTTGTTGCGAGTAGGTAAATGAAACACATTTGCGTCAAGACTTATCAAATCAAATAAATCAGCTGAGAGAAAAAAGAATCTAACATTGAAGGGGCTACGAAAGGGGAAACGAATAACAGATACACTTTTTAAAGTCCCAACTACCCTATGCAACCCTTCACACTCTACAGAGCAACGAAAAAAAAGGGTTTCTCGGGCAACCGAGTTGTAAGTCAATTCTATGCCTGGGTGTTATTGTTATTGTATTGCAGTAAGGAGTGCCCCTAATGAGCACTGATTTCAACTTGACACACTCAATTTGACTGGCAACGGCAAACGGAAACGGAAGTGGGTAGCGGAGAGTCGTTCAGGAACCGAAGACTAGACACACCCTTAGCTCAAAAAGACCTAACCCAAACCAAATGCTGCCGGATGCTGTCCCTGTCCCTGTCACTTTCTTGAAGGCGCAAAACTTTATGCCATCGAGATTTGTGATTTGCATTTGCTCAAGGGTTAGCAACAACTATATGCGCTGCCAAGGCTTAAAGTTGCTGGCCAAAGTTTTGAGCAAGTTTTTGCCAAACAAACAAGCAGGCTTTTGGGGTCTTTTTGTAGAGGGATAAACAATAATTATTGTGATTATGATTGAAATCGCCAACACTCAATTAGGCGGATTGTCCTTTTTTGAGTATCCGGTAATTCTGTCATTAGTCCGGCTTTTATCTATGTGTTCGTTCGATTGTTGCTCGCTTGTCTGCACTCTTATGATAATAATAATATTGTAATTATAATGGAAAACGTTTATAAACGCTTGACACGCCATTGCCACACCCTCTAGAAAAAGCACATGCATGTGTGTGTGTGTGTGTGTGTCAGACACTGATGAACAATGATGAACGATGTGGGCGTGGTCGCTGTTCGTTTTGGGGGTTGGTTAGCCAACCAGCCTATATATACTTCGCTATGACTTTGCGGGCTGGCAACTTTTAGCACTTTATTAATTTGATTAAGCGCACATTAAACGCATTTTATTAATCCTTCGACCATCAATTTATTCGCTATCCTCATGGCCATAGTGTCAAAACAAGTTTCTATTAGCCCAAATGAGACTGTGAAAGATTAAAGAGAAGATGGGCGACAATTAGCTTGAGAATTTTGTTTATTCCTTGACTTTTAACTCAATCAATTGGAAAAGCTTTAAATAACAAACTTGCCCAAAAAGCACAACGAATAATATTTCAAAAAAAGTATTTATATTTCTTTATCTGCAATGGAATGCCCAGCAAATTTTCGAGATCCACACAAGTCGAAGATACTTGAAATGATTGAAGCATTTGATATACGATGCAATTTAGTCAAAAGTCAATTGTTCCGGCCCATAGAGAAACAAGGAGATCAAGAGGATCTAGAGGATAGAGAGGAAGAAGAAAAGTTATTCTTGACACAACTCAAAGAGGTTGAGGCTAACACATTGGCTTTCATTAAACGATGTAGAGAGGAGCGGCTGCTTCTCAAGGCACAGAGCGAACTTCTCATCAGCGATGCTAAAAACATTGAAGATGAGCTGAAAATTATCAAGCTCAAGCGAAGTGTAGTTGATGTGGAGATCAAAACTGTCAATCGCAGAAATCGTGCTAAGAGATTTGTGGATCAGGAAACGCAATGTGATGCAACTGTTGATGAAGTAATTGAAAAGAATAAAGATCAGAATTCATCTGGTCAGGATGATAACGACGTTCATGACGATGATGATGAGAAGACCGTTGTCGGAATGTCTGCATATGAACATGAGGCCTTTCATTCCTTTCAAATACTGCACCAACTGCTGCACGAACAACGTCCCGATTCGCAGGCCGAATGGTTGGAACATGTAAAAGCCATTGAGGATATTTATTTTGAGGATGCTTAAGCTTAGACACGACACATGTTATTTTATATTTTTTATTGTTTATTGTTAGAAAATCAAGATCCAGACAACTATGGAGAGGACATCGGCTAGCCGAAGATTAAAGATTTAAAATTAAATAAAAATTGTCAATAAAAAGGCTTCGGCATGCCGAAGATTAAAAAAATCCATTCTGTTTTGCTTTCTTTAGATAACACTGTCTTGATAAGATCTTCGTTGGTATTAGGCATTAATATTTATTTCACTTGTTATTTTTTGGCGAAATTAAGTACAACTTTCTTTTAACAAACATTATGTGAAGACCTTTTGATGAGTTTCATTTGCATAGAATGCATTTTTGTAGTTTTTCGTGAGAATATCTTTTGGTTTTTAAGCTTGTTTTCCGTTCCTTTTTATACCTTAACCCATAAAATGGGTAATAAGGGTTATGGTTTTGTGAAATGTATGTAACAGACAGAAGGAAACATCTCCGACCCCATAAAGTTATATATTCTTGATCGCATACAGCCGAGTCGATCTGATGTTGTCGTCCGTCTGTTGTCTGTCTGTCTGTCTGTCCGTCTGTTGAACGCGCCGATCTCGAGACTATAGAGCTAGAGACTTGAACTTAAGCTCCTATCCATGGAAGATCAGTTTGCTTTAAATTTTCGATAACACTACTGGTTTCCGATATACACATGTGATCGATAACAAAAATTCTTGAATTTAAATTGTGAAAACGAGGTTTCAACTATTGATAAATAATGACATTTGAAAATTTGATCCAAATCGGTTGGAACACCGGAGATATCGCGTTTGAAATTTGGTCATATTGTCACTGGAAAATACACAAATGACTGAACGTTACGTATGGGTTGGGTTGTCCTAGTGGGTTTAGTTTCTTGTTTTTCTCTCGTCAACTCTGTTTCTGTTGCTTGTTTCAAGTCGCACTTGTGCATTCTTGTGCATATTTGTTCTTTGGTTACGCGTTTGCTGATGATGATGCAGTTAGCTTTCTGTACTTTGCTTGCCCCATGCCTCCCCCGCTCTTCGTCCCTTCGTCTCTTCTTATACACCATTTGTGACTGTGTCAATGTTGATTTTTGCTACTTGATCGTTGTTGTTGCAGTTGTTGTTGTTGTTGTTGTCGTAACGACAACCAAAGTCAAACTCAATTTAACAAAAAATCAACGTAAATGTAAATTGAAACCCGTGTGTGTGTGTGTGTGTGTGTGTGCGAGCCGTGAGTCAACCAACGTTTGTACACAGACTGCGACCCTTTGTAGCCCCCACTCCACCCCTGTCTCTCTTACTCTCTTCCCCCTTGTCTGTCTGACTGCTTCACATGTGCACATGTCCTGGCTGCTGTACACACTTAAGAACCGCCTCAGTCGCAACAGCAGCAGCAACAGTGGCAACTGTGGCAACAGCAGGTGACCTGAACTTTGCCGCACTTTATTTTTACCTCTTCTTCTTCTGCTTTTGCTGTATTCGTGTGTATGTTAAAAAGCAATTTCTCCACTTAGCTGTTGTTTGTTGTTGTTGTTGTTGCTGTTGTTGTTATTGTTGTTGTGGCAGGTGCATTATTGCCTCGTTGCTGCAACAACTGCTGACATTTGTGCCGCCATCAGCAGACAGCAAGGTTTTGTTTCCTTTTCTTTTTATCATTTCATCATACACTTTGCATTGTATTGAGTTCATTCATTTTGTCATAATTAAAGTTAATTTATATTGAGAATTATTGGCATTTTCTGAACGTCATTTCTGATCAACTTTTGAAGATTAAATTTTAAAACTGTTATGCTTTTTAATAAGCATTTGAGTATTTAGTGTTTTAAGTGGTTGAAACTACACTTTTAGCCCTAAATTAAAAGAGTTCTATACTTTATCTCATTTTACTTGAGTTCTTCCATTAATTCTTGACAATAAACTCAAAAAAAGTTTGTTTTTTAAGCGTATTGCTTCTTCGACATAGCCAAATGCTTAACACTTCTTTCTTGGTGTTTGCTTACATTTATTTTGTTCGTGCTTTTATCGCTTGCCTTCAACTTTGCCGCCACACACACACATACACTTGCATCGGAATTTTGTTTTTGTTTTTTTATATTTTGGCATAATAAATGATGACAAATTAATTAAATCGACAAGCGTCGGCAGACGACGGCTGCTGGTGCTGCTTCTTCTGCTCGTTGACTGCTGCAATCGGTTATTAACATTGCGTATATGCAATGCGACGTCACGTATACGACAATGTTGCAAGCAGCCAGCCTTGATTGCCTGATTGCCTGATTGCTGATTAAATGCAAATGATTTTCATACACTGTGATTCCTTCTTTCTCTCTCTCTCTCTCTTTCTCTTGGCTGCTTTAATTAATAATAGAGAAATGCAAGCTGAGTTGCGATAAGGAGACGGAGAATTGAAGGGGGAAGTCGTCAAGCCAGGCAAGGAACTTAATCCGCTTAATTGAAACTTGTTGCTTTTGTTGTTGTTGTTGTTGTTGTTCTTAATATGTTTTTGCTTAGATTGAGCTGCTTATGAGATTTGAAGCCAAGTGTGCGTTGAATGCATTTTTGCGAAGGCGGTGTGTGGCATGTGTAGCAAGAACAACAACACACAAAGTAACTAGAGCGAAATGACCTTGACAAGCGCGCACACATATGGTTACATTTATGTTACATGTTGACTCGGCCTGTTTCATAATTTGGTCTCAACTTGTTGTTGTTGTAATTAGTGCATGTAACATTTGAAGGGATATTAATTACTTTGATGCATGTATGCCATTTTCTCTATGTGTGTGTGTGTGTGTGTGTGTGTGTGTGTGTGTGTGTGTGTTTACCTAACATGTTTGACATGTTGCCAACATGCGGCGCCAACCGCCATTGCCTCAGCTGCTGACCCACTTCCTGCCGTTGGCCTTCCCCACCGCCAGCCCGCACCTCTTGCCACATCCCCAAACACCCGCTCATCGCTTGTCGTTGCTACGCCCACACACACACACACACACACACTTTTTTGTAGCCCCTTTTCAGCCTCTTCTCATGTTGGCTTACAAATTTCTATGTATTTTTCGCTTTTTTTTTGCAACAATTTTGTTGGGCCCACAATTTTGTTGTAGTTTTAACACATTTTTGTTGTTGCATACCCTGTGTTTTTTTTATTTAGCCCTAGTCTTAAAGAGTTGTCTTAAGTGCTTAAAAGTTTGTTGGCATAAAAAGAAGAAGGTTTACAGGGTATACTGTTAGTCTAATCGTGGAGTATGTATTTTGTTTTGTTTTGTGTTTTTTTGAGCTGTGTTTTCATTAGTTACTTTTTGTATTCAGCCATTTGTTATTTTCACTAGTGACCCTTTTGCCTTTTTACACATATATTTCACTTGTGCTTTTTTGCGACAAGTTGTTTGGCTATGGGCCAAAATGGACTACAGATTATAGCCTGAATGTCTTGATGACTGGCAGTCCTAATTACAATTTTCAAAGTTTCCCCAAAGAATTTTTCAAATAAATCTTATTCGCTAGACCGGAAACCTATTAAAGATGCTTCTTCAGCATCTTATCGATAAATGTATGTGTGTATCGATTAATTGGATTGGCGCACAGTATAAATTATATGCAGCGCGAAGAGCACTTGTCATAACAAGCAGCATTTAAAATTGGAAAATCCACACGAAACAACAATAACAACAACGAATGAGTGCAACACAAATGAAATCGAATGCGAATGCAAATGCAAATGTGAATGCGAATGCGTATGCGAATGCAGTGCAAGTGAAAACATACGAAAAATTCGTGTTGCTCAATCGGCAATCGGTGCAAACAATATGGCGCATGAAACGGAAGTGCTACGTTTTATTTACAGTGGTTGAACAATTGAGCAAACAAAATGGCCCAAGCAATATCTCAAAACCCAGCAACAGCCTCCAAATTGCAACGTACTTTGTGTATTATTGATGTTGGTGTTGTTGCTGTTATTGCTGCAGTTAAAAATGGACAGACAAGTGAATTATTGAAATGCTTACCACAAACGAACCGGTCGAATCGTCAGACAAATGAACGAACGCACAGGCGAACAGTAGAGCTTACTTTTATAGCATTCGTTGACTTCTTGTTACTACTTATATCATTCAAGCCAATGCAATGCTTTTCTATTTAGTGATGTTCGTTGCGACAACTCGTTTATATTTTATCAAACTACAAGCGTAGCACTTGCGATTAGCATTTACTTGTCGTTTCTGTTTAATCACATTTTTTTGGCTAGGTTGCAACTAGTTTGTGCTATTCGTTACTTCTTGACTTGTGTATCTCGTTACTGCATGACTCTTTCTTGTTTACAAATAACGTTGCTTGTACCTAGAGTGCTTACATTCATCGACTCGTTACTTTAACTCGCTACATTTTTTTGTGTGAATGAAATAATCGAATTCTTACGATTAAAATATTCTTTTCATCGTTCAACCATTTGCTCTTGCTTCTTAGTTAAAAAACTGACTGCAGCATCAAAACTCGTTACTCGTTACTATTAATTTAAGCTTATTCATTTTTTTCTATCATTATTTTTTTCGCTACACCAAAAGCTTCCTTCAGTTCCCATCGCTTAAACTTATTTATATAACCACTCGCTACTTTAACTCGTTACCCCTTTTGCAGTTTAATCTGTAACATTTAAATAAGTATTCGCATTCGCAATCACAGCTATAATTGTAGCGAGCAAGCGCGCTTGCTATTTCCTGTGGGCATGTTAGGCAGTCACCACTGTCCCACTGGCGCACGTTTGAGTGCACAGCAAAGGCAAAAGCAACAAGAGCAATGGCAACATCAGTGGCAACAACAACAACAACAAGCTCAGCACTGCAAATGAGTGCATTCGTTTTGCATTTGGCTTTTGTTTGAGCCCAACGATGCGTGGCAGCTGTGATAAAAGTATCTCTTCAGATGCCTGGCAGGCGCTAGCCACAAGCGTTGATGAACTACAGCTACCGAGCATTCAGTTGGTGGTTGTGGCTGATTTACCTCCCTCCCGCCCGCCTGCCCTCCTTCGTCCTCTCGCCAAGTTTGTTTGTCAGTTGTTGTTGAGTTTTCGAGTTGATTGCAAATGCACACGGTCCAAAATCACAGACAGACAGAGAGAGAGAGAAGCAGAGATAAATCATAACTTCGCTTTGTCATATCTACTTTTTTATATGTATCTATAGCATGTTTTACCTCAGCTTGGCAAATTGTCAGCTTGTCAGATTGTCAAGAATTGGTCTGTCTCGCTGTGTATGTTTGTGTCATGACTTTTCCACCAATGACATCTGCTTGTGTTTGTGTTGGCCAAATAAATAATTGAGCCAACGCAATGGCAACGGCAACGGCAACGCAACATTGATAACAATCTTAGCACGGGCCGAAAAACTTTTGCCGGGGCTCAGGGCCAAGCCATGCCAAGCAAATAAACAATAAAATTGCGTATACGCCCACGTGGTAAGAGGCTACAAGGCCGCAAGAACATGAACCAAACACGGAACATGGAACACGAAACCAAAACCGAAACTTAAACCGAACAAAAACCACATTAATCATTCGCATGTGTTGTGCAGCACCACCACCACCACAGTACCATCAGCTGCTCTAAATGGAAAACGTGTTGGACGATGAGTTTGACATACCCACAAAATTATGAAATTTGAAGCAAAGGGTGTGCACAGCAATCAAATTCTAACATTGAAAATCTAAACTTAAACTGTGTCAAATCGTTTACAGAGTATTTGGCAGTCCAGCACTTTTAGGTCTTGTTTTTTTATGGCTTGACAAATAAACACCAAAAAAAAGATATGGCGACATTTAATTAATTGAAATCGTTGAAAACAAGCTGAGATTATGTTTGTTTTTACTTGTCGTCAGAGTTTTTTATTGCCACCCAAAAAAGATAGACGAAGTTGGAGAAAGCTACAAGTGAATTGGTAAGGAAAAAAAAACTTTTCACTTGAAGCATTACAAATAGGCTCGACTTGAAAGAACTTGACAAAGTGAAACCAAATGGCTTAAGATAACAGCTAAACATTTTAACTTTGAAACAGATGAATGGCTAATTCATAAATAAAATGCACAAGGCTGGAAGAAATGTGTACAAGCATTCATATATGTATGAAAAAGAATTGCGTCTGTGATGACAGGCAATAAATGCTTTTCTGGTTTTCTTTCCTTTGAAATATCGGAAATTAAACAGCTGGCTGAGCCTGAGTGCCTAATGACTAACCCAATCTCTGGTAACCCTTGCAAGAATCACAAGAAAAACAGAAAACCAATCTCATGGACCCTCGAGTCTTTCGCATCATAACCTGGCTTATATTGCCCTGACTATTTAATGGCCGGGCCAATGAGTTGCTGAAATCTTTAAACTCTGTCCGTTGACTACGCATAATTATCAACAAGCAAAGGCTGCTGACTTACAAAAATATTGAAATGAGCAAAAGCCATAAACTGCACAGTCAGCACAGTCGTAGCTTCTCTCTCTCTCGCTTTATACAAAAATATGCTAGACTTCGTGACATGGACAGTAAGCTGCTTTCAATTCCTCCATCTGTCATGGCTTAAGCCATTCATTGCCCGATTGAATTGCAAATTTCAATGCAACGAGACAATTTTACTCGTCACTTTAAACCTGCCATGCATTAACAAATATTCTTATGTCTTATTTGTTATTTTTTTCGTACTCACTACAAGCAACACTTACTCGTTACTTTCGACTCGGTGTCCAACTTGGCTTAATTTCTGTTTTACTGCAAGCTTTCAACTTTGGGCTCGAAACACACACACTCGTGCCCTGAACATACATATTTATTGTGTGTTTACAGACGAATTAAGAAAAATAGGGAAAAAATTTAACAAACAAAATGCAACAAACCAAAAACTCGCTTGGACTTTCACTCTGTCTCGCTCTACACCCCGTTGTTTGTTCCTCTTGCGTCTCTTTCTAACAGTCAGTTGGTTGCTTGTTCCTGTTGTTGTTGTTGTTGTTGCTGTCCACGCTCGACTGCAGCTGCAATGGCATTTTTATGCAAAACAACTGTTTGCTGTCAACAGCACAGCGGGTTGTAAAAAAAAGAAATAAACACAAGCAGAGAGAAAAAGTGAGAAACGCAGAGTAAAAAGTAAAAAGAACTTTCTTCTACCTCCTCCCTCCCCCATGTACGTTGACAATCAAAAGGATGGCAGTGGTCAGCAGCTTTACCACTCTTCCTTTTCTGCATGCAGCGAATGGCCCTTTAAAAGTGGCTTTAAATTTATGGCCACAAGCACATGATTCAATGAACTGATTGAAATGTCTGCCCGCTCGCTTGTCAACAACCAAAAATACTATACACAACTGTAAACTGGACTGGAAGGAACCATAGCCGTTGAGCGCTTAAGCCTTTAACCTGCGACAGAAAAAGTAAACACTGGGGAACAGTTGTAAACCATTTTTATGCCACGAGTGCAATCAAACACAATTTTAAGCTAAGCTATAAAAATGTAAGAAAAAACAGGTTAAGCATTTAAAGAGAACAAAATGATGACTTCCTTCTGTTTACTCGTTGTTATCTATTCGTTGGTTTTTGTTTTTCTTCATTGTCGTAGCCATAAAGCCAAAACCATAAATGTAATTCAACTAAATTGAAAGCTTATATATTAATAATTAATTTTGAACAGCTTACTTTTTCATGGCTCAAAAAATATTGTTAATTACTCGCTATCAATCATAAATTATTTAAGTGCTTGACGTTGATAAACAATTCGTGCATGCAGTGAAACCAAAATATGGTTTTAAAAAAGCAATGGTTGATTGATTCATTAAAGTCACACACACACACACACACACACACGGACACACAAATTGATGGAATATTTCGATTTAATCGTCAAAATAGGTTTATGCTATAAATAATGATGTCTAACGAACGAACATTGCAATTTGACTTTGAGGTCAAAGGAATTATTATTATTATTAAGCTAACTTATCTGCAATGACCAGACACCAAGCAGCACCAGGCAGGCATTCAGCCAGCCATCCAACAAATTTATGACCTTTCATGCAATTTGTTAGTGTGCGTATATGTGTGTGTGTGTGGAAAGTGAATGCAGTCAACCATACTACTTAGTAATTTATATGTACTTTTCGTGCCATTTTTGGCATACATATAACATGCACTTGATTATTGAGTTAGCAGAAACACACACACATACAATCAGCGTGATTATTAATAATAAATAATTCTCCAGTTGAATTTCATTCACAGTGCACATTGCAGTTTGTGAATTTAATTTGGTTTATGCATTTGTTTGACCCACGTTTATCTCACAATCTCTGACTCTATATCAACTGCACTCACTATGCAAATGAAATCACAAACACACACACATACACGCTTTTCAGCTATGCTGGCTATTAGCATAATATTTGTTGTCGTCATCATAGCTTAGCTGACTTTTCGTGTTCACATTTGATGGCAATGTTAAATATTTCGATTAACTGTTTAATGATGTTTTAGAAATGGAACATAAATAACTTAAACTGCTTAAAAAACATCTAAAAAACATTTTATTTATAGGGTATCAGCTAGTTGGTTGTATTCACAAGCATAATTGTTGGCATTGACTGCTGCAATTATGTATTATTATTATTATTGTTATTGGTAACTACATACTATCTGCTTGTAAATCTGATTTCGTATGTGGAAAACACGTATATCCTTTCCCACAATTGTTGTTGCTCATTTTGTTATACACACACACACACACACACACACACATGGGCAACTTTAGTATTCAGCTCATTAGACAGAATGAATAACAAAACGATGGGTTGAGGGGTGTGTGGAAGCGAATGTTGGCTGCGCGTGGTTGGGTGGCACATGTTAAAGGCTGTTGCTATAATTAGCTTATGTTTAAGTCAACTTTTCACACACAGGCACACATACATTTGAGCGCTTACTCAGGCCATTAAAATGAAAGAAATACATTAAAGAGCTTATGCCAACAATTAAATTATTTTTAAGCACTGTACAAAAAAAAAAGAAAAGCCAAAGCACAAAGCCAGCTCAAAAACACTCACACACACACATACACAGACTGTGTGTGCCATGCCACTTGAAGTGAGTGCTGCTGTGGCACACAAATTTCCACTACGCTAATTTTAAATAATGCGCATACGCAGCGTTGTGCAACCTCAAAGGCAAATGGCTCAAGTGTGGGCGTGGCGCCAGAATGTTCGACGCGCGCTCGCAAATTAAAGTTAAAAACACCCACACACACATTAGTATGTGTGCTCTAATCAATTTGCTTGGCGGACATTTTGTGTGTGTGTCTGGAGGCGATGAAAAGTATGCTACACTTTTTATTCCGCTACTTTCTTGCTTTCTCGCGGCACGCTTCCAAAAGACATGAAGACAAGACGCTGAGAGTGTGGGAGAGGGAGCAGTGAGCGAGGGGACAGAGCGAAAAAGAGCAAACGGCAAACAGCCAACACCTTTTGACATTTATCGTCGCCTTGTCCACACGACCAATCCACCCACCCCTTACCCCGCTGCTCTCCCTCGCTCTTTCAACAGCCCGCAGTTTGAATGTCTTGCTCAGTTTTAAGCTGATTTTCAGCGTTAATGATAAAAGTTTCAACGTTCGAGTTTTAGCGCAAATGTTGGCGGTTGTGCCAAAGCTGCTATTTGGTGTGTGCGGTGGGGTGTGCTCTTGTATGGTGGGGTGGGGTGGTGGGTTAAGACCAAGAACAGCAAGAAACAGCAGCAGAAAACCAATGCGAATGCGAACACATTTTCAACAGTTACACACACACACATGCTGCGCATTTTGTTTTTCAATTAATTGTCTACCCCATGTCAGTCACATGTCCCATCACGCAATCCTCTGCTTCCCAGCGCCCCCAGCTCCCACAGCTCCGACTCTTACTTCGCTACGTCAGCGATACGACAACGGCCACAACATGAATTATGTGTCACGCCAACATGTCCAAGAGTGCAAAAGTTTAGTGCACACCAAAAAGATACAACAAATAGTTACATTTATTACAAACAGACACACACACATGTATGTTTTACTGTACAGTGGATGTTTTAGTAGTAATTCAGGTTCCAAAAAAAAAGGTTTTCGTTTTTCAATTACAACATTTTAATTAAGCAAAACTGGACTACTTTTCAGAGTTTTTTGCTTGCAAAAATAGAATTAATATTTTGTAAATTTCTTGGTTCAAAAAACTTTGGTTTTGCTTTAATGATTTGCTTACTAGAAAAGTTTTATTAAACTTTGATTTTTTCTTAATACTTTTGGCTCTAACGATTATAGAAATGTTTTCCACATTGTCCAAAATGACGACCACTGTTAACTTTGTTTAGTGCATGTCTTTTGTTGCATGCTTCAGGCATCAGCTTACAACTAGTGTGCTGCCCAGCTGTCACTTTGCATCCTGTCTGGGCTGGGCTTGTGTCCCATCCTATTCATAATTAACGCATTTAACCTGAATTCTAGCAACACTGTGATTATACCTTTAAATACTTATTATAAACCAGAGTATCGAGCTGTCCAGAGTCGCTTACTTTGAGTTGCATTTATGAATGAACTCAATTCGAGGCAAGAGTTCAAATGCGTGTCGAGTCCAATTTCAATTAGTGCTAGCTGCTCCCATTCAGCTAATTATTGTAGACGCTCGGGTCAGGTCCTTCTAATCCTTATTCAGTGCTTGGGACAACTCTTTGTCTTTAGCTATCTCTATCTCCCTCTCGTTCTGGCAAACAATTGCTGCGAGTTGTTGTTGCTGTCAAGATATCTATATATATTGCACATATGCCTGCAGCTGGAATCGTGTATGGGGCCATGCAATATCTTTCTTCTATCTTCGTCTGTCTACCTTACTCTTGCCTTTAGTGCTTCTCATTTGATTTCATTTGGGTTTGGCTTTTGCGGCTTCTCTCTGTGCCTTCTTCATGTTTGCTTTCTTTTCGTTTTGGTTTTCGTTTAGGCTTCCTTTATTTTATTATATGTATGTTGTTGTTGTTTTTTTTTTTGGCCAGGCCTTTCGCACAGCATTTGCGGTCTGGCAGCAAAGAGGCGATGGGCGATGGGGTTGTAGGTAGTCTAGGCAACATGTGTAAATTTGACAGGTTAAATAAACGCTGCTACAACTGTCTGCCCCTTCCCTCTCTCTCTCTTTCTCACTCGGCTGTGTGTGTGTGCTATAAATTTGCGGTCAAGAGATTAAGCTGTTTGATCGCAAAATCAACAGTTACATAGAAAACAGTTTAAAATGAAATGTTTGATTCCATTTTTTTGTTTTGTTTCGTTTCGATTTGTATTGAAAGCTTACAAATGAATATACACATATGTGGGCATATCGATAGTTTGCTAACCTGAGCTGAGATTTTATCTCCCCTTTTGCCACCACCCCTTTTTTTTGCTCGATTTGCATTGAGCCTGGCATCGAGCCAAAATCGCTGCTAGCGGACTCCTCGCATTGCACTCTGATTGCTTTCTGTGGTGCGCAATTAATGGTCGGTGGTTGCCTTCAATGGAGCTACATTTGTGGTGTGCACAATGTGTGGAATAAGCGGGGGAGGCGTGTGGGAACTAAGGACACATGAGGCTCCTACATACATACATGTATGTATGGTCTTGCGTAGGTGTAGAAATATGCAACTGTTGCCAATATTAGTAGTTAGTAAAAGCTACAGTTCAAAGCAATTTCCAATTACAAACTACACTCATTCGAGTTTCAGTGTATTTAGTAATTGCATATAATCAAAATCAACACTGAATGGCAAAAATAAAGTTTATCCAGAAGAAGTTTTCCGTAGCTTAATCAATTTCCATTAAGCTCAAGATTTATCATTAAAAGAAAATAAATAACCCTTAAACCCTTTTGGCTTGCGTTTCGTACGATTTATTAAACAATCAACGCAAAGTGCAAAAAAATAAACAAATTAATTATATTTTAAGTACATAAATAATAAAATAATGCAAACACATTTTTGGTGGAAAACCCCATTTTCATTCAAAAAAGTTGCTGCCCCCGCAACACTCCTCTTGCCACAACGTTGCAAAAGTACTTTTTTGTATATTTTTTTGGTTTTTGGCTTTCGGTTATCATTATATTCAAATTTACATAATTTCTGTATATATTTCGGGCTGACTGCAGGCAGCGGAAGTAAGTGGAAATGGGTGTGAGCACAGGGCTCTGTAAGGGGAGGATAAATATAAAGATAAACATAATCAAAGCGCAAGGAGAAAATAACAAGCAAAAATGTGTGGCGCAACTTTCAGTTTTGTCTTTGTCTTCTTTTCTGTTTTTCCCTTGAATTGCCGCGAAAACTTTGCATCGAATTAAAAAAACAAAAAGATAGAAAGACAACAAAAACTGCAGGAAGCAGCAAGGAGACAAACATTGTTGTTGTTGTAACCAAAGTTTAAAAGACATAAAACAAAGCAAGATGGCAAAATATGTTTACTATTTCACCCAATGAGCATTAAGAGAGGGGTGGGGACAAGAGTGTGCGAATGCTGCTTGGCAGACAATAAAAACAAAAAAAAATGTAAAACAAAAACCAAAAAAACAATAACGACTGTATAATACTCTATTTTAACTGATGGCAAAAAATGTTAACTCAAAGTTGCATAATCTTAGAGAAGAAGGAAATCATGTCTTAAACAAACCAATATTCCCACTCTCTCATTGCCTTTAGCATAGGGTATAAACATATTAACAACAAACGAAACTTTCCAACATTGTCAATTTGATTGCATTTGAGCGAGAGTTTTGCTTTTATTCTGTGGCCAGCAAAGAAAGTGGGGAAATGGCGATAAGAATGTGTTGATTATAATGACCAAGCCAAGCGAGACAAAAGGGAGAATGAGGAAAAAAAGTGAAACAAGTGTTTTGAAAAATGTAATGAAAAATTGAAAGAAGAAATCTTAACATTTGAGTGCATTCGAATGGGGATTGCTTAATAACGATTTTCTTTTGACTCCTTGATGCTCTGTGCTTAAAAATGTTCATGGTATAGTTTATCCTTGCCTTGCTTTGTCATAAGCTTGACCTGTTTATTCAGGTTGGCAACTGTGCTCTTTTCATTATTGAAAGACAGGTTGTGAGAGACTCGAGAAATCCCGACTGGGAGATTCCCTGAGCCCAATCGACTTTCGATTGCCATAACTTCGTCAAAATTTAACCGATTTTCAAATGCAATATCTTTGAAGACTTGGTTTGAGCCCTATTTTAATACTGCATTTAAGTCTAGAAACAAAAATCTTTGACCAACTTGACCAAAAATCGAGAAAAGAGTGAAAGAAAACTGTGGTTGATCCGCTGTAGATTCTACATACATATATACCAGGGAAGTTATCGAATATATATACACTTTATTGGGTTTGAAATGCTTCCTTCCGTCTTCGTTTCATACTTTTCCACAAAACCAATATACCCCTTTTTACCCATTTCATGCGTTCTGGATTTAATAAAATAAAATTGCGTATGAGATTTGCCAAGATTTTTGCATGTTGTTTCTAGCGCAATGAAACTAGTTTTAAGTTGTTTTCTTTATTTTTATTTGTGTCGAGCTTTTTTTTTTTGTGACTGACAAATCTGTGGCATATATAGAATGGCAGCGTTGACAACTGTGCTGGCATTGAATATCCCCTATGTGTGTGTGCGGATTTCTATGTGAATATGTGCACTCGTCTGTGGATATTTACGAATATTACGCATACGCCGGGGATTACGGGATTTGCTGTTGAATTCAATATGGATTTTAAATTTAATGCCAACGACAGGAAAATCACATTTGTGGCATTGTGGCAACTAAGTATTTAACGGCAAGAGCTGCAGCTGACTGCACAGTGGTGCTGCTGCTGCACAGTGGAACAATAAAATGCACACAGTTGATGACCAATCGGAAGTTAAAGTCAAGCCAAAAAAAAAAAGGGAAAAACTTTCAAACTTGAAATGATGATGATGGGCAAACAAGTCAAGTAGATAGCAAAGATATAATAATAATGATGATGATCATTCCCCAGATGATGACAGGGGTGGGAGAGAGAGAGAGAGCGAAAGAATGACAGATGAGATGTGAAAAACTGTGCGAAATGCATCTGAAGACGAACGGCGAGTGGAAACTGTAAACTGTAAACTGTGGCCAAAGAGCTTAATCAAAATTTATGATGTCACATGCGGGTGTAGACAGACAGAGACAGAAAGTGAAAGAGTATAAAGTGACACAACGCTGGAGGTGTAAGGAGATGGGAAAGCAAAAAAAAATGAGAACTAAGGATAAACTTGAAATGAAATTTACTTACTTAGTTGCGGGCTGACTTGCAAGGTAAACAAATGTACCATGACAAAGACACACAAACAGTGTAAGCGAGATGGAGATAAATAGTAAAAGATATATATATATATATATATATATATATATATATACGGTAAAAGACTGGTAGAATGAACAAAGTCTGCAGAGTTTTTCTGCTCGATTGACAGTCGACAGACAGAGAAAGCATGGTGTTAAAACTGAACTAAAACTAAACGGGATTTGAAAGCGCTTGAACCCTTGAATCAAGTTGAATGCAGAATTCTCTAAGCTATGAGTTGACTGTCAAATTGTTGCAAGACGAATGATGATGATGATGAAGGAGATGATTTGAAATTGAATTTGTTTGCCTTTTAAATTCCATTTAGCCATGTTTCAACTGTGTTTTTGTAAACTTTAACATTCTTCGCTCTGTCAAGTATATACATATATATTTTTCATTCTTGCTTGCTTCCATTTATATTCGTTTTTCTTGTGTGTGTGTGTGTGAGTGCTAGCTTCATCTTCCCTTTATGACTCACAAGCTGCGTTATTTATGACATGTTTCTGAGCAGATTTTCTCCAACTCCGCCATGGCTGGCATTTCTGCTGCGGATGCGACTTGTATTACAATGCTTTGCATTGGATACGTTTGTGTGTGTGTGTGTGTGTGTGTGTGTGTACACTCATAGTTACAGTTATAGTTACAGCTGTAATACATACAGACACAGTCATATTTGGTGACTCTAACAACACGGCAACATTCGACAAAGATGCATAAGTTGGTGTGTTCTGGTATTCGAAAACGTACGAATACATTTTTAAGTGATTTTAAAGAGATTTGAGATTTGATAAGCTTGATATCTTTATCGAAAAAGTCTATGGATACAGTTAAATGTTAAAATTAAGCAGAATTTGATTCAATTTTGACTACCGCAATCTAAAATTAAACAATAAAAATGAACTTTTGTTATCAAGTTCACTTTCGACATGAAAAAAGCTATCGATACCGCCAAGCAAATGCAATTTATGACAGTTTACAATGAGTTTTGGGCTTTTTGGAACACCTTTAGCTATAAGCTATATAAGCCATTATTAAGGTATATAAAGTTATGACATACTATATGGATATTAAAATAGGTAACGGTTGGGCAACAATTGAAGCTAAAGCTCAGCACGAACAAATGTGTTGCAAAAGGTAGTTGGACTCAACTTCCTGTTACCGCTCTCCACACACAGCTGACTTTGACTTGGAGTTTCACTTCCGCACTTTCGCACTCGCATTCGTTTTTCCCTATCCCCCCTATCCATCCACATCCGCATCCGCTTTTGTTCGTCTTAAAAGTCTCCTTGCTTTCGTTTTCTTCTTTTTTTTTATTTATTATATTTTTCACAATTTTCGTTGCTGTTGTTGAAGCTTCTCAGCAGCCGCAACATTTTTGGGGGGCCATAACACAAAATGCGGCAACGTGTTTTAGCTTCTGCTTTTGCTTCTACTCCTGCTTTTGCTCCTGTTCCATGCACGAGTAACTCTTTCATAGAGCGCTTGAGAGTGTCATAATCATTACCACCCCAAAAATATGGGGGCCAGCACGAAAGGGAAGCTACTCCAAGTATGGTATTTTATTGTGCAGCTTTACACTGGCTTTATGATTATTGCGCCCCAAGTCTAAGGAGAGTGCACAGTTTTTGTTTTCCTTTTTTTTTTTCGTGTGTTTGCTTTCGAGTCAAAAGTTGTTTACACACATACATAGTGTATGTATGTATGTATATTTTTTGGACATGTCTCTGCTTGCACATGATTTTTTAATGAATTGTTTTGGCGCAACCGAAAAACATACGCATTAAAACTACCGAAATGGAAATCTGAAGGACAAAATTTGCCGAGTGACAAAAGTTAAGCCAAACAATACAGACAAGAGTTATTAGTCATAACGTAAGCAAGAAGTTTAACAATAAGCTAAAGTCAAAAGCAGCTTAACTTTTCCTTTAGTATTATTTTAAAATGGAAACATACATCTGCATAATAATAATGCACTCAATACCATTCAAAGAGTTCGGACTAACAGCGTATTACAATACAAAATGCAAAGTGCAAAAAACAACAACATTAAACTACAGCTTGTGCAACATTTGAATTAAATTTCCGTTTCTCAAACCAAAAAAAAAAACCAAAAAAAAAAAAAACAGGTGAATGCATTTCGAAAGAAAAACACCACAGCAAAAAACCAAAGAAAAAAAAAACAAATTTCATCAGAAGCAGCGGCATGAAATAAAACAAGCGAAACAGCAACAAAATAAATTGTAGCAAGGTGCACATTTCCAACATAAAACATAACACAAAATACACAACACATACTAAAAAACATGCAAAAAAAAACAAAAATAATAATTGTAGAGCAAACAATGCGGCGAGCATTTAATTTAATCAAGTTTTGCATGTGCATAAATAAACTCAATCCCAATCAAAATAACAAATATAAAATATACATAAATGTATATATGTTATGTTCTCCACGTGAGCTCGACGAATACGAGTCAGAAATCCAACCACATGGATCAAGGACTTAAAAAAAAGAAGCAATATTGCGCTTTTAACTATGGGAAGGAAAAGTTCAGCGTTCGGTATACATTTTGTTATTAAACTGTGCGAACGGGTGAAAAAATGAAGATAATTGAGAAATTTATATACATGAAAATCCTTCAAAGTGCGTGGTAAAAACTGAGTAAGAATATTTGAAGTTTTAACTTAAACTCTTTCTGGTTGAAAATAAAGTTAAAAAAGTGATATGCAGGGTATCAAATAGACATTTTCTTTACACAATAATTAAACTTTCTTTCAACCCTGCTTTACAGCTTTTTTCTTACAGAACGTTATTGTTACACAAACATAAAATCTCACAAAAACCCACAAACACATTCAAATAAAGAGATGAATACGAATGTGCATTTGGTCAATCGTTCTTCAGCTGAAGTTGGCCTGATCCTGTTTGGCTTTTTATGCCGTGCTATTTCTTGCCTTCTTTAAGCTTTCTTTTTTTATCGATTACACAATGCATGCAGTTTTACATTTATCAGGTGTGCGAGTGTTAGTGTGTGTGTGTTTGTGTGTGTGACCGACCAAACACGTTACTCTGCCACAATTTATGCTGTAATCGAAAAAAGGACATAAATGGCAGCGATAAATTGAGGTTAACGCGCCAAAGTCACGAAATGGCAAAGAGTCGAAATGTGGCACACACACACATTTACACACACCTGGCCAATTGCTTCTTCTTCTTCTTTGAAGAACTTAGTACAGAGCTTTTTTCTCACTCTTTCTGTTTCTGTGTTTAAGTGAAATTATATTGAGTGTGCAGGACGCTTAAATTTGCATGCGATGTGCTTTCGTGTAGCAGCCATGTGCCGCCTGCCACTAGCCACTTGCCACTTGCCACACTTTGTACTTTGCCACAATCTCCTTTGCGCTGTTGCTTTTTGCCTCTAATTTAACGAATTATTTTTGCCATGTTGCAAATGCATTTTATAAATTGATTTGCTCTTTGGATGCATAGTTTTTTGTTTGACTTTGGGCTACTCAATTATATTGATCCATTATTATGTGTACATTGCTTTAGCACGACTATAAGATACCCTTTTATAAATTAAAAAGCTTTCAATGAAAAAGAAAGCGACAACTGCGTTGATCAGTTGAGCATATATGATTAACAAGTTGCAGCTGCATACTTTTTAGCCGTTTTTTACTGCATTATACCCTGTAAATCCTTTTCACCCATTCATACACATTGATATGTACACAAGACTCTATCTCTTTTGCCATGCGGCCTTTGCTTAACATATAAAATTACTTGTATTTACACTGCATATTTGTTCATTTGCACTGCTGCCACATCCGCACACACACACATACACACTTTTGGCGCATACACTGACATGCACATTCACATTTAACCACTCAAATCGTTCAATAAATAATCACTGTCAACCGCGACAAACAGATGCGAAAGTATTGCCTTCTTTTAAGGGAAAACAAACCAAACACATACTCTGTTTGTGTCTGTCTCTCTTTGTGTATGTGTATGTGTTCGTCTGTGTTTGTCGATGTGCGTTGGCGCATTATTGAGTGGATTTTGCGGTTTTTGGCCAAAAGACGCAGCGCATATCAAAATGACATAAAAAAAGGCCACACACACATCCATACAAAAGTAAAACCACACAAAGAGAAAGAGGGGAAGAAAGCGAAACGAGTTGGTTAAATCAACAAACAAAAGAGTGCCGTAAATTTCTGGTTTTAATAAATACCAATGCAAAAGCCGAACGCATTCATTTAATTATATTATCATTTTTCAAAATACACAACTCAATACAATATTTTTTGATTGCTTTTTAACAACTTTACAGCGCGCCATATGGCCATTAATGAAAAGCTATCGATGAGCGTATTAAGTTTGAATGCAATTGGTCGATAATTTTACTTGGATGTTCTTGTTTGTTTATAAATCATCAATATCCGATAAAGAAGTTGTTATAATAATATATAGTTGTATATATATATCGAAGTTGAGATCGAAATCGACTAAGCTTTTTGTGATTATAGGCTCTCTTATTGACAAACTTTATTCAGGTAAAGGCTAATTGGACGATTATTCGCTTTGATAGCTATAGTTTTCGATCATTATCAATATTAAAAAAACTTAATCTTTGCTAAGAATAAACCTTTTTCCATTAAAGCTCTATTTTATTCTCGATCAACAACACATAATGCGTGAGAACACTAAGCTTCAAGTTCGAGTATCGATAGTTAATTAATAAACTATTCAAGCATCGCTGACAAAAACGTTAAGTACCTAAGTTATTTGAACTCTATTCGATTATTCATGCTTGATTAATATGTCGATATGAATGAAGTCTGTTAATTTTGTGAATTGAAGTGCGAAATGCATTTAATTGAAGTGCATAAAAGAAATTGGTTAGCCTTGCCATTTGACTGATAAGCTCGACTGTTAACCACATCAACAGTCAAAGCCATGCGTAATTACTACTATAAGCAAACACATGCAAACACACACCGAAAGAGAGTGAGAGAAAGGAAACGAGAGAAAGAGAGAGAGAGAGCAACCACAGTTATTTGCTGGGCCTGCGAATGTCATTCTTGTAATTGGGTTTTCCAGTCAAGGAGGCAAAAGGCCTGTTTGCCATTCAATCTCTCTATGTGCATTGTATTCTGGGCTATTTGCTGCTTTTGATGATGTGAAAAGTGGTGGTGGGTGGTAGTTGAGCGATGGAAAGGTGTTAGTTTCAGGGGCTAATATCTAATATTACGCATACGCCTCGTTGGGCTGAACTAAACAACAATGAAGTTTAAATGCTAAATGAGATTATAATTGATGTTCCTGTTTCGATTGTTGTTTGCTGCTTGCATTGCATTTGGTTTGGTTGGTTTGTTCGGCTGCTGTTGCACGTTACTTAAATGCCGCATAATTGCCTTGCATGCGGTTGCCCATACACCACGATTACTCATACGCACCTTGCTACCTTCGGACTTTGGGTGTAATTGTGTTTTGAAATTAATTGATTTATGGTCATGGCATTAAATTGATTATGCTAGCTAACCAACATGCCCCTTAAACTAAATTGGGCTTTAAGTTACAGCAACTGCTGCTGTTATTGCACTAAGGAATATCATCTTTCCACTTAGCTGCCACAAAATCTCTTGTGTGTGTGAGTGAATGCCAATGAATACGAAATCAAAGCCAAAAAAAAAAGAAGAGAAAAAGGAAGTTGTGTGTTGTCAGGGCACTAAATTAAAGGTGACCCATTCATAAAGTGGAGCGCAGCTGCAAAACCCAAGAGATGCCACACGCATTTCATATGCCACAAAGAGACGGTGTATGGTGTAAGGGTGCTGTGGATGTGGCAGCGGCTGCGGCAGCGGCAACAAGCGGCAGCATGGATTATGAATTACTAATAGGCAAAACTGTTGGAATTTTCGCACGCCCCAAAAACGCCTTCCCCCAAACATGACATGGCCAACAACGACTCAACCCCACCTCACCTCATCCTTGTGTTAGTGTGTGTGTGTGTTTGTCCTTGCTTGGTTTTTTTTTTTTTTTGGGTCGTCATCGTTGTTGGCGCTTTTGTAATTATGCCTCGCATGTTGCTGCGGCGGCTGCTTCATACTACCTCCAGTTGCAACCAACAACTTTCATGCTTTCACATCGTACACATAGCAACAGTCAACGCAACATCCAACACTCCCTTCTCCCTTCACTCTGACCCGGTTGTAAAGCTGTTGCCATCTCTTTCGCTCTCGCCTGTTCACACGCTTTAAGCTAATTGAAGCTGGCTGATGATAAAGTGCTTGGCAACTAAACTCTTGGCTCAAATGCTTAGCCCATGTATTTTTCAACGCATATTATGGCTTTTTATTGCATTTTACATTGAATGCTGCCATATGTGTTTGTATGGATGTATGTATACTCAATTAGATTAATTGATTTTTCAGCTTTTGCATTTCGTTTTTGTTGCATTGAATAGCAATTTATATTGTGATTTAAATGTGACTTTTAGAGCTTATCCCAGATTTTGCAATTGTTTGTAATTAAGTTTTTATTGTTGTTGCGCATTTAATTAGTTGCATTCATGTCATAAATTATTGATTTTTGATTGACGTCTGCATAAAAGAGATAGATTTCCTTGTACTTAATTAATTAATTAGCTGCTATGAATATTATTTTCAACAATCGTTTATGTTTATGTGTATTTATTTTGATAAGGACGTCTTTACACACACACATGTCTTTATATATGTGTGTGTGTTTCCTTTCGTCTAGCTTGGCATCCTTTTTGCTCAATCAATTGATATTTAAGTCCACCCCTTCAGCCACGCCCTCTGAATATCGAAGAGCATATTGACTCAACCCCACCCAAATCATCATCAGTTTGCCATTCTCAAATGCTTTTCGTCTTTAGTTTGAGTTTGCCTATTCCGTTCATTCAACTTTATATCTTTCTTTCTCTTCTGTTTTTTCTTCTTACTGTGTGCGTGCTTTTTTTCTCGTCTGTCTTCAGCTTTCTCAAATAGGCTTTCATTTATAAGCCAATTGTATGGCAATTGAATTTGTCTCAGTGTCTCTACTGTTATGCGTTTTTTTGTATACTTTTTTAAGCTATCGTCTCTCTGCTTTTACTGAGGATTTTGGTACACTTTGCCAAATATTAAGTATACGAGTATGTAAGGCTTTATGTCATCAAAGGGTATTCAACTGTCGAGTATTATTAACATTTTTTATCATAGTCGCTGCACTTGCTAACAAAACAGCGAATATTAAGTATACAATTTGAAAAAAAACCTCAAATCTATGATATACAGGGTAACTTATAGTCGCGTAAGCATACATTTCTTGTTCATTTCCTTTTGCTGCATGAGCCATGCCACCAAAAAGGACGGATATATATGTGCATCAATATAAATTGTGCATAATGCGAACATCCGATCAACAAATAGACACAAACTGCACCCAACGGGCATACTCAGACTCGCACATACTTGCAACATACTCACAATTGAAGTAGTAGATGTGGAAGTTGAAAGTTGAAGTGGCTTTAATCGCTTCTGCTGCCGGCTGCATTATTGTAAATGCTTTGCAAAAAACTTTCTCAGTTGCAACTTCTTAAAAGTAATTTCAATGTCCAACGAGCGCCCAATTTCGAATTTTTGTTTACACTTCGGAACCCAAGCACCCAAAACCCCGAAGTGTTCAACTTAAATATTTGTTGAAATGTTTTTATCGTAGTCTATACACACACACACACACATTGACTGGACTCTTGGGTAGATTTGTGAACAGGTGCGCCAACAAAATCAATCTTTGACAGCTGCAAACTGTGAGTTTGCGTCGATGTTGGCCATGAATCGTATCTGCTACGGGTGTGCTGGTTTTCTATGTTATATATATTTTGCTTACACACACACATGCAGGAAGGGAAAGTTGACGTTTGTGACTTGTGCAACGCTGTGCAACACTGGTCTTTTCCTTCCCTTTCATCTCTCTCGTTCGTTGCAGCCCGCCAGCAATTTGTCTGGTTGTCAGAATGCAGTATTCCACACACACACACACACCCTTCTGGCGCACCCCCTCCCTATCTTCGTCAGTTTCAAACAAACCCAAAAAGTTCGTCTTACTTAACATTTTTAAAATGCAATAAATCATTCACAGCTCTTTCACTTACTTAACGAACTTTTGCCACATCAATGCATGGTATGGCCGACAAGGGGGCGGCCGGGAAGGGGTAAGGAATGTGAGGTGAGAGATTTTAAAGCGGCGGGGGCTGGCGCCACACTTTGCTTTTGGGGAATTGGCCAGTCAAAAGTTGGTAAAGTTTTCAACTCAACTGTGCGACACGTTGTTTAGCTTATAAGTATTTAGAAGAGGCCGCAATATCAGCCCCCAACTCTCCAGCCACCCGCAGCTAAGCCCCAACCATCCACCGAAATCAAAATGATAAACGCTTTGCGTAGCAGAAAAGGAAAAAAAGTTGCCATTAACCTTTTTGGCCGTTATGCTCCTCCTTTTTTTTTGCTATTTTCTGCTCAATGCTCAGACTTTGGTCATAAAACATGCCCAAAATAGCAAACGCTATATATATTTATATGTATTGTTTTCTGTATTTGTTTGCAGCCGCAACAGTTGAACCTCTTTAAAACAAACAGTTTTTGTGCTTACGAAACTTTAAACTCTCTCTTGCTCGCTCTCGCTCTGGTCGCTGATAATCATCCATCTTTTGGCTTATGGTTTTTTTTTGTTGTTTTCAACAAACTTTTAGTTTTAGCAAAGTTTGAGCTTATAATTTTCTAAACTGAAAAGAACAGTCTTAACACTCCAAAATTGATTATTTACGGACAAATAAAGATTTGTTCACTTTAAATGTATGTAATAATATTTTTAATTAATTTTTTAAGGTCCCAAAATAATTTATTTTTAAATTTTTCAACTCTTGCTGCGGTCCTTTTTAACGGTGCTTTACTGTACCCATATGTATTTTGCACTATCGCATATCGAATTTGCTGGCAATGGTTTTTAAATTTATATTTTACGCACGTGAACGTTACACCAGACAGTTACCCCCCTTCCCCTTCTGGCGAAACTCTCTAAAAATGGGTAACCAACAACGAGATGTTGTGGTTTTGGATCAGTTGTTGGGTTTGTTTCAGTTGTTGTTGTTCCAAGTGCTGTTGTTGTTGTTGTTCGAGTGGATCGCAAAGTTGTTCTTGTGGCATTTTAATGTAATGCCACAGGATTAGCATAAATAGGCAACTCTGGCAACGTTGTGCAAAAGTGAAAGAGTGCAATTAGCTAATTGATAGCAGACGCAACGATTTAAAACACTTGACGAGAAAACTAGAAGTTCAGCGAAAACTTAAAGGCTTAAGAGCGAAAGAGAGAGACAGAGTGAGAGCGAGAAAGTGGGTTTATGGTGCATGTTTCAATCTCAGGCGTCGCGCATAGTTAATTATATTTTACTTAGTTACTTACCTGTCAATTATTAATGATGCTAACATGCATGACAAGCGCCACGCCCACTGCCACGCCCACACAGCCACCACAGCACACAACAACAACAACACCAAGAACAACAACAGCGACAACAAACGCGTCAGTCATTAGTCAAAGCCAGCTTGGCAGCCAGGTCAGCAAAATTTGTAAGCAATACAAACCAAAGAGGTAGAGCGGGGTGGGGCGGGGTGTCAGAGCAGGCGTAAGAGTGGTAAACGGACGACTATATATATATATATATATATATATATATATATATGTGTTATAGTATTTGGTCCATGATTAAAGGTCAGACAGCAGGCAGCTGAAGGATTTTGTTTTGCGTCCAGAGACAATTGACCAAAAAAAACAAGTTGAAGGTTTAAGCTCGACTTTTAGTTACCCTGGATTCACATTCATGACTTAACTTAAAACTCAGTTATGTTCAAAGCTTCCTCTTTTTACATTAACACAACCATTATACCCTACTAAACCTTTAATGGGTTCCACATGTAACAAAAAAGCAAAGAATATTGAAATATGTATAAGAATAAGCTGAGAGGCAGCACAAAGCAGCAGCAACATCAGCGGAAGCAAAAGCTCGTATGAATTTGAGGCACGTTGTGTTTTGTGTCCATCGTTAGCTCATTGCTTGAATAAACAAGTCGAAACAGAGCGATAGAGAGAGAGGGCAGAATTAAGAAAGAGCAAGAACGAAAGTGTGTGTTCAAGAGTCTTGCTTCAAGCTGAAGTCACCTGCTGTGCTTGTGTGTGTTTGTAGGTGTGCAGTGAAGCATTTAAGTTGGTTCGTTTATATCTTATTTATCTTATTCCTACGTGTGTGCTTATCAGTGTGTGCGTGCGTGCGTGTGTGTGTGATAAGGCACTCTTGTTAACATACTGCAGCAACTTGAAAGTGTATGAAATTATGTTAATTGATCAAGTGAATAAAATGATTCAATTGTATTCAAAACACAAATGCAAAGGTTGTTGACAAAACAAAGCGATCATCATACGAATTTGAAATACTTTAAAGCATTAATATTACAACGTTTATCCAAGATATCATTCATACATGCATATATGTATCTTATCGTTAAGATATTACATTCTTTTCATCTCTTGTTCTTTTTTGTTCTGTATCTCTTTCTTTTGGCACTTTCTGAATGCCTTAAGAACAGTTATCAATTTAAAAAACAAAAATCTTTCAAATACTTCAACTGCATGTTTTTCTTTCTGGCAAAATCTCTTTCTCTTTCCCTTTCTATCTTTTTTACCAAGTTCTCTTTAAGAATCACATCAAACTCAAAAAGCAAAACTCTCCCACACACACACACACTTGACACCAAATATTTCAAGTGGATTCCATCGTTTTCTCGTTTTCGCATTCTTCATATCCCTTCATCTTGCTTTTTGGCCTGCCATCATTAGCCAAACGGCCTGGGACGTTGTCATCTCTATTTTGGTCATGATTTTTGTTAGCCATTAGACGTTCCAGCCAGCTTCCATCCGCAGGGAACCCTTCCCCCACCCAAGACACAAAAAAAAAATGGAACATGGACTTAAATAAATATGTATATATGTATGTATGTGCGTGGAAAGAATGGGGAGAAGGAGTAACAAAATGGACTTCGGGTGCGTTGTTGACTGCTGTTCTTAATGAGTCACACGATAGCTAAGGACAACTACAGCAAATAACGGAGAAGAAGAAAAAACAACTAGAGAAGAAAAAAAAATAGAGAGGAATTTCCGACATTTGTCACACATGCGACGCAGTCCGCCGGAAACATGGCGAATTTTTGTGTCAACAGGCGCTTACAAACTAACAACAACAAGAGCAACAACAACAACTTGCAATTGCAACTACAACAGCAGAAAAAAATACTTTCTCTTCGTTTCTTCCATTGCCCATTGTCATTTTTGGCCAAAAGTTGGAGCTGAGTTCGAGTTCGTCATTCAGTTCAGTTCCTCTCCAAGAAGAGCATAGCTCTTAGGTATGGGCTGGGGATACGAGGGGGTGTTCACATTGTTTAATAGATGACGGCACTTTGCTTAACAAGTAGCCGCATTAGTTTATTTACTGCACGCTTTGTGTGCTCTCAGTTGTTGTTGTTCCTTTTTTGGTCAGCGTGCGTGTTTGGGACTTGTATGTGTATTTATGTGTGTGTGTGCCTGCCATTTATTTATAAAGATATTTCATTTGGTTCCTCCCTGCTGTCGTTGTTATTGTTTTTGTTTCGACTGGCGTGTAAATTGTGTGATTATTGTAAGTGGACTAAATATGTCCAGTTCTACGTTTTGTTCGTCTTCTTCTTCTTCTTCTTCTTCTTGAGATTATCAAGAATTCATGAAGCGTTTTTGTTCTGCTGTCCCCTCCCCTCTATCCTCTACGATGCTGCGACGCAACGCATGCTCCAAATTTCAATCGAATTTGTACCCGAGCAAATGAGTTGAAAGTGTATCCAGTTGTCCCTTTTAAGCGTTGGCGGGACCCTAAATAATAACGCAAATAAATTTTAGAGCAACTCCTCCAACGCCTTCGCCGCCTTCGTATTTTATAAGCACAACAGCGGGCATTGTGTTGTTGCTTTGTTGCGCGTCGCACGAAAATCTCTGAGGCGCAATTGTGGCAAACATAAAATTTTGTGCGGCAAGGAGTGCGGGTGGTGTTGGTGATGGTGTTGCAAACACAAAATAACCGTCCGAAACTGTTAACATGGCCGCAAGTACACAAGAAATGGCTCTTTAAATGGCCAGACCAATCAAATTCTAACTGTTACACTAAAGCAGCAGCAACAACAACGAACAAAGGAAAAATTCAACAGCGCACAAAAGTATGCTTTAAAATTTTTTTTGGTGAGCACTTGAAGCATTTCCGCGAAAGCAAAGAAGTTCGTCAATTAAATACGCTTTTCGAAACAAATTTAAATTATTAAGGAAATAATTTTATTAAGTAAAACATAATAAATATGGATTGATTGATTTAAGTTGATTTTAAATGCTGTTTTAAAAGTTTTGACTTAAATTTTCTTTGTTTTTGCTTCATAATCAGAGTAGCCAAAGTGTCGCTATAGCTTGCAATACCCTAACCGCAAAAGGACGAAAGATATGGTCCTCTCACTACCAACGCTTTGGTGTGGGGCAGTTGTGGGACAAGCTTTGCCCGCGGTTACTTGCACACGAATTAGTTGAGTTGAGTTCAGTTCGTATATATGAAATTCTTATGAAAAATTTAATATGTGTGCTAATATTACGCGACAGAAGGCAGCGGAGTGGGTGGGCAGGGCATGGCGAGGGTAGTTTGGAGCCAGATGTTTCACTGAGCGCAAGTAGCGTTAAAGTGGCGCACATTGAAAGGCCTTCTGATATGATTTGGGACATGAAGCGGTCGCATTTGCGCTGCTTCAATGAATTTTAATGATTTTTAATGACGATGCCTTGAGCCTACGCCGCTCCCATCCCTCTCCCCCTCCATCAAAACAGGCGAAAGAATCTGGCGCACAAATCAAATTAATAAATATATAATGAATGAGCAAAGGCGTGCCAAACTGGAAAATAAAAATCAATGAATAAACTTTGCTTAATCCATTTGGCTCTGACCTCAAAACGCAGAGCACACAGCACAGAAGAATAAGTTCATGGAACAACAGTGAAATAAATGGCAATTTTCCTCGAAATTTTCCAGCGTGCAAAACACGCAATTCTTAAGTAATTGAGTAAAGGTGACTAGGAGATACCCTGTAATAGCGAAAACTGATGTAGGTTAGAGCGGTAGTGAGAGGAAAAGACCCCCCACTCACGTAGGCCAGAGTTGGCCCGTTGTGGTGAAAACTGATGTAAGTCTTGGATACATTTGTGTGAGCTCATATTCATTCGATACCTTTTGGTCTTCTTTATCATATCAAAGCGCGAAAGGGAAACTCGTTGTATACTCTATCATATATCATTAAGATTGAAACACTTAAAAGATAAACCAGCATTAAACTTTCTTTCTTCTTTCTACTTGCCCCTAACGCTTCAAATTTGTTATGAAAAACTTCTTATCTGCGTCTTAGTGCGGTGCGTGCGAGCGTCTTTCTGTGTGTATGTATGTGTGTGTGACAAAAATAAAAACATAATAAGCCATGCAAAATATTGTAAGTCTTGTTACTAGTTGTTGTGTTTTAAGCCAGGCCAACGAAAACGTAGCGAAACGAAACTATTTCGATAGACTTACATGACTTACAATCGTATGAATAACTTTCTGCTGCATTCCCTAACCAACCCAAGTGGCACAATAGCTATGTCCAACAGTTTGTGCGACAAGCTTTGAGTAAACAAATATCCAGGAAAAAGGTAACAAGAAATACCTTTTGCAAATGCACAAACAGTTCTCCGTGAGTTAATTAAGTTCAACTTGGCAACGAACTCAGTTTTCTTTTGTATTCCCTGTTATGTTAGAGCATTTGGTATTCGAGTTGCAAGTGGAACCACACAGAGAACAACAAAAGCGAAACAAAACAAGCAGCACAAAATAACACAATAAACTGGCAAAAAAGCATAAGTTCTGAAGCACGCAAGCAGAGCAAGGGCGAAAGGGTAAATTCTTCTTCCTTCTCCAAGAATTATGAATGTAAAAGTGCATCGAACAATACTTTGCATCCCTTTTAAGAGACTGACACAACTTTAATATGTCGTGCTGTTCAGTGCAAGGCAGACAATAAGTAACAAAAGGACACCCTGCAATATTCTGGTTCTTAAGATATCATTGAATTTCTGCTCCAATCTCAATATATATTCTCACATAAAATCAGTATATGAATGTTCTTTAGATAAATCTTTTCTTTAGTTGATTTTAATTACAATTACCAAAAATAAAACTCAACTTTAATTAAATTTCATTGGAAATACTCATGTCAAAGGTTGGTTCTGAGAAATGCCAAAAAAAAAAAAACACACAAAAATATACGAAAGACAATTGAAAATGTAAACGTAAAGTTTGGCAAACACGAAATTCCTTGACTAATAAATAGCATTTGGTCAACTTTAAATTGTGGCAATTATTTCTTGAATTTTATTATGTAAATATATGGCATGACATGTGAATTGCTTTAGCAAATTCTTTCAATTTTCTAGTTTTATTTAAACAAAATAAATATAGAGACCGGGTGAGAGCGAATGGAATAACTTGAAAATTAAGTTGCAAATGCTGTTAGACAGCTGAATTTGTTTGTAGGGAAAACAGAAACAGAGTTTGCCCCTTTTGCACCGCCTTGCAGCCACGAACACCCTTGTCCCAGTCCCTTTGGCTGGCAATGCTTGTTGCTCCATTTCCGTTTCCGTTTGACAGTTTGACTGGCAGTTGATTTGGCATTGGAAATTGCATTTTTATTTATAACTGACATTTTTATTTCTATAGATTTTTTTGTATACATCTCTGTCATGCATGCTGACATTTGTCACAGCAACAAACTCCAGCCACGCCCACATCCCCGTACGTACCCTTTACGCTCTGTTATGCTTGGCACTCTATGTGCTGGCACTGCTGCTGCGCTGACAAATGAAGCCGCATATTCTGGCGTGGAATTTTCAAAGCTTGCTGCTGCTACTGTCTGCTGCTGTGTCGACAACGACAGCAACAACATCGACGACGACGACCAAGACCAAGTAACAAACAAGCCACAAAAACCCATCAAACCAAGAAAACCGCAACTCGTCTGGGTTGGAATGGGAATTTTAGGGGCAAGGTGCATTACCTGTTTCAACTTTTTGTGCTACACGTGTCTATCTTTCAGTCCAAGCATCTGTAAGTGTATGTGATTCATTTGGTAAATTGCAAGGGGAGGAGAGATGCGCACGATTAGTTGATTAGATGAAGCCTCAGGCTATGTTTGAATTACTTAGCTGTGGTTCGATACATTTATTCTATTTAGTATCAAAATTATCAAATTCTATTACTTATAGTCTCTATTTTTTTCTTTTCTTTCTTTTTAGGTAAGCAAAAACTGTCAAAAAGGGCATCAAGTGTTGTTGGCCCTCCTGCCACTCACTTAATTTAATAATAATCAAGCATTAGCCATTATGGTTACTGGAAAAAGTTCAGCCAAAGTTCAGACAAAGTTAACACCAACAACAACAACAATTGACAGTCGCAGAAGTGGCTCTAAAATGCATAAAAACCACTCAGCGGGTGAGCGGTGGGCTAAGTAATGCAGCTAATGCTTAATGAATGCCAAACATTAACTTGATCATAATCAGGCTCATTATCTGCAAAACATCATTATTACATTGATCATTATCAGCCAATGGAGCATTCGAGCAGTTTACAGTGGTACAAAAAAATGATATGGAGTAACATTTATTATTAATGTAACGCTGTTACTCGTCTATCTTTTCTACTCATCGTCATGCTTGTATCAGCAGTAACGAGTACACGCAACGAATGGTTCGAATGAGGAGAAAGCAGCGAGCTCATACCAAGTAAAAGGTATCTAGTGGTACCAGTAATACTGCAGATGAGTACTCGCTACTTTTTACTCGTTACTGTTTACTCGTTACTCTTTACTTGTTACTCTTTACAGTTGAGCAATCCGACATTAATTCATCGTTCGCAGCATGAAAATGTATTTTTACTCCACTGTACGCTTGGCTGCGAATGGCACTCTCACTGACTCCCTTTCGTCTCTCGTTTTCTCTTTAAGTCTGCTACATTTGTGCATATTTAATTTGCACTCGACAAATGCGCACTTGCCACATTTAACTGCTAAGAAAAACTTATTTGCCGCTGGGAGTTGGCGCATGGATGGCAATGGGCGGCAATGGCTGCTGATGGAGTTGGAGGGCGTGTAGAGGGCGTGGCCGCGTGTCAGACAGCTAAACAAACAAAATTTGAAGCTGCTGTAAACTATGCGCCGAGTGCCCAGCGATGAGTACCACTTCATTCTTCCTTCCTCCCCGCCTCCCCCTCTTCAACTTGCTAAAACTTGGCCACTCAAAGCCAAAGCCAAAGCCATTAATATGCCGCAAAGTATGCTACACTTTTGTTCGCAACAGTACGTGGCTACCTTTTGAGGATATACCCCCCCTCCTTCTGCTCCGCACCACTTTTACCAGCTGACTTGCAAATGGCGTCAATTTCATTGTAATCAAGTGCCCGCTTAATTAATTACTACCAACTGCACATGTGTGTGTGTGTGTATGTGTGTGAATGTTTTTATTGGACTCAGGCGCTTCTCTTCATTAGCATAGCGAGCACTTTTGTTCAGGTGTAAGAATGAGCGAGAGGGGTATCGCGGTGGAGGGGAAGACTAAACTATGCGGCTTATTTGAGCATTAGCCAAGCATTTTGCTGTGAGCCACTTCAACAGTAGATTCCAATTTAAGGGCCATGCGCGCTAAATTGAGTTAATATTTCACTTGCTAAGCTTCAATTAAAATACAACTCAAAGAAGCAGCAGAATATACGTTGAAATTCTCTTGTGGTTTTCACATTGTTGTCAAGCTCGACTAGTTTAATTGATTAACTTAAAAATGCTTTTAGACACTTAAACACGCTTAAGTAATTTGAAACTACTTCAATAATGCAATCGTCTTTGTGCAAAACATCTTCTCTGTAAACTTCTTGACATACTTGGACTCATAGTCCAACTTCTTAAGATATAAGATATATATTTAAAGATGGGTCTATGAATATGAACAATGAAGAAACTCAAACAAAGTACGCTCAAGCTTCCATCTAATGAAGTTTTCTATGAGAACACTGTGTAAGTTTACACTGCGATAAACGAGTTTTTTTTATAAACGTTTTTTGTTCCCCTTAGGTTCATTATATAGAAGCTCGACTGTATCTAAACACAACTGTTAGCATTCTTTATTTTCAAAGTCTATTTTTACTTTTCATTTTGTCATAAAAAAATATTATTGTGGTACATTTTAATTGTTTTGCTGTTTCTTTTTTCTCAGCATTTTGCCATTTTTGTATTTTATTTTCATTAGGCTCTCACAGCACTCAGCTAATGTCTGTCATACATTTAAGCGTTGAGAGCTTTTCCAAGTATTTTTTTTTCACGTTTTGTTTTCTATTTTTGTTGCGTCAAATTCGCTGGCTCATTTGTTGTTGCTGTTTTGTTTAGTCGCTTGCTTTTATCAGATTATAAAACATTAATTTAATTTACTTACACTATGAGTGCTGTTTGTTGTTGTTGTTGTTGCTGCCACAGACACGCAGCGCCCCAATTGACGCAAAATTCAATTAAGATATAAAACGAAATAATTTTTTAATGGCATGCGAGAGCCGACGAACAACAACAACAACAGCAGACAAGGCTAAGCATTTGAATTGATTTCCCCAATGAATATTGTGTATACGCATAGAGTAACTATAAGCATGGAAATGAGAACGCAAAGAAAGTGGCTCGCGATTGTTCATTTGTACGTTTTGCCCGCATCTCATCATAACTGTAAATGTCATCAACATGAACGAATGGCCGAGAAGCGGAAACGGAAATGTGCAGCGCCATCTAGCAGACTGAGCAACTGATTGCCCCAGTGTTGTTGCCAGGCAATAAATGTGCCAGGGAAATAATTACAACTTGTTTTGTCTGCTGCACAAAGAGAGCGACTCGAACATGCCATAAAACACACACACACACACACACATACATGTACAAGCATAGGTAGAGTGGCACGAAGGTGCGTTGCCATTGTTAGACATGACTCGATTTCACTTGAAGCACACAAAGAAACAAACTGACACGACAGCAGCTAGATTAGACCTCTTCGCTCAAGATATGTTTATACAAAGTACATACATATGCATATGCATACATACATATATATATTTTAATTTTAATTAAAATTGAGCAACGCCAACGGTTTGAGCAGTTACAGAGGCAAACACGCAACATAACATAACAAACACAAGTACAACACTGCCAGAAATCGATTAGTCCTTGAGGTTAGCAATAGATCATACTTCTTGTCGGTGGTTAGAGACGGCAATAAGTGTTGGGTCTATAGGAAGAATAAAACTTTAAAACCTGCTTAAGTATAGCACCTTGAAGTTAGCATCTTTGCAGCCTTAATCTTTCTACCATAGTAAAGCTGCCCTATCTTGTTTCGTATTCAAAATCTTATCACCAACTTGCGTAACACAATATTACAGATATGTATTTATGAATTTAATTGGGCATGGCTTAAATAAGCAGCGCGCTTAATTGAGGTATTGCCTTGAATCTATTTATAAGTATTTGCATTGATAAACAAACCAATTAGTGGTCGGTAATTCAAATCGCTTATACATAATATTTTGCCTGTTATTATGCAGTGAACTAAGGTATGTTTAGTATTGAATATCAGCGTTATTCGATTATTATGGATGCCACAAAAAGTGCAACGTGATGGCGCCGCTGCAACCGAATAATAATAATGAGTTTCAAGTTACGTTCAGCCTTGAAACGCAAGTTTTTTTTTTGCAATGCGGGCTGACAATGCGGCGTATACGCAATGTCGTTGGTTGCTTTACTTCGGTACGTTTTAACGAACTTGTCGCATAGTTTATGCTGTTACAATTATTATATTATTTGATATTTGATACACACACAAACACACGCACACACACACTCGCACATGCACATATATAGAGTCATTGTATAGTTGCGAGAGCTCGCTAAAAAGTTTGCCATACCTTGCACAAAAACTTGAATACTCAGCCAGTCGAGCCGAGTCTGGCACTGTCTGTGTGTCTGTGGCATGTCGCATATATCCGTAACTAATTAGCAACATGACTCACCTGGGAATAGCTGTGTCTCTGTCTGTGTGTGTGGATCGCTTGGCTTGGGCTCTTGTTGATAAACCCACGAAATGCTTTTGTCTTTCGCCCGCCGCTTGCATAGTAGTCGTAGTAGTAGTAGTAGAAGTTGTAGTTGTTCAAGAGTGGAGGCAGGAAACACACTGTGACTGTGCCCTTGGGCAACAGCAGCAGCAGGCGCAGCAAAGCGGAGTGGAGCGAGGTGTGTTAGTATACGTATGACAGTAATGATGGCAAACAAAAAACCGCTAATTAGTTGAAAATAAATAATGAGCAAAATGCTTGCCAAAATGCGATGCGCAACCAATTGAAACGGAAGCCAGAGCTACGTGTCTCTGTGTGTGTGTGTGTGTTAGTACGTGTATGTGGTGTGTTGGTACGTGTGTATGTGCATAGTAATTTGTGGGTCAAGACAGTGGATTACAGGTTTGTGCCACGTTAGAAAACACAATTGTGGCAAACAACGTGGCAAACGAATAATTAAAATCAGCTTAACTTTTGTGCCCCAAACGAGGTGCCATGAATTTACATATTATAATATAATAAACATTATCAAGTGTTCTTCATTAAATTATTGTTTTTTAGGAACATTTTTTTAACCTTAAAGAGTTTGCCTAAAGAACTTAGCTGGAAGGGAACGCAGTTGCATGCTGTGAGTTAACCTTGTGATGGACTTACAACTGTTATACTGTCATACTCTAATACTATTAACATCGCTCACCATCTGCGCCACCTGCATTAAATATAGAAAAAAATGGTGGAAAAGAGTGGGAGGAGCGTTGACTGTTAGCTGATTTCACTTAGCCCACTCATTTCTTATTAAACAGAGGCGAGTTTGCATATTGTGCGCACAGGCTTCGCACTCAATTGAATTTTTATGAGGCAACGGGATCTGTGTGTTGCAGGAAACGGGAGAAGCTAGAAACTGAAGCAGATGCAACACAGCAGCAACGATGATGATGCTGATGATGCCTAGGAACAGGAACGGGCTGGAAAAGCTTATCTGACTATGCTACGCTGAAATGCCAAGGCAAAAGAATGTACAAAATGTGTGTACAACAATAACAAAAGCCAGAAAAAAAAAACACATAGAGGAAAAAAAACCTTGAAGATAAAACGTCAGCGACAGCCGCAACTTGGGCTTAACTTGGTCTTTGTTTCTAATGCAGCTCCGATAACCAGCAGCAGATGAGCAAGGATAGCATAGGAAAAGGGACAAGGGACAGCCTAAAGGGTGGAAGGGTGACGAGGGCTGGCCCAGCGCTATCTGCGTGCGGGCCAGCAAAACTTTCTCTTCACAATATTTTTTTTTTTTTTTTTTTTTGTTATCAAACATTCGCACACACAAAATGGGGGGAAAAAAGGGGACATGAGGCAGAAAAAGTTTTGTGGCATGCATTTTTGGCCATTTTTATGCAAATCAAAGCGTTTTTAATCTCTTTAAGCCCGGCTGAAAAAGCCACGAGACTGCGTGCTGCTACGCTGCGAAATGAATCCAAGTCCAAGCTGGAGTCCTTTAACCGACAACTGCGAAATAAACACGTAATTAAAACCGCACGTTAATGGACTTAGTGGATGGAGTGGTAAAGTGTTGGATCAAGGCAGTTAGCCAGGTCAAAAGAGAGCGAGTGTTGACTGCAGCCATTTTCATTTGAATTTCGAAAAAACATTCGCATTTAACAGCTACGAGTAGAAAGAAATTCCAATTGCCAGCCTCCAACGCTGTCTCTGTGTGTGTACAACTATTTCAATATAAAATTCATTTCATTTGCAGTGCTAAAAGATAGAGCCCATAGAATCGACTAGCGTGAACAGCACAGATTGGCATTGAGGCTGGCAAAGAGCAAAGCATTTGCACCAAAACAGAAAAAAAAAAATATATACAAAACAATGTGCGAAATAAATGAAAACGAATGAAGCCTAAAAACCGAGCGCGAAAGTTTTCTTGTTAAAAACCTAAAACTGCCAACTAACTAAACCATTAGCATATGCAACCCAACACCGCCAAACACCAACAACCACCCAACAACCCAACCCCTAGAGCAAAACCCTTTCAAAGTTTTTGTTTGCCACGATTTTGGCAGAGAGAGCGAGAAATTAAAAGAAGCCCTCGAAAAAGCACTCAACTAAAATCGACACTTGGGCTTACTTTGCTGCGCCTTTGCCTTCGCTCTTGACTGCGGGCGCAATCTGCAATTAAAGCCAAAACATAAGTTGAATACCAGATTTTGGTTTAGAATTTCATTTGCCGCCGCAGCAGCAGCAGTAGCAGCAGCAGTAGCAGCTGCACTTGCAGCCGTCGCCTACTTATTTGCATTTGAAGGCGTCTTGTTAAGACCCCAATGCAAACTTGAATCAAAGCTTAAGACGGCGGGGTGGGAGGTTTTGGGTTGGAAGTTTGAAGAAGAGGCGCTACACTTAGTTTGGTGATTGTGGCCAGTTTGTGGATGTAATTGCAGCTGCTTGAAGCACAAACGAGTGCATTAGGAAAGTATAACAGTTTGTATAACAGTATAACAGTGTGTATAACGGTTTGTATAACCCAAGTAAACATATGAAGTCACTTTGCTCGGCTTAGTAAGTTTGTATAACAGTTTGTATAACAGTATGTCAAGTAAGGACTCTTCTACCAAAAGCAGTTATGTATTACTTTGTCTTCTCTTTTCTGTGTAACAGTATGACAGTAAGCCAAAGCAGGTTTTTTCCATTAGGCCAAAGTAAAATCTTGCTACAATTTGCTGAATAGAGCATTAGCGCAAAAGATTTGCATTAAGTATGCAACACTTTGTAACGCCAGAAATTTCACACGCGAATTCAAATGTATTTTCCAACACTGAAAGACGCATGCCATACAAAAGACAACGTTTTAGTCAAATAAAGTCCGCATTTGCATTTGTTGCCGCTGTCACCTAACAAAACTCAATCTACGTTGGGTCAAGGTTCAGATGTGAATGACACACACACACATACATGCATATGTAAACTATATGCGCACTAGTGTGTGTAATCAAGTGCTTCATGGAAATAACATCACATTCAAATCCAAATTCAAATCCAAATCCATGTAAACAGGCCCATTTTTGTTGTATTAAATAAAAGTTGCGTGGGAAAAGAAAAACAACCAAGCATGAAAGGGGGCGAAAGTAAATGGGGGGAGAAGGTTACGGACAATGGGCATTGGACAATGGCAGCGAGACAAAGAGCTAACAAAATGAAACGTGCCAAAGCAAATAAACACATGAAAAGTCTAAATTTAATGTTAAAAAACCATTGAAGCATGTTTAAAGCCCAATCCAAACACAATAATACGAACACACACACTTGGGTAAGTACATACATATGTGAGGATACGCATGTGTAGACAGGCTGTAAAAAGGTACACATAGAGAAACACTTGGCAGAGAGGAGCTAAGAATTTAAGTAAAAATATCTTTTATATTAATATCAAGTTTCTAAGCTTCTTAACCCTTATTGTGTCTCTCTGTATAAATTTTTTGGACTATATCATAGAACCCCTTATTTTGTCACTGTGTAGCGTTGCCAGACAGCAAAAAAGAAAAGAAATCAGATTAGAAAGAAGCAGACAACTGAAACAATTTCTCTTCGCTTTCTTTTGGCTTGACGCTTTCGATTCTGTTATTGTTATTGTTTCCTTTATTTAACACACACACGCGCACTCTGATAAGCGAAATCAAAATGTCAAATGAAAACTGACAATGTCAACAATTTCAAATGTCCTGTGCGTTCGTTCAGTGCAAGCACACACATTTGGTATATGGTATATGGCGTGTATGGATATGTCGCCGTGTCGTGTGGCCAACAGCACCACATTACATGCTCGTCAACCTTGTGACGCTGATTTCCGTTTCCCGTTTCCTGCCAGACAGACAGACAAACAAACAAACAGCGTTGCCAGCTGTTGTTGTTATTGTTGTCGTTGTTGTTCGCGCTTAATGCGGCTCATAAGTGCTTCTCGTAATGCAAATGCCATAAATAACAACTGCAAAATGCGAGCCGATAATGGCATTCGTTTCAACATATATTTACTCTATATACATATGTATGTATGTGTATGCTTGTATATAGCATCCATCTATCACAAGAGAACAAGTCAAGTATCAGGTTTAATGTCTCCTCACTGACAATTCGAAGTTTAAGCATTAACTTAAAGGTTAAGTAAAGCTTTCTGTTTAATAAAGGTAAGAAGTTGTGTTTACTAAACTTAACTTTACTTACTTAATAACACTTGACTCTTGTCAAGAATCCTCATAGCCCTGATCAAGCCATACATGATGTATACATAAATCACGTATACGTATACGTATTATTTTCGGTAACTTTTACCTTATATCCCTCTCAAAAGATAGAAGCAACTCTATTTTAATATAAACTCAACTCATTTTCACTAACATTTTCTTCTACTTTAAGCTTTAAGCATATGTTTTCCTTCCACTCACCGAACTCTTCATTAACTTTACGTTTTGTCTATGGCCATGTTATGTATATAAAGTGCAACCAACTAACGTATTTTTAACAAGCAATTGACACATTTTGCTTTCACTCGAACAATTGTCGTTTTCTCTATTTCCTTTTTGATGATGCCCCCAAAACACACACACACATATACACACACAATTCAATTCACGTTTTAATTGCTTGCAAAATTGCGTTTTTCTCTATTGTTATTAAGTTTTTTTTTACTGTTGTTGTTGTTCAGATAGTTGTTATTGGAAATGGAAAAAGTGTTACTGCTGTAACAATTGGTTGATATTGTTAAACCTTTTAATAGTTTAAAAAATAAACATGTTTTCATTCATACATGTTTTTGAAACTAGTTTAACAAAATAAACATTTACTAAAAGCAAGCATAAAACAATAAAAATCTGAACTTTTTTGCTTAATAGTAAGCAAAACATTAAAAAGATTTACTTTTCGCATAATATTCTTTATATCCTCCTCCTTATTCAACCAAAAATATATTCTTTAAAGGGTATCTTGCTATTCACTATTTAGTAAATAGAGCTTTTGCCCCTTTTTGTTGCCGTTTATTATGATTGTTATTTTCGTTATTTTAGACGTTTTTGTCCAAAATGTTTTTCACATATGTATGTGTGTAGCTATTTTGTGTGTGTGTGCTATTAAATGAAAGCAATTTGCCTACGAATGTGTATGTGTTTGTGTCTGTGTGTTGGGAATTATCCAAGCAATTTGTTGGAAAATTAGTTGAAAATTGATTTTCAATTTGTTTATTGAGCGGTTTTCACACAACACAACACAAGCATAATAATAGTAATAATATCAATTTCACATTTAGAGCTAAGTAATTATTAATAGAGCATGTCTTTCAAAGCAAAGACTCTTATATTGGTAACATGAGAATGGCACTAAGGGGCTGTGTTTGTAGTTAGAAAGTTATGAAAAAGACTTATGAAAACTTTACTGAACTTTAATTTAACAATTTGTTCTTACTTTAGCTAATGAACTCAGCTTGGCAAGGGTATGACAAGCGCTTCTTGTTGCGATTGGTGAATTTCGATAACGCAAATGTTGACAAGACAAACATGAGTATACACACACATACACACACACACACACATGCAAGCATGCATGTAGTGGTGGGACATTTGTGCTAATCCCTAGAAAATAGCCGTTGTCAACAACAATTGGCCTCTGAGCTGAGTTGAGTTGAGTTTGAATTGGGTTGTTTAGTTGGCTTTTTGGGTTGGCTTTGGTTCGCTTTTGGTAAATGTGTGTGTGTGTGTTTGGTTAGTGATTTTTCCGAAGGGGGGGAAAAGGCAAATTGGATTAATTGCTTTATGAGCTGCAATAAAAGGCGTGGCTCTGGGCTCGGTTGGGCTCGCTGGTCATTTTGTGAACTGCAATTAGCAGCAAATAAAATAATTTACGATTGAAACAAGCAAATACGTTGGAGGGAGGGGGGCGGAGGGCTCATGGTCAGCAAATAGAGGGAGGTTTCGAGATGGGGTAGCAACAGCCGTTGCCAATGTTGCGTGTGGTAATAACAACAAATTGCCAAAAATGTTATTTTTTTTGCCCCCTCTCCCCACACACACCGCCTCTCTCTTCTTCTTACTGACAGACTGGCAAATTGTGATTTCACATAGAGAGTGCGTGGAATCTTATTAAGCCAGTTTAGATTTATAGCCTGGCTTTTAGGCATGGTATTTGGGTAAGTCGATGTGTTTGAGGGGAGGAGACAAAACACTCGCCCTGACTCTGTCTCTCTCTTTATTAAATTGAACGCCGTCGGCTGTTTGAAATGGTCGCCAAAATTCTCTAGCAATTTGCGCCACACAAATACCCAAAAGCAAATGCAAATGAATACGAATATGAATATGAATAAGACAGAGAAAGCGAGTGAGAGAGTCGGAATGGAGTGTATTGGAATATGAATATGAATTGATTTGTGTGTGGCAAGAGCAATTTGTATAAGCTAACAGGCTAACAGGACACCAAAACTAACAGTTTATCTTGAATTTAACCTTAAACTACGAGTGCCGAGTGCAGTAAAAACAGAACCCAACTCAGTTCTGATTCCAACATTCGCATCCATATCTGAGTCGAGTGGGGAATATCTTTGAATCACGGCACACAAAGGTGTTGAAAAGACAAATAAATCAAAGCAAAAAGCAAACAGCAAAAAAAACCCAAGAACTAAGGAAGCCAAAAAGTCGAACATGAAACTAATAAGGACGACTGTAAGAATATCCTGTAACAGGATTCTTTCATAAATTCTTGACTTGTTAACTTCCATTGTTGAAATTCTTTTCGAACTTCCCTTGGTTATAGGGTATTAAACAAACACACATAAAAAAAGGAATTGATACAGACACAGAGTCATTGGCAGGCAGCATTGAAGTACTGTGTGTGTGTGTGTGTGTGTGTAGCTTGGGTGGAAACATGCATAAATAAAAATGTGGCATGTTGGGTCAGAAATAGCATGACATTTTAGAGCGGCCAACAAAATGGCGGCAGATAACGGGCTACATAAAATGAAAATGTTTAGCTAAAGGGTTGCCACCTCCCCCCTCTCCCGCCCGCTCTCTACCGCGTACAAAGAGAGTCAAAGTTGCCCTACACGACTGACGAAGGAAGGAGGAAAAGACGGGTGCTTGGGAAGGGGTCTTAGTTTGGCCAGGGGGTAATACTAAGCCATTGAGCCATAAAAATCAATAAAATGAAACGATTGTTTAGCTGACAAAGAGACAGAAGAGAGAGAGAAGAGAAGAGACATGCCTTTGTGTATTCTCACCTGGTCACCTTTGACCTGAGGGCAATCTATCTAAACTGCATGGAGTAGTTTGCTCGATAAGTTGCGAGTCTGTGGCAACTCTGGTAAGCCAAAACTAAAAACTCATAATCAACAACAAAAAAAACTTCTTAAACAGGGCATCAAAGTAAAACAATATCTAAACTTTTGCACACAGACAAACACAAACACACACACATTGTGGAGTAGATCCTTTTGGCAAAATATGTCAAACAATAACCAGCAACTTCTTGTTGTCCCCCTGCCCCTCCTACTGACCCTGCCCTCATGCAGACAATTGCCAATTGTACAACATTTTCATTTTCATTATCTCTTTTCTTCTTTTTTTATTATATATTTTTTCATGTGACTTGTTCATTTTTTCTCGCATTACAAAAACTGTAAAGTCTTGTTAGTGTGTGTGGGTGGTGGGGGGGGGCGTTGTTGGACTCTTCATTAGCAGCAGAATGCGCTCAAACATGAACATAAGTGTGCGTGTGTGTGTGCATACATATTTCTGAACTAAAAAAATGTGAAGGTTTTGGGTTATCTGCTTGGCTTGTTAGTTGGCAAATATACTCTCACCCCCACCCCCATCGCCCACTCTTCCACACACAAAAGGCAAATTTTTTTGTTTTTGCCAAAAGGCTTTCATCGCCCTCTGCCCCTGGATATTCTGTGCCATTCTGTCAACTGTCGACAATTTGTTGTGCTTTTTATTAGCAACGGGCCAAAAAGGAAGGAAGGAGAAGCAAAAAACACGCGTTGCTGTTCAACGAGGCCTGGCATAAATGTTTCATAAATGTCCAGACGTTGCCCAACACACAAAAAAAAAAAAAAAACACGAGACAACAAAATTATGGTAGCCACTTGGCCCAAAGGCTGTTGTTCGGTTCGGTTTTGCCTTTGGCTCTCGTTGTTAGAGTTTGAGTCTTACTCATGAGACTAAAACATAGTACAAGCATTTTTGTTTTTTTTTTTTTTGCTATGTTTTAGGTTCTCCCAGGGGCTCATTTTAATGGTTAAATGTTTCGCTTAAATTTATTGAAAATACACTTCAAATTTAGGAAGGCCCAGAGAACCTCTTAAAAAGGGATTGCCGTTTGGCCAAACGATGCCAAATTAAAAAGTAATTTTTGTTGCATATAAATATAAATAGAGCTGCTGAAGTGTATTGAATTAATAAAGGAAATTGAAAGGAAAATATTGAAAGGAAAATATTGAAATCAAGTAAAAAGGCTTCAGTCGAGAAGTTCCGACTAGGAAATGCTCTGAACCCTGAATGGGAATGAATAAATTTCTTAATACTCACCCGATTTTCAAATGCAATACCTTAAGTCTTGGTAGGACTTCTACAATCATACTGCATTTAATTAGGTAATAGTACAAGATGTCGAAATATTCAGCAGCTTGTCGAGAATGATTAAAGTACGGATGTGGAAAGAAATCATTTCGGACTTATAAAAACCTTTTGAGTGTCTTCTCATTCTCTGGCCAACTTATCCTTAGATCAAAGTAAACATTTCTCTAAGTCAAAAAGATCTTTATTCGCTGAGCATTCAACTCATTTGTACTAAAAATAATTTAGCATAATTTCTAACACACCTCAATTATCTAACGCTCTTTCTCTCTCTCTCTTACTCCTATGCACTCACTTCCTTACCGCCTCCTCCTCAACATGCTAGGCTGTTGCCATTTTACAGTCAATTGATTTGCAATTTTTGCTTCTATGACAAAGTGTTCAGGGCAGAGAAGGCGTTGGGTTGGAATGTTGTATGGCGTTTTGTTATGTTTTTGGGTGGAATCTTGTCGAACGCACAAAAGTATGCTGCACAATTTTAATATACATATATATTAGTTACTTGTGGGCGTTTACATATACTTGTGTATGTGTATATGTATGCACACAAACGAAATACATAAATTGAGCACATAAAAATCAATTTGGCGTAACCGCACAAGCCAAATAAAGTGGCCCAGACCATGTTGGCGACAAGACAAAAAGGGACCAAACTAGAAAGAGAAAGAGAGAGAGAGAAGACGAGTGTTAGATAGACTGTAATAGCAAAAGACCAAAAGATACACACATCTAGTAGGCATCAAAACATACTCAATGCCAAATTTGCTGTTTTTGTTTTTCGAGACAAAAGGAAAATGGCATTATAATGTTGAACATGGCGCATGTTGCTGCATAAAAGCCTTCGCTGGGCAATCACAGCGTTTATTTGCATACTTTTCGGCTGCTTTACATATTTATTATGATTTCTTTTAGCCCAGCCCACTCTCTGTCGCTGCTTAGCATATTTCTCAAGCATTTTGCTCAACACAACAGCAAAATAAAATGAAAAAAAAAACTTGTTTTTATTAATCATAAATTTGTGCCTGCAACAACACATCTACCATATATAGCATATATGTTTATGGCTTGGTTTTTGTTTGGGTCAGTTAATGTATACACACACACACACACTCACACAATCATACATAGATAGCTTAAGCTAAAGGGGGCAGCTGCAGCAAACGGCTCAAGCAGACACCTAAAAGTGCGCCATAATTTATGCCATAGCTTATGGGTGTGTCTGTGTGTGTGTGTTTGTGTGTGGGTTTTGGGCATAATCTTTTACAAAATGATTTAGAGCCCAGGCGCATATTTGTTACGTATGAGAATACCCAAAAAAAAAACAAAAAAGTTGTTATACTACTCGCAATAATAGCAATAATAATTTGCACAACCCTTTTGATATTATTTGCGCTCTCTCTTCGTTCCTTCTTTTCTTATTCTCGTCCTTCGCTATTGCTTGTCAAGTTAACCGCTCAATTTGATGAGCGCCCAAAGGAGTCAAGTGCTGGGCGGTACCACAGGGCGTATGATGCGACTAACAATGTTTGACCGCTGGCAATGCGACAGAAGCGAAAAGTCGATTGTCTGTTACAAACTCAGCCAAAAGGGGGAGGCAACAAGAAAATTGCTTGAATTAAAGAGAAAAATGTGATAGTTGAGATACTTTTTCATATACATTGTATATTGTTGATAGTTTTCATTGGAAAGCCAGCTTGAGTGATTGCAAGTGATTTGATATTAATATCTTTTGAGTTTTGTATTTCCAAAAATAAATATCATTTTGCAGCTTTATTAGTTTCAATATTTGTTCAGCTTTTATTACTTTTGCTTAAAACATTATTAAAGTATAGTTTTGAGTAACACACACTCACACACACACACATACATACATAACTGATATGCCCCTTCAATTTCAACTTTTTTGCAAAACTTTTCTTCTCTTCCACTTCATGCAAACATTTGCATAGCTCCTTTATAATGTCCCCATTAGCCCTGCACAGATTAAAGTTTAAACAAAATATAAAAACAACTCTTGCAGAGCGAGAGAGAGAGAGAGTGCTCTGCACTCATTGTAATATCTGTCCAAGAAAGTTTTTGCCAGAGTTTGAGTTGGACTCGCTTGTTATGTAATTGTGATATGCACTGCCACCTGACACAAATCCTCTCTCTCTCTCTCTGTCCTTGCCCTGTGGCCCATTGCGTTGTGCATTTGATAGAGTGCGAAGTTTGTGCGACCGTTGGCATAAATTGCATTCATTAGTGGTGCCCCAACAGCATCAGCAGCAGCATCAACGCCGACAGCAACACAGATCGGAAAGGCTGCAGAAGCAGGGGGGTTGGGAGTAGGGTCCTTCTTTTTTTGTGTGTTCAATATTTTTGCAGATGGTGATGTGTTTTTTTGGTCTGATTATTGTTATGCTGCTGGGCAGCTGCAGCTGTAAAATTCGTTGCCTAGCTGACTGGTTGACTGGTTGACTAGTTGACAAAAACCAAACCGAACCGATTCAGTGTAATTGGAAAACCGTTGGCCAAAATAAAGCCGTGGGCAAGTTTTTGCCTCAATTGGCGGTCGCTTGCAGCAACGTTACGTTTATTATGCATCTCACTTTACTATACTTCTCTTTTTTTATGCTTTTCAGGCCATTTTTTTGTTTTTGTTTCATGCTTTTAACCCTAACTGAATTGCAAAAATTTTGAAGTTCACTTTTGGGCTTTTTTCTTTGGTCTTTTTGTTTTTGCGTTGGCTGTCCGAGTCGATTATTGGTTAAAAAAAGTTTCGATATGGCCAAAGATTCGATTTGGCATATGAGGGGATGTGGGCTAGCTGCAACTAATGCCAGGGAGAGGGTGAAGAGTTGATTGTGGTTAAACCCCATTTTTGAAGGGGCAAAGTTGCAACTCCCAAAAACCCAAGTAGAAAATCTCAACAATTTATTGCAGTTCAGTTGCTCAACTCATGCCAAATGAGTCGAGAGTGCGTGTGTGTCCGTGTGTATTTGGGAGTGTGCAACATAAGCCTGACCTCAAATTGGCCAGGCTTTTTTAGCCTAGCTTTGGCTTGTGGTCAAATTAGTTGCATTTGTTGCACATTCACCCAACTCCAATTCCTGCTCTTCTTGGCATCGTTGCAACAAATTTTTGGGTTTGCTGAATTCGAAACTAAAGACTAGTGATGCCAATGCTAATAGTTGGCACCCAACTATGAACAATTTTAAGCAATTTTCACATTAAATGAATCCCAGAAAGTGTTGGAATTCTTTAAATTACCAAATTTTTAAGATAACTTACGAAATGCTTTAAGCTATTGAGTATGGAGTTGAATTTGTAGACGAGAAAAGCATAATTTACTGCCTGATTGCTATCGAGGAACTGTCCAAATGGTGTTGTATGCAAGCAAATGAATCTTAGGCTAACAATAAGCTTAGATACATCCAAATTTGTGAGTTTTGTAAATGGCATATTAAATATTTTCTTCTCCTAAATTTTTTCTTTTCACATTTGCCTGCTTTTAAAAGCTTTTCAAACTAATCTCATTTAAAGCATACATCAAAACATTAATTTATGTTTGAAAACATTTCAAGCTGAGTTCAAACGATTTTTAGTTCCAAGGATTCAATAGAACTCAACTTATTGCTAGTCACTTTAATTGCCAACCGCAAAGCAATCCCCCCAACCCAATCCAAAAAAAAAAAATAGCACATTGTCCTTGACAGCTACTAGCTTAATTTTTATGTGAGTGTATTGTATGAATGTGTGTGTGTGTGTTGTTTGTTTTTGGCTGCCAGAAGGTCGCATTAAATACTTATGAACATAAAACAGCGCGAACGCAAAAGCGAAATTGTAGTTTCGGGAAGGCTATGAGCACGAGGTCGTTCGTCTAGGTAATTGGACTACATGTATGGGTGTGTATGTGTGTGTGTTTGTTTGTGCGGTTAGCAAACTGTAATTTACATTAAGTGTTGACACGTTGACATACGCAAGCCTCCGCTACTCCGCCACTCCACCCCCTTACCACCACACATTGCAATTGTCGTTGGCTTTCGCCGGCTTTCATTTGTTCAACCATTTCCCCATTAACCAACAACAACGAATGTATATACGCGTATGTGTGTGTATGTGAGTGTGTTAGCAGTATGTGCGCCGGCAAAGGGCTATTATAACTTTGTCGTGCCGTTTGCCAAAGCAAAAGTAAAAGGCAAAGCAAGTAAAACACTCGCACACTGCACATGAATTTCTCTGGACTTTTCTCTCTCTCTTTTCCAACACTTCCTCCTTGCCAAACAGCAACTGGGGTTGGGGGGACGTGTAGGCTTAGGGTGTGCAGCACTTTGTGGCATAACAACATAAAACGCTTACTAGCCATAAGCCAAAGAGATTTCTGCTTCACAAGCAGCAAAAAATAAAAATAAAAAAATAAAGTAAATATGTATATAAAAAATAAAAATTACAATTTTAATGCGCGCATATATATATTTTTCAATTAATTTTATTTTGAAATGAGGTTTTGTGTTTTAACCCACTTTTTATTTTTACTTCAAACACAAACAGTAAAAAGCTTAAGCACTTTTAATGGGTTGCGTCAGCAGACACTTAAAACGGCACTTTAGGAGTTGCGACAAGTTTATGTGTATGATTGCAATCAGTACAGTAAAGCCTAGGTAAAAGGAACAACAGCAAACTATGATTTGTAGAGATATGCAAAGGTTGTTTGCTAGGTAAAGCCTAATGCCCCTTAGTTAAACCGAAGAAACGCTTAGATATGAAATCATCTCATATTGACTTCTTCTTGTCACAGTCTAAACTAGCTTTAACTAAAGCATATATTCCCGAAATCTTGACAACAACCTTATTGCATGGATTGAAAACCAATAAAGCGCTTTTTTTGCTCTTTAAAAGCGCTGTTGCCATACTTTACACACACCAGCGATTAGCAGGAGGTACAGTTAGCCGCTGCATCATGTGGAATCATCTCATATTAACTTCTTCTAGTCACAGTCTAAGCTAGATGGACTTCAACCGAAATCTTGACAACAACTTAATTGCATGCATTAGCAACCAAAATAAAGTTCTCTTTGCTCTTTAAATGCGCTGTTGCCATACTTCACACACAAACGATTGGCTGGGGGTACAGTTAACCGCTGCATCTGTATGTGTGTGTGCGTTTGGTAAATATTTGAAGAGGGTATTGAGAATTGAATTGGACTGGGGCATCCATATCATACAAATAAAACGCAATGTAGCGCTTAAAGGGTCGACCAAGTGGCCATTGGGCTTCAAACATACGTATACAACTACATAAATATATAAATACATGTATGCAAATGTTGTTATTGTTGCGAAAAAGTGTTTAGCCGCCAAGTGGCACTTCAGGCAGCAGCTGTGCTGTACACACAACAAAAAGTATACAAAATAAAAAGGGTTGTAAAGGTGGGGAAAAGGAGGAATACCCAAACAGATGTGAAAGCGTCGAACGCCGAATTTGTGGGCGACAAATTTGCGTAATTTCCCTGACAATGCGCGCAGTTTAAATGAAGAACTCACGCCTCCCCCCACAGAGCCCCCACTCGAACCACACAACAATGGGGTTGTGTTGTATTAGGCTTGGAGCTTTGGCCGCAGTTGAAAGCAGTTAACAGCTGAATATTGGCAATCAACACGAATTCCAAATACTCGTATATTAATTACAATATTTGTTTGGCCAGGTCACGTGCAATTGCATGTGTGCTTGTGTGTAAATTCGCGTTTAATTTCAATCTTTAATGAGGAAATTGTTTGCCAAGAGAATTACGCATACGCCATGTATGTGACTGTAATTGCACACACACACACGAACATGCAAACATATTTTGTATAATGAAAAAATAATTAAAAATTCATTTCGAACATCAGGCATCGGAGTCATTTGACCCTCAACTAACAAACTAACTGAGTGAGTGACAGGCAGGCAAGCTGCTGCTGGCCCTGTGCACCTGCTGCTACTGCTTTTGTTCAGTGTAATTGTGGCAAACACTTTTGAGCAAGAACAACAAGCTGTTCCAACTTATGGCCGATAAAGTTACACAAAGCCCAAAGCCAAGTATTTGGGCAAGTTTTAGTTATTGTTATGAGAGCAGCACTCGATGCTGTTGTGTTGACAACGTTGCCTGGCACAAGAAAGAGACAGCATGAGAAAACGACAATATCAGTTATTGAAAGTTTTCTTTTTCGTTCGGTTGTTGCTGTACTGTTGCTGCTCAGTTGTTTGCTGCTGACAGCTTTTTGGCAGCAAACTTCGGCCACAGTCCAGCAGCAAATCGAAAAGAGCTGGAAAGAGTAGCAGCAAAAAGTTTGGTGCAATTTAAAAGCTTTGTTTGTGGAACTGCTGGCAACAATGCTGGCGACCAAAAATACACGAATTAGCTGCTGCACCAGATGACCCAAGCAAGCAAGCACTTAACAATAACAGAACAACTCAACTGAAATGGGGCAGCAATGTGTAGGTGGCATTGTATTGAAAGTTCTAGTTAAGTGTGGCAACAGTGTAATCAAGTAATCAAATTTACACTGATTTCTGAACGCAAGCTGCATTCAATCTCGTCTACAGTCAAGCTAGACAGAAATTCGGACAAACTGAAGTGAAGTTTGGCAACAATGCATAGTCATTTAGTGTTGTACTTTAAACTTATAACTGTTCACGCACTGTTGCCACACTTTAAAGTATGTACGGAAATGTGAACAAAGTAAATAGTGTCGAAAATATGCTTTAAGCCGCTTGTCGAGCATTGTTGCCACACTTCACTTCCCCTGACGCCTTTTTTTTGTTAGTAGAACAAAAGACATGGGACTTTGTGTTTTTTTTTTCAGCTTTTTATCTGTTTATCTGCCGCACTTGAGTCTGTCAAAAGCAATTGTTGTTTGACTTGGCTAGACACACACACACACACACACACACACATACTCAAGCACTCGCACAGCTGGCAAACTGGAACAAAGAGCGAACGTCAAGCGCAAAACTGACCAAATTCGATGGTGCAAGGATTTAAGCCTGCCCTTCTTAGAAAACAGCAGCAACAGCAGCAGAAACAACAACGTCAACACATTTCGAGGCCATTTGTTTCACATCGCTGACCACAAATAACCAAGCTGTGTTTATATCCGTGCCCCATTCTACTCGTGCAACAAGGCATTTCATGTACTAGTTGTCTGCATGTTGTTGTCTGTTGCCCTCCTGACCTCCCCTTGAACCCCATCCCAACCCCATGTCAAGGCATTGCGTCAGCAACTGCTGCTGTTCGCATATAGTATCTAGTGGAACCTCGAACGCAATCCGTTGTCTCTGGCTCGCTTTGGGACATTGAGTTATGTTCGAGCAAACTCGTATGCCTCAAGCAAATAGTGCAGCAGCAGCACTACTTGTTTCTGGTTGCATCGTAATGACAAACACACGATAAGTGCTGCCTGCCTCCTAAGCTGTACTGAAATGTTTTGGAAATGCCCCAATGGTGTAATTGCATTTGGAACTTTGATCTCGATATCCCATTTGCATACAGTCAAGCTTGCCGCAATGGCTCTGATAATTATCAGAGAAGAAAGAAAGTCGAAATGACGCATTGTGAAACTTAAACTTCCCATTCTACTTTTCCCTCAGGAATCATCCATTGACTCTACTGTTTTAAAGTGTTTTTCAAACTCACCCACAAATATTGCCAGGGAAAGTTTTTCCCCCAACTTATTAAGTGTTTATCTTAAAAGCAGCTTAAGTCAAATCTCTAACAATCATCATCAGCATTATCATAGATATATATCAGTATTAACATCGTTATCAGCAGCTATCACAAACTGATGCAGCTGCTGCCGTTGCAACAGTTGCAGCAAGCACTAGTTGCTGACAGTTGGCAGTCGCTACTAAATGACAAGCAAATGGCTCCCGAATGGCTGGCCAACTGGCCAACACTGGTTGACTCTGTGTGTGAGTGTGGAAATTAAGTGCAAGTTGAAGAGATAAATGAAGTCGCATTCAGTCAGCAGCACACTGTATAAGCAGTGGCAGCCCCCCTTTAAGCAATCAAGTGGCATGATTGCTAAGCAGCATTATGCCATTTATTGCCACAACAAGGATAGCTAGAAAGAGGGAATGCGGAGGGAGTAACAGTTGCCTGCCAGGCTTAAAAACCTTCTGCGCTTTCTCTCGCCCTACTTGGACAAAGTTTGCTGCCCTCTGTCTCTCATTCGCATTCATGATGTTGGCTGGCGGGTTTTGCTGCCACACAATATGGTAAACACTTTTGCAGCAGCAGCAGCAGCAGCTAGCAGCTAGCAGGCAATGCAATCATAATTTTAACTACTTTAGTTTTGCTGCTGCTGCTGTTGCTGTTGCTGCTGTCGGGAGAGCAGATGGGTACGCAGCTTTTGCACTTAGTTCTATTATCCGAGCGCTTTGTTTGGCCCTTTTTGCGCATTCTGCCTCTTTCCACTTTTGCTAATTTCGCGCGGCCACAATAAAAGGCATTGGATAAAATGCTTGGCAGAAACTTGTGGGCAAAACTAAAAAAAGAAGAAGAAAAAAGCCAAGCGAAATGAAAATGTAAATATAAATTGCCTTGGTATTTGTGTGTGCAGCACACTGAGCAAAATTGCAGGAAAATATAAAAGGGACGATAAGATACGTTGCAAATCAATAAATTCAAAACGAAACCAATATGAAAGAACTTAATATCGTAAACACAATAGAAATATTTTTCAATTTTCGATGTGGCACAATGCGTATATATTTTTTTTTGTGGCTTCATTAGCGTTTTTCTATGGAAAACAAAGGAAGAGAATGTGCAAAAGGATGCTGCACAGTTTGATTAACACCCAATCCATTCAACCAAATCCACCGCATGGCCAACAGTCCGATCCCAAAAATGTGAAATACGCAAAGGGAACTCAAAACCAAAGCACGCTGCAAAACCCAAACCCCAAAAAAAGGCTAGCCAAAGGCAAAAGCAAAAGCAAAAAAAAAAGGCAAAGAACCAACGCCAACGCCAAAGCCAAACGTTCTACGTACGCAATCAAGGCAAATGGATTTTAATTAATTTTGCCGTGGCTGCACAATTTTTAATTAAGAAACTTGAAACGTCACATTTAGCTGGAACTGCATATTGCAGCAGCAGCAGCAGCAGCAGCAGCAGCGAGCTGCTACAATTGTAAAACTGCACATTGCAACTGCAACAAAAACCTCTCCGCCTCCGGCCACTTTTTCATTTTCATCCGAAATGCAGTGTTCGAATTTCATTTTGGCTTAGCTTTTCATCTTCACATATCCATTCTAATCGCAGCATTGTATTGCAAATGCTTTATTATTAGTTTTCAATGTAACCCAAAAAAAGCCAAAAAAAAGACAAAAGATTTATTTTGTCGTTACAACAAAATGTTATTTAAGCAAAGCTTTAACCCGTATGTCTTTATTTTGTTCTCTTTTTGCAGTGCTCGATTGTCAGGTGGGCGATTGGGGGGCATGGAGTGAGTGTGATAAGAGCTGTGGCACTGGCATGATGACGCGCACTCGCCAAATCCTTCAGGCTGCACAAAATGGTGGCAAACATTGCCCCTCATTGCTGCAGAAGCGCGGCTGTCAGGGATATCGCTGTCATGGACATCGTGATAAGAAGATTTTACGAGGTAAGTCCAACAATAAAATTTCTCTGTCATTCTCCTTTTCTCTCTCTCTCTCTCTCTCTCTCTTTACGTATGCATTTGGTATCTGCATCTGAATCGGTTTAAATGTCTCTGTGTCTGCGGCTTTTAATGTAATGCACTTTTAATTAAAAATATCTGACCTGACAGCCAACACCTTCCAATTTCCATCATCTTACTTACTCTGCTGATGCTGCTGCTGCTGCTCATTCTCTGCACTTATTCCTTGCTGCTGCTGGAAGCAGTTAAGCGTTCGCTTATTCGACTTATTTACAACACCCAACACCAAACAGCGGATAACTGCGATTGTTATTCCACTACTGCAACTGAGAGGTGGCTCTTTATATTCCACTTATTTCCGACTAACAGTTAACCTTTATTAATTATAATGACTGTTCATTAAAGACAGTTGGAAGTGGACTTCAACTATCATTAAAACCAATTATGAGTTCATAATCATTTTTGTCAATTATTGTGTTTTTCACACTATTGTATTTGTTAGAGCAAACTTCAAGAGATATAAGCTGTGATGAATCAATATTTGCTTATTGGCCTAAACAGCTTTAAATTGATCAGCTAGAGGCAAAAATTCATACAGAAATCAAAGCTAATTACCTATAACTTTAATCAATTGCAAATGGTAGCTTGGATTCTAACTTAAGTTAGGTCCCCAAAAAATCGACTTGGAAACATCAAAAGTCTTAAACTACATTGAGCCATACATAAACGCGATTTTCGTTTGATTTTTATCCCTAAAATTTGTGTCCCAATATCGATTTGGCAGTTGGATCAAGATAAGAATTTTAATTTTAACAACTTGATAGGCAAAGTCTCTAAGATGAACATGGCTATACCGACTCAGCTGTTTATGCTGATCAAAACTATATACACTTTATGGGTTCGAAGATAATTCCTTCTGTTTTTTACATGCTTTTGCCCATAAACATTATACCCGTAATAAAACATTTCATAGTTTAAGGGTATACAAAAATATTACTGCTGTAAGGGCACGTGTTATAAACTCTGGCCGACAAATGGCTTATTTTTTATTCCATATATGTACATATGAATGTATGTATGTATGTTACATTGTACATCCTACCATATACCATATTCCATATTCCATTGCACTGTTGCATATTTTATGGAGGAATGTTGATATGTTGATCCACTTAGCGAACACTTGGTTCTTATTGTTAGCGCCGCGCAATTTTTTTCTTGCAACAATTTTTACTTCTCCATTGTGATACCCTATATGTGGAAGAAACTGTTAATGTGGCATGCCAAAAGGAGAACTTTTTAGTAAAAACCAAAAACATTGATTACAAAAATCAATTCAAATGGAATCCCTGAAGATGTTGCTAGAAGCCTAGCTTTAGTTACCTACAGGGTATTTTTTGTCGCGATTATCTTAAATATTAAATATATTTTCGTGCATGTTACCATGACTGTTGCATTGACAGAGCTATGGCGATGCAAAAAGCTTTCTTCTTCTTCTTTTTTTTTGCACCTAAACGTTCCGTAAAATGTGGAGGAAACTAAGTCACATGACATGGACTTGACTTACGGTTGGCTGGGGGGTTGCTCAGGGGGTGAGGGTTTGCAGGTGAGCTACATTTTCAGCGTAGATGCATCTGTCAGCTTACGCTTAGTAGCTAAAGCAAAAATCCTCCATTTTTTTCGGGACAGAAGGTGGGGGTGGTGGAGTGGGATGGAAGGCAAAAAAAAAAATGTTGAAATGGTAAATGGCGACTGGCAAAGAACTCGACGCACGTGAAAGAAAGTAAGTTTGCAGTGTCTGGGAACGTAGACCCTTCCCCCTCTCTTTCGCTCTCTCTCGCGCTCTCTATCGCGCTCTGTCTTTGTGTACGGTTTTCGTGTGTCGTGTGGCATGCAGAGAGCCAAAGCAATTTTATGCAAGTGGCTGACATAAAAGCCATATTATATTTGGCTAAGTGTCGCCGCCGGCATACACGCCCCCCCTTACCTATACCCTTTCCCTGCCCAGTAGTTGCAGAAGAAGAAGAAAAAGTGCAGTAAGCATGTTAAAAAAAGAAAAAATAGTAAACAAAAACAAAGAGCGAGAAAGAAAAACTATTAAAAATCGCAGCAGAAGTTTTTTGTTGTTTATGTTTTGGGGTCGTCTGCGCTCCATTAGCCTCGGACGTGACTGTCGCACTGGCTTCAGCTACAGCTACATCAGTTAATACCCCTTCCTACCCACCCCTCCCCCCTTTCGTTTTGTTGTTGCTTTGGATTTAGTTGTGCTTGTGGGTGTTTTATACTTTATGTATATGTTTCTCTTCTGTTTTTTTGTTGCTTTTGTCCGCTCTTAAAGCGTTTAATTAAAACTTTGATTGCCAGCCATTAAACTGAATAAAAAAACAACAACAACTAACTGTATGCATAACGGACCAAGCTTCACATGTCACAGCCATCAATAAAGCTTTGTCTGCATGTGTGTGTGTGTGTGTGAAAGCATAAAGGATATAATTAATGGTAGTTTAGTGCAAAATTGTAGCACATGGCTTGATGATGACAGCTATTAAAGTTGCCTTAATGATAAGCAAAGATGCCGCAACAAGAAATCATATTAATGAAATAACTTTAAAGCTTTATTGTATTGAAGTTTAGTTTAAAACTATCTTGTTAACACTTTGAGCTGAAGCTGTCTGGTATAAGGTTACATTTATCGAACCAGTTAACTATTATTCAAACATCTGAGCCCAAATGAAAGGATCTAAGCCTAATTACAGAAAATGCGATTAAATATATTTATAATATTATTGTGACAGTATAAATTGCTTGATTGATTGATTGATAAGCATCTTTTGATGCCAATAACTTAATTAATTTGTTAAAGTGCAAAAGCTTTATAAAGTTGAGCATTCAAAAAGTAAGATTCAATATGAATATTCCAATATACATTAAAGTGTTAATCAAAGTACAAAGCACATGTGAGATAAATGCTTTTAATGCTGTTTTAAGCTGTTTATAGTGTAAGCCACACACACATACAGACACACCCAATACCAACACATGCACACGTCTGTTTGTTTAACTTGCAAATTGCTGACAGCTATCGGTGGGCAATGGCTTCAGCTCCATCTCCAGCTTCAGCTCCATCTCCAGCTTCAGCTTTTGGTTCTAGTCGTTTGCCAGCGTCACAGCCAATTACTAAGCATTAAAATGTCGATTACAGTTGGACAGGATCAAAGCTTGACAGAGAACCAAAAGAACGAAACAAGAGAGAATGGCTAAATGAAAGAACAGACATGGGTAACAGAAAATATCCGCCATTTAATCGCCTTGGCAAATGCAAAAGTTGAAAGAGCAACAAGCGAAGCTAAAACCAAAAAACCAAAGCAAACTGTGTAGAAGGAACAAAGTGAATAGAGCCAAAGACTGACACAAAACTGGCCAAAACCGGTAAATTGCAAGAAGCCAAAGCGCGTGACAAGTTCGCAACTGTTGCACAAGGACTTTAAGAAGCAACAACAACAACAACAGCAACAACATCAGGAACCAAGAACAAGCAACATAAATATTACGTGCAATTTGTGTTAGGTAATTGGCCCGGCCGCAAAATTCAATTTTAACATTCAAGCGCAAAAGACGATGAAGATGAAGCCAGAAACAGAGACGAAGACAAGGACAGAGACGAAGACGTTTACGTTAACGTTAGACTTAGACAGAAAGTAAGTGCCGTTAAGTATGTGCTATTAAAAATCGGTGTGTGTGTGTGTGTGTGTGTGTGTGTAATGCCAAGTTAATTGCTAACAAACAAGCCAACAACTAAGAGCTCTCACTTTACTTTTTCTCTGTGTGTTTGTATGTGGGTATATGTGGTGTGCCTTTTTTTGGGCATGTGTGTAATAATTAAGGTAAACAAACGAATACACACAGACATGGGCCACGTGTAAAGAGTATTTGGGGTATCCAACACTACAACATACATACATACACAGTGCCATTTACAGGTGAGCAAATGCTGTAAAAATATGAAGAGCTACGACTGTACACTGTGCAAAAGTTTTGGCAGAAAACTGCTGTCAAAAAGGGTTTAATAAGGTTGTGCATAAGTTTGTGGAAGGTAGAAGATATAGAATATATATAAAACATATGTAGATCTGCATTAAATGTTTACTTGGATTACCTTTGTCCGTCTGTAAGGTCTTAGGAGGCTTAAGACGTCAAATTTGAAGCTTAGCCTTATTGTATAATCGATCAACATCTTGTTATCGATTTCAATCAGAAGCATTATTACATGAGATTAAACTTCTGTTCAAGAAATTTATGAAAATTGCCTTAAAAACGCAAAAAGCACATCGAATATTCAGCATACACTGCAAGCAAACGCAGCCATTTTTGTATAGTTACCATACATACAATATATATATTAAGTATACGATTGGTATACAGTCAAGATCTTTTTATCATAATCATTAAGTGCACAAGAAAAGTGATTTTTTCATATTTTCTTTCAATTTATTCATTTTTTTGGTATTCCTCATTCTTAAGTAATTTCTTGTAGTGTTGATGAGAGTACGTGTGCGCGCACTTTCGGCACTGACTGTCGCCATCATCAACAGCATCAACATGCGAATCATCATCGTTGTCGTTGTCGTTTGCGTTGGCGTTGTCGCCGCCATCGGCAGCCACAATAATGCGCAGTGCTCATTAACGTTATAAAAATAATTGCTGCACACTCACATTTACTCATTCGCTTACTCACACACACACACGAACACCCACACAGCGGTATGTGAATTACGGGCCATGTGCTAAATTCCAATTAACTTGCATGTGTGTGTGTGTGTGTGCGGCTTGCCCAAGTTGGTAATCGTCCAAGATGAAAAACGTAACAGCAACTGGGATATGTTGGTGTTGAGTAGAGGGATGGAGGGGTGAGGTGAGGGATGCTTGCTAGGGTTGGGAAGGCGTGCCGCAACAATATGGCATTTGATTATGCAAATTTATGTGTGTATGTATGTGTGTGTGGCACTTGACTTGTTAAATTTGCATAAGTTGTAAGGCTGCTGTCGCCCCGAAAATTATGCAATACATATGTGTGCAGGACAGCAGTCGCTTACTTATGCTCTCTTCACATCCCTCTCTCTCGCTCTTTCGCTCTCTGTCTCTGGTGTTGGTTTGACCCTTATGCTCTGTGAAACAAAATACTTTAAGCTTGGACCATCATCATTTGTTAACCACAAAAACAACAACACATCAGCTTGACATTTCATCTGTTGTGAAACGTGCTTGTCATTAAAATACTTATATAAGTACTATGGACGTATTACATACCATATACACATGCCTTAATGCTCCTTCTTCATCCGCTTTAAGCTTTCGAGTACGAAGAAGTGATAAGTCGGGGGGTTAGAAGTGGGCAGGGAAAAGATCCAATTTAAAAATAAAATCTAAAAAGCGAAAGTTAAGAAGAAAAAAGACTTTTGAAGTAAGAATTTGGAAGAATCCAATATATAGAAACAAAAAATAAAGACATTTAAAACTAGATAAAATAAGTAACGAGTAGACAGTAACGAGAAGGGAGTAAAGGTAAAGAGTAGTTCGAAGAAGTAAGAAAAAATAGCTGAATAGTAAGCAGCTAGTAATCAGAAAAGGCAAGCAAAAGTTAAGAAAAGGGAATGGAATCAAAAGCAACAAGTTAAACGTTAAAAAAAAAGAGAATAAGAATGAAAAGGAGTAAGACCACATTTCCAAACGAAAAGATTCAATCGAAGAAAGAATTTCTGATTAAAGATTTCTATCGGTCCGTCGACTCTTCATATTTTTCTGACGTCAAAGGAAGCAAGAACACAAGATGAAAGGAGGCAAAAAAAAAAGAAGTGATGCCAACGCAATTAACTCAGTGAAACTTCATCAAAGTACTTAACTGACAGAAACACTTTCTTCACAACCTTTCTTTTTCCCGAACTTCTTGAAATTGGGCAAAAGGAACAGAACGATTTACAGGAAACTAGACAGGTGCAGGTGTTCTTCTCTTTTTTTGTGTGTGTGACGTGGCACGTTCTTGTTGCACACACAGCCGGATGGGTGTCGGTAACAGTAACAGTTGCCTTTGCCGTATAAAGTGAAGCTTTTGGGGCTGTGTCAATTCAACATTCGAATAGTCAAAAGTCAGAATGTTGAAATTTGTTGGTCGCTTTGGATTTGGCTTTGCTTATGACACTCTTTGCCGCTAGTTGTGTTTGTTTGCTTGTGTGTGTGTTTGTGTGTGTGGCCAGATGCTTGTTGTCCTTGTCAGCTGTGTCGTTTGTGTTTATGTTTGTTATTCCGGTGCTGTCTAATGGCATGTTTTGATTTCGCTCTCAGCAATGCAAACATCAAGCACCAACGAACAAAAAAAAATGAACGCGGCAGCGGTAGCAGTAGCAAAAGGAAGCAGCAGCAAAAGCAAAGAAACGTGTGCCATAACCTCAGGCGCACAGGCACGCACTTCCGCACAACAGCACACACACACACAGTAGTGCTGATGAAATTACAGCCCGGTCTTCCGGCTACAGCTGTACTACCTTGGGTTATATCTATCTGCCTTGGCTCACACCCGCTGCAACTACGTGACATGGCGAAAAGCGTCGAAAAAAAAGGAAAGAAAACATTTCGCGTATCGCTTTTACAAATTGATTTTCAGTGCCACTCTTTTGCCTTTAAGTTTCTTTCGCCTTTATCTTTTTCTTCTAGCAAATATTCACAATTTTCTCAAATATGTATTTGTTTTATTTACAGAAATGGCTTTACTGCTGCCCGCCGCCCTTACCCACAATCACAATTACAATCGTGTCAACGAGAGCGATAAGAACGAACTTCGTCGCAATTTGCGCACGCGCTATCGAGAAACCTTCAAGCATATTCGGGATCATGAGTAAGAACTAACAAATATACATATTTAGTAGAAAACTTTTAAATGCAATTTAATATATCAAGGAAGTTCTGGTAAAGTTTAATAATCTCTAAGCATTGAAAAAGCGTCTTCAAGAATTTCTTGGGATTCTTGCGTTGTTTTTCAGTTCACTTCTTTAAATACCTTTTTATAGAAGCTATCTTTTAAGAACTTCGTTTTCATCATCTTAAGTTTTAATACTTTTACGCAAAATCTCTAAAGATTTCTTTGGAAGGTGATCAGTCATCGTCTACAGTATTCAATACGTCATCATCACATTTCCCAATCCATTAACCATCTGTTCATCCTACGCCCTTCCCCTAATCTAAGCTTTAAAACTTTTTCGTAACCACCTTGGGGCTTTATTTAACGCATGATTTTGTATAATTTTGATTTACGATACGATTTCGATTTAATGCAAAAGGTGTGGAAAATCGTTTCTCAAAAAAGCCGCTTTAACGGCCATAGGTTGGGTTAACGTTAACGGCCAAGAATGTAAATAAAAAGTATGGCAAAGCAAAAAGAAATTTCAGTATTAATCCCAAATTTGTTAGCTAGCTGCTGTTGTATGTATTTCTTTTATTTCTTTTTATGACTCGCGCGCGGCATGCAAACAATTTCATGTTCTAATGGAAAAGCGAACAAGAAAAGCAAAGTAAAGAGGGGCCCAAGAACAACATCAGCATAAGCGTCAGCAATAAAAATCCATCATAAAAGTCGCATAAAAATTGTATAAAATCCTCGCCTTGATTTGACGTCCTTACGAGTAATTCGTTTGCTTTGTTTTCCTTTTCGTTTTGCCGGCAAATGCTTTAGATTCACATGCACGTTCTCAAGAAATCCTTGACTCCCGAGCAACGGTGAGCCTAGGTGAGTTAGCTCAAGTGTGTCCTCTTCATGTCCTTTCCTTTGCCTTTCAAACCAAACAAAGAATGCGAAAAAAGGACATCAACTGACCACAGAATGGGCAAAAAACATGTTCTAACTTATGATTGCCCGACTAAGGGATACCCTTTGAACAAAGGGGTAGGAAAACTATAAAGTACGAACGATTTCTCTTCATTATGAAACTTTAAGACTGTTTGCATTATAAAATTTATATCACAAGTTTCGATTGCATATTTTGCACTGGGTATCAGGGAACAAGTGCGCCGGGCCAAAGTTTAGAGCATGTCGTCGCTGTTACGACAAATACGACTATTTACTGGACTTTGCTGCTTCTGATTGCAAAAAACAGACAGCCTGCAGGGTAAGGAAGATGCGGGGCGTAGCAGACTTTGGCTACAATAAGTAAGCGAACATCAATCACGTGCCGAATACGACATTGCCAGTTTTGGCAAAGAGAAGGAGTAAAATGGCCAAAAAAAACACGCAAAAAAACGAAAAATTTCTTGACTTTTCCTTACCTTCTTTACTCTGTTTGGTATTTTGTTGTTGTTGTTGTTGTTGTTGCCTGTCTCGCTTGTTGCGGTTTGTTATTTCATCTTATCCATCTCTTCCATGTCTGGGCTCTTGCTTTCTTTCATTCTTGTTTTAAGTGATTTTTCATCTTATTTTCTTGGTTTTTATGATGCGCTCGACTTTTGCAGCAGCAAAATTAAATTAAATTCGCATTTTATTATTGCGATGATTTCATTATTGAAAAAAAAGTTGCTTTACGACTGCGATTATTACTCTAACACATTTTTAAGATTTTATTAACTTTACAATGTGGTTTTGTCAACTTTTGGGAATTGTAATATTAACTTACATTAAAACTTCTAAAGTACAAATCGTTTGATGTCTCTTAGCTTATAAGTATTTCTGGGATTTTATAAATGGAAAGCATGTTTTTCAAGATATAAATCTTATCGATTTCGATATGAATAACTTATGAATACCGATATGAACTCATGTACTCAAACATATAAGCACACAAATCAATTGAAACTCAATCAAAAGCGTTCCCTTTCCACAATCCTCCAGCCGGCAACAACTCCACCCACATACTTTCCACAATTCACTTGTCCAATGATTTGTTAACTAGCGACAAACTTTTATTGCTTTGGCGCTGATACGCAACGAAGGCGCAGGGCAAAGGGACGCAAAGAACAAAAGGACGACAGCGCAAATTATGAATTATGCGCTCAAATGCTAAGAAAAAAAAAACAAAAAAGAGAAAGCGAAACAAAAACAAAAACAGAAACAGACGAAACCAACTCGGGCAAAAGAAAATAAATAAATAAATTACGCAAATAACAAACAGAAAAACACAGCCGAAAGAGGGAGACAGAGAGTGAGACAGCAATCGAGCGGCGAAATAATAATTCGCCACAATTTCATTTACATAATGACAGTGTGCGAAGCGATTGCCGTGAAGAAATTACAAAAGCACACGGCACAACAGGATACTGTGCTGCTCTGCACAGGATACACACAGGCCCAGGAACTCCCCGAGTGAGAGGCACAGCTCCGTTCGCTTCACTCGAGCGAAATTCACACTTTTTAATGCGATAAATTTACAAGGCAACTGGGAAATCTGCAGTCGACATCGGAGTGTGGGGGTTCGGAAGAGGGCGGAGTAATGGCGGCTAGGCAAGCAAGGCCTACAAACAGGACGAACTACCAACTTCACCTGCGAAACGGAACGAAAGACGGATGAGAAAGAGAAGGAGAAGAGAAAGAGAGTTGGCCAAACAATAAAACGTTCTAAGCAAAAATCCCCATGAGGATTAGCTTGGACCGCATAAATTTACCCAACCAAAAGCAGAAAGAGAAAAGAGAGAAGAGAGAGACAGCTTGATTGCTAGCCTTTAAGTCATTGCACTCTCTCTCTTTCTCTTTTCTCTTTGTGTTTGTGTTTTTCTCTGTTTGTAAATTGAAGACAATGGTCCTGCGAATTGACAGATTTTATGTGAGACACAAAACTCATTCAGACTCATTTGCATAGCAGGTGTATTGTAGACTAGACAGAGAGACCCAAACACACACACACACGCACACACACACGCTAAAGTCCACCTCCCATCTCCACAGTTGACAGTTAAATAAAAACCATAAAAATGCGTAAAAGCTGCTACTTTATTTTCATTATACGCAAACAAAACGCTCAGGTTGCTTTCATTTTTATGCACAGTTGATCTATCTCTGTATGTGAGCCTTGTGCTTTGCATACTTTTAGGGGGCACTCAAAGTCTGCCTTTCAAATTGAATTATGCACTTAATGGCGAAGTCCAAAGGCCAAAGTAAAATGTGAAAGCAAACAAAAAAAAAACAACAACTGAGAGAAAATTGTGCATAGATAGTTTGCAGAGTGAAAAGAAAGCAGCTTAAACGAACACAAAATGGTGGACAGCTTTCAGCTTTCTAATTATACGCTAATGCCGTTATTTGGCCGCAGCAAACTATGAGTTTAAAAAAGTCAATGCTTGGGCAAACTTTCAAGAATATGCTTATGGGAAGAGTGAAGTCTTATAGCAGTCAGCTAATGACAGGGAACCCCATATATTAAGTGATTTTGCTATCGATGTCCTGATGACAATATTACATGTTAAATAAGTAATCATTTTAAAAGCATTTCCAAGAAGTTTCCAACGATATTCAGCTGTAATAACTAAATTTAGTGAAATGGCCTTGCCTAGTATTAGACACATTCATGTTCAAATCGGATGCCTTAAGCCATTCAATGTACATTGCACAACATAATCATACGCCACGTTGTCCGCCCTACTCATGCTCTATTTGCCATGCTAATTATAGCCTTCACATGCATTGAATATTAGTATGTACTGTGTATAGCCATCATCCATTCATCTAGCCCCAGCCACATTGTCAATATCAATTATTCGGCCTGAATGACGGAGTGTTGGTTGTCGACGGCAAGGACGGGAAGCACGGAAGTGGGGGGCGGTCTAATCTATGTATTATAGTAATGATAGTTATTTGCACAAAGCTCGCGATAGACAAGGCAACGAAGCGAAACTGTCACAAGCAAGGACGATGAACCAACAATGAAGCGAGCAAGCAAGGATATCCCAAACCAATAACCCAATCTCACACATTAAGCGCTTTTGCATTGCCCTGAAAGTCGCCTGCAAGTATGCAACAAGATTTGCGCGCTGCTCAATCATCATTACACAAAAAAAAGGACGGGAGAAGACGACTCTCTAAACGGAAAGTCCAGCACTGCTGCGAAGTCTCTTAACATTTCCCTTCTGCATTCAGGCGACTCACTCAAGCGCCACAAAGTGCTTCCTTTGGCTTGCAAGCAGCTTGTGGACCCATTGCTGTCCCGTCCTGTCCTGGTTCGGGTTTGGTTTCTTTTTTTTTTGGGTCCAGCCTGTTGCTACTCGTTGACTAAATCCAAATTGAGATGTTGCCGCATCGTTGTCGTTTCCGGTGAGGGAGAGAGAGGAGAACTGTAGGCAAAGTGAATCTTCTTCGACTGCAGCAGGGTGGTCCATTGGGGTGGACCTAAACGACAAGCGCAAGGCCGCAAGCTGTGAGCCAACTTTGTCAAGCAATTATTTTTAGCATCCAGCGGTTTTTTTTTATTTTCTTCTTTCTTTCTTTACACTACCTCCTGCCTCCTTTATTAGTATGTATGTATGTGTGTGTGTGTGTTTGCCTTTCATATAAACGAGTGCAAATACTTTTTTTTTAAGTGCCAGTGTTGCTGTTATTGTTATTGTTGTTGTTGCTGCTGCTACTGCTATGCTACTGCCATTGACAGTTGTCGTCGTCGTGTGCTGCTGCTGCTGCTTTGAAGTGGCAAAATATTTGACAAGAAAATGACTTTTTGACGTGAAAGTGGGGCTGGGGGAGAGAAACGAGACGAAAGCGAGATGAAATGGAATGAAATGGTTTTGGCTTGTTGCACAAATGGCCAAAATGCCAATTGGCAAAATGTCGACATTTGACTTAACTCAACTAAACACTTAGTGCGACATATCAACTTACCCACAAGCATATAGAAATCATCTGCCACAAAAGTTACTCAATTCGTTTTGGTTTTTTTTTTCTTTCTGCTATTGCAACTTGTGAGCAGCAGTTCCTGTGGCGCCGCAAACTTTCATTATAGTCACTTAATACTTAAGAATATGCCGAAATAAAGTTAATTATGTAACATTTACTTTAAGTTGAACTCTACTGTTAAGGCATAATACTTGAAGAGTTTGTTGGGTATTGGTGAGGGGCTAACTAAAGGTTAAAGTGTTCGTTTGGTTTTTCGTTAAAAGGTGACTAACTGAAGGTTAAAGGAAAAAACAAGAAGAAGCTCGATGGATTAACAAACTTACGAGCATAGCTGTTCAATAGGGATTGTTAATTGAAGTCATCGGTAATTTGATTATTTTTGTTTTAAAAGTTGAAAAATTGCTTAAACTAAGATTACTTTCGGTTTCGCACAAGTTTTAAATGATAATGATTACAAACAAACCGAAATAAACTAAAAATAAACTCTGATTGAATAAAAATCTTGTCAAAAAAAATTATTTCAAGTTTAAGTTAATATTTTAGATTGTTTTTAAGGTGGGAAAAATGTTTTCACTTGCGTCACTTATGACTTTAAATCTATAAACTACTTCCCAAACGTATTAGATGTTCTACCGTTTAAGCAATGTATTGATAGCTTTTATGATAAGCATGTACACATTCAAGGATTAGATTCACTCCTTACCTAAGTTTAAATACAAAATCTTTAACTCCAACCAATAAGCTTGAATGTGCCAATGTTTTGTGTGTTTTCTGACCATTCTAAAAGCTCTTTGTCATCGTTTTTTTTTTTTTGGAAGACAAGCAATGATGGCGGCCGCTAAGCCCGCATATTCTGCTGCTTTTCCGTTGGCTTTTGTGCCTTGGCATCCCACTTGAGTTTAATTATGTTTTGTGCTGTTCAAGTTTTGTGCATTTGCCTTAGCTTGTTTATTTTTATTACTTTGTGCGGTGTGGCTGGCAGTTTATTTACATGCATTTCTCGCTTTCATTCTCTCTCTATTTCTGGTGCTTTTTCAATTTACCTTTATGGCCGAGCAGGTAGTAGACAGTACACAGTATAGACAGGATACTGGAGATTGGGCCAAGTTAATTAAGTGCTCAGCTAGGGGGTAAAAAGCTGAAAGCCGAAAGCCGTCGACAGCTCGAATTATATTTCTATTTAAATCGCGCATCAAGCTCTTTATTTATATATTTTTTCATGTTTCGTTTGTTTTTGTTGTGTGTGTTTGTTTTGGCCCAAGGGCGATTTTGATTTTAAAATGTTTTGCTTTTGATTTCCCGTCGTGTTGTGTCAATTGAATGCAGACTCTGGCTAATTTGGCCAATGTCTGCACGTCGATTCCGTAATTGAGGCCTTGGCTAAGTGGCCAAATATCCGCCCAAAAAAAAAGCAAATGCCAATGCGACAGGCAATCGGAGGGGATGAAAGCGAAATGTTGCTTGTAAATTTTGAGGGCGCATTTGAATTTCCGACGCAATTTCCGTTGTCAACACCTTGACAGCTGTCAAACACACATCACACACACACACACACACTTAAACGCACACCCAAATGCCACTTGACAGTTGCTGGCACTCGATTGTATTTGTATTTTTTTTTTGTTTTTTGCGTAACGGAAACGGAAATTGTTAGGCTTAATAGACAGTTCGAATTTCCGGGTGACTAGCAATGCCTTTGAACTGTTTGAGCGCGTGTGTATGTGTGTGTGTGTATTCCCTGCACTTCCTTTCCTCATCCTACTCCAATATCTGTGGCTTGTGTTTTGGAATTTTCATTCTTTTCTGATTTTGGTGCCGTGCACAATTGCGCAATCATCATTCCATCAATTCATCCATTTACATATTTCTGCCTGTTTCTGTCTGTCAGTTACAATTCTGACATTCTTTTATTCTCTCTCTGTGTGTGTCTTTTTCTAGTGCGTATACTTGATAATTTTAAGCTTTATGCACTTTCATGGCTGTCGGCATAAGTCATTGTAATGCCACAATACAGCTAATAGCTCCCCAGTCCCCCCTAAAAATGTAATTGGAAATTAAATTGAGGAGAAGAATTTCTTGACATGTTTCAAAATTCAAAGCGTATAGTCTTTGCGTTGAGTTTGAATGAAAAAACTAAGTTAATCTCTTTGGGAATAGAATAGAATGTATTTGATAGAAGAATTAATTTAAGATCATGTTTTTATGTTGATTCCACACTTTTAACAAGGAAAACATAGCGAAAAAATCTAAACACAAAACTCTTTTAAGTAAGGAACTTCTTGCATCATGTCTCTAGCTGGTTGCTACAATACTTGAGATACATTTCATACATTGTTAAGTGTCACCAGCTGTTTGCTACATTAAATGCACTCTTTTCTTTTGTTTTTTTCAGATACTGCGTCGAGTTTGAGGTAATCAAGGCATCCAAAGCTTGTCATAAGCTGCCACCCTACAATCTGATGCTGGAAGGTAAGTGTTGCCAAACGTATTTTGTGCATTCAAAAGGAAAATTGGTTAGACAAAGACTTTTCTTTGAGTGTACATAAGAAAGAGACAGAGAGAACATACTTGAACATACATTTTCTAACTGACTGCAGGCGATCGCATAACTGTGCGCTGTGACCTCGAGGCGCTTGTTCAGGACAAGGAGACTGGAGGAGGCGCAACAGGCGGTGGCAAGCAGCAAAGTGGCAGCAAAGCAGCTACAACAACAACAACCACAACAACACAGAAAACATATTTGAATGCCGATGAGATGGGTGGCGATAGCAGCAGCAGCAACAACAACAACAACAACAATAATGGTGACGATGAGAACGACGAAGAGGAGGAGGAAGAAGAGCAAGAACAAGAGCCCGAACAAGAGGAGGAAGATGATGAGGATACAAATGATGAGGACGATGCACAAAATATGCTCGATACCGAATCAGATGCAAATGCCGAAGCGCCAATGGGCAGCAACGAAAGCTATGAATACACCAAGCGGCAACAGTTGCGTCAATCGCATCGTCAACGTTCGGCGACATCAAAGCGCAGCACCAACAACAACAACAACAATAAAGCACAAGCGCCACTATCACCGCTGGCGTTGCAACAACAACAGCAGCAACAGTTGCTAATGAGCCATCATTGCCGTGGCGAGGGGCTGTCGGGACGCACGACGCGTTGGAGCGCGCTGCCGGCGCCGTCATGTCGTGGCAAATGGCTACGTTTGACCATTGGTCCGCCCAAGAAGTGCAATCATGCACAGTTCATCTTCGTCTAAGCGCAACTTAAACTACGGCAACAACAACAACAAACACACATTGCACATTGCAGCAGCAACTGTTGTCACCATTTTTTTTTTTATAAAAAAAAAGAAGAAAAACCATAAAAGGAATACCAAAAAATTACAATTGACGAGTCAATATTATAATATAAATGTGTAGAGTATGATGATGTTCGGTATGAGTATCTACATATATATGTATGTATTAATAGGGTATACATTTAGTCTATATGTGTGTACGTTAGCGAGTTGACACAACCCCCGAACCCACCCTGCAGAGCAGTTGCTGTATTCCACACAGTCATCCATATCACACATAACGTATACTTAATACATATATCCTAACACTATATCATATCGATATGCAGCTGCTACACCCCGTCCCCCACTACCCCGCGTACCCCATTGAACGAACTCGCATTTAAGTGTGTGTTAAACTCTAAGACAGCTAATTAAGAATTGAAGAATTTTTTTTTGTGTCTTCTCTAACAAGCATAATTGATGTAATTGTTGATATGATGAGAGAAGTGCAGCAATAACTAGCTAAAGAGTATGTATTTATTGCTGTAAGCATAGTTGTAAATAAATCAATTTCCTAACCATGGGAACTGATAAAAACACAACAACAACACGACAACAACTGATTGGAAATTATTAAACGAGATGAATTTTAATGTATTTGTCGAACTATGCACAAGCAACGAGCTGCCTGCTCACGTCAACGAGCAACGAGTAAAAACTCGCTAGAATAAAGCCAAAAAAGCTTCAGCTTGAGCTCGCTTAACTTCACTCGTTGAAGACAGTGAACTCGACGAGTTAGAGCAACGAGTAAAATTGCAAGTTCTGACATACATTGAGAATTTAACTAACTAATAATATGATATACCATGAACTTAAAAATGATATAAGCCATCTTCATCATTATAAACATATAGAACATATATGTGTACTTAGTATGTGTGTATGAACAACTAGATGTACTAAAAATCCTTTCCAACAGAGCAATATGTTCTCTTCTCCCCTCCACCTTCAGAGATATTCAGATGTTAGACATGTAAGAAATAATTAAATAAACATTCCGAAGAAGTAAAGTGATTGCTTATTAATCGGCTTAGATATAAAGAGAATCATTCATAACATATTACTCATACGAATTCATACATATAGTATAATCATGCCTAACCATTAGTTTAAAGTTTTACTTGCAAAACTAATCCTAAGCACACCAACATACACAAAAACACACATGATAATATTTATCGAAAGCTATCGATAGCGAAATCTTTACAACGCAGTAAAAGTAAAGAAAATTTGACTAGTCTAGTATTTAGTTTGTTTATTTAAAATTTTTTCTTTCTCTGTGTATTCTAACATTCTAATTGTCTTTCTAGTCAACTTTTATGCAAAAAAAAAAAAAAAACAGACACAAACACCTTAAGATTGATATATGTATATGTGTATGTAGATCAAAGAACAGAACCGGAAATAATTCCAGCTTCACTTAAAAATTAATAAAAAAAAAAAAAAAGAAAATTAAAATCCTTAAGGCACATACGCAAGTCTAAAAAAACAAAAAACCAAGATAATTATTATTATAAAACTATATATATAATGAAAATCGAGAATTCACAATAAAGAACAAATATAATTTTAAAACGAATATGGAACAAACACTCTTTTCATTCTCATGTGGCATACAACAAGTAAACTAGAAATAAGACTACTTGTTGTTGTTGTCGTCAACTTGTTGCGACTTGTTTTGGTTATTTGGCGTCTTTGGCGTCGCTCAGCTGATTTTGGAGTTACCGTTTGACCCAATTGCGCAGGTGCCAACAGCTAAGAGCAGTTGCCGCCAAGTGTAGGCAAATGTCTGTCATCAGCCGACTGCTGCCGGTTTACAAAACACAAAATTTCTCTGCGCAACCGGAGAGAGAAAGAGATTGAGAGAGTGCGCGAGAGAGAGTGTGATCCAACTATGCTGGAGAAAGAGAGTGTTTGAGTGTCACAGTCCATATCAAAGTCAGGGCTAATTGATTAGTCTGTAAGTAAGCGCAAGCAGAGACGGTCGTTGTTTGGACTTGATATACCGTAAGACCGAAAGCAGAAACATTTGCATTTCTTAAAGCGATTTATTGTGTGTGTGTGTGTGTGTGTGCGTGTGTGCTTTCGTTACGATGATTCATCAAGAAAACAGTCGGTGTGTTAGTTTTGAGACCTTACTGTTCTTTTATTATTGTTATTATTGTTTGTATGGCATACGAAGAAAGTTGTCTTGAAACATGTTAATTGTCTTTGGCGTGTGGCTCCCCCAAAAATGTATTAAAGAAGCCTTCTCTGTTTGTAACTATCAATGTGATTTCTTTTTGTACAGTGTAACAAAACAAAAGAACATACTATTTATGCGTGATAAGTGAATTTATTTGATGATACTTTATAGATATATCGAAAGGAAATTTATGTTTTTGTGTTTTTGTGCTATATAGAAAAATCGTTTTTCACTTTAAATTTAAAACTTGAAACTTTATTATGGCAAAAGAATATTTATAGCCGCTTTTGATACTTTCGACGGAAATGAAACAAACAAATCTTTTCTTACTGATTTGATAAGTATTACTTAGCTTCGTTTGTGCTAAGGTTCTGCCTATTATTCAGGAAAAGTTCTCAGACGAAATTTAAACAATCTTATTGATTAGATTATTTCAATAGTTCGACATGACATTATCACAGACGCTGCTGCTCCTTGTGGTCACAACAAGCACATTGAGCATTGGGGTGAAGGCATTGAGACGCAACTTTGATGCACGCCAAACGAGCATCAATTCAAATATACCGCTGTGGAAGCAACGTGTAAGTATTATATGCCACAAACATACACAAAAAAAACCCTTAAGCAAACCTCTAAACAACAGGCCTGCGAGAAACCGCAAAAGTATAAAATGAACTCACATTATATCTGTGACGAGAAGGGCGATGTGAAGTGTCTGCCCGGCTGGCAGGGTGATCTCTGTCAGGTGCCCATGTGCAGACGCGGCTGTGATCCCATGAATGGTAAGAAGCATTCAATGGGCAGAAGCTGATATCATAAGAAACAACCCTTTACAGGCTATTGTCAGCGTCCTGGGGAATGTCGCTGCCGGATCGGCTACACTGGGGAGCAGTGTGACAAGTGTATACCGTTACCCGGCTGCCAGCATGGAATGTGCAACAAGCCCTTTGAGTGCATCTGCAAGCCCGGCTGGACTGGACTCTTTTGCACCGAACGTAAGCACTAATAATAATTCTCCCCATTTCAAAACCTTTTCTGATTTTTTTGTTGCCGCAGCAAGCTGCCGCAGTGGTTGCCACAGCACTCGAGGTTACTGTGAGGCGCCCGGCGAGTGCCGCTGTCGCTTGGGCTGGGCGGGCCGAGGTTGCAGCGAGTGTGCCACAATGCCCGGCTGCAAGGAGGGTACGTGCAACAAGCCGCTCGAGTGCAACTGCAATCCTGGCTACACGGGTCTCCTCTGTCAGACAGGTGAGTAGAGAGCGAGAGCGAGAGTGGAGTGTAGAGAATCCCTAGTCCTAATTGTATTCCTGCAGCAATCTGCGCCTCGGACTGCAGCAAGCAGCACGGCTATTGCCGCAAACCGGGCGAGTGTCGGTGAGTTGAATGAACTCCGTTGACCTGCTAAAAATGCAAAGTAAACTTATTCTTGCAACATTTCTTTCTTTTCGTTTCCTTCGTGCTCTGTTCGCGGTTGGTTAAGCTGCAAGGTGGGCTGGACGGGCCAACAATGTGACAAATGCTTTCCCTATCCCGGCTGTGTCAATGGCGACTGTGAGGCGCCCTGGGAGTGCAACTGCCGTCCTGGCTGGGGTGGCATGCTCTGTGATGAAGGTAAGTGGATGCAGTGCATGTGTATGTATGTGTGTCTGCTGCCCACAATATTATAATCCTTGTTCCTTGCACACACAGAGCTGAGATATTGCGCTGATAATCCGGGCATTTGTGAGAACGATGGCAAATGCATATCGCTGAGCCGCGAGGATGGCAGCTATCGTTGCCATTGTCGACAGGGCTATCTGGGCAAGAACTGTGAGATACTCGACGAGTTTCTGCTGACCTCGGTGGCGCCGCCACGTATAACGCCTCCACCTCTGGAGTTGAGCACAGGTGCGCCTGATGACAGCGCATTTGCCAAGTTGCCGGCGAATGAAACAAACGTTGTTGTTGCCACAACACCAAAAACAGCAGCAACAACAACGATAGCAGCGACAATAGCAATGAGGGAGCGAACGGAAACAGCAGTTGCCACACGTGGTGGCAGCCACAATGTGACTAATGAAGCGTTAAGCGACATTGCAGCTGCTGATGGGCCACGAACGACAGCAGCAACACCAGCAACATCAACAACAACAACGCCAACAACAACAACAACGACAGCAACACAAACATTTAAGGTGGCAAGTGGCAACAATGCAACAAGTGGGTCGACATCACCAACGAAATTGCCATCGCCATCGCCATTGCCATCAGTGGCGGCCAATGCGGCACAGTTCAGTGCACATGAACAGCAGCTGACGGCAGCGCCAACCGTGCCACACCATGCTGATAATGAGGATGACGATGACGATGATGATAACGAGGACGAAGATGAGGACGAGGATGAGGATGAATACGAGGAGGCTGATGGCGATTATGACGATGAAGAGGATGACAATGATCAAATCATACCAAATATTATTTGAGCAAAATGGGCTGACAAATTGCCCAACAATCTAATTGCAATTGTTTTTTTTTTTTATTTATTAATTTGATTTTTTTAGCTAATAAATTATTTATTTTATTTTAATTTAGCTTTTATTTTATTGTGTAGAAGAGTGTGTCAAAAGCCAAAAATCAATAAAACATTGATTAAATTTGAAGGTGGCAAACTGTAACTTGTGAATTTAAGGGCAAAACCGTTAAGGTCGAAAACGAAAACTTCAAGTTCAAATCAATAGCAAGTCTTAGGCATAAATGTATAAGAAAACTGCCGCATACTTATACTGCTGGCTTGACACAAAAACCATTGCCTACTTTTGTGCTGCAAACTAAAAATCAAAGACAAGCGTTTACTTTTACAACTTTTGCATATGATATTTATGTATATAAGTAGAATTGTATTTATTTATGGTAATTTAGACATTAAACTAAGCACACACACATACAACTGCATTGATTTTCGTTTAACAAATTTGCCAATAATCAAAAAAAAAAAAAAATCTGCTTAACACTAAACAGAAGAGGGGTAAAAATAGGTGTGTGGAGCCAAAAAACTACTCAGGGATTGTGATTGCACATTGTTATTGCTTAAAATTAGGACACAAATTGTTCAGATATATGTATATATAGAGTTGTGATGCAGCAGGACGGCTTGTAAAGTTTAGAGGGGAGATAAGAACAAATGTGGAATATGGCCTAAGTGGAGCAGCAATTTCTCTCTCAAATAGCACTAAACAGGCTGCCACTTGGTCTACAGGTGTGTATATATAGTTATAAATATATGGGTTTGTATGCTGTGTATAAGACTTAATAAACGATACAAAAAAAAAAAAAAAGATAATATTGTGTAATATATATGTATATGTATATTCGTTGCATCTTAGTTGAGCTCCCGCTTGTCGCGCTGACTGATCTGTGCCATGGTGATATATTGTCGCACCAGGCGTGAAATCTCGTGCGCCTGCTCCGTTTGGACGCGTATGACCCGCTGCTGCATCAGATTGCCCACCTTCATATCCAGAAAGAGAGCGCCATCCTCCGAGCGAACCTGCCACAAAAAACAAACATTAAAAATACAGAAATAAAGTTTGAAAGATATCTTATACCTTGCGTGTGGAGATGACCTCCATAAAGCTCCAATGCTGCAGTGTTTCGTGTGTGTTTGGATCCAAGAATAGCACTCCACGTCTATTCAAGGCCAAGATTAGATCCCGCCACATCGGATTGTGATTGTCCTCGACATGGGGCCCCTCCTCGGCCCATATGCGTTTCACGGCAAAGAAACTGCTGCCGAACAGTGGCCAAGCGGCCAGCACATTCAAGAATTGTGCCTTCACCTGCCCGGGACTCAAGCTGGCCACCTGCGGCCAAGCCGATTGCACCAGACCAACCCATTGGGCCGGACGTATCTCACGTATGCCCAGCGCCGGCTTGGGCAACAGAAATTTGATCTCCTTCATGGCCGGCACATGACTCAGATCTGCAGCACGATGCAGCAGTGCTGCAATGCGCGCCATATCGCGCACCATCTCGGGCATGGGCACACCATTGCCCGGCAGCTCCAGCAGCAGACCCTCCAAATAGTCCGGCGCCACCTGATTGAACAGCACCTCCACATAGAGTGGCATTGGTGCGGGTTCACGTTTGAGCGCAAAGTGCCACACCGAACGACAGAATATCAAATAGAATGGCTGGCCCGATTTCAGCAGCTCTGTGGTCACATCCAGTATGTACTCATCGGCAGCCAGTGGCATGGTGAAGGCATCACCCTGCACAATGCAGTACAATGAGAACTCCTGCTGCTCCGCCTCCGACTCAACGCCCAGCAGAGCGCACAGCTCGGCAATGACATCGGCCACCACCGTGGAGCAGCGTGTATTCACTACACGCTCCGCTCCGCCTGGCAGTCGATAGATCTGTCGACGTGCCGAACGTCCAGCTGACACTGCCGTCACCTCCTCGACGCTGGGCACATTCTTGCGTCCGCCGCAGCGTGCCGTCTTGCGCAGATTGGTGAGACAGACGGCGGCAGTGCCATGGCACGAACGACGTCGATCCGATGCCGCCGATGTCAGATGCTCCATCAAGTACGGACGCAGTGCATCCGAGCAGCCAAAGTAGGCAGCCAGTATGCTAAGCAAACGCCAGGCACGCTGCGAACTATCCGGACATGGTGAACGATTCGCTGTTGTCTGTTTCATCAGCTGGCAATAGACCTCATCTCGCAGCGCCAGATACTTGTGACAGTGCTACAGAGGGAAGAGAGTAGGATTAGTTATGGATTGGAGATGCTTGTTAAGAGATGACCCACCATCAGCACAGTGTAGACACATTTGACTTCAGTTAGCTCCGGGTCTAGTGGAATGTCGCCACAGTAGCGCAGTATGCAATCGAAGCATTCCAGTGCCAATGGCGCCAGATCATTGGGCAGCCGGAGCAATGGCAAACGTATCGCATGTCCTTGCCACTTGACCAGCTCCGCATACGAGCGATTTGCAGCCGAATTAGCCTGATGGCGCTCCGCATGATGACGATCAGCATCACGCAATTGACTACGAAGAAGAGATTATGAGAGATTATGCTTGTGGTCATGTGGACTTACTTACTCGTTGCGAAAATGTTGCATGGCAAACTGTAGCAGGGAGTATTTGGTCACTGATGGTGGCGTACCATTGCCATTGAGCTCATCCTGCAGCATATAGTTGCCGCCATCCAGATCATGTTGCTGCTGATGTCCATTGGTCAAAGAATTCGGCTGCTGTTGCAGCTGTTGTTGTTGTCCAGCATTGGATTTGCGTGCAGCATTCGAATGCAGATAGCTTTGTTGTTTCATATAACGTTGCTGCTGCTGCTGCTGTTCGACATGTTGTTGCTGCTGCTCATCGGCAGCATCTTCGTTCTGATGATGCAGATGATGATGCAGCTCCACATGATGCTGGTCAAGTGAGCCATCACCGCCTCCACCATTAGAGTGGGCGTGTTCATTACGCTGTTGTTGTTGCTGCTGCTGCTGTTGTTGTTGGGCGTGTGCTTGACGCGCCTCCAAACGTTCCAGTGGCACGTTCAATGTTTGTGCAGCTGCACGGGCGCCCGATGACAACGTCGATGCCTTCGATTGTGACTGTCAAAGAGAGAGAGGGAGATAGGTGTATGATGAGTGAGGAGCAATGCAACAATGAATGCAATTTGTTAATTGTCAATGGTCAATGGCATGTGAAAGTTGCTTGGGCGCCTGGTTTTTTATTTTTAGTCCGGTTTTGTGGGGCGCGCCAATCATAATGATAGATATATGTATGTGTTTGTGTATATGTATATGGGAGACTGGACGACTGGCGCTTTTTTTGGCAAACGAACGAAAGTGATTTTATTTTTTCACTCTTTCGCTTTTATTGCTGCAATGTGTGCAAGCTCGCAACTCGCAACTCGCCAAAGTTGCAGCGCCATGCCTGTTGCTGTTTACAGCTTGTTGCACCTCAAGCTCAACACCCACACAACAACAACAACAAACTCAAGTGAGTAAAAGTTATTGTTGTTGTTGTTGCTGTTGTTTATGAAAGCGGAAATCTTTCACTAATCAATCAAGTTGGCCTAGTCACTAGCCGCCACTTTTGGCCAACACCAACAACAATATTTTATGCATTTTCAATTTCAATTGCACACATATTAATATTAATTGTTTGTGGCAGACACCCAGCAGCAGCAGCAACGCAACAATGCATAACAATAACCAAAATATTCAGCTATGTTTGAATCCCGTTTGTTTCTTTTTGAAAGTGACAGATAACAGACAGATTACGGAACAACAAACAAACGAGAGACAGAGACTCGTCGCGACGAAGACGAGTTGTTTCGCTTGTTAATTGCGATTAAAAGCAAATTAAGACAGCTTAGAGTTAAGTCAAGTGACCAAAACGAATACAGTCGTGTTTGGATATAGTGAACAACCTAAATAGTGAACACCCAGAATGAATCAAAGTGAACCAAAAATGCGCAGTCTACGCGAAAAATCGGTCCAAAAATCAGTTTCTGAACACAAAAAGCAAACCTCTATTCGCGATTTCTTTCAATTAAAAAGCAATATACACTCCCCGAAATTTAACTAAAGGCACCCTATTTTTCCATGAAAATTATCCTCTGTCCCAGACTGCCTCTAGCGGCAACTTTAACACCGTTGTTCGCTTTCTTCTTCCTTTTTTTTTTTTAATTTGGGAATGTCAAAAACTATGTCGTTTTGCTTACACTATTTTGCTATGAAAAATTCGGGAGGTTATGTTTGGAAATAACGGTAACTGCTCTAAAAAGAATATCTAACTTTTTTGTAATTTTGTAAACTACATTATTTAACAACAATTTAAGCACTAAAATGTTAAAAATAAAAACAAAATTTTTCCTTGATTTTTAATATGAAATACGTTCGAAAAATAAGGTGCCTTTAATTAAATTTCAAGGAGTGTAGGTACTTTACTTTGTTCACTTTATTTAATTGATTTTTAATCTAGTATTTCTGTAGAAAAAATGTGTATTTTGAGCAAGAAATGTGAGTGTCGCAAGAGTAAAACACCAGGGAATAGCGAACAGGCCTTGCAAAAATTAGTTCACTATATCCAGACACGACTGTACTTTAAACTAACATTAAAGAGAAAACCAACAAAAGGACACGCTGCTTAAGCTCATGAAAAGCCAAGTTTAAAGTTAACCTGAAGTCGGATTTTATCGTCCAGGATCTCTCGTTAAAAACAAGCGAATGTTGACAGTTTTTGCAACTTACTTTAAATAAAGTATTGTAGGCTGGTCACACCGCTATTGACAGACAACAACAAGTTGGATTTATGGCTAGGATAACAGAGTTGACAGCTGTCGTGGTTATTTTTGCGACTCTACTTTATCGTTGTGCTCAATTAAGCGACAAACACACGAAGCACTCAATAAATAAATGGCAAATTGGACTGCAAAAAAAAAAAAACAACTAGCGCTAGAGTTGCAACAACAACGTCTAGAGTTGCAACCTGCTCTGCTGCTGTGCAAATTTCAATTACACGAAGCTCTGGATATGTTTTATAATTGTTATATTTAGAGCACATTAGAACCGGGAACAACAACAACGAGACATGACGAAGAAGAAGAGGAGGAAGAACTGGGTCAACATCGACTTGTTTTACCAATTCCCGATTCTTATGCATTGGGGGTCGTCTGCCTGCCTGACCAAACGAGGAGTCGGTGGAGTGGAGTTTAACTGGCTTTTGGCTGTGCTCCAGTTGGCTTGAAGCGCTTGCCTCTTGGCCACAACACCAATGCGAATTCAATTCGCTGGAAAAGTGAGCAAAATAATTCACACAACAACAACAGCAACAACAACTATAACAAAACGAACACATTATACAAACAAAGAAGGAAAAACTTTAAACTTTAATTTCAAACATAATTTTTGAGGCGCGTCGGGTCTCTTTTTAATGTGTTGCCACCAACTAGAGGGGTGGGGAGAGGAGTAGGGGGGGATGTTGCATTAGCCACTTTCTTTTTTTGGCTTTTGAGTTTTGGTTTGTTGTATTATTGTGTACACATACATACATACGTCCCCATACACATTTGTAGTTTTGCTCAAGTTAATTAAAAATTCGTAATTAATGCGCAACACAAGCAGCCGAAGCAGCAGCAACAGCTGGCTACAACAATATTGTAGTGAGTGTGAGAGGCGAGGTTGAAAGAAATTAAACTCATTTACCATAGGAAAAGAAGAAACATAAACAAACAAAACACACAACAGAACTCATCCAAAGAAAGATCAGCCGACAATAAACGACGCACGAAATGTAATTAAATTATTGAAATCAAATTACAGTTAAATTACGATGGTGAAAAGCCAAATGAAATGTTTCACGTTTCTAACAGCACGTTCTTCGTCTTCTTCTTCTTCTTCTCGCTCTTGTATCTTGTATCTTTGCATCTTTGTGGGTCAACGGTTTATATTTCAATTTTTTATTTTTTTTTTGTTTGTTTTATGAGTGCACGCAGCAAAGTTCTTGAACATTCAAGCAACCCCAAAGAATATAGTTCCCAAGAATTATACTTGAATAGCGGTTGATATGAATTCTTCAGACGTCTTTGAATGGTTTGAGAGAATATTAAATAATCAAAAAGTTCATAACGTAAACCCAACAATTATTCAACTCTACCTCAACGCATTCAAAGTCTTTCGGCTTAAACATATTTAAATGATTCCCTTACCAACTTGAAAATCGAATGAATTCTTCATACGTCTTTTAATGGTTTAGGAGAATCTTAAATGATCAAGTTCATAATGAAAACCTAACAAATATGCAACTCTACCTCAATGCATTCAAAACATATTAAAATGATTCCCCAACCAACTAGTTTAGCTTCCAGTTTTAACCATCAACACTTTTCTATTAGCCACACTCGCTAACAATAACCTTTATGCCCAACGAACAAATTTGGACCACTTTCAATGATAATAGCATAATTGAAGCTGTTGTTGTTTTAACCATTGTATAATCATACACCTTTGATCGGCCGGTTTGTCTACTTCTCTCTCTTTCTCTTTCTGTGTCAAGCTATAAAGCTGAAGAAGAGTACACACATGATGTAAGATGTGTGTGTGTTGGTTCAGTTGGGTCATGTTGCTCATGTTGGCCCTGTCTAGCTGAGGCCATTTGGGTTTGCGATTATGTTGTGTGTTGATTAACTGTACCGTAAGTCGCAGCATCAAACACACATTGGAAGCAAACTGTTGTTTGTCTTCCCTCTGTTAGATACATATTTGAAATTTTTTGCATAACATTTTGCTGAAGAAACGTCTTCAGACATTTAAAAATCATTGAGGGAGAAGTTGTGTTGTTCCCTGAACTAAGAAGGAGGTTCATGGAACGCTATAACTAAAAACGAATTCTCTTAATCAACAACTCTTTACCAATAGAACACTTAAACAACAAGCTGCCATACCTCATTTGAGTTCATGGTTTCGAAACGTGCAAGAATCTCCTTGACGGATATTTTGGATTCCGTTGGTTCCTCCAGAATGGTTTCCATGCGGCTAACCGAACCGCTGCTTGCATTGCTAACGCGACGTGTCTTCGTGTTATTGCTGTTGCCACCCATCAGCAACATTGAAGTGTTCGAGGAGTTTGGTATTGTTATGGGTATGGATTGACTAACTGCAGTTGTTGTTGTTGTTATGGATGTTGTTCCTGTCGCTGTTGTTGTTGTTGTTGGTTCATGATGCTCATCCTCATCATGCTCCACATCATCATCATTGTTATTGTTGTTGCTATCTCTTTGGTTGTGATGCAGCTTATAGTTGAGCTGCTCTTCATAGCAGCACTCGTCACAGAGAATGTTGCCACTGCTTGTTGCCGTTCGAGCTGCTGCTGCTGCGCCACTGCAACATTTGTATATGATATCATCCTCAACGCTCCAGGCATTGTCATAGTCCTGAGCACCAGCACCACCGCCCGCACCACCCCCAGCACCACTCAATCCACCCGATGCATTGAGTTCAGCACCCAACGATTGTTCATTGAGCTCACGAATACTCTCATTGGTCAGTTGATCCAGATCACTGCGTCGCTGATGATGATGCTGCTGCTGATGATGCATCTTCTGCTGATGATGATGCACCTGGGCAGCGGTGGTGCCAGTGATATGTGCAATTTCCGCATCATCCGAATCCGTATAGAGCAACTCATGATCATGCTCCTCGCAACTGTCGGCATCGGTCAGATTGTTCAGTGAATCGAGGGAGGCACATTTGTTGCAACTTTGTTGCTGTGCCTGATGATCCTGATTCTCATCTCTCAATTGCTGTTGCTGATGCTGCTTTTGTAGCTTTTGTTGTTGCTGTTGATGTTGCTGCTGCAGCAGCTTAAAATTGTTGACCTTGTCATGATGCATTTTATTGATCAGCGATTCAACTTTGCTCACAATGCTGCTAAATTTATGTGGCATGCTGCCTCCACTTGTGCCGCCAGCTGTTGTCAGCTGTTCCTGCCGCAGACTGTTGCCACTGCTGGACGATGTGGATGATGTTGTTGTTGCCTGGCAGGACTTGCTGCTACGTACACTGTGCGACATCTTGTGCAAGTGCGGCAGAGTGTGTGTGTGTGTGTGAGAGAGAGAGAGAGGGATGGCGACTCCTCCAGACGCGTGCCAGTGAAAGTAGTTATTGCATTTTGTTGATGGTGATGAACCAAATGGCAAACAACTGGCCAAACTGCACAGCGAAGACCATAATGAATGTTAACTATATTGTTTACACACACACCGATACACACACACTCACGATTTCGTGGAAAAACGTTTGCGTATACGTGATATATTTTTTTTTATTTATTGTCTGTGTTTACTTTTGCTTTAGTTTTTATTTTGGTTTCCTTTTAACGGCTCGGTTTATTTATTTTTTTATTTTTTTTTTTTGGCTACCTTTTCTTTTGTGAAAATGTCAGTTTTCAATTTGTTTTTTTCTACGTATATGTATATACGATATATATATAGTTAATTTGCCACTTTAAACTGTTTTGCGCTATTTTGATGGCCCGTCTGATACAGCGCTGACACCTGTCCAATCGACAGAGCCAGAGCTGAGTAGCCAAATCGTCAATATACGTTCGTGACTTGGCCAATATCGACACTTGTGTGTGCCAACAAAAAAATAGAAAATACAAATGCGATTGGCCGCTTGCAATTGCAGGTTGCACTTGCAACAGGATTTTTAACGGTTATTGAACCTGAAGCTAAAAGAGATTGCAAACTGAATAATAAGCATGCGAGTGAGAGAATAAGAACTATTTGTATCTGCGAGTTAAAGGTTTACGGTATCAATAACATATGAATGAATAAGAATTGTTTAACTAAACAAAATAAGAAATATTAGAATTCAACTTAAAGTTTGAAGTTTTTTTAAAGTATTTAAAATCAAACTATGTCAAACATTTGTTAAAAATTAATTTACTTGACATTTTAAAGGCTTTTGTCAATAGTTCGAAGCAAAGTATAATAAAAAAAATACCTGTTTGAGTTTAATATCGAACATTATTAACAAAAAAAATTGTGAGCTTAACAATGCAAAAAATTCAAATTTGAATGTTTTCGAAATTCGCAAAACCTAAAACCACATACATAGATATTTATGGCATAACTCAAACAAAAACCACATGAAATATAAAATTGATGCAAGCAATGCACTTGATAAAGTACTTTTTTCAATGCAGATCGACTTTTTATAGACTTTCCAATGTCGATCTTGATGCCGACACTGCTCCAATTGCAATCAAAGTGCCATCGAACTTCGGCGTCATCGATTAATGGGTCAAATACAGAACAAATAGTACAGCTATCTTTTGAGTCTGTGGCCAAAACAAAAACATTTCATTCACATAGCACAACACTCACAGATCACAGTAAAAAAAAAAGTTGGTCAACAAACACAGCAAAAAAAAAAGAAGCGTTTTATACACAAAGTAACAGAAAAAAAACTTGCAAGCTTTGGCAGCCGAAGAATTGGGATTATTGTTGTGTCGGTGTTTGCTTAGAGTTCTTTGCTTTGTGTTGTCGATTGTCGATTGAAGAAGACGCGAGCGCGTTGCGTGATGCCGTTAACAAACATTTGTGGCAACTGAAAACTGGGCAGACTGGTCAAAATAGACGGGCAGGCAACCAATCGACTGACCATTTCACTCGCAGCCGAGCATAACAAGAGCTTAAGCTCCAAAGAGACAGAGAGAGAGAGAGAGAGAGCGGGAGCGTGAGAGAGCGTTTAGTGAAAATTGCAGCAGGGCGAAGCGGAGCGTTAAGCTTAAGAGAAGCATAAACACACGACGACGAAGCGAGTAGCGCACCACACATCAAGTGGTTTAGGCACTTTTTCAAAACACGAGAGTGGATTGTAACTGTGTTTTGTTCGAAGAGCGAAGAGTTGTGAGGTTCAGGTTCGGTTTCGGGTTCGGACTGCTCCGCGTTTGGCATTGGACAAGTTTTCACGCATAAAACTGAATTAAATTAAAATAACTTAAGAGATGTGCATTCAAAGAAAATCCAGCTCGAGCTGATAAATGAATGCGAATGTGAATGTAGAAACAAGTATCATCATCATCATCGTGATCATCATCATCATCATCAGTCACTGGGTGGCTTAGACAATACACTACTTTAACACGTATATGGTCACACTGACTGGAAACTGGGAGTGGAACTGGAACTGAAACTGAGACCCACTGAGCTTGAACCATGCGTGCAAATATGCAGCAATGGCAGCAGAAGCGGGAACAGACGACGATAGAAAATAAAGTTAGACAACAATTTGTACAAGGATCTAAAATAAAACGAGTGTAACTACTTCATGATGAAGGTCACGAGAAAATGACGAAGCTGAATGAGCTAAAAATATATATTTGAGGTTTAAATACTGAGGGGTATTAACTAATTGGAAAGGAATATTATTTGATAGTTTGTGTTTACCATAAACCAGGGACCGTAACGGTTTTAACTTTTATAATAAAGTTAATATTTAGAGTATAAACACTTTCCTGAGTTCTATAAGCCTTTTGGATCGGTCATTCGCACTCTAAAGGTTATGGGAATGCATAAACATTGATAGACAAGCTTAGGACAGGTACGAGTTAAACGATGTTCGTATTATTTTTGTCTTAGGGTGGGCCGAAAACTTAGCTCAAAAGACAATCAAGGGTGTGCCACGAATGAAAACCAACCGAATACCAACCCAAAACCAACCTGATGCTGGGTTTAGGTGTGCCAGACCGCTTTTTGAGACGCTTTTAAAACCTCAAGTTGTTGGACCAGAGTTTTGCTTAGTTTGAGCAAAATAAAACTTATAATGAGATTTTAAAATTTGCTCTAGCCAAAATCTTTGGGAGTTTTTAAGCACATCCCAGACTAACTCATTTGACTAAATTATGCTTAAGAAAGTAGAAGCCTGAAGTTTGACACAAAAAAGAGAATCAACTCTTTTATTTTCGCTCCCACACAAACACAAACCGAAAAGACCGAGAAAATATATATGCGACCAGAAGCTTAGGGCCATAAATACTCAATAAGTAGATGAACAAAACATAAACTCACCTTGCGGTACTCGAGGACAAATGTGGTGATCATTGATTGAATGGCTGCCGCGCGTGTGGCATGCAACGCCAGATGTTTGCCATTGCGCAGATTAAGCTGCAATGCAGCAGGGCGTGGCAGTGTCACTGCATTCTGGATCTCGGCAAACGAGATGGCCTGCACCACAATCAGATAATCGGCATCACGACGCGCCAAATAGAGTCCACTATGCGAGACGCCCATAATGGATACATCCGGATAGAGTGGTGCACCCTGCACCGCAAACAGGCGTGCAAAGTACAAAGGCCAATCGCGGGCCATGTCCACCAGATGGCGCTTGACCAGCGCACGCACCTGCTGACCCCGGGCGGCCAAGGTGTCCACGCTGACGCCATGTCCATGCAGCATATTGAGAGCGGCATTCTTCTCCTGGGGCGTGATGCGCAGACAGGGTGTGACACCAAAGACATCGCTAAGCACCTGGGCAAAGAGCAGATCCAAGGCGACGGGCGGACCGATGGGCTCATGGGGCTGAAAGACTTCCTTGCGCACTCGCAGCTTCCATGGCACCCGATTGTAGGTTAGACAGGCTGTGGCTCCGGCTCCGGAGCTGCCTGTGACCACTGCTGCTGTTGCGGCCACTGTCGATGTGGTCATCGAGAGCGCTGTCGAGGATGCGGATGTGGTGGATGTGGGTGTGGGGGTAACGGGCGGCGGCGGCACAGGCGCTGGCACCATCACCGCCGGTGAGGAGTCCATCATTAGATCGTCTCGCACGCCAGCCGAACTGGCTGAACTCTTGCGCTTGCGCTCGTGCTCATACTTCTGGGCCATGTGCGTCCGGAATGTGGCGGGCGTCGCTGCCATTGAATCTCTATCCCGCTCTCGCTCACGCTCCCGCTCCCTTTCGCGTTCTCGCTCCCTTTCGCGACTGGATTTGGAGCCGGCTGTGTCGAGATTGGCTTGGATGACACGTGGTGGCGCCGGCTGATACACCTTGTGGCTCTCCTTCTCCCGTTCCACCTGGCGCAGCTCGTACAGACGTTCTCGTTCCCGTTCGCGCTTCTCGCGTTCCTTTTCGCTGCCACTGCCGGAGGCGGGACCCTCGACCTCGGCACGATCCCACACGGACTCGGAGTAATCCTCACGATCGCGGGAACGACTGCGACTACGGGAGCGATCACGCTCCGATTGCAGCTCCTGCTGCCAGGCCTGCTCCTGCAGATGCAGCTGCAACTGTTGCTGCTGCTGCTGGTGGTGCAGCGATTGCTGTTGATGATGCATGGACTGGTGATGATGGTGCTGCTGCTGTTGATGGTGATGATGCATCTGCGAGTTCATCATCATCATGGGCTGACGCACTGCACCGAAAGTATCGCGTTCCTGGCGTTGTATAAACGCCGGCACATGCTCCTTGCGATAATCCGGCTCCGGTTCATCCTGATCCTGTTGGTGCAGCTGATGCTGCTGCTGCTGCTGCTGCTGCATTGCCGATGGGCTCTGTGGTGCCGGCGGCGGTGCTGGTGGTGCCATACTAGGTGGCCTAATGGGCGGTGGTGGTGCTGGCACACTTGGTGCCGGTGGCAACATAACATTTGGCCACACCGTTGGCGGTGTCGGCGGTGGTGGCGACAGCTTACCCTCCATCCGTTCGATCTGTGTCCTCACCGTTGCCATGGAGTCGCCATGTGGCGCCACCGGCGAATTGGCATTGGCAAATAGACCGCCCAGCTGTTGCTGCAGCATCATTTTGCGGGTATCCTCCAGCTTGGCCGGCGCACGTTGCTCCGATTTATTGGACACTGTGGAACGCACCGAATGTCCCGCGGTGACTTGCTCCAGACGCTGACGCATCTCCGAGCTGAGCTTTAGTTTGCCAACGCTGCCCGGCGGCGGACGATCGGCGCCAATCTCAAAGCTCTTCTTCGGCAGCTTTGTGGCTGTAATGGTTGTTGGTGTTGTTGGCGTATTCGAGGTGGAATCATGAACATCACGCGATGTGGAGCCGTTGGTCTCTAGACGCATGCTGCTGCGCATCAGCTGTTGCAGTGGCACACTTGCCACACCACCAACACCCGGTGGTGTGGCACTCTTACATGACTCTATTTCAAACTCCTCCCACTCAATGGCGGTGGCATTGGCGCTATGCTGCGCCTGTGGCGTCGTCTTGCGCTGCTGCTGACGCAACTTGAAGGCAAAGAAATCCTCCTCCGTTTGGAATTGTGGTTCACCCTGCGGCGGCGGCCAACGCCACTTGCCTATGCGCACCGTCTTGGCCCGGCCATAGGGATCGAGGAAGTGTCGTGTCTCCGAGGGATCCTTGCTCTCCAGTGGCGGCGGCATTGGTGGTGGTGGCGGTGGTGCCGGTGGTTGCAGTCCAGCGGCTGCTTCCAGCACCAAACTGCTGCTGCTCCGCGATGTCGTCGTCGTCGAAATCATCATGGCGCTTGTCTTCATGCGCAGCGGCGATTCTCTGACACTTATGCCAGCTGCTTCTGGTGGCAGCGACGCGGGTGACTTGGTGACTGCACCACTCGCACCACTTGCATTGTTCTGGCTGGCGGCCGCTGCCTGCTGGCTGAGGAGCGTTTGGAGTGCCTGATTCTGGGCCAGCAGCTGCTGTTGTATTTGCAGATTCTGTGCCATGGCGGATTGAAGGAAGGCACGTTGCACCTGCTGTTGATAGAGAGCGGCCGGGGCTGCATCCGGTTCCGCACCTGGTAGTTGCATCAGCTGATGCATTAGAGGATCGGCAGCGGCATTGCTATGCTCCGTGCTGCCGCCACCTTTGATGCATGCCACCAGCTGTTGCTGCGAACCCAGTGCAGAGAGTTCCTCATCCAGGCTCAATGTGTCTTCGATAAAGTCATCCAATTCTTTACCCTTCCCACCTTTAATGCATTCCACTAGCTGCGCTTGCGAGGCGAGGGAGCAAAGTGAATCCTCTAGATACAAACTATCGCCAATAAATTGATCCAGGTCCTGATCCGGATCTTTTCTAGCTCCACCACCACGAATGCTAGCAGCCAGGGAGCGTGCATCGGACAGCTCATCGAGAGAACCATCGAGCACCGGACTAAACAGATCATCCAGAAACTGATCGACATCGGAGGCCTGCGATGGAACGCGCACGCGTCGCACATGGGAGGCCAGCGAGGGCGCCTCACTGGTGTCGGACATAGCCGAGGAGCGTGTCGCATACTCCGACTTGTCCATGTTGTACTTGCTCGAGTGGGCCGAACCATGCGAGGCGGCATGGGAACGCCGCCCGGCATGCTGGGATTTTTGATAACGTGGCGCCGTCTCCTTGCCCATCGGCGCCAGACGCTCCGCCGAATGGTAGCGCTCATTGAGGCGACTCTCCGACAGACCCAATGCTAGGGTATGTAGCGGTGACTCCTGTGAATCACTGTCCGGCAGCGGCAACTGCTGACTGCCCATATCGCCGGCCAGAAGATCATCCAACGACTTGGAGCGCGACTTTGACTGTGCACCCGGCAACAAATGTGGTTTAATGGGTTCCTCCGTACGCTCAAAGTAGCGTTCATTAAGAGCCGAGCTGCGTGAGAGTAATTCCCGACTGCTGCGACGCTGTGGCGGCTGCTGTGATTGTGATGACGAGGACTCCTCCTCATCATCATCCCGCTGTTGCTGCTGCTGCTGTTGCTTGGGTGCTGCACTTGCTGTGGCTTGTGTGGGTGGTGCAGGCGGTGGGACACCGGGTCGCTTGACTGCCTCGGGCAGATTGGTGCGCGTGAATTTGGCACCCGAGCGTAAGAGATCGCTACGCGGTGCCGGAAACGCTGGGCACAGCTCCTTCTCGGCAATCAGATCCATGACATAGTCCAGGCCACAGCTATCCGTCAGCTGTTGGCCATCATCGAGCACCAGAGTCCAGCCACGGCTGGCCACACCCAGTGTGGAAACAGCCAGAGCCGCAGCCTCCTCGCAACTTGTCCACGAATCCACAGCAACCGTTTGGCTGGCCTCATCGGGCAGAGTTAGGGGCAAAGCCATATCGCAACCACGCGCCCAGGCACGCCATTCCAGCCAGGCGGGCACAAAGCTGCGACAGGCACCGGCACCCACGCCACCACCCGTGGAGTTGCTCTGCTGACGCAAAAGCTGGCGTTGGAGCAGCTGACGGGTGGGTGTTGCCGGCGCCTCATCGTTGACAAACTTGAGCAAATACTTGCTGAACGCGGGACTGGGCTGAAAGCAGCAGAGGCATTGTCCGAGAAGCTGCCAGAGACGTGCAGCCATTTGTGGCTCGGCGCCATGCAACTGATTGCAGAGCTGGACGAGCACTTCGTCGCGTAATCCTCTCGAGCTGAGCGCCTTGTGGACAATATAGTCCGAGAGTAGTTTCTCCTTGGCGCCTTCACCCTCCAACGCCTTGTCATTGCTCCAGCGCAAGATGAGCTTAAATACGGCCAAGGCATCTTGGAAATCCTGATCCCTGGACGCGGCACGCGTCAACAGTGGCGCCGTAATTGGCTCCCGACGTGGCTGCAACCGCAATCCATTGCAGTAGACGCTACTAAACTTGCCAAAGCTAAACTGCGCCAAATCCGGCGGCAATTGTGCACTTGCTGCCGGCGGCCCCGGCACTGTGCCCAGCACCTTGACCAAGTGACGATCACCGTGTGGTGGCGACCAGCCCTGCAACTTGGAATAGATAAAGGCCAACTCGGCCGGTATGTCCAGATAGCTCAGCTGACTACGCTCCAGCACCGCCTGCTTGGCTTCCCGAGCCTCACGCGCTCGCTGCGCCGCCTCACGCGCCTCCTGCCGCCTGCGATGATCGGAGCGCAGCTGCTGGACGCGACGACGCGCCTGCTTGCCACGCCACAAACGCTGCGCGGTGCGTGCACCATGACGCAGTTGCTCGTAGCGCTGCTGCTGGCGTTGACCGCGCCAACGTGCCTGCAACCGCGTGGCGGCTGCCTGTCTGCGCGTCAGCTGGCGACGCACTAGCATGCCGCGCACATGTCGTTGAATGTGTACGGCGGCCTGACGCAATCGCTCCGTGCGTCCGCTCTCCAGCGCACGATGCAGTGCCTCGCGCAAGAAGACGCGGGTGGCGCCCAGCTGATAGTCGGGACCCTCAACGCCTGTGCGTGGCATTGCCTCGAGTAAAACGCGACACAGTTCGCGATAGGGTGTGCCGCGAGCCAAGGGTGAGCTCAGCAGATGACGATAGCGTTCGACAAAGTGCTGGAAGCGTAAACGCACGGGATAGCCGCGCTGCCTGATCTGTATGGTGTCGAGCATGCCGAGATAGCGCAACTGCTGCAGCACACATGGCATATCCATGCGCAGCGGTTGCTTCTCCTGATTCGGTTTGATGCAGCGCACAAACCATGGATGGCAACGGCCCATGGACTGCAGCAGCTGCTGCAGTGAATCCGCAAAGCGAGCCGCAACTGTTGGAGTGCGTGGCTTCATGGTGACAAAGCGTCCATTGCTGCCCTTGGGCAGGGTCTTGCCGGCATCCCGTTGAGCACGCAGCTGTTTGGTCAGGTCACTGACCAGCGGCAGGCGACTTGTGGCCAAGAGTTCGAGCACATCGCCTCGCAGAGCATCGCGATTTTTGTCCAGGAATCCATCGACGCAATACCATACTTGGCCCGCATAATGGGTAACGCCAAACTCCTGGGCACCTATCCGGGGACGAGCGTAGAGCTCGCTTAGAGCATGATTGTAGTGGCACTTCTCAAGGAAACTCAAATCGGTGGCACGGGGAAAGTTGGACTCGTCATCAAGTAAATGGCAAATGCCCACCGGCTTCTTGGCCAGCAGATGGATGACTGGAAGGTTATCGTCCCAGGCAAGTGGCGTCCATTCGAGACGTTCCCGAGCATATTCCGCCTGTTCCAGCTTGAAAACATGCTTATTGAAATACAACTGAAGATTCTCATTGGCATAGTTGATGCACAACTGCTCGAAGCTGTTCTCCGCCAGATCCTCAAAGCCAAAGATGTCCAGAATGCTGATGCGATGCGCATCATGGGTGCCACCCTTTTGCACAATGGAATTAATGCGTGACACCAGCCAATTGAACAGACCAGCATACAGGGCCTTGGCAAAGGCATCGCGGGCATCCAGCGCCTGGTCAATGCCCAGCGGTGTATGCAGACGTTCGGCTCTTGCCTCGGTGGTGCGACTGGTCAAGGCACGATGCATACCCTCGGCACTGATGTGCAGCAAGTGGGCAGCCCACTTGATCTCTGCATCCGAGCCGATCTCAACGCCCTCCTGGCCATGACGCAGCTGTCGCCGATGAAAGTAAACATTGCCCAAATGCAGCACAGCGGCCAGCACACGCACAATGCCTTCGCGTTCGCCCTCGGTGACGCCCAGGACCTGCATGGCACTGAGCAGGGAGGCCCAATCGACACGACCGCTGGCGCAATCTGTGGCGCCCTGATTCAAATAGAAGTACTTGTCCGCCTCGAGCAGACCGTATTTGGCGCGCTCCGTTTCGCTCAAGCCGCCGAGCATCTCGTAGAAGACATGATAGTTGCGCTCCCCGGGCGCCTGCGTCACAATGCGTGACTTCTCCAGCAGATATTGTGTGATCTTGGCACCGACAATGGCACCACTCTTAAAATACACCTCCAGATATTTGCCAAATCTCGAACTGTTGTCGTTGCGTGCGGTTCGCGCATTGCCGAATGCCTCCAGCAGCGGAGCTGCCTCCAAAATCTGTTCGGTGATGACAGCGGAGGCACTGCCGCCGCCTGGTACCACTGCTGCCAGATACTGCATGACCAGCTTGGTGGACTCGGTCTTGCCCGAGCCGGATTCGCCCGATATGACCACCACTTGAGGCGAGGGCAGCGCTGCATGTGCCGCCGCTCCAATCGCAAACAGATGTGGCGGCAGTGCGCCCAGGGGACGACCCGCATACTGTTTGGCCACCTCTAGGCCATAGGCATCGGGAAACATCTTGTAGGGATTGACGGCTATCAGAATGCTGCCCGCAAACGTATAGATCAGACCCTTGTCGTAGCGCAAACGCAGATTCCATAGCAGCGATGCCTCATGCAGATCATCCAAGAGCGTCATATCCTCAACGCCACTGCTGCCCAGATCCTGGCGGGCTCTCAAGCTGCCTTCACCCGGTTGCAGTGCAAACGTTTGTGCCTGTGATGGGAAAATGAGATGTTATTAGCTGTGGGAGATAATTGTGTAGAGATTTCATATCCTGTTCAAGCTACTTTCTAATATCTATGAAACCTTCTAGGCAAATTGGCTTAGACACTTCTCTAATCAGTTAATTAATTAAATTGTGGGATCTTAAAAGCTCACATGGCGGGCGATAACATCGCTGCAGATGGTCGATAGACGCTTGACCACCTGCGGATAGCGGCACTTGAGGCGACGCTGACGGCGCAGCAGCTGTTGCTGCTGTTGCTGCGGTGTCTGCTGGGCAAACATCGCCTCATCCAGATCCTCGAGGCTGGCCGGACGCTGGCGGCGCAGCACGTGCGGCGAAAGTAGGGCCAACGATGGCGATTGGGCTGGACTGGGCGTTACGGAACCGCAGCCGCTGCCACGCTGCCATGGCTCCAAATGGAAGCGTACGATGCGCATTCTAACGGTACAACCAGAATAATCCAATAAAACGCAAACCGGACGAAAACAACAACAACAAATGGAAGAGAGACGTTATTGGCCGCCGTCTCGATTGCAACTGAAAGGAGTCAAGCGGAGTCTCTGGCCAAATAGCCGAGACAATTTTCCGCTGTTTTTCCATCGTTTTGTCCCCCCTCTCCCATTCTTCAGTTCACCCCCGACCACAGTTTGCTCTCCACCTTCTAAACGTTTCTAAAGCGATCGATCGAAACACGTTTCTGTGTGTTTCTCTATTTCGGGTTGTTTGGGGCAACAATGATGACACTCCTCCCCAGCTACCAGCTAACAGCTAAGTGGCCATAGCTACTACTTGGCTCGTTGACTGGCAACAACGGGTTAACGGGAACCGCCACAGCAATAGCCATAGCCACATGTGCAACAGCAAAACCTGTCGCATGTCATTGGCTTTGATCTTAGTGATCTCAATTCAATTAGGAGAAGAAGAACTCTCTCATCTCATCTGTTTCTGTCTCTCGCGCTCAAATGAACGCCACTTTCTCCAAGCCAAAAGCAGAACAACCAGTTCAAGTCTTTTTCTTTCGTTGATTCTTGGCGCTTGCAACAATGTGGTCAGCATCAAACTTATCGAACTTATTGAATTATCGATTTACAAGTTGATTGAATCTTTGGGGTTTCAAATGGAATTTAGTTTGATAATTATCTTATTTCGATAAAACTCAAATAATAGATGGTTTCATTAATTTCAAGAAGCCTCAAACTAATCGAGCGGCAGTAAAGTTAATCGAATTATCGATAAACGAGTTGATTGAATCTTTGGGGTTTCAAATGGAATTTGATGTTATTAATTTCGTAGTAGAGTCATCAGCTTAAGTTTTGTTTTATAGATTCAGCTTGATGATTATCTAATTTCGATAGAATTATAATCGAATTATCGATTAACGAGCTGATTGAATTTTTGGGGTTTTAAATGAAATTCAGCTTGATGATTATTTAATTTCGATAGAATTATTATCGAATTTTCGATTAACGAGTTGATTGAATCTTTGGGGTTTTAAATGGAATTCAGCTTGATGATTATCTAATTTCGATAGAACTCAAATAATGGAATGCAATCATTTCATAAATGTTAATTCTAATTGATGTTGAAGGCGCATCTAATTGCGTGAAAAGTGAACACAATTAATCTTGGTCTTAAAGCTTTCAAGCGCGATCTTTTCGCAGAACTACATTATGGTTGCAGTTGTTGTCGTTGTTGTTGCATGCAACGCAACCAAAAAGCAGAACCAAAAGTCAACGTAACTGGCCAACAGACAAGTTGTCAGACACTAGCATCTCTCTCTCTCTCTCTCTCTCTCTCTGTCTGAACAGGATATACAAGAAACGGTATGGAAACAAGTTTCTTTTTTTTTGGGATTTGTTTTCTTGATTTCTGAGCTGGCGCCTAGGGAGGGGAAGAACTGCGAACAACGGTTGTGCTAACTGTTACCAGTTATTAGCCAAAGTCTCTGAGACTCAACTCGACTCGACTCGGCTGTCAAGACTGGCAGGCTTAATTGCAAAGGAAAAAGGAAACAAAGTTGCATGAAGAAGTTGCTGCCGGCATAAAGCAATTAGAGAGTCAGAGACCGGAGACTGGTCGAGAGACAGATCGGAGCAGCATATGCATGTTGCATACTAACATGCTTCCGTTGCAACGGAGCACAAAATTGTGGCCAGTGGTCGTCGCTTGTGGCATGCCATGAATTCCGAAATTCCATAAAAATGCCAAAAAAAATACATTTCGCATCGTCATTTGTTACTTCTTTTCTTTTATTCATTTGTGAGCGCTGACAGGTGAAAATAGTGAAAAGCATTCATAAAAAAAATGTTGACGAAAACGCTTTCGCGGCCCTTGTATAATAGAAGTGTCTAAAGGGCAACGCTAACCGACTTGGCATATACTCTTTACTCACCTTGCCCTTGATCAGAGCCTGAACAACAATCACTTGTGCGGCGCGATGCACCTCCTGTATCTCGCCGGGTATGGGATGTCCAACGCCCGGATCAAACCATACCAGATCCCCTTCGGACCAATCCATGATGACTCGATGTGTCGTCTGTCTTGTCGATTAGTATTGGATTGCAACTGCAATGTCTTCAAATCTTATGTTTTTTCTAATGGGATAATAAAGTAGATGAGGAGGGTTTGGTTTCGTTTGTTGCTTCAAGCTGCTGGCTGATGCATTGCTGTAAATAAATAAAGAAAAGAAATCAAAAAAACAAACATTTAATTAGTTTTAAGTCTTGAACAAACATTGCAATCAAATACAAAAATCCAAAACGAATCGAGTAACATTTATGCCGCATATTAAATACCCTTGCTTGGAAATTTTCTCAAAACTAATGAGTTTTAGTCAATTACTAGTTAGGATTATAATAATCAACCCGTTAAAAATATTCTTTAAACTATTTGTTTCACGTTTCAAATAGTTGCAATACCTTTTGCAAGAGTAAAAAAAACTTATCTCCATGAACGTAATTATTTTGTCTCTCGATTAAAATGTCGCTGCCTTTGGCATATTCAATTTGAAATAAGAAAACTGAAAACTGAAAAAAAAAAAAAACATGCCGCAAATGTTTATCGAAGACCTCGTCTCTGTCTGCCTTCTCCTCTGCCTCCGCCTTCGCCTCTCTCTCTCAACATTCACAAGTGTGATTGTCATTGTCACCCAGGTGAGCGGCGGCTCCACTTGAAGCAGAAGACGAAGACAGAGAGGTGCGGGGGGGTAGTGAAACGAAGGCCATGTGCACTGCATGCACAAAGCTCAATGAATGAATGAATGAAAGTAAAGTTGTTTTGTTTTCGTTTTCGTTTATTTTTTTTCGTTTTTTGCTTGGCAAGCTTATTATAATTATTTTCATTATTATTTGGATTGTCTGAAGCTGAAGTGCAATCGAATGCAACAACAACAACAACAAATTAAGAGATTGTTGCAACAATTGTTGCACAAAAGTTCAAGCAACTTTTGACGAAAAAGATGTCGAAATACTTATGTGTTCTTTATATGCAGACACTACTGTATACAAATTTTAGTCTCACCTTTCTGTAACTGTTAAACTTTTATAAACGAAACGCTTTCACCTTCAATGCGTCTTCATCAGAATCTCTCTCCCTAAACACTTTTTCGACCCAAAATGCAAAAATCATAATCGCAACAACAACAGCAATAAAGAAGCATTCATTTAAGATTTTTGGCCAAAATTTATAAATCAATCTCTCGGCCGCCCAAAAAGTGAAACAAAACAGAATGCTGGTCAAGAATATTAAACACAACTTGGCCAAAAACCAAAAGACATACTTTTCTCAATGCTGTTGTTGTTGTTGTTGTTGTTGCTGCTGCTCACTGGCTGATTACCATTGGTGAGGCAAACTTTCACCTGTTTAGCGGCAAAAAGCCTTTAACATAAATATTTATGCCCAAAAAGATGAAAACATGAATAAAATGCTTTTGTATAGCTGTTGTTGTTGTTGTTGTTGTTGTAGATTAAATGCATGTGCCGCAAAAATGTGCGCACTCGAACACAATATTGGAATTTTTGGAATTGGGTTTGGTTTTTGGTTTTAGCCAACAACAACAAATTTGTTGCTTAAAGCGTCTGACAAGTGCTTACGAATTGACAAAGTCAATATAGACAGACTCAAGAGAGAGGGAGAGGCAGGGAGAGAGTTAAGGCAGGGAGGGGGGGAGAGTTAACAACCCGTTTAGCTTGCACACACAAAACGCCGTTGTCCGAAAGTACTGTATATAAGTACTTAAACAGGGAAAGAGAGAGAGAGCGAGAGAGCGAGAGATGTAATGTGTGGCCAGGTAGTAGTTGCTTTCAAAGTGGCAGCTGCCTCTGTTGCCACTTATTCAATTCATTCATTCATTCAACCATTTAGTCAGTCAGTCAGTAAGTCAGTCTCTCTCTCTCTCTCTCTCTTACACACACACACACACACTTTTGAGCTCTCTCTGTGTTTGGTTCAACTAAATGTCTTGGCTTGGCAACGAGTCGAGTTCGACCGCATTCCAATGTTAAGACGTCGCTGTCGCTGTTGATGCTGTCGATTTTGTTGTTGTCTATGCTATTACAACAACAACAACAACAACAGCAACGGCAACAGTTTAATTGAAGTTCTCATGTGTAATCAATGAGCAGCAGCAGCAGCAGCTGTGCAACATTATTGCAAAACAAGTGTGAGGCACAAAAAAAATCCAATAAAAATATTTTGAACACTTTGTACAACGAATGAAGTATGCCCTAAACAGACTTAAGTGCTTTTATATGATTCACGTTGATTATATTAGTTATATTTAAGTTTTTATGACTTAGTTTGTTCGAAATGTTTAACAATTTAAAATTGCATAATTAAATACAGTGACAGCTCTAATCGCGAACATCTCCCGCTGGCGAACAAAAATACTGGAACCATGGCTGTCCGCCCCTGAAAGATTGGGGTACTTATGTATGATTTGCTTGTAGCACAAAACTTATTTCGATGTTCTTCTTACTAAGTTTAATAAAAAGGCTCTAAACTTTACTAAAAGATTGAAGTTCTCTCAAATGATTTACTTAAATGCCAAGTTCATTAAAGTTCTTCTTACTAAGTTTCATAAAAAAGGTTTTACAATTTAACTTTTCAAACTTTACTCAATTGAATTTTTCCTTAAAGATTGAAGTTCTATTGAGTGATTTACTTTAAGAACAAAAGTTAAACTTAAGCTCTTCTTACTTAGATTAAAAAGGCTTTAGAATTTATCTTTTTATACTTCGCTTGATTGTTTTTTAAACTTTTCTTTTCTTTAGAACTAAAATGCTATAAAAACAATCATATTAATCATACTTTTCCTTTGTACAGATGATATAAACAAAAGAATGTTTATACATTAAAGCAAATTTCGATGCAAAAGAAAAAAACAAAAATTGCGGTTTTATACCCATACATACTTCATATATAGACAATTACGTATGTCTAACCACAAAATTTAATGACACAATCCATCATTAAAACAAATGCTTTGGCAATACAAATCACATTTAATTCAATAAAAGTTGAAAAACTAAAAGATTCTTTTTTTTTAATTTTAGTTGATTTCTTAAAGTTTTGCTGTCTCAACATGACACCAAAAACCATATCAATGTCCCCTTAAATCCATTTCATCTAGCTTCTAAAACATCGCTTTTTAAATGCACAAAATTCTGTTTTTTAAAACATTTACATATTATTCCAGAGTTGAACTTAAAGAAATGCAAATGAGGGCGTGTCCGAACTGGATTTGGGAGCAGTTTCATTTCAAGGTTTTCTCCCTTATCTCACTCTTTCTTCTAGGCGCTGCCCAAAACACAGAAAGAAAATAAAATAGTTAAGTTCGTTGTCTAAGTCTTTCGTATTCAAGTTCGTTGCCTGAGTCTTTTGCTTTGAGTTGATTATTATTATATTTTTTTCGAATTTTCTTATATATGTATATCATGTTGTTTGGGGAAACCTGTCGCTTTTCCCATGACCAAATGCGCTAAAAAAAATTCCCTTAAACAAAAATATTTTAAAGTTTTTCGTTGTTTCTTTTCGATTTCTATAGCTGTTATTGGTATGTGTTTGTTGTTGTTGTTGTTGTTGTTGTTGTTGTTGTTGTGGAGTGGTGTGTCATAAATCTAAGAGAGAGAGAGACAAACCGTAGCCCGCACCTGCACACAAAAATATTCAGTTATAAATGCCACAGCTATGTCTCTGTCTATGTGTGTGTGTGTGTGTGTGAGATCAAGTTTCTAGTTTAGTTTTGACTACACAAAGATTTGATTGTTGTTGTTGTTGTTGTTGTTGAAATGATTTTTGTGCCAGATTCTTGGCATATCTGAAAGAGTTGTCAATGGCGATTGGAATTAGCAAAAAAAGGGTTGAAAATAAAAAGTTCAAGCATAAAAAATCGAAATGAAGTTTGTTAAATGTGTTTTGCGGCTTGCCAAAAGTTCGTTGGCGCAACAAGCACATGCCACATGTGGCAGCCTACGCGTTGAGGGTGCAGCAGCCGCCAACACGCCAAGTGAAACTCTTGACAAGACCATAAAGTTTCAACAAAATCGTCTCCACCGCCGCCAAAACCAATCCAATCCAAAACCAAACCATTTCCATTTCCATTTTTATGGCACGCACAAAAATGCGCCGCTTAATTAATATATTTTTCGTTTAACACACACACACACACATGCACATTACAAGTTAACAAACTACATATTATTAAATTTATCTCTTCAATATCAAATTCGTTTTTGGACGTTTTAATTGAGAGACTTAGTTTGACGAACTACAATTTAATTTATTGCTGATTTTTACTTTCAACTTGCGTTTTGTTATTGTTCATGTTGCTGCGATTGTTGTTGTTTTTGTTGGTTAAAGCCAACTGATGTTAAACATTTAACACGAGACACACAAACCGTTTGATTGCATTTCTCTCTACCGTTTGAATGACGCCAAGCGCAACGATTGCAATTGCGATTTCATTTTGTTTGTTTTTGTTTTCCAAACTGATTGAAATTCGCTTTAGCCCGGCAAAACAGTTCAAAAACCATTCAAGCCAAACACACAACAAAACAATACTATGCACGAAACAAAACTACTAACTATAAAGTTTTTTGGTATTCATTCTAAGTTTTCGTTAAATATTCGTTTTCTTAGTTAAGGAATTTGAAAATCAATATGTAGAGAAAACCTTTTGTTATTTCAATTTCTTGACTTCTTAAGAAAAAATAAGTAAGAAGGCTCTAGTCGAGAAATTCCGACTACGACATACCCTTAACCCGTTAGTACTATTCACCGAGTATTCAGTCAAGGACTCAATATGATCAATATGATCCAACTTCAAACTGCGATATCTCCGGTGTGTTTTAACCGCTTTTGATCAATTTTTTTTTAAATTTTGATTACTTTATTCATAGTTTCAAACCTCATTTTCACAATTTTAAAATTCAAGCTTTTTTTGTTATCGATCACATGTGAATATCGGAAAGTAGAAGTGTTATCGACAATGGTTTTTTGCATGGTTTAGGGGAGCTTAAGTTCCAAATTTGGTATTTTAGCTCTTATAGTCTCTGAGATCAAAGCGTTCATAAAGACAGCCGGACAGACGGCTATGGCTATATCAACTCGTCTGTTGATCTTTATCAAGAATATATACACCCTAAGGGGTCGAAGATGCTTCCTTCTCTCTGTTACATACACAAAACCAGTATACCCTTTTATATGGAAAGCTAAGATTTAATTCATTTTTTTTTAACTGTTCTTCGTTTAACAAACAACTTTAGCTCTTTTTTTTGGCGTAATGCCAAAGATTCTTAACGGTTTGCAGCTATGTACATTCAATGGACTTGAAGTAGGCCCGGTTCTCCAATGTGGTTTTGAATATGGTCACAGATATTATTTATTATTGCAGTTGCGATTCCTTCTCTCTTCTTCTACTCATTCTTGCTTTCTTTCTCTCTCTCTATCTCTCTCTTTCCTATTTCGTTTGACAGACACTTTGACTTATTGGCCAAATGCTTTTGGCCATGCAGACAGTGACTAGCCCGCAAATATTGTACACACACACACACATGCGTACACACACACATCGATGCTGTACTGTAAAGTAAGCCGCGTTAATGGTTTTTGGAACCCCTTCCACCTCTCTAGCCATGTTTGTTGTCGTTGTTGAACTTGCACAAATAGAAAATTTTCATGAGTGTGAGTGTGTGTGTATGCTTAGGCAATAAGCAGCAGCAGCAGCGACTGAAGAAATATTTAGCAAGAAGCCAAAGTCGATTTCACTAACACTAGGGCCAGGCCAAAATGCGCAGCCCCGAAGACATGGCAAAACTTGGCTAAAACGGCGACACACACACACATATACATACGCAAGAGGCCAATAAACCTTTGCCACTGTTTGCAGCTCATCGATCACACACACACATACAAGCGCACACTGAAAACAAAAAGGGAAATTTTCAACGAGCAAAAAAAGAGTTTTTATTTTGTTGTTGTTGTTTTCCATTGCATGCAAAAGACAATTGAAAGTGCGAGACGACATCTGCCTTGGGTTAGTTAGTCGTTGTTGTTGTTGCTGTCATTAAATTATTCTAAAAAGCATTCGTGTTGCTATTTGTTGTTATTGTTATTTGGGGTGCGCCGTTTGATTTTGCTTTTTGTTGCTGTTATTTTTATTGTTGTTGGCTTGAGGCGCCGCACCCATTAACAGACAGAGACAGAGACTGACAAGCAGGACAGAAAGCAATTGAATTAAAAATATATATATATATGGAAAAAGGGAGTCGCATTGGGACGCCCCCAAACAATGGCAAACGAATACGGTTTTTTTTTTTGCCCACACACTCATGAATATATATGTATGTGTGTGTGTGTGTGTGTGTGTGTGTGTGTGTGTGTGTGTGTGTGTAGGTATGTATGTGTGTGCCTGTGTATGAGGCATGGCAAAATTGTTGCTGGGATAGCTTTTAAGGTGTATCGATAAGTTATCGATAGGTATATGATGATTAATATTAGCTATAAATTTATTAAAGCATACAATATCATTGCAAAATTGAATGGGAGAAAGCTTAGGTGTATCGATAAGTTATCGATAGTGAGATAATTAGTAATAAAAGCTACAAATCAATAAGTTTTCGATAATTCTTAGACTATTAAAGCATACAATATCTAAAGGGACCCAAGTTCAGGCCCAAAGCAAGCTATAAAACAAATTAATTGTTATCGATAACTTAACTATCTTTCTTTTAATATTTTCAATTTTCTCATCTGTATTTTTGATCGATCTGAATGGTTTAACATTTAAATATGGTCAAGTTTTGCCGGCCAAGATTAAATTTCACTCTGATGGATTTCTGTTGTTTGTTGTTGTTCTTGTTATTGGCGTTGCATCTGCGCTGTGTGACTAAGTTGGTATTTTGTTTGAATAAAGTAAAAGCCAATTAACATCATTGTCACATTAACATACACACACACACATACTAATACACTGTCCTCACTGTCGTCTCGATCTCTGTCGATGTCTTTGTTATATTTATGCATTTGAAGCTCTTGTAATGCCGTTGTTGTTGCTTGTTGTTGTTGCTTGTAGCACTCCCACTCTCGCCACACTTCACCTTCCTTGCTGATAAGCCGATCGGCATTGTTGGCTTTGGCAAACAAACAGCGAACAGCGCAAAACAGCAATAAAAACAAGGCGATGAAAGACGACGAAGGAAACGCAACAAAAGACTTAGGCAACGAACGTGAACCAGGCATGCCCAAACTTACCCATTTACCATCGTGAACTGCGCTGTTCCACAGACACGAGCCGACGATTACCGAACACCGTCCGAAGTCAATGTTGAGAGCGTAAAATGCGTTCAGTCGCAAGCGCGCAGTCAACGAAGCAGGTTGATGTCGCTTTGCGTCGCATTTTCACTTGCGTAATTATGTTACACGCGGAAAATTATGATGTTTTTACAGCTGTGTTCATAAAAACAATAGTGCTGCACTTCATTCGGTATGTGTATCTCAAAACCGAAAATTTTTCGATAATTTGTCCGACATACATTGCCTTTTATATTGGATAGTTTATATTCCAAATCTGAAGTCTCTCCTCTTTAGTCTCTGTATATACGCACATCGTTCTTTAATTTATTTTCTTTGTTTTTGGTGCGCTAAAACGCCACTTTTTTGGAGTTGCCACCTCCACTGGGCCCCGTGGTCCTGACGTGAACTAAGAATGTTGAGAGAGGGAGAGACCCAGAGAGAGCGCACAACACTGAGAGTCAAATCGCGTTTGTGTTGTATACATTACGGAAGTGGCACACACACACACACACTCCCTAAAATCAAAGAGAGAGCGGGAGAGAGAGAGAGAGAGCGGCAGTTGAGAGTTCGTCGTCGAAGCCAATGCGGAATTCTTTGGATAGCCGGAACCAGTTTTTTTTTTTTTTTTTTTGTTACTTCGACCAATTTTATTTTACTTTTTTGTTGTAAGGTTTTGTTGTTGCTACTTTGGATACTTTTTTTGTTTTTTGTTTTTGCTTTTGATTGCCTTTTTCTCATTGTTTTTGTAGTACACACATATATAGTATGTTTCTGCACACTTAACTGTTTGGAGCTTGCCGATTTACCGTTGCAAAGCAATCGTTCTTTGCCAATGATTTGCCAAAACAAAACATAACCAACAATCATCTCCCCCCCCCCCCTCCGCCCCTACTCTACCTAGTTACAATCATATCGAATCGAGTTTGAGTCGAAGAAAAAATGGCGAGAATAATGTTTAGAATGCAGCGCAGAGTGCCCAAAACATTCAACCTTTTCCCCCTCTCTCTCTCACTCTTTAAGCTTGTTGTTGACCGTTAGGCAGCCAACTATGCAACTGGCGGTGGAGCGGCGGCAGGGGAAACGCGCAGTTAAAGCACCGTTAATACAATAAACTGAAATCGATCCAAGTTGTAGTCCAATCAGCATATTAAAGAACCAACAACCAAGAACCGTGAGAGACAAGAGTCACCAAATGCAACAAGCACAAAAGACTAAGAAACAAGCAGAGAAGAATAACTGGAATTTCGTGGCGCAAACAAACATAAATTGACACAAGTGCTGCACCTGTTGCAGGTAAATTTGATAAAACAGATTCGATTCAAAGAATTTGAATAATATATTCCAGAAATCATCTAATCATATACGGCTATCTCCGTCTGGCATGAGCTCATTGCAATGGCTGATGACTAGAATAGCTGAAAATAACAGCAAAAAAAAAAACAACAAATAAAACAGCAAATTCCAATGCAAGGCTCAACTAATTGCAGCTAGTTTGTCCTCTCTCTTTCTCTCTCTCGCTCGCTTTGCCGGCGAAGCGATAAAATGCAAAATGGCTAATCAATTCCAAGTACATTCCACCTGGAAATGTTTTGCATATTCCAACTGGAATCAGCTTGTTCTTTTTTTTTGGCAATGATCACAACTATCGGCAATCGATAAACTCACATTCGTACTTGTTGCTTACGTTTGTATCTATGGTATGCATATTCATCACTCACTTGCTTTTATTGCTGTTGTTGTTGTTGTTGCTGTTGTTGTTAGCTGCTCCCTTGTTTCTGTTGTTATTCACTGTTATTATTGTCGACGTTGTCCACGTTTGTACTTTATATGCTTTCTTTGTATTTGTTTTTTTTCTTTTTATGTATATATTTGTGTTAAAGTTGTGTACGTGTTATGTATGTGTGTGTGTGTGTGTGTGCGTTTTGAGCTCTGCTTACTTTTCAAGCGTACCGTTTTCTCCTCTTCTTACTACGTCACTTCGTCACACACATTAGCAGAATTCTGCTACATTTTATGCGTTTTGTTGTAGTTGTTCCTGCTGTTGAGAATGCTCTTTCACATAAACATGCATATTTAGTTATTAACTATCAATATTAAAAGCGTGCACTTGCAAAAAAATAATATTTATAGTAAAATATTCAACAATTTGTATTTGTTTTGTGACTGTGATTTGTATGTGTGTGTGTGTGCGTGCAATAGTTAATCGTGGCACGCGCGAACTAAAAAAAAAAGTATTAATTTTACCGACCGATTCTGCGCACACGACCTGTCAGCTTTAAAACAGAATTAACAATGATCAGTGGGAATTCTCTCGGTACGGTGCACTTGCTCGATAACAAACTGTTGGGCGCGATATTTGATAAATTATCGACGGTGGAATTAAGCTGCTGCCAACTTCAAGTTTCTCAGCACTGCGTTAACATTGCTATGTTAACCATGAGAAGTTCTACAATAAAATCATTTACAAACAACAAAATAAACGCAGTTAATTTATTTTTGAATAGGTTTTTCCTTTATTTCTGTTTTAATTTCTCTCATTCAGCTTTTAAGCAGTCCATGGCGACTCAAAATGGCACTGTTGATGGACACAAATATCGGCTGTTGCGATTAACAGCTCAAATGAGCAGCTACAGTAACATTGAGCATAACAGTAGCATTTGCACAACAGTGACCAAATACAATATTTAAAATAAACAAAACTCAATCAAGTCTCTAGCCGTGGTATATTTGTTCAAATATACCCAACCACAAATCGAGCACAGCAATGTCAGCCACTCCCGCTGACCCCACGATACCAGCTCCGGCCACAAAGTGCATCAAATGCCAGAACGAGACGACGACAACAGCAGATTTGAGCGATGCTGCCAATTTCTGCACTGATTGCTGCCTTTCCCTCAAAACCGAGAAGCAGCAGCATGATACAACAACTAAAGCAATAACAGAAACGGAAGCGGAACAACCACAGACTGTTAAAATGAAAATATTCGCAGATTTGACAACCACAGAGACTCTAGATGACTTCGATGACGAACTAAACGATAACAACAAGCCAGCAATGAATGGCAACGGTGTTCAAGAGCACCACAAACAAGACGAGGAGCAGCAGCAGCCGCCGCACAAAGAGACTGACACAGAGACGCCTTCGCCAATAACTAAATCACCGAGTCCCGCAACAATAAAGGCCGAACCGGCGGCCGCACCAATTGAACGTCCCGAAACCAAAATGGCGTCACGCTCAACGCCGGCAGCCCCACCACCACCGCCGCCGCCGCCGCCCAAGACGGCAGCAGCACCAGCAACAAAGCAAGGCAAAGTAACGCGCAGCAGCCTTAACGGCATCCGTTCGCCAACGATAGTAAAGCGTCTGCGAAAAAGCACGCGCAGCACACGCTTCAAGGCAACCAAAACCGCCAATAATACACTCAATGGTCATACATTGGGCCAATCTGGGAATTCGCAAACGGGCGCTTCGGCTACGCCCGCTCAGGGCAAGGCTCAGAGTAAATCGGAGCGTGGTGCAAGTGGTGGCGGCGGCGCTGGCGCTGCCTCCAATGCTAAGAATCGGAGGACGCTGTTCAAGCGTCCGGCCCAGAAGACGCCGCGGGTGCAGGCGTGCACGCGGTTCGTGCAAAGTGTCTTCCACAAGGATAGCTATGTGCAGATTGGTGACATTGTTAGCATTGTGGACAGTGAGCAGAATCTTTACTACGCCCAGATACGTGGCCTTCTGGTGGACGCCTATTGCGAGAAGTCGGCCTTCCTCACCTGGCTGATACCCACCCAGGATAGTCCAGATCCTAAAGATGGCTTCGATCCGGCCACCTATCTGATTGGTGAGTTTTTATTGTGATATCTCTAAAAGGCGTTTTGATTATTATTTTCTTGTGTTTCATTTTCGTGTGTGTGTGTGCGTGTGTGTGTGTGTGCAGGTCCCGATGAGGAGTTGTCCCGTAAACTATGCTTCCTTGAGTTTGTGATGCATGCGCCAAGCAATTACTACTATGATCGAACGACACCGTTCCCACTGCCCGATGTCGATGAGTATACGGCGCATCGTTCCGGCGGCTATATATGGACGCGATTGCCCGCGTTGAAGCGGGAACGGGAGCGGGAAAGGGATAAGAAGGCGGCTGCCTAGCAGAGACCACGCCGTCGGAGAAAACCTAAATCTAAGCTTAGTCTTTAGTCTTAGTCTCCTCCTCCATTTTTTTTGGGCAACAGCTTAATTTATTATTTGATAACTGATAACTGATTAATTGATAAACAACATTTAACTAAGTATATAACAACAATATGGACTGAGCTGAGCGCACAAAGCCACCAATCAATGTATTCTTCGTACTGCTTCGTATTTGCTGCTCGCTCGCTCGTCTACACTGCCAGCATCATCATTGATTAGAAGTAGCTATCACTTAAGTCTTCCACTGAAGGCATCTCATTCACATCCAGATCAAAGTCCGACTGACTTTTCATCATCTCGTCCTCGATATCGGCATCGACGACATTGGACATGAAGCAGCTGCTCTTCCTGCTGGGCACCAGATGTTCAACGCTGGCATACTTGTGGACGCACTGCATCAATCTGGCGCTGGCTACATTGGCCAACTGAATACGCACACCCTCATCTTCAATAATCATCTTTTTGTTGTTGGGAGTGGACATCGCTATTGGTGGCATTGCATCAACATCATCATTATCATTTGAATTCTTTGTGCTTTGATTGCGAGAGCAATTTCGAATGCAACTGGCGGCCATGGCGGATGTGGTGGCCACATTGGAGTTGATGTTGGGTAGTTGGCCAACGGATTGTCGGGCGGCACGCAGCTCAGCAATCACCTCATTGACGGCCATCTGGAGTCGGGGTGTCACATGAAAGTCATCGGCATTGAGATTCATCTGCCAGCAATGCTCAACCATGTCGGCAACCAAGCTGTAACCCATCTTGATGACTTCGCGCAGCAGAAAGCTGCTCATGCTGGAGGCGGCATTCAGGATAGTTTGGATTATGACCTTGTTGCGCCGGAGCAGCGGATCGAGCATCGTGTCGTAGATCATCTGATAGCCGGCGCCAAGGCTGGGCTGCATCCAGCAGACGAGGACAAGCTTGAGACCAGCTAGGAATGGCAGCCAGGACTCCAGGCTGCCGGTGACAAAGGACATGGCATTGAAGAAGCCGAAGACAATCCAGTATTTAATCCAGTCCACATTCTCATCGGGGGTTTCGGTTAGGCTGTTGTAGGACGCGAATGCTGGGAACAAGCAGCCAATAACCATTATAATAAAGTCGTAAAACATTTTCGAAAATATATATAAATATTTTGCGTTTATCTGAAAATCGGCAAAACTTTTTTTCCTTTTTTTTGAAAAAATAATTTTAAATTCTAAAATTTTGGTTTTTTTTTTGGAAAGAAAAAACACGTTTTCGTTCCGAGTGAAAAATAACACTGAATATTTGTGCCGAAATCAAGGCTTATATACCCAAAACCAGGTCCCTCACCTACTGCGATTCAAATGTGCTCAAATTTTTTTGGATTGTCTTTCAAAAATTGAAAAGTCGCGCTTACCTCACAGCAGTGCTGAAAAGTATCGGGGTGCAAACAGTCATCGAAATGCAACTCGCGCATTGAACGACGCCGCAATCGCAAGTGATCCGCGCATTGAATTGTTGCTGTTTTGAAGTCTTTTTTTTGAACATGGATACCGCAACAAGTAAAAGTCCTAATAGCGATACAGAGAATTGCCTTAATCAGCCAATTGCATGCCTTAGCGATGTGGATGACATATCTGATATTGAAGGCGAAACAGTTGCGGCCGAACTACACAAGACGATAGCATCAAAACCCGAATACAATACAAGAAGACGAAGCATTTTTAACACAACTCTCGAAATAACAGCATGTATGCACACTTTTAATGCATATAACAATTTTATTGAATTTTGATTTTGTAGCTGGATCGGATTGCAGTACGGCCAGCAATGCCATTGATGCCTATTTAAAGAACGTTGAATTGGAGCGTCTCAATTGGACCAATTTTATCACACAGTACGATCAGATGGCTCGAGACAAGGCAGCATCAGCTGCTGGAAACGATGGCGAGGAGTATAAGCCCAGCGAGGAGCAGCAAGCATATTTGAATCAAGGCCCCGATTTGCAAAACTTTATACGCGGCTTTGGTGCATTCATGAACGATGGATGCTTATTTATGCAGCAGTTTGAACAGATGCAAGAACTGCAGGAAGATCTCAGCGATTGCTGCCAGTATCATTTACACAAAATGCAAAGAAACATTGTCGCCGAATCCTTGGCCAAAATAGAAAAACCAAAATAATGTAGATCGTAAGTTGTATTTAGGTAATTAACAGGTACACATATAGAACGGAAACTATTAAATTAAACAATTTGTATTTATTCAACAGTCTCAATTTTTCGCTTTTAAAGATAACAATATATTGTAATGTACGTAAGTATTCGGCTGGCAAAATGGTGTAAAAAAAATATATATGAGCCGAACTTACACTAAGCGCTGTCATTAAGGCTATTCCTTGTTCCAGGCAGCTAGATATTTCATCAGATCCGTAAGGCTATCGAAGTCGGTGCGGCTTTGAGCTGGTTCTTCTTTGGTAATACGGGGCAAGGCATTGCCCATTTTCATGCGAAACTCTTCAAACTGGCAAAACAATTTATTGATCATATACACACACACATGTTTATAATTGCATTTAATATACGTACATCTTTAGCGCCGCTTAGCTTCCAGAATCCATAGAAAAATGTGCCAGTGCCAAGGACGGCATAAAGTGTGCCCCAGCCAAGGGCACGCATGGCCAGCGTTGCGCCCTCATCCATTAGTATGATGCCTTTGCGTGTGCCCTGCTGCTGTAGCACCTTGCTGTCCGATTTCTTGGCCGTTGCCAGCGTGCGCGAGAAACCAAACAGCGCCGAGATGCCGCCGACGAGACCCATAAAAGCAGCCGCTGTAAACATCTGGATTATTTGTTGTTCTGTTGGAGTTAGTTGGTGTGCGTTACCTTGAATCCGAAATTTGCGCTGCTTCTCCGCTGCCACTGCATCAACGGCTGGGCCGGCTTCGCTCATTGTTTAAATATTTCCTTATTTTTATTTGTATATTGTCGTAATAGCGTTTCCTGACAGACGGTGAGAATAAATTGATGTATCGATTGTATCGATACTTTCATGCGATATATTGAATGAAACACTTTTCGTTTTGGTGAAGATAAAAAATTTTAATTGACTATCAAATAAAATATTTAATTTTATATAAACGGTAGTAATATTCTTATGCCAACACAATTTTCATAAACCATTATTTATTAAATGTAAGCACGTATCGATATTTAAAAATTCCTTCAATATTTATTTTCTGTCATCTTTATATCGTCACAAAATATCGACTAGTCGATACATTGTATACAATCAATTTGTTTTATTGAAGCTAAGTTCTTTCTTTTGGCGCTATGGCGCTTGTACGCATATTACCAAAACCATCAACTGACAAAAGCAATACAAGTGGAAAATTAGCAGCACAAGTAAAAAATAAAAAGCCTTCAACTGGACGCACCTACCACTGTCACTCCTGTTTGGTTGCCTTTCCGCGTTTTCTCGAGTGCAAGGAGCACGAACAGCTGTGCGTTGCCCAAATTGCCAGTCTATTTATATGCAAGTACTGCCTTACACTCTACGGTGACAAACAGCTTCGACAACGGCACATACAACGCAAACACGCCGACGGCCTCTATACGTGCTTGCAGTGTGGCACCGCGGGCAAACGTTACAGTTCATCAACATATCTCTACAAGCATGTGGTGTCCTGGCATGGAGAGCACTCGCTGTTCTACTGTGCCATGTGCGAAAACAACTGCAACGATGCTAAAACGTTCAGCCGCATGGATGGACTAATTGCCCATGCAGATATGGAGCATGGTCTATCAATCGAGGGACAGAGCATTGTGGACGAGACAGAAGATCTGGAAATGCTCGAAGAGAACATCGATGAGCTGTTGCCCACCGTTGACTGGGACGATGATCTTACATTTGGTTGGCCCATGGACCTGGACAAAGAGTCTTGCTTCGACGATCCCAAACTCAAGCCCAGCGCCTTTGTTTGTCCCATTTGCGCCAATGGCTTCAGTGGCAGCATCAGTCTGCTTAACCACGTCGGCCAGGCGCATAAGCGCAACATTCTCGAGTGCATCTTTTGTAGCAAAACGCACAAAACTCGTGAGGCCGTTCGCTCTCATCTAGAGCGCCAACATGTTCTGCTGCGCTCGCACATTTGTGATGTGTGCCAAGCCGACTTCACCACCGCTGATCATCTGGCTAAGCACAAGAAGAGTCGTCATCTGGAGCGTGCACACATTTGTCCCGAGTGCGGCAAGTCTTTTGCCCAAATCGGTCATCTCAACGAGCATATCCTGACCGAACGAGGTCACGTGAAACATGTGTGCAGTCTGTGCAATATACAATTCTTTCGTTTCATTGATCTGACCCGTCACAATGTTCAGAAGCACTCCACTTAAGCCCTTAAGCTAAGGTAAGTTAAGCCAAAATACTAAACATTCAATCTACTTAACATACTTAATTCATATTATAGGTGTTTAAACTAACAGTATTGCAAAATGTAAGTGCCACAAATGAACTAAAGACTTGCTTTGCACCCTACTTTAATTGTGAACAAATCGAATTCTGAACATCAGTGTCTTATATTCCGACTGTACCAAAAAAAAAACCATCTTCACCACATAAACACTTCATATACCCTTGTACATATTGTAATTCAAACTTTAAAGTTTAAGGCGCGTGAGCACGCACACTGTTATCTAACAGCGCACCTGCAGCACCCACTACGCCTTAACAGTTACTGTAACAGTAAGAGACGATTTGATCGCAGCAGCCGTGCGAGCGGCTCGGAGCGCGCCCGTTATGAACTGAGAGCGCCGGAGCGCAACAGCAGCAAAAGCAAACGTTATTGTCATTAAAAGTCTCGCTGATGGCCAACACAGAGGACAGTTTTAAACGAATCGTGCTAGCGCTTAGATTGAGCTGACGCTGACGCCGATGCCGTCGTATTGTCGTTAAACTTACAAAACAAAAAACTATATTTGTTTGTGTTTATTTTTTTATTTACGTGCCAACAGTTTGTGTTTAAAGTTTGTTTAGTGTTCATTTAAAGCTTTAGCTACGCGTAAGTGCACATAATAAATATTTTAATAAATATTCAAACAGTGGCGAATACTGATCGAAGCGACCCTCAACCGCTAACAACTTTTTGTTATTGTTTTTTTTTATATTTTTTTTTTTGAATTGTTTTCCATTCGACTGCTCTGACTAGCGGGGGCCCAAAAAAAAAGCTTTTGTGCTGCATTGTTACCAATTTGTTATTGTTTTTACCAACAACAACAGCAACAACAACGTTTTTATCAGTCATCATACGAACGAACTCTAATTGTAGTTCTTAAAAGTGAATCAAAAATAACACACAAAAAAACCACAATCAAATTAAAAATACAATTTACTAAAAAAAACCCCGTGTAAATCGTTTCGCATGACCGAACGCATGTGTGTGTGTGTTTGTGTGTTAAAACCTGGCTAAAAGCACATCAAGAGAATTAATTTATGTATATGTATTAAGAATCAAACGTGTGTAAAGTGCAAATTGTATTAACAAAAGCGAATAATCGGAATGAATTCACATTGCATGCACAGATATCCGTTAAATTAAGCTGTTGCTAAACCTATACTAAGTTTAATGCCAAGTGCTAAACCTCTATCATCAAAAACTAAACCAGAATTCGCTTTAAACTTGAAACAATTCAGCTTTAGAACCGGATAGATCATAACTCTGAAACAAATCTCGTACAAATTTTATCTTATTTCTTTATTTGCTTTGCTAAATCGGTTTTCCTGGGTTTTTTGCCCTCGCAACTAAGGCCCTTTGGGGCATCCAACCATCATCAAAATCCATAATTTATCTCTGAAGCACAAATTGCCCCCATGATCGTCTGTAGGGAGCACCCTTTACCTCAGTTGATGCACAAACGTTACTCCTACAACAAATATTATATGTCTCCTTAATGCATTTATACCCTCATAATTGAACATAAAGGGGAGGGGGAAGAGTACAAGAGAATAACTTTCAATGAGGATGTAAAAAGTGTGTGAACATTCCAAAAGCTTCCTTATGATGATACAAACTAAAATTTTATTTTTTTTAAATGAATATAAAAAAAAATTTTAATAATAATAATATTCTAATTAATTATATAAGTCTGTGCGCTAGCGTCGAGGCCTTCACCTCAATTAAACAAATTTATTTAAAAGGTTAACAGGGTATTAACCTAGTCGATCACCTGTTTCTCTTACTTGTTTTCATAATTGTAATTGATTTGCATTTTCTTCATGTTTTTTTTGCGCGCAGACATTGCCTGTTATCTGTCTTCTGTCTCTTCTGTCTTTGACTCTTCGTCTGTGGCCCTTTTGTTTTCTGTTATGTTGCTGTTGATTGCAGTTGTTGTTGTTTTGTTGTTGTTGTTGTTGGGGTGGACATTGCTGGTATGTAATTGAAATTGGCACTCCTGCGCAATGAGAGCTGTTAAAGTTTAAGTCTGTGTGTTTACCTGGCAACGCTGCAGGCACCGGTATAACTAGTATGACGCACCAATCAGCAATGTTTCTACCTCTCTCTCTCATCTCTCTCGCGATCTGCCAGAACGGGTAAAAACGCAGCAGCAGCGGCAACAACAACAACGATCGAGCCGTACGAAAAACGCATTGTTATTATTAATTAAAATGTGCTTAATTTGTAATCTGTACGCAGGCAGCGTTTTCATAGACGGCATTGGCAGGTGCTGCTGACGAAACGCATGGCTATAAATGATAAGCGGCGCCGGCGGCTCATACTCATACCTGTATCTGAATGCACGTAGTACTTACCTTTTTACGTAGTACTTGCATAACGTAGTCGCAAACAAAAATTTTGCGATGCAGTTAACATACGCAAGTCGAAAGCCTTGAGTCATGCTAACAGCTCTCTGTTAACTTCTTGCTGTTGCAGCAGCAGCCACCTATGTGATTCACACAGGTGAGCAACCAACAACAACAACAAATCTGTCATATCAATCAGCATTTATTTGCTCAATGGCAAAGAAAAGAAATACGTACGTATTTACTTTTATAAAACAAAAAAGAAGGCTGGCGCATTGATAGCAGCAGCACGCAGCGCACACACAAACAAACACATGATTATTGTTTGTGTCTGTCGGTGGTGATTACACAAACAAACACACTTGCACGCGTGCGCATATATTTTACAGTTACAAGCATCATCATCTGTATAACAACTTCATGCTAAGCTTTTGTAATGCAAACTTCCCTTACCGTTAGACTGTACGGCTGCTGTTAAAGCTATTTTTAAACGAAGCTGCACACCCACACACACACATACACTCAGACACCCACGCAGGCTATCACGCGCTTCTTTTTTTTCTCTTTCTACTCTTAATGCGTGGCATTCTTTTAGAGTACAAAAACAATTTGTTTGCAACTTGTGGGGGGCCATTTTGCATATTGTTGCATTTTTATGAATGAATTGCAACGCATTGTTGTTATTATTATTGTTGTTGTTGCGGCTGCTGCTTAGCTGATAAACTGCCTTGAGCTGTGCTCGCTATCAGCCCATTTCCATACACATACAAATACATACGGACATTGTTTTTGTTATGCGTCGCATTATCGGCAACTACAACAACAACAACAACAGCAACGAATCACAGCAAAAACTGAAAGTAAAACTGACCTATAATAAGAATTTTCATATTTATGCATCAACGAAATCAACTCAAACGTAACTTTTTGATACGTAATGAAAACTTTATGGAAAAAGTTCCTTTCCTTAACCTTAAAAAATATTCCACTTTCCAGTTCCAATGCAATTTGTTCTAGTTTCGTATTCGAAAAATTCTTTAGAATTTTCCAAAGCTAATTGAAAAATCGCAATTCATTGTTTTGATCACATATTCCATACGATATATCATACTTCCGCATCAAGAAAATCGATATCTTATCTTATTATTTATAAGCATTATGAATCAGTTAATTACAATTATTTACTTATTTGATTTAATGCCTTTCACTGACCCCCCCACCCCACTTCCCCTTCCACTTTCTCTATCTGTAAAAGACAGGAAACTATAGAAAACCTTTTGGATAAGGATAGAATTTTTGTTGTGGTGTTTTCTTCTACTCTTTGATTTGAAGTATTTCCTGTCAACGTGCAACAAGAAATCAAGCTGAATCAACCAGGCCAACAGAACAAACATTCTTCATTCATGGCCAAAAGCGATTAAATTGCGTTGCGTATACAAATACCCTGTAAAAAAACAAAGAGTAAAGGGTATATACACACGACAAGGGTTCATGTTAAGCTAAGCAGCTTTAAAGCTCTTGAAAGCTTAGGAACAGAAGGAAGATCTCTTCATACCTCATATTTATGAAGCTTTTTACTTAAAGGGTATTTTGAAGTTTATCAATGATTAACTTCCACAAAATCCCATGCAATCATTTTGATGATTTACTTATTGATATGCCTGACGCATGATGATTTTAAAGCCCAGACACGCACACACACACACACAGACACACGCATAGGGTGTTTATTTATGATAACGTTGCATTTGTTGTTCTTGCTACGTTGCGTGTACTTTATTTTTTGTTGTTGTTTTGTATCAATGTCAAGTTAACCATTTGTAAAAAGCTTTTGTCATTTTTATATACAGTTGACGACAAATACAAATACTGACCCCAATTTGTATTCACGTCTGTCATTATGCGTGTGTGTGGGAGTATGAACACCTGTTGCTTGCACACACACATACACTAACCATAAATAAATCAGTTAGCGGAGAGAAATAGTATGCACATCACAGCTGACAGCTTCTCGCTCATTATAAATTTAACCATAAATCGTAAGAGTAAACATGTTAACATAACATAATTATGTGACGTATGTAAACTCCCATTAACCCAACCCAAACCCATCCCCATGACATCCACACTCTCATTTTCGTTTTCTATTTGCTTTATTTGCAGACAGCAACCAGAAAGAAGAAGAACATTGGACATAAGTTAACAGCGATCCACCAAGAACAACAACAGTAACAGTAGCAATGACACAAACCCAACACACAACACGCAGCTGCACCAGCAGCTGCAGTAGCAGTGATTTACAGCATGCGCAGCAGCGACGTCGCCGTCAAATGTCAAAACAATTTGCAGCCATATTATTGCTACTACTGATCAGCTGTAGTGCAACGCTTGCAGCAGCCGCCGCCTCCGCTGCAACAGCGCAGCAATCACGTTTCTTTTACACGGCAGCCGCCGCCGACAGCCAGGGCAAAGCGAGACCACAGCGTCAAACAAACGATGCAGCTGACGTCGCCGCAGCAGACGCGACTAGCTGCTGCCAGGGCGCAGTCGCTGCATCTGCTGAGCCTGTCACGGTAAGTAGTATGTTTGGTTGTTGTTGTAGTTGGCGCCAATGCTTAGCATTACGAATTTGGGTCAGCATCTCAGATTCATGCCTCACCTCATGAGCGCATCTGTCTGCTGTGATAAGGCCATTGCGGGTGGACAGTGGCGCCACTGTCTATTTACGCCCCTCTCACGCTCACCTCTCTCTCTCACACTTAACGTCTTGATACGCATGTACGTAGTTCGCTCGCATTACGTCGTTTTAATTACGTGTTACTCATCGCTCTCGTAACTCGTATTTGTATTTGTATTTGCTCAAAATAACTGTTTACACTCGCCGCAATTAAAAGATAAATCTGAAACTCCGTTAGAAAGCTTTCCCCCTCCCTCTCGCAACGGAAATGAAACGAATTTATATTGATGCCTGTTTTTTTGTTTCTTGTTTCTTTTTTTTCTGCGAGCCGCCATAAACAAGCATTATGAATAAACAATACCCAAATCGGATCGAATTACGCTTCTGTTTTCTATTTGTTCTGTACGACGGAAACGCTTAGGCCGTTTGTTGATCTTTGTAATTGATAACGTTTCGTATTCTAAGAATTTTTGATTATAATCAAGTTTTGTTTAAGCTCCTTGTAAACATTTATTTGAACAAGATAAATACTAAAAGACTTTTTAATTGCAAAGATAATGCATTTTCTTTATTAAATATTTAATGTCAATTCCGATTAAGTTTTGCGGGATAAGCTTTCTTTAAGGAAGACGGGGGTTCTAGTCGAGAAATCCCTACTACGACTTACCCTTAACCCGTTAAGTAACGTTAACAGTCATTTGTTACGCTTTTGCGTAAAGACCAAACTTTAATTTGAGATATCTCTGGTTTTTGTTAACCGATTTTGATCAATTTTTTTTCAAATGTTCATTACTTTATCCATAGTTTTAAACCCTATTTGCAGAATTTTGAAAATCAAGGTTTTTTTCGCTTTCGATCACATGTTTATATCGAAAAACAGAAGTGTTATCGATAATTTAAAGAATTATGGTTCTGTTTATGGTATAGGAAAGCTTTTAAAAGTTTTTGAATTTATGCTTCAAAAGATTTTTACTCCATCAAATGAACTTTTGTGAACTTTTCTAAACCTTTTTTTGCACTTTCTCTCAGCGCTTGCGTCCCTGAACTTTACTAACTAAAGTCCATAATGAGTGTGTGTAATTAATGTGCGTTAATATGTGTTAGCCACTAAATGGCAACCGTTAAGCTGGCGCCGACACCACATATCGAATGAATCATGGCCAAGGCATGGCAAACGGAACACAGTTCGTTACGTCTCTCTGTTGTCAACGACGTCAATGGCAATAATGTCGACAACGTGTCAATTGGTCAATCAGGCAATACTTAAACAACAACAACAAAAACAACTAACAAACAAACAATTGGCACGTGGTTAAATGCATATAAACCCTAAACAGTTCAACCAATTTGTTATATTTTATAACAATTTCATATATTAGTTGTTTCTATGCGATGCGCGTGTTTCGTTTTCTATGGCATTTGCCTTTTGTTTTTTGGATAACTATGCGTTATTGTTATAGCCAAGTCCGATGACTAATCAGCTAAGCTTGAAGAGCCTACTGCCTTTTATATTGTCGCACATCTACTTAATACTATATGTACAGATGTTTTCTTTATTATTGTTTGCTTAGAATGTTTTTGTTTTTTAGTGCAGTTGTTGTTTGCTTAAAGCTTCATTACAACTGTTAATTGTGTTTCAAGAATGCAATACTTGAAATTCTTAGGTTATTTGTATACCCTTAACCCATAAAATGGCAAAAAAAAAAGGGTATTTAGGTTTTGTGTAACAGTATGTAACATTACAAACGACCCCATGAAGTATATATATTCTTGATCAGCTTCGATATAGCCATATCCGCCTGTATGAACCCGCCAATCTCAGATACACACATACCACATAAGAGCTCATGACTCCGAGTTCAAAACTAAAGCTCTCCTATACCATGAGAAGAACAAGTTTGTTTCAACTTATCGATAACACTTCCGGTGTCCATTATAATCATGTCATCGATAAGAAAAATGCTAGAATTTTCAAACTGTGAGAACTTGGTTAATGACTATAGATAAAATATTAACATTAAAAAAAAAAATGATCAAAATCAGTTAAGAAACACCAGAGACATCTCAGATTAAAGACCAAACGTTAAAGCGCAATGGCGTAACGAAAACCTTATCATGTAACGTAACGGCTTGAAGTTTAGTCATTTCGCAAAAGCGTAACAAATGAAATGCTCACGTTACGTAACGGCTTTATGCTACGTTTTTCGATTTTATTCAAAGGTCATCAAACCCAATATTTGTTTGAATATCATTCAAATTGGATGTCCCAATAAAAAACTTAGGAAACTCACCAAATTATCGATTTTTAATAACTTTTCTTCATTAAACAGATTGCATTGGAACTGGGCAATGTGACGGCGGATTATAGCGAGACAGATGGCTCTGGCGAATCCTCCAAAGGTATGAAATAAATCAAATAAAAAACCTTGAAATTTAAATACTAATAAACTGTTTTTCTCTTCCCCCATTCCTTAGAAACCTTTAAGCGCAGCGTGGCACGTGGTAAGTACAACAACAAAAAACACTTGTGGCATATAGTTTGCATAACTTCTCTCTCCCTCTTTCAGCCGCTATACGTAATGCAACACCTGCCAGCTGTTCGCCACAACCAACAATTGTGGAACTTAAACCATTGACAGAGCAGGTGGCGGAACAGACCGCTGGCAATGTCTACTATTCACCAGCATGCACAAGGATCAATAGATGCAATGGATGCTGCGGCTCCACGCTGATCTCGTGCCAGCCAACGCAGGTGGAGACGCTGCAGTTGCGTGTACGCAAAGTAGAACGCATTGGGGCAAGCAGCAAACGGGGCTATGCCATTGTGAATGTGGATCAGCATTTGGCCTGTCGTTGCGATTGTCGCATCAAAGCGGAGGATTGCAATGCGTATCAGGAGTATCGCAAGGATCTGTGCCGTTGCGAATGCCAGAATACGGATGAACGGGTCAAATGCCAGGATCAAACGGATAACAAGTATTGGGATGATGCCAACTGCACCTGCGCCTGCCGCTACAATCAAAGCTGCACCACCGGCACCGTCTTCGATGAGACGCAATGCAAATGCACTGATGTGAGTGTTGGAACTTTCACCCAAGCACCCGAATAGACTATGGTTACGGTCGAGGTTCTGGTTCCTGCATCTGGTTGTGGTTTTTTGTTTCCGTTTTCCTTTTTTTTTTTTTTTTTTTTACTCATCCACAATGCAATTTGTATTTTAAGTTTCATTGTTTTGTGATTTTGTTTTTCTTATTCTTTTTTATGTCTCTCATTTTAGATCAAAAGTCTCGAGTATTATTCCTAAAACTGAACATAGAAATCCTAAATGATTATTGTTGCTTTCCAAAATTTGTTCATATTTATTAGCTTTCTGTTTAAAAAATCGAACTAGTTAATGATATTTGTGATATAATAACAATATATATAAATTGGCAAAAATGTAAGAAAGAAACTTTGTTAAAGGCAATTGTAACTTATACACTAGCTGTGTTGAGGCCAACGTTATGTTAATGTTGCATTGTGTGAGTATTTGTTATGTTTTTATGTCCAAAAAAAAACCCCCAAAACCCCAAACCCAACCTTATCCTGCATGTGCAAAAAAACGCTTCAATTCAGCTTTGGTAACAATATAAATAAAAATGCGCTTAAAGCCATTAAATTATATACTTAAACATACAGCATATTAAATATCTATAGCTTCTATGTTCTAATGGTTCCTTTTTTATACCCTTTCTAGCCATCGGCAGTCAGCACCGATTTGACGGATCGCAGACGTTTCATTGTTCAGGCCGTTGCCGTCGAAGAGGATAATAGCACACTGTACAGCGTTTAGGGCGAACGTTCAAACAACTTACTTATATACTATATAGTACTACATATATATATATTTATTTATAAAAAAAACAACAACAAATCATATAGCTTTAAACCTTTCCAAAATTCATATATTCATATTGCCAGTATTCATTGTGTTTTTGTTATTTGAGAGAATTTTTATTCCATTTAAATACTATATGTTTCTTCTTCTCAACTTAAGTTTTAAAACATTTGTTCGCATTTTAAAACAAATCATTATAGTAAATTGTTTTTTTTTTTCATATTTCTTTTGTCTATACAATTTAGTATTAGCCGTAGGATTTTTGAGTAAAGATCAAACAGTTTAGTCTGTCCTAACCATTTGTTTGAATTAGTTGTAAGCTGCTTATATTGTTTAGAATATAAAAACTATTCTTATTATATACATACATACATATTATTGCAATGCAACAGTTTTTTGCTTTGTTTTCGAAACAAATAAAGAAAAAATCTGTAACAAAATCTTACCTCGTATATTATACAATATTTATATTCATTAAGTATTGTTTGCAAAGAAGAGAAAAGATTTTGTTAGTTTTCATTAGTTTTGTGACATTTTCTGATGATAATACTGAATACAGTCTTATATTTAGTTACATAGCCTTTATATTCAAAAACACAAAGCTTAGGGTTTCCACTCACTACCAGGTGGCGCTGCAGAGAAGCAACTTCTGCCCCGTTTAACCGACTGTCATGAAAATCAGTATGATGACATCAATGAGCATATCATACAAACCTTTTCCGTGAAATAATACATATATATACTATATACTAATTTTCATAAGAATCGCACCAGTAGTTTTGGTTTTTGGTTTCAAATATTTTAAAGAATTGTATGCAAAGAAGAATTGTAAAAGTCCTGTTTTGAATTGGTTTTGTGACATTTTCTGATGACAATACTTAGTACAGTCTTATATTATAGCTTTATAGCTTTTATGTTCAATATCGTCTTCGCATTGGCGGGGCATGGAAACGATAAGGTACTGAGGATTTGAGACCATATTTCCTGAACCACTTGACAAACTCATTTATGCATTTAGCTCAACCCTTTCATCATCCTGCCCATAAGTTTTTAAAAGGATTAAGTTCTAAGAACTGAGGACACTACTATTATATTTACAAATAAATATATATATATATATAATCAATGACAAGGCAATCCAAAATTGATAATGTAGTTATTGATAATGACACATTTGATAAGCAATGAAGAGCCATAAATTGCTCTGCTGAATGTCAGCAGATTAGATAGAAAACTAAGCTCCTAATCGTTGGGGGAAATCTTAAAAATAATATTCTTATGGCTTTGGCAATTTGGTCTATAAAAGACAGTTAGTTGAGGTTCACGCGCCATAGTTTTAGCTGACAACAAGATGAACAATTTGCTGGCCATAATCGTTGCGGGTATAGTGCTGCTGGCGGCTGGGGTTTGCCAGGCGGCCCCTAGTCCTAATGGCCGTGTCGTTGGCGGCGTTGATGCCACCAAGGCCCAGTTTCCACATCAAATATCGCTGCGTAATCGTGGCTCGCATAGCTGCGGCGGTTCAATAATCTCCCGTAACTTTGTCATGACGGCGGCACATTGTGTGACCTATGAGACGGCGGATAAGACAGTGGTCGCCTATCCCCCCAGCCAGATGACAGTGCGTGCCGGCACCAATGATCGTTTCGTTGGCGGCGTTCTCGTCCAGGTCGTGGAGATCATCGTGCATGAGAATTATGGTAATTTCCTAAATGATATTGCGCTGTGCCGCGTGGAGACGCCCTTCATCTACTCGGAGAACATTAAGGCAATTGGTTTGCCCAGCAAGGAGACACCAGCCAATGCTGATATTATCATTTCGGGCTGGGGTCGTCTCACCCACGGTGGTGATCTGCCACGTTATCTGCAATGGAATACGCTCCGATCGTTGACGCTGCAGGAATGTCAGGATCGCATTGGCTATGGCTATGCGAATATGTTGTGCCTGATCCATGAGAAGGACAATGGTGCGTGCAATGGTGATTCCGGTGGTCCGGCACACTATAACAATGAAGTTGTTGGCATTGCTGGCTTTGTCTATGGCGGCTGTGGCTCCGCAAATCCCGATGGATATGCACGTGTCTTCTACTTTGTGGACTGGATCAAAAAGCATTCAGATGTCTAAAGCAGGGACTGTAATAATTATAATTTTTATATTGAAAATTGAAAAATAAAAGTTATTTAGCAATTTTTTTAATTTACTTAACCAATAACTCTTATTTTTTGAACCAATAAAAAAAAATTATCAAATAATTGTCAAATTGTAATTTTTTATTTTAATATTGTTGAATAACTCTTATTTTCCAATTTTTATTATAAAAATAAAAATTATTTATCAACTTTTATTTTATCAATCAAAAATAAGAATAAAAATTGAAAATAAAAATTGATCTGAAGTATCTTTTGAGCCGAGCAACAGAGCTCAAATGTCATATATTTACGATCTGCTCTCAAATACCTTTCCATTCCTTCGAGGAAATTCAATTTTTAGTTTTATAATAAAAATTGGAAAATAAGTTATTCAAAAATTTTTAATAAAAAATTGAAATTTAACAATTTGTTAATTTTTTTTTTATTAGGTCAAAAAAATCGGTCTTTATTAATTTTATAGATTGAAAATAAAACTTTATTATTTTTGGATTCCCAGCTAAATAAAAGGTTACTTGGCCTATATTTGGCTTTGATTTTTTCAACCCCATAACTCCTATTTGCGTTCCCTAGTCTAAAGAAAACCACAAATAATATTCAATTGGCTTTAATATATGTATAAATATGTGTATAAACCATTTAAAATACATGGGTGTAAAGATTGCATGATCTCCTTTTGTTAGTATATATTAGTATATAATCTTGAACATAATTAAGGTATTGTTTACAATTGATATTATTTACTAGCATGCTAAATCTCTATGTATAATATTACCAACGGTCATATTCACTCTATATCATCCGTCCATCATTTGACGTCCAGGCTGCGCTGGAACATTTGCCGTGCCAGCGAACGCAATCCCTCGCTGACCAGCGGCACATTGCGTGGAAATTCACATTCACGGGCCGGCAAACCGCATAGCTGACGACGCAAACGTAGATCTTGGCGTGCACTTAAAGCTCGACTGCCCGGACCGCACACATTGCCAACGAGGCGACGCCGTTCGGCGGCGACGCTGCGCAAACCCATTTGAACGCAGGCCAACGGCTCGACGGGATTGCTATTCAAAAGTTCGCTATAATCATGCAACGGTGGCAATTTGCTGACAAACGGTTTAATGTCTTGTTGTTCGGGTTCGGTTTTGATTTGTTGTTCCTGGTGCAGCTGCTGCTGTTGCTTCTCGAGCATGAGCTGATGGCGCGCCTCGTCGAGCATACGTTGGGCATAGTGCTCACCGGCCATGCCAATGCTAATGCCCATATCGAGCAGTACGCGATGCGGCTGCCAGCGTTGTTTGGCCGATGTGATCCGATCCACGCCCTGCAGTGCAGCATGATCCGTTGCCTGTTGACGCGTCTCCGCAATCAAGCCTTGCCAATCAACGCCCAAAGCATCGCCAATGCCTGTCGAAACCGTAAGAGAAATTAGAATCTTGTTAGAATATTTCATACCTGTTAAATTGCGATTACAATTACTTATCAATTTAATTATTTTTGGAAAGTAGTCGTAGTGACTATATAGTTCGCTGGTTAAAATTTATGATTAAATAGTAATTACGGGCACAAAAATTCAAATATAATCGAAAATTATCGCCAATTTTCAAAATAATCAAATATAATCAAAAAAATAAAAATAGTCAAAAATTCATTATTTTTGATTATTTGTGAGTATTTTCCTTCCCTTCTTGACGAATCACAATAATAAAATTTAAATTGCACTTTACATGTTATACCTCAGCTTTGTTGCTGGAATTAATTTGTTATTTTTTAGTGAAAAATAGTCACAAATAGTCAAAAATAATCACATTAATTATTTTTGATTATTTCTCATTATTTTTGATTATTTCAATAATTTGCAATAATTTTAGATTATTTTTGATTTTTTGTAATCGTAATCATTAAAACCAAAAATATTCGTAATGTACGGACTAGTTTAACTTTTCAACTAAAATAATTTAACTACTAATGACTGCAATTAGTAATCACTTCTTAACAGGTATGGTATATTTTGATTGTATGCATACCCTTGTGCCTGGCATCCTCCTCGAGTTCACCGTCGGATATCTCTTCGAAGTCGAGCACCTCGTCAATCTCTTCACTTTTGATGATGGACGGCTGCTGTGGTGTCGGCGTATCCGCCGCTGTTGACGGCGGTGACGACTCTGGATCCTGTTCTGTGGTTTGTGGGTCCAGTTCGCTTTTAACTTGTTCCTCGCTGGGCGACAAGGCATCTGTGGATAGCTCCTGAGTGTTGGCTAATGTCTCCTCATCCAGCTGCAGCTCGCATTTGGGTTTTACCTTGTCCGTTGTGGTATTGAGTATGTCATCATCGCTATCACTGATCTCGCTCAGCTCGCCATTCGTCTTGGGCTCCTGCTTCAGGGACAGACTTTGTTCGGATGATGCCTGCTCTGGGGCACCGCTGCTTGTGCTTAGCTCTGGTGTGCCCACCGAATCCTCGGATGCATCCTCTTGCTTAATGCTGGGCACCTTGCTGACTTGGGCGAGTATGCCTGGATTGGTTGTGGCATTGGCGGCGCTCTGTGCCGCTGCCTTTGCAGCTGCCACCGCAGTGGTTGCAGCTGCCACAGCACTGGCTTGGGCTGCCGCATTAGTTGGCTTCGCTTGCACCGGCGGCGTCTGGATGTTGGACACTGTCACCGTAGTGGCAGCGGCGGCGGCAGCCGGCGGCATATGCTGATGCTTCTTGAGAAAACCACCACCACCACCGCCACCACCACCACCACCATAAGGCATACGCTTGTGAAGGAAGCCACGCGAACTGCCGCCATGATAGCCACCTGGTGGCTGCACGGGCAGCGTCATCAATGGCGGCGGATGTGATCTGTAGCCACGTTCACCATGATCACCACCACCATGATTATGTCCGCCGGGCCCACCGCCACCACCGCCACGTCGAAAGCCACCTCGTCCACCGCCGCCGCCACGCTCGCCACGCGCATGCGGATGATGATGCGGCGAGGCCACTGACTGCACCTGCACCTGCTCCATGCCCGCTCCTCCATTATTCCTTCCAAAGTTCGGTTCATCGCTGTCGCGCCAATCGTTGTTGTTGCTATTGTTGTTGTTGTTGTTGCTGGATTGTTGCTGCTGCTGCTGCCAGGCACGTGGCTTATCGCGCTGATCATGCTCCAGCCAGGCGGGCTCATTCTTGATCACGCTGCCACCACTATCGACGCACTCCTCCCGCTCATCGGCATCCCAATCCGGCTCGGAGGGTGAATGATGTTGTTGTTGTTGCTGCTGCTGCTGCTGTGCGGCTTGGAGCTGGATGCTCGTTGGCTTGGAACGCTTGGATCCGCCGCCGCCAAGGAAACCGCTGGCACGTCCAGGTGTGCCGCTGTTACTGGCACCACCACCAACGCTGCCACCACCACCAGCACCATTATCATCATCCCAGTCACGTTCCCACTCGGCCCGATAATCACCGCGTGACGGCAAACGTTCACGTTCTCTTTCCCGCTCTCGTTCGCGTTCACGCATCATGCGCTCCCGCTCATCGTATAGAACATCCACATCTGCATCCAGTTCACGATAGTCGCGCAGATCTCGTGCCTCCAGCCATGCCTCGCGCTCTCGGGAATAACGCTGCTCCATGTAGGCACGCTTATATGCCCTTGAGGAATCGAAAGAGAATTGCATTTAATTAAAAATAATAAAATAAAATAATTTTTTTTTGGTTACCTTTCGCGTTCCTCCTCGGAGTAGATGTCGCGTGGATCTCGCAGGCGTGCCGAATAGTGTTCGGGTGGCAGGGGGCTAAGCTCACGACGGCGCTGGCCGCCATAGCGACGCATCTCGTCGAGCAGACCATGACGCTCTGCCTCGATAAAGTCCTGTTCCCGCTCGTACACATCCAGATCCCGTTTGTCACGCACATGGCGAACGCCCGGACGCCCCTCGACTGCCTCCAGTGAACGCTCTCGACTACCATATGGCATGGCCATGTCCAGGTCACGAACACTGCCCGAGCCGTACGGCTTTTTGCCGCCGCCGTTGCCGGCAATACCTTCCTCCTCCTCCTGGCGTCGCATCTTTTCGCGAGCCAAACGTTCGCGTTCACGTTGCCGCTCCTGACAGCGGGCCAAGGCCTCGGCACGCTCCTTGTCTCGGGCTGCTTCCCTTGCCGCTTCACGCTCGTTACGCTCACGTTCTCGTTCTCGCTGACGCTGTAGTTTGTGCTCGTGCTGTCGCTGCCGTTCGTGCTCTCGCTCCCGACGCTCCAGTTCCCTGCCGCGCTCGATGCGCTCACGTTCACGCTCTCGCTCGCGTTCACGCTCGAGGGAGGGAGTGCGTCCGCGTGCCCGTGTCTGGATGATGATCTTCTCGCGTGACATTAGTGTATGATGCATGCGGGCGGCAGGCGTACATTGGACTGGACCCAGGCCCAGATTGGCAACAGAACCCGGACCCAGACCCGGACCCGGACTCTTTTGCCGCTTGCCCACCACGTCCTGATGGATGCGTATCTTGGTCGTTGTCGTGGTGCTGGCCAGGCCAGCGATCGGCGATCGACTGTTGCCCAAACGATGATGATCACGCTCTCGATCCCGTTCCCGCTCCCGATGCACGCTGCGCAACTTTTCGCGCTCTCGCTCCCTCTGCTCTTTGCTGGCGGCCCGCAGATGCTTGCGCTCCGCCAGCTTCTTGAGCTTGGCCTGCGTGGCTGGCGATAGAGCGCGATGTCCATGGCCACTTAGAGCCGCTGCCGCCCGCTTTTTCAGTCTGGCCTCCTTTAACTTGCGCTTCAGATGATTGCGCTTAGCAACCAATTTTTTTTGGACATGATCTCTGTCTCTGTCACGATCGCGGTCTCGATCACGCTTATCGCGTTTGCGTCTCTCCTCTCCTCCCGACGACGATGGACTGCCCGCCCTTCGTGAACTCTTCTTCTTGCGATGATGACGATGCTCGACGACTGCGACAGCGACCCGCTGATGCGGATGTGGATGCGGATGCGTGTGCCCATGATGTTCATGCTCGCTATCGGAGCTGCTGTACGAGCTGCTGCCGCTTTCCGTTTCAGTGCTGGAGCTTTCGGTGCTGGAGTGTGTGTGCCGTGACTTCTTGTACCGACGCATTTGCTCCTTGGCCTTTTTTTCCATCTCCATTTAACACACACTCTTTCTCTCTCTCTCTCTTTTACTCGCACAAGTGCAATGCAATCGTTTTCGCGCGTTTTATGTTGTTTATTTGTTGTTGTTTATGTTGTCGTATGTGGCGGCGTCGTTTACTATTAAAATATGTGTAGCAACAATTTATCTGGCTATTTATTTTTCTAAGTTAGATTTGCATTTTATGCAATTTATCGATTATCGATAAGCCAGCCGCCCGCACTATCGGTGCGTTGGCAGTCTGTTGTTACAATTAATTACCGACAGATGGCGTTCAGTTGGCGCGTTCACATATGAACATTTAAAGTTTACCGTTATAGTTTGAAAAGATATATAATAACAATTAGCCTTCATTAAAAATATTTACATTTTGTTGTTTGTTAAATTTTATTGCAGATTTTGGTTGTTAACAAAAACTTGTTTCTTTCGTTTTGCCATGCGAAAGTGGTTTTTGTTTGTGTCACTGTTCACATAAAGCGTGACAGCTGATTTTTGCATATGCCGAAAAATGTACAATAAAATAAAAAAACATTTTAGTGATATTTTGGGGTTCACCATTAAAAAAAACCGAATGTAGGTGAAAGTGTGTCTTCAATTCAATAAACGCCAGTTATGATTCCGCATCCCAAACATTGTCATTATCTATATTCTCAGTATCGTTGTCGTTTGGCGATGTCGATCCATAATACATTTGTCCTTCTTGTTGTTGGCATAAATCGCTATAGCAGTTGTGTTCTTCACTGTGGCCATGGTTGTAACAAAACATGCCGCCACACATGCATTGAACTACATCAATTGCATTCAAATTTATAAAGCATACGTCACAGGGCACCATCGAACCCTCCTCCTCGCGCACTACCGGACCCTCCTCCTCTTCACGCACTACTGGACGCTTTTCCTCAACGTCAAAGTTCGTATCAAAGTGATACACCACTCCGCCAGTATATTTCGATGCAGGTTTCGCAGGAACTATATCCACATCATCGTCGTCCACATCGCTGTCCTCATCGTCGTCATCCAGACCGTTGGACACTTTGTTGCACATTTCATTAATAAACATGCAATTGTGATCAATGCCAATGCGATGCTCCTCACAATATCGACCAGAGCAAACGCATGAGTACTTTGCTGGTGGCCGACTGCAATAGTTGCACACAATGACTGCGTCTAATGCTGCTTCCGATACGATCGTTTCGGCCGTATAGCCCGTATCCAGTGTATTCTCGGGACGATCTGCCGGACCGTCACTGATGCACTCGTGCTTGGCACTGCGACGATGTCTGTAGCAAAAGAAGCCGCCACAGAAACAGGAGAAGCGGGCACGTCGATCATAGCATGCATCGCACATCACATTATCCGGTTCCGGTTCGAGTTGGGCATCAATAGTTGTAGTCCTTTGGTATGGTGCTTCGCTTGATCCCTCACGAGTGTTGCTGAAATTCGCGTTGCAAGCATGATTAACGCTAAAACGATGCATCACACAGTATATGCCGCCACAGTGACAGCTGGAGGCAGATGTTATGAGTACTCTCGTCTGGCACTCAAGGCAACAAACCATTTCGGTTGTTGGCGGTTCGGGCGAACCCTCCATTTCCTCATCCTTTTTCTTATCCTTCTTGGATTTTTTGGCATTGCCATCCTTCTTCTTCTTGGGTTTCTCTGGTTCACTGCATCCAAATTCAGTCTGGAAACGGCAATTGTGTTTGATACAAGGAGCATGCTTCTTACAGTAAGTGCCACCACATGCACAAAAGTAACCGGATGCTGCCACATTGCATGCCTCGCACATCAGCTCGTTCGATACATTTAGATCGTTGAGTTGTGGCGAAGTTGCAGTTTCGAATATATCCTGTATGGGATAGAGGGGCAGACAAATGTGTTCGGTTGTCTTGCGATGCTTCTTGCAGAACTCGCCGCCGCATTGACAATGGTAGCGGGCTGGACGCACATGGCAATGTTGGCAATTGTATTTGTGCGAACGCTTCTGACGTTTATGTGGTCTCAATCCCTCCGAACTGCTGCCATTGTCGAATGGGTCCAGAAGCAAACAATTGTGTTGAGGTTGCTTCAGATGCGCCTTGCAGAAGGTACCGCCACAGGCACATGTGTGTCCGGAACAATGCTTGCTGCATCGATCACAAGTGATTTTATTCACTTTATCCAGATTCTTGGGCTTCGTTCGCTCCTTGTAATCGCAACTGTGATCCAATTGCTTGCGATGACGATGACAATAGAAGCCACCGCAGGCACACTGGTATTTGGGATGTGGTGCATAGCAAAAATCGCAATTGGTTGCGCGCTTCTGTGGCTCATCCGCATCCTCCACTGGCATAGCACGCATTGGCGGCTCATCAACAAGGCCCAGGTAATAGGGCTCAATGAGAGGGCAACGATGATCACGTTGCTCACGATGCCGTATGCAAAAGACACCTTTACAATCACAATGGTAACGCCGTGGTGGCTGATAGCAATGGTCGCATGTATTGAGAGTTGGCTCCGGTATCGGCAACGGCCCCCTAACGAATTCTTCCATGGACTCGTCGCTGCTGCCGGCTTGCGAACTAAACTCCGTCTCGTGTTCGTCAACGCTCTGGCGCCTGCCGCCGCGCATATACAGCACAAAGTCGAATTGGCAATCATGATTAGCGCTATGACGATGGCTGTAGCAATAGGTGCCGCCGCACACACATCTGTGTCCCGTTGTTGCCAACGAGCATTCGTCGCACATGACTAGATTTGTGGCATCAGTGGCTTGCGGCGTCTCGATCTCGGTCTCACCAGTATTCTCGCCAGCATTAGCATCTGTCTCCAGTTCATTGCTATCAACATTTTGCACGTTTTCCATTTTAAATTGCGCTTTTCGATTTTTCTTTTGTTTTTTTTTTTGACAAAATTTTCATTTGTTTTTTGAAAAGTAGCTTAAACTGTAACTATTTTTGCTAACGTGTCCGAACGACTGAGAAATAATGAATAACTATTTCCAGGCCGACAAATATTATATGTTTGTGAACTGTTTGTGACTTGATGCGACAATTTGACAAATATTTATCGAAAGCTGATAGAACAAAACAAAACTAAACACAGCGAAATGAAATGGGGGGAAAATGTTATCGATAACGCAAAGTGTTAATGAAACATTACCGATTATATTTTGTTGTACAACGGCTTAAGGATAACCGAGTATGACGTCATTGCCAATTGCCAAATTAAGGTCAAAAGCCGTGCATCCTATCCAGACCACATCAAATTGGTTCGGATTGGCAGTCACAGCTGCTGCTCGTCATCTGTTTTATGTTAACATACATACATACATACATAAGTCGTATGTATGTATGCATGTGGGCTATAGACGATCAGGCAATTTAGATCATGTGCATATGGAACGCAGCGGCAACATTTTTGTTAGATTCCACACTCGTATTTTTGCTGCTTGCCGCTTGTAAACAACATTTTTAGCTTTTTTTTTTTTAATACCCTTAACCCATGAAAGGGTTAACAAAAGGGTATAATGGTTTGGTGAAAAAGTATGTAACAGACAGAAGGAAGCATAGTATGTTCTTGATCAGGCGATATAACCATGTCCATCTGTATGAACGCCTGAATCTTACAGACTAAAAGAGCTAGAGACTCCAAATTTGGAACTTAGGCTCACCCATGATGAAATAATATGGCAGTCCAAAATTATTGTGAACTATCGATAACTATTCAGGGTCGATAACAAAAAAATAACTTGAATATCAAAATTCTATAAATAAGGTCTTAAGCAATGGATAAAATAATGAACATATAAAAAAATTATAAAAATCGGTTAAGAATCACCGGAAATATTACCGATTAAAATTTTGTCATTACGCAAAAGCGTAAAAAGAGCTGTTTACGTTACGTAACAGCTTAAGGGTATGTCGTAGTCGGGATTTCGCGACTAGAGCCTTCTTACTTGTTTGTGATTTTTGGTTTTTCGGCAATCTTTGCAAATGGCGCAGAAGCCATAAGCTATAACTACCCGCAGCCCCCCCGGCACCACCATCACCATTTACCATCAACGATTATCCACCAACAATTTCAAGTTCACATTGAAAAGCAAATCAAATCGAATTCAATTCGACAGGCAACCGAAACGAGCGCATTTTTAATTGATTGCGTTTAAGTGTATTAAAAATCAAATAGAACTTTAGCAAATCTCCGGCGCGCAAATATGTATATACCATCTGGTTGTGATCATTTCATTTTGGCGGCGCTGTAAAGATTTTTGAAAATGTCCATGCCCCGTGTGCATTTGACATTGAGATAAATGAAGTTTGGCGCAGGTTGAAAATACGACTACTATGCACATATCTCACAGAGAATCGTTTGAATTGAATTTGTGGTACTTCAATATTTAATTTATGGCCTTTTTTTTGGCTTGATTGTAAACTTACTTTTTGTGGCTACAGCTGCTTATTAGATGATTTTGGGGAAGTCATGGGGAAGTTTTGGATAGAAAAACTCTAAAGGAAATCAAATATTTTAAGGAATACTGAAAACGATTATGTAGCGCGTCTTAGGGTTTCAAAAATATCGATAGTAAAGCATAACAATTTTTGCATTCTACAAAATCGAAACCATTTAAAAATATTTGAATCTTTTTTTACGCTTAATCCGTGAAATTGGTAAATAAAGGGTATAATGGTTTTGTTCTCTCCTATACCTTGAGAAGAGAAAATTTGTTTAGAATCATCGATAACACTTCTGGTTTGCGATATATGTACACATGTTGTTGATAACAAAAAAAAAATGAGTTTTAAATTTGTGAATATGATATTTGATAAAATAAATATAAATTCGATCATAATCGTTTAAGGAATAACGAAGATATCGCAGTTTAAAGTTTGGTAGTGAATACTGTACGCGTTACTTAACGGGTGAAGGATATGTCCTAGTCGGTACTTACTCGACCAGAGACTTCTTATTGATTGTGTTCCATCTGGGATTATTGCAGACACATTTTACTATCTAAACAAACGTTTTAATGAAAAATAAAAGCTCAAAAAATGCAAAGTAAATGATTAATAAATACTATTGTAATTTGTCCCCCCACCCATGCTTGATTATTTATATATCGCTATTTTAGTGCAGGATAACCTAAATTGAAGCAAACGGGCCGGCAAGTATAAATCAAATGCTTAAGTACCGCAAATAAAAGATTAATGTCATTTCGGACAGTAATTTGCATGCTTAAGTACTAACAAGTTTATTTTCGAAATTATGAAGTACTTTTAAATTTATGACCATCATTCTCAAAATATACTCGCCATCATACATACATATATCGATATATGTATGTAGCTAGAGATTAATCTGAATGCTTGCAACGAAGCTGAAAAACATTTCTCTCAATCTCATTCAAATTTACAACTATGGCATGGATTCGCAGAGGGGGCAAGCGATTGGTTGAGGTGGATGTCAACTCAACGCCAAATTTGCCGCCATCAACTGACGCCGTCGTCGCCATTGCGTCGTCGTCGCAGTGACAATATCGCACAAATATTTTAATTGCAATTTATTATATTTATTTATTTAGTTTCTTTTTTTTCGGTATGGTTTGGCGTTTGCCCGTCGCATTGGTCGCATCGCATTTAGACTTACCTTAAAAATTATAAGTAAAATTAACAATTTTTAATTGACTCTGAAAATTAAAAACAGCAGAAACATGATGGCAAGCAAAATTTTCATACGATAAATTGCAAAAAAAAAGAAAAATATTAAGTATACCCTGGGTAGAGTATAAAACTTATAAGAGAGTTCATAATAAAACGCATATTATATTTGAATCAAAAATGAAGTTTCTTTGTTTCTAGTAGATTTTAGAATTACCTATCATACATATATATTTACAGGGTATCTAAACAGTTAAAACGAAACCATTTTCAGTTTTTACTTGTTGTCTTTTGGGCATTTTACAGCAATTTGTTGCATTCGACCCACGCGGCACGGCACACAGGCTAACATTTGTTTGTTTTAAATATCATTTTCTTTTCTATTCAAAATTAAAAATCTTTCTTTTTATTTGAGTAGCGGAAGCGTTGACCACATGACACTGTTGCTGTGTCTGGGGCTGCATGTGCATGTTGCAAAGTGTGCCAAAATCATTTTGAAATTGCCAAAATGCACAAATGGAGCGTATGCGCAATATATGTATGTATGCAATGTGTTTTGGGGTCTTCAGCATTCTGGAGCCGCATTAGCATTAGCGACAGGCTTTGACATGCCGAATGGCGATGGCGCCAAATTGCCAAAAGGTATGCAAGCACAGTTCTAATTAATAATAATAATAATAACAGAGCATACAACTATACGTTTCACGAGTCTTTCGCTTGATTTGTTTGGCATTTTTATTATTTGTTTTGATTTTATATGAAAGTTGTTGTTTTGTTGTTGGCAAACGGCAAATCTATCGCATTGGCAACAATTTTGAAGCCAATTTGCTGTCTACGCCACCATTAAAAACAAAATAGTGTAAGGGTGTAAGGAAATGCCATAGTGTAAACAGGAGACTGCTGTCGTCAACGATGTTTTTCAGTCAATTGTCATTATTTGAACAAAATACTAAATAATGCAAAAGATAAACTAATTAAGACACTAATTACTAAAGCGTTGCAAAATAATTAGCTTCTAGATTAGATTTTGATTATTTGAACTATAATTTTCGAGCTATAAAAACTTTATGAAACGTCCCAAAATGTATAAGAAATCCGTCAAAAACTTTGTAAATTTTAAGTCCGATTTATTTTGGGGTTTTTTTTTTTGTCGACTTAGGCGCTATGGTTTTTGGTCACTTTGGCTTCGTTGGGACAATCAAAGGTCACCTCAATACCATTGGGCAGCCAAGATCTGTTCCAGATCTCAACATCGCAAACCTTTGTCTGATCATCGCTATCGATCAGCTCCACATGATACTTCTCCAATGAGCCAGCAACAACCTGAGTGCTTGCCGAGAATAACTTTGAAATGCTACAGAAAACGAAAGTAAATTAGTTTCATTTCGCCAAAAGTTCAAGGTTCGCTTACCGATAATATGGTCCTTCACCAGCGGATAATTTGGTCAACGATTCCTGCAGTGTTGCACGCGCCGAATCGAGCTCCTCTTCGCTGAGTGCACGTGGAGCACCGAAGCCACCAAATCCCTGTGGATTTCCACTGACCAGCACAACAGCGGCCAAGACAAACAATGCTTTTGTAATAAACATCTTTCGCTAAGTTTTCAATAAACAACTAACTAAAATTCAAGCCTTGCGCTTCCATTTATATTGAAGGCATTCGGAACGTTATCAGTTATATATATATGTGTATTATATTTCTTAGTCGTTGACCTAAGGCTTATTTACTTGTATTAACATATAAAGCCTATACACAATAGAATATTAAGCACTAATCTTTGGGAAAGTACAAATACATATATTAAAAATATAATAGTTTAAAGTATAATAAATATTAAATAAATTAAATTTAATTGATAATTGTGAGACAGCATTAAATTGTAATGCCAAAAACATTTCGTATTATTTATTGTTGCTTTTTGTGTTTTTATGTTTCCCGGAAAAAATAAAACATTTCTTATCGACATGTTTTGAGTTCAAAGAGTTGAGTTTATTTAATTGAATTCAAAGTTTCATCTTAAGTTTTTTATGTTTGAATTTATATGAAATCATAAATTATCTTGTTTTGACAACATTTTTAAGCATTTTTTTCATAGTTTCTTTATAAGTTAAACGCTTTTCCTTGGTTAAGAACTCATTCCAAACTTTGAAAACTATGTTTATGAGTTCTTACAAAACCTTCATTAATACATTGAGTTCATCTAAATGCTTCGAGATTTTTATGAGGTTAATGTCTTCCCTTTTTTTTTGACCGAAGAACCGGTCATAAATTGATTAGCTGATGGAGGCTATTGCGCTTCCTGGGCTCGGTCATCTCGCAGTAATTATGTATATATACATAGATCCGATCTGTCAGTTATACAGGGATGACAACGATTAATTGCCGATTGCATTAAGAGAGTGGGTGCAACAGAGGGGGAGAGGGCGTTGGAAATGAAGAGAAAAACAAACATTTTAACACGAATGTCAAATGATTTAAACTTGTCGAGTATGTTTTCTTCACTACCCCCTTCCCCCTCCCCTGCCACGCCACACCCCGTGCTACACTCCATGCGCAACGGCATTTTTTGGCGCAACTCCAGCGACCTGTCAAAATTGCACAAATCCGTATCGTTGGCGTCGCCCGCGTGTGTACAGTGTATCGTATCCACCATACAGCCAATCCGACCAAAGCCAGAGACCAGCCCAATCGTCAACTGTTTGTATTTGGCTTTTTCGCTTTTGGGGTCCCACAAAAGTGCTCTCTAGCATGCATCAATCCATCCATCCATCCAGCAATAGACATCTGCAGCCGTTGCTGTCAACTATGGACTATGTGGCATCTCCCATCCGCCATCCGCACCCGTTAATCTCTGCCAGAGCTCTATGCGCTTAACACTTGTAATCTGTTTTGCCTTTTCGAGTGTGACGATGCCGATGGCGTTGCCCCCAATATACAATACATACATGAGGTGGCGTACTGTGTAGTATTTGGACTATGGGGCAGCGTAGGTGTTCACCTAGCTGCACTTTTCTGCTCTCCCTCTTCCTCTCTTCTAGTGTGTGCGTTGCCCAACTTTTGGCCCATTTGAAAGCGGTTTGCACTTGTTTGGCTCACGACACACTGCATACACCTAGAAAAATAATCAATCATGTTATTAACTTTTGCTTAAAATCGAGAATTTCTGTTGAAAACTTGGCAACTAACGGCATCTATAAGTCCAGTAATATTCGGGAATAGATACATAATAGCTAAATCCATAAATCCAGTCACATTCAGAGTTCTAAAAGATACAAAATAGTTATATGTCGATAAAATTCTTTCAGGTTTTTATGTCATATGCTAAAAACTAAACGTTTAACTGAAAAATTCCTCTTATGATTAGAAGAAAATGCAAGAATTTTTACCAGAAATATGTTTTGATATAACCTTAATACCAAAAACAGCTCCTGACAACAAATAACTCATCATATTCAACCCCAAATGTACTTAAGCACGAAAAAACTAAACAATCTTTCATTATAATATGAATTTTTTGAGTACTTAGCACATGATAAAAACAATTATTAGACCGTTTTGTAAACAAAATCTTTAAACACTTTCAAAACATACTTAAAAGTTGTTTTTGTCAAGTGCATTTGCGAGTAGTATTAGCAGCCATCAAGTCATCAACATCATCATAATCATTATAATCTTGATCATAATCGAAATCAGCATCAGCAGCAGCATCATGATTATCATCAACAATATCAACTGTTGAGAATAAACGATTGCTGGCTCGTCTCGTTCGCGTTCTCGTGAATTGAACGAGCATTTTTCGTGTCTGGTTTTTCGCGCGAAAGAAAATTTTAATTATTTTTTTTTTCGGTTCAACTTTTCACATAAAAATCATGTAAAGCTGGAAAACGGCGACAGTTTGCGAACGGCAGCCGCGAAATACGCGCCAAAGTGAAAAGTCTCAAAAAAATCAAAAAAAGAATCCAACTCCAAACGGGATTAAAAACGAAAGAAACTGAAAACGTTTTTATATATATTTTTTAATTTTTTTGTCTACACCGGTTGACTGTTTTGTGATATCAGTGTATCAGTTATATATACATATATATATATATATATATATATATTGCTATTGCTAGTGTAAAGTTTTATAAACGATTTGAAAATGATTTGCCCGAAACGTACGTCGGAGCTGCTGGATTTGCACTTGGCGCCGTTCAAGGACAAGGATCCCGCCTGGGAGATTGGCGTTTCCAAAATAGCCGGACGTGGCGTCATGGCCACACGTAATCTCAAACGCGGCGAGATCATCTTTCAGGATATGCCACTACTCATCGGCTTGGCGGCCCACGAGGAGGATTCATTGAATTCGTGCAGTGTCTGCATGAAAGTGTTGCCCGATACACGCTTCATGTGCCGCCAAGGCTGTGGTCTGCCCATCTGCAGCTTGTGTGCCAAAAAGAAACAGCACAAAAGCGACTGTGATCTGTTCAAGGCCTGGGGCCCCAATGAGCCGGATGTGGCCAATTCGGTGATCATACGGCTGTTGTGTGTGGCGCGTGCCATCAATTTGACGAAAGATCAACGCGATTTGATCTATTGCCTGCAGGCAAATTTGGATAACAATCATCGCACCGAGGTGCGCAATGCAGCCAAATGCTTTAAGAGCTTTCCCACCGACAAGAAGCTGGTGGAGATCATGAATCGCACCGTTGCCGTTCTGCGCACGAATGGCTTTGACAAGACAACGGATCGCACCACCGACAATCAGGAGTTTAGCTATCGTGCTCTATATCCATTGTTTGGTGTCATGAATCACGATTGCATTCCCAATTCGTACTACACTTTCGAGGAGAAGACAAACAATATGATTGTGCGTGCCGCTGTCGATATTGTTGAGGGCGAGGAGATAACCACAACGTATACGAAACTCTTCACAGGCAACATAGCGCGACATTTGTTCCTCAAAATGAAGAAGGGCTTCACTTGCAAATGTTCACGTTGCTCTGATCCAACGGTAAGTGGTTCTTAACAATATTTCGAAGAGATGTTTTGTGTTTCTTCTGAACTGAGGTTAGATTAGGTTAGAGCGGTGGTAGGATTATGAACCTGGATTGCGTCCAGAGAGCGTAATTCCAGCCAGAAGCCTGTATGTAAAAAATTCTCAGAATTAATTCTCACAATTTTAAAGAAGTTTGTTAATAATTAAGAACCCAGAAACTTATTTCTGGTTTTAAAGAGTCCAGGACAGTCACAAAAGAGATGAAAAACAGTTTCCCTCACTCATTAGAAGGGGATAGTATGGGATCCCACCAGCCTGAGTCCCGTAACGGCTCTGATATAATTTTTTTTCCATTCTCTCAAGCTCGTCATTTCCTTCTCAACTTCTAAACATTTACTCAACAAAACTGCGAATTCTTCTTTAAATCAAAATATTGGCTTGTTATATAGTACCTATGCTATTGATTGAGTGAATGATTGATTGAGACACACATTATTATTAATGGCAACGATTTGATAGTTGATTCAAATTACAGTTGCAAAACAAATTGGCCAACAGTTTTGACTTGATTAAGTGGATTACAAATTTGCAACATTTCAACACACAAAAATTACTGCGCAGCCCACACACACACACGCACACACACACACACAGATAGATCTCTTTCTTTTTGTTCTTGAAGGCATTTTGCTTTACAATCCAATGTGATGACTGATGAAGCAGCTGCATAAACTAATTTCCACTTGTTCAATCCAGCACGAGTACACAAATACTTCTATACTATATGCTAATACTATATGCGCATACATCTGTAAATTGTGTTTGTTTTTGTTTTGGCATATTCAATTCAGAGTTGGGAGCGTGTCGTGTTTTCTATATATATTGTGTATAGCAGATTGAGGTCAGGAAATGAAGGGTTTAAGATTTAAAAGACAAGTATTATGTTGATGGAAAGTGGTGGAAAAATTAAGGTGGGAAGAGAGATTTCATCATCATTTCCTGATTTTATACTCTCGGAACCATCACTAAAATATAATTTTCCTTTTATCGGTTTATAATTAATGAAAATTTCGATAAACATTCGTTATAAAAAAAAAAACAGTCGAACATTTAAGCTCCTTCTGTGTTTGGAAATCGTGGAAGTGTTAAGATTTTGTGAAACATGTTAAAGAACTTCGTTTTCTGAATATTTCTTGGAATAAAAACTAGTAAAAGCTAACTTGTTGCAAGTTTGAAATAAATTGATGATGTATGATATAAAACTAGCATGGGGTTTCCATAGATAATAGATTAATATTTCAATGTTCTCCTATAAAAGGATAGTAATATTTTTGATAAAAAATAAATATAAAAAGTTTTTATGAGATATTTTCTATGAACTAAATACATGGAAAAAAAATTTCACGAAAAAATATTTAACAAAAAAGAATTCGCTAAGCGACCCATCACAAAAAATCAAAGTTCGTTTATGCCACAAATCAATGGAGACAAAAGTAATGAGCAGCGGGGTGGGGTGGGGCAAAATGGGCTGCTAGACCATAAATTTGGCAAATTATTTGAAGAAAAATGGACTCAACGATCTATCAAAGGCCAAAGTGTAGTTGTAGTGTAGTTAGATCCACACGATGCCAAAACAAAGAAAAAAGAGAATTACATTAAGGAAATCCTGTGCCAATCGGATTCCATCCGAAAGCGATTAAACACAACAGCATCAAAAACAGAAACAACAACAACTGCAAAAATATTTCTAAGCATTATTTGGATGCTGGATGCTTATGTTATTGTTATTGTTTTTGTTGGCTTGGCCCATAAATTTGCTACAGCTTCCAGAGGCGCAACAAGTGGCAAATACTGTAAAAACGCGCAACAGCAACAACAACAACAAACATCAGTGCGAGTGTGTGTGTGTGTGTGTGTTTGTGTGTTTATTTTTAACAACGAAAGCAATTCAATTAAATCACAAATAAATATGTACGTTAGATTCCCCCCCCCCCAAAAAAAAAAAAAAGCTTTTAATTCGCGTGAATATTTTGAACATTTCTGCATAGCTCGAATGAATTTTTGTATCTATGAGTTTGTATCTGTATCTAAGCGCCTACATACATATATATACAGCGGCTATATCCGTTAGCGTTGATTTGATTTTGATTTTGATTTCTTGCTGATCTAGAATAGCCAAAATAACCCCCGATACAGCACCACACCCCCCTTCCTGCCTATCAGTTGGATGTCGCGCGTTTTTATGACTTTTAAATTTTTTATTGGCATATTTCATATATATTTTTTGTATGTATATATTGTACATATATAAAACATACATCTTTGATACATGTGTATTTATGGCTAAATAGCTTTTTTCGCTTTCTTGGCCACGGTCAAAACACACACATACATATCGAAACATATGTGGATCGCATCACACTCTCAATCTTTGACATTCGCTCCCCCAGATACATTTACTTACACACAATTTGGTGGCCAATTATATATCTGCTATCAAGTGTTTGAATATCTTCTTAATGATGGCGCTTAAGTACATCAAGGGTGAAGCAGGGGGAATCTCAAGTTCATTTTGGTTGGTTCAGTGAACTTTTGACATTATTTATTAGCTATTTGTAAAGGGAGGCAAAGCAGCAAAGGCAAACAAAAACAAACTAAAATATCTATATAGTATATATTGTTTATAAATATTTATAACAGAGTTCCTGTCTGATTGTTGTAATTGGCGAGGGATTTAGGGCTAAGGCTATATGTTGCTAGGAATGTGAATTGCCAAAAAAAAGCCTTGAAAATCTGGGAGATTCACAAAGTGCTTCAACAAGCTTAAAAATATATATAGTTCGAAAAAAAAATTCAATTCTTCGTGGTCTTGTCAGTATATTTCAATATATATTAAATATTACTTGCATTATTTTCATGCAGTCCTCAAAGATGATTAATATTATGTCTTAAAAGAAATCAAACTTTAAAATTAAATCTCAAATTTGGAGCCTTAATATCTTCAAGATCGACAAACAGACAATAGTAGTAGTATAGTATTACGCCTTTTAAGTAAGTTTCCTCTATAATCTGTATTTCCTTCACACTTTTGTTTACTTGATCGCGACATGAAGAAATGTTTTTGGCGTTAAACACAATTTTATGTGGATTTTGATTTAGTGGAAAAGTCTTTTCGGAAAAGCAATAAAAAATCACGACAAAATTATTTTGTTTACCATCCGCACAGGCTGAAAATCATTTTTAATGATCAACCCAAAAAGCTGTAAAGGAATTTTTTCGCAATTTTTAATAAAGATATGGTTTTGACATCTAGAATTGCATTTAACAACTTTAAGATACGTTTTTTGCTACAAGAAAAGATTCTGTTGGTTTAATAAAATCCAAAACAATGGTTATATCTTTGTGATAATTCAGTTGAATATAATTTAGAGATTGAATTGATTAATTTATTACGGTCGTACTTATTGCTGAAAAATTTATTGCTAGCAAATTAGCGCAAATATTTAAGAATCTTGAAAAACTGAAAACAAATTGGAATTATAGCAAAAAAACGATGACGCCTCTTAACCTTGGCTAACCGAAGGGGGCACAAATCGAGCTAAAACGGCTTCGCTACCGATCTATTCTTCCATACAAACTCAATCATAAGGCAGACCGTGTCATTTATCTACTTGTATGTGTCACATAATTTATGATCTGCATATATACAATCGTTCATCTATATATATATATATTGTATATTTATAGAGTAGGAGGAATGTTAGAAATGCTTTTTAATGCTAAGAATACTGAACTGTCTTTGATCTTAATCTTGTATGTATGTTTTTTTGCAGGAGAAAGGTGCCTACATATCGGGTCTTTACTGTCGTGACACCAACTGCAGCGGCTTGGTAGTGCCAGAGATCACTGGACTACCGCATCCCAATTGGAATTGTCTCGAGTGCAAGCAAAAGTCCACACATGCCCAAATGATGAAATCCCAAGATTTTGCCAGCGGCGCCATCAATGCCAAGGTCAATTCGAATTCGCTGCGCACCCTGGTCCACTATCTAAATGAGAAGAGCGACAGTTTCATACCCAGCACAAATTATGTGGTGATCGATGCCAAGATGTCGGTGCTGCAGCGTCTGAACCAGGGCCGTGAGGATTGCAATGAGGATTTGGTGTCGAGCACGCGTCTGCGCTACAGTCGCGACATCACACAGGTCATGGACAAGCTGGGCTTGGGTGATTCACTGCTGCGCACCCAGCTGGAGCAGCAGCTGCGCCGGGAGGAGGAGCGGCGTGCCAAGAAGCAACTGGAGCTGGCCGAGAAGCAGCGCAAACAGGCTGAACTCGAGCAGAAGGCGGCCGAGGCTGACAAGCTTTTGGCAACGCTGGCATTGAGTGAGGGCGCCGCAGCTGTGCCAGATGCTGCTCCGACTCCGGCAGCAGCAGAGCAGGCCTAAAACTTCAACGGGGGAAGATGTAATGCATGAATGCTCTCCCCGCCCTTCTCTAGATCTTTTGACTATCTTCTTCTTCTTCTACTCTGAACTCTTTCTTATATTTTTTTCTTCGTGTATCAAACCCAAACATAATTGTATTTGTATTTATTTATTGATAATCAATTAAAATATATATATATATATATATATTTATATGTATATCTGTGTATCTGTACTTTTCTCTTTTTCTATCTTTTTATACCCTTAGCTCAAGCTCGCTTAAGTCCGATGCCGTACAAGTTTGACATAAGTTATTGATATTTTTTCTGGTTTTTATATAAACATGTTATCGACATAACAGTAACAGTACAAGTTTACTTTGAGTTATCGATAAATTTTCCGGTTTTCAATAAGCACATGTTATCGATAACAACAAAAGCTTAAAATTCTAAAAATGAGTTTCAAAACTATGAATAAAATAATGAACATTTAAAAAAAAATTTGATAAAAATCGGTTAAGAAATACCGGAAATATCTCGGATTAAATTTAGCCCACACAAACGTAACGGGTTTAGGGTATGTTTTAGTCAGGATTCCCCGAATAAAGCCTTTTGACTTGTTGCAAACTAAATTTAGCTGGCAAATATTCAAAATAGTAAGCCTTCGATGGCAATTTTTCTTAAAAATTTGTTCATGGGGCTTTAGTGTCGATTTGTCAAAACGTTTTCTAATCCCCCGAATGTCAGCAAAAATGTTGTTTTTTATTATTATTATTATTATTGGTGTGAGTATTATTTTGTGTTATATGGCTTGCAACATTTTTTGTTTTATATGCCATAAAAGTTGCACAGGCCGTTAAAGTTGGCGGCCGCATCTATTTTCGGGATTTTGCCGGTCAAAAGAAGGCAGCCAAAAGCATATAAATATGTATATGTATATATATACATTGTATTGCATACAAAAACAATGTTTTTACTCGCGAACAAACTTAAATACTATAAGTTGTTTTTGCTTGTAATTATTATTTTTGTGTTGCGCCATTTTAAATATTTATTTTGCATGACTTAATTGCTCATTAAATCGAAATTTTGCCGAAACAAATTTTGCGTTGTTGCAAGTTGCAAACATTTCTATATATTTTAAAGAACATGCTCATTTGTTCAACTTATAGATTCTATATAGACTGAAAACATAAAATGTCATAATATATGGCAAAAGATATTCAAAATGTTTGTGGGCATAAGATATATATAATCATATCAAAATCAGCTAAATACTCAAATCAACTGTCATAAATATTTGCTATAACAAAACCAACAACAATAATCATAGTCAGAGAGAGCGCGAAAGAATCTCGTAAATAAAACTATAATAAAAATTGCAATAAATTATGCCACATATATATGAGAGTTTGACGATTCACATAATATGCACGAGCATGCAAATACATACATACAAATATGTTATAGACATACAGATTCAGATAAATATATGTATCTTTAGGCATCTCTCTAATCGCATATAGATATTTTCATCATCATCATTAGCATCAAGCGATCATCAGTGTGAGAGTTTTTCAATTTGGCAAAGTGAATTCTTTGAGGCAAGCGTGTCGCAGTGCCCCACCCCGCCCCGTTACGCCCACTTTGCGAACTAATCACAAATTGCTTTTAGCCACTACAACAAACGTGGCACAAAACGAACCGAGGGTAAGGAACTCTTTCACATTCCGTTAATTAATTGCACGCATTTTCTTTCAAACATATTTTAAATATTTTGCAATCGTATAAGAAAACTTTAAGAGATTTAAAAACCAGCGAAGAAGACACTAGTCGAGACATCCTGACTAGGGGATACCCTTAGCCCAACACCAAAAAAACGTGGTGGACAAAAACTAAACAAATCTTTTAATACCAATAACTTCTTCAAAATTCTTCCGATTTTCAAGTGCAATGCTCCAAAAGTTAAGGTTCAAGCTCTAAAATAATAAATCTAGAAATAAGAATTTTTCGCGATTTACATCCCGAAAATTTGTGACCGAAAACCGAGTTGGGAATTAGACAAATCTTTCAAAACTCATAACTTTCTCAATGCAATACCTTAAAGGTCTAGGATCAAGATCTAGATTAATACTTAATTTAAATCTAGAAAATCGATTTTTACTCGTTTTTACTCCACGGACGCTAAGTCGACATGGCTGTTGATGCTGATCAAGAAAATATACACTCAATAGGGTCGGAAGATATACCATATATAAATTTTTGCAGGTAAGATACTTTAATAATAGTATATTAAATTAAGTAAAATTACAAAAACAAATTCTTGTTCCCGTTCCCGTTTCTGTTTATTTGAACTGTAAGCCTAACAAATAGCCATTTTGTTGTTGCCAAAAAATAATAAATGGCGCCACACGAACACAATCATTGCATTCACATAAAGTGCTGTACTGTACAAATGAGTTAAACGTTAGGATCAGTGCCTGAAAACTTATTTGCTGGGACAGACAACATTTGCTGACTGTCACACCTAATCCTAGACAATGTGTGACAAGGGTGATCGCCGGCGCCTGCTAAACGCGCGTCTAAAAGTGTCGCCATCAATTCAATGGCCATTTAAATTTTCTGCTTGGCAAATGGCAAGTGAAATTTAACAAAAGTCTATTGCAATATTTTTGAGTACAATATTTGGCAGAGGATTTTACTATGCATAGTTAAAATATAAGCGTAGTCTTTTTTAAGAACTCTATCGTTATAAAATGTAAGGCAGGACTATCCCAATTTATTAAAATAATTTATTAATTTGTTATACGCAAAATGTGAAAATTTCCTCTTTAATTATTCCGCCTACAACTAGCTTAATGGTTGGTGTCTTTGCTTAGCTTTCTGCGCAAAGCTTTATACATACATATGTGTATGTGGAGAAAAACGTGCGATCAAAGCTGCACACGAAAAACACACCCAATGCAAATAGTAATCTATATGTATATTTTGCCAATAGTCTGTGCGGGTGTGTCTGTGTGTGTGCGCAGATAACCGAACATACAACGGCAACGGCAAACGACGACGACGACGACGACGCGTCGCCATCAGATGGTTTTTAAAACATTGAATTCTGACAGCAAAAATCATTTGGAATTGTGCGTTTCCAGTGTGAAGACCGATTTCTGTTTTCCGTTACAAACGAAATAGAAGCGTGCAAAAAGCCACAAATTAAACTTGATTTACTTTATTTCCCCACCTATATTTTTTTTAAGTGCCAATGTGTGTGTGCGTGTGAGAGACGAGAAAATCAACTAAGAAAACCAAAACCAACAGCGCAAAAAATAAGGTTTGTTTTGGAAAAACTACACAACAACTATTATACGCAGTGTGTACATAGAGTTAAACAGACAACGCCCCAAAAATAATGGTTAAAAGCCAAACATTGTATTAGAACCGGGTCTATAAGTTTGGCAGTAATAATCGTATTGACATTTGTATAATAATCGCATTAGCATATATATATTGTGATATTTGTGGTTCGCAATCGAGAACTATAAACGAAAATGAAACTGGAAATACATATGTACATATATGTATGTATATATTTGAGCTGATAATAAGCGTATTGTAATGTCCGGAATTAAATATTTCTATAGACAAAAAAGGGCGAAACACGTCTGTTCAGAATGAGCTTAGCCTAATACATAAGTGGCATATACTTATACATACATATATACGTTCTTATACACACACAACAGTCTAAATGCCATAAGTTTTAGCACAAACACACACAGCACCTGGGGCGGGCCTCGAAAATGATATATATATTACTATATGTATAGGTGTTGCTGTTGTTATTGAGATCAAGATCGAAAGGGAAAAAGCTTTTTTTTGATGTGATAATAAAACATAAATATGGTTCGCTTTGCACAGTGTTCACTGTACCTAATCAGTGAAGACCGGCCCCTGGCGACCTCTAATTGAATTGATTTACATTGATGAACAATAACAAATTGTTTTCCCTCTAACTTGCGACACGTGGAAGATAATGAATGAACAATAATTGTAACAATTTGAGCTCTCGCTCTCAATAAAAAATTGAATGTTGCATAAAAAAAAAACAAGAATTCGTGGAAAGAACAGAACCGATAAGCCGGCATTATAGATAGATAAGTTTCTTGGAAACATATTCTAAATACATATATGTTGAACATTTCATGACCTATGCCAAAGTCATGATATAATATCCATCCAAACAAATTACTTACTGCAGCAAATATATATAAAGTTCCTTTTTGTTTTGCCAAGTGTAATGACGTCGAATCCAATCAAAGATTTGCTATCGGCATCATTAGTTTTGAGTTTTCAATTTCAATCCGTTCTCGGGAACCCTATTCACATAGAATAAGACAAATAAGTTGTTATGCTTTAAATAATTACGTGGCACAGACATACTTAACCTTGACTGATAATGATAATACCTACCATAAACATATGTACATATATGTATATATGTTTATAGTTCTAGCACGTAGTGCTATATATATACGACAACAATTGGTTGGCAAGCGGCGCGGCTCCTCAGGGCTGTTGTTAGTTAACATGCTAATCTCTCGAGTGGTTCGGCATCAGACCACCCGCCCGCCTTGATAAGAAGACGCAGAGGCACACCAGCAGGCAGTTCTAAGACTATATACACAATCTTATCTCGAGCATTTATGAAAATTATGATTATTTTTGCATTTTCAGTACTTAAAACATACATACCGAAGTGTGAAGTATTTTAGAAAGAAAGATCCAAATCCAAATCGATCATCAAGATGAGTCCACCGGCTATGTTAAGCAAAGATACTCCCGATATTGAGGTAGGTCGCAAGCATGATACAATCAACAAGGTAATGTCATGCGAGAAAGCGCCCTCTATAGTTAAGTACCAATCGTCAGTCGCAAAGTGCTCGCACTTACAGAGGCAAGAGAGTAAAATAACATAGCGGTCTCTGTCGCACTCACACGGTCATATACACTGGTACTGGCTTTCTCGCATGACACTACCTTGTTGATTGTATCTAGGGAAAAAGGGAAGGAAATTTTTAACACATTGTATTTTGTTGCCTTGCAGGATCTGTTGGCATTGAATCCACGCGTCAAGACGCAGTGCAGCGTTGTGCCCACCAAGCAGACCAAGGAGAACAAGAAACATTGGAAACGCAATGCCGATCATATGGCCGTGCCATGCACAACGCTATCCAATAACTTTGAGGATATCAAGCATACGACGCTGTCCGAGCGTGGTGCACTCGAGGAGGCAGCACGTTGCTTGAAGTGTGCGGATGCACCATGCCAGAAGTCGTGTCCCACGCAACTGGATATCAAGAGCTTCATCACGAGCATTGCCAACAAGAATTTTTATGGTGCTGCCAAGGCGATCTTCTCGGACAATCCATTGGGCCTGACCTGTGGCATGGTTTGCCCCACATCTGATCTGTGCGTCGGTGGCTGCAATCTGCAAGCATCGGAGGCGGGTCCCATCAACATTGGTGGTCTGCAGCAGTTTGCCACCGAGGTGTTCCAGCAAATGGGCGTACATCAGCGGCGTTCACCTGCATTGAAGCCATTGGCACAGCCGAACAAGAAGATTGCACTGTTGGGCGGCGGACCGGCGTCTTTGTCGTGTGCCACATTTTTAGGCCGTTTGGGCTACAATGATATTACCATTTATGAGCGTCGCAGCTATTTGGGTGGCTTGAGTGCCGCTGAGATACCGCAATATCGGTTGCCCATCGATGTGGTTAACTTTGAGATCGATCTTGTCAAGGATTTGGGCGTTAAGTTTGAATTGAATCGTTCGCTCAGCACCAAGGATTTGACCGTTAACGTAAGTCACTAAACGTAAAAAATATTTATGTTACACATCAAACAAATAAGAAACACGCAAGAGTGCGTTTTTGGAGACTGCGCAAAAGCGAGAGCGAGCCTCTGGAGAGTGCGCATTTGGAGAGTTTTGGCAAGCAGCTGAAATGCTTTGGCTGCAAATTAAACGCGAAACTTTGCCAAATGCATTTTGCAAAACGACTTTTAAAACTACAACTAATAAACTTGCACTTATTTAATTATATATAAATTAACACAACTTTAGCAACTTTACACCAATTTGAATGGCTTCAAGAAAGGCGTATTTAACAAGGTGGCAGCAGCCTTGGCTTCAAGCTAAAACTGCGGCCGATAACTAATTTCTCTTTCGCGCTCTTTTGAGCGTCTCTTTGTTATTGCTATTCGCGTTGTGTACATTTGACCAGTGTTGCCAAATCCGCTTTTTTCCCGTCAAATCTGGCTTTTTTGGAAGTCCGATTGCGGAAAAATTTTGGTAATTATGCAGTTTGGTTACTTTTCCGAAAAATGGCAAAATTTTTTTTTTTTTTTATAGGCACCTTCGATTGGTTGCCGCTAATGATATTCCATTGGGGAGGCTTGAATATTTCCCATAATTTATTCTTCCATGAGTTTAAGTGGGGTTTTGAAAGTCTATCATCCGAATATTCGTTGATTTTGAAGAACTTGCTAGGGAGTAGGGGGGTGAACAGAGCTTTAAAATTTGGGTTTGTTTGGATATTTTAAAAAGGAGCCTCCAGAAATCAATGCCATTGGATAGCTGCTTCCGGAATTTTCATTGCAAGTTTCGCAATATCCCGTGCTGCAATCAACATCCAGTGGCGTTTGAACATTTCTTTGCCAATCTTTGGTTTAAGCATGGGCGTTCTTAATGTCTTTGATAAGTTTTTACAGGCATTTTAAACTTTCAATACGTTCGTTATTGGGTGTGGCTCACGCCACTGCTATTGGCCCGAGTATTTTAAGGTATAACTCTACGACATCTGTTACGGCCCTGTAATTTAAAAGATTTATAACAGCCTATGTCAGTCAAGGAAAAAAATTTTTTTTTTATTATAAAAAACGTCATGCGCCTGCATGAGAAACCTCCTTTTCTATCATTCACTAGGTGATAAAAAACTCCAAAAAAAAAATCAGCCCCGAAAATTGCTGGTGCCAGCGATAGTAAATATTTACCCATTTTCGTTTACCTTTACTCCCGCGAGCCAAATTTTTTGAAAACAATGCTGGTGTGTTAGGCAGTGAATGTGTGATGTGTGTTCCGTGTGTGTATAGCCAACCCTTCATTTTTCCCCTCTCCCTCAGTGAGAGGGAAGCAGTTTTTCCTTTCCATAAATGACACGAATATACACGAATATTTTTCCAGTAAGTGGCTAGAACACGAATGAAGCTTTATGAAATTATATTTTTCAAATTACTCCCAATAACTCATTTGGCGTTTATGGGAAATTTCAAGCCTCCCCCATGGAATAAAACTTACTTTTATCTATGATGCAATCAACAGATTCATGTAGAAAAAAAAATTCCAGTCCATCTTTTCGGAAAAGTAACCAAACTGCATAAGAATTTTTAATCCAAATCCAGTACTTATTTGTTTCTTTTTTTATATCTATTACATATGCATATCAAATCGCTTAAGTTAAATTTTCTCTAAACAGCGGGCAGCGGGAACTCTAAGATTTTTTTTTTTAAAAAAAATAATTTGCTTTTTTCCGCATCTTTTTCTACTGAGCAATAATATTTCAGCGATTATTCGTATGTCGAGTTGTTCAGTTCAGTTGTTGTAGTTGAATAAAAACGAAATACATAGTTCATTAGATAAATTTTTTAATATAAATAAATTAATTTTTTTTATAAAATTAAAGCTTAAAATTTTACTGGGCTGCGACTGAAATTTATGTCATTGACTTGTTTTTCAGTAATCGGTTTTTTCTTGAACAGCGTTGGGGGGGTTAAATTTCAGTTTTTTTTTGGATCTTCCCAATAAAAACAGCTGTTCATTTGACTAAAAATAATTATTTACCATTTGATTGCAGGGCTTGCTGTCTAGTGGACACGATGCAGTTTTTGTTGGCATCGGTCTGCCCGAGCCCAAGTTGGAGCCCATGTTCGCAGGCCTAGACACCCAGTCGGGCTTCTATACATCCAAGAACTTTTTGCCCATGGTCTCGGATGGCTCCAAGCCCGGTCTATGCGCATGCAAATCCGCACAGTCGCTGCCCAAGCTGTATGGCAATGTCATCGTTTTGGGTGCGGGCGATACGGCCTTCGATTGCGCCACATCCGCATTGCGTTGTGGAGCACGTCGTGTCTTTGTTGTCTTCCGTAAGGGCTCAACCGGTATTCGTGCTGTGCCCGAAGAGGTTGAACTGGCGCGTGAGGAGCGCTGCGAACTGATGCCATACCTGAGTCCACGCAAAGTGATCGTCAAGGATGGCCAAATCACTGCCATGGAGTTCTGTCGTACCGAGCAGAACGAACAGGATGAATGGGTGGAGGATGAGGAGCAATTGGTGCGTCTCAAGGCAAACTTTGTTATCTCCGCTTTTGGCTCTGGACTCCAAGATGAGGATGTCAAGCAAGCACTCACCCCTCTGACCTTCAACCGTGGTTTGCCTGTGGTCGATCGCACAACGATGCAGAGTAGTGTGCCCCAGGTCTTCCTGGGCGGTGATCTGGCCGGCGTGGCCAACACCACTGTGGAGTCCGTCAACGATGGCAAAGTGGCTGCCTGGAGCATCCATTGCCAGTTGCAGGGTCTGCCCCTGGACACACCCGCTGCACTGCCTCTCTTCCACACAGACATTGACAATGTGGACATATCCGTGGAGATGTGTGGTTTGAAATTTGAGAATCCCTTTGGCTTGGCCTCGGCACCGCCGACCACCAGTGCTGCCATGATCCGTCGCGCCTTCGAGCAGGGATGGGGCTTTGTGGTCACCAAAACCTTTGGTCTAGACAAGGATATGGTGACGAATGTATCACCACGTATTGTACGTGGCACCACATCCGGCTATAAGTATGGACCCCAGCAGGGCTGCTTCCTCAACATCGAGCTCATCTCGGAGAAGCGTGCCGAGTACTGGCTGCGCTCCATTGGTGAACTGAAGCGTGATTTTCCCGAGAAGATCATCATTGCCAGCATTATGTGCAGCTACAACGAGGCCGACTGGACAGAGCTGGCCACCAAGGCGGAAGCGTCCGGTGCCGATGCCCTCGAGCTCAATCTCTCCTGTCCCCATGGCATGGGCGAGAGCGGCATGGGTTTGGCCTGTGGCCAGGAACCCAAACTGGTCGAAGATATATCGCGTTGGGTGCGCAAAGCGGTCAAGGTGCCCTTCTTCATCAAGCTGACGCCCAACATTACGGATATTGTATCGATTGCCCGGGCAGCACAGCTTGGCGGTGCCGATGGCGGATCCGCCATCAATACGGTTCAGGGTTTGATGAGTTTGAAGGCAGATGCCACGGCCTGGCCCGCAGTGGGTAAGGAGCAGCGCACCACATATGGTGGCGTCTCCGGCAATGCGACGCGTCCCATGGCATTGCGTGCCGTTTCCGAGATTGCCAAGAAGTTGCCCGGTTTTGCCATTTTGGGCATTGGCGGCATCGATTCCGGCGAAGTGGCACTGCAATTCCTGCAGGCCGGCGCCACGGTCTTGCAGATCTGCTCCTCCGTACAGAATCAGGACTTTACGTTGATTGAGGACTACTGCACCAGTTTGAAGACGCTGCTCTATTTGAAGGCCAATCCGCCGCCAGTGAATGGCGCCTTCTGGGATGGACAGTCGCCGCCAACACCCGTGCATCAAAAGGGCAAACCTGTTGTCCATTTGACCGGGAGTGGCAATCAAACTTTGGGCTTCTTTGGTCCCTATCAGCAGCAGCGCGATATTAAGCTGGCCGATCTACGGCGCAAGGAGGGCGCCTTTTGGGATGCCCAACAGCAGGCAATTGCTGCTGCAGCCACCAGCTCCAACAATACTATCGTCAAGCTGGCACCCAGTGTCAGTGACGTCATCGGTGCAGCATTGCCCATGATTGGTGCCTATAAGAGCCTCGACAACAAACAACAAAAGGTGGCACTAATCAATGATGTAAGTCGGAATCCTAATACCAAATAAATAAAATAAATAAATCCTAAAATCTATCATCATCTTCATACAGGATATGTGCATCAATTGCGGCAAGTGCTATATGACGTGTGCTGATTCTGGCTATCAGGCAATTGAATTTGATAAGGATACCCATTTGCCACATGTCAATGATGACTGTACCGGCTGCACGCTCTGCGTTTCCGTTTGTCCCATCATCGATTGCATTCGGTAAGCGTTAATGTGATCTCGAATTTTTACAGTTGATAACTTGTTTTCTTGCAGCATGGAGGACAAGCAAATCCCGCACGTAATCAAGCGCGGTTTGGAGGACAAGGACAAGACGTTCTACACGCACGCACTAAGCCCAAGTCAATAATACACATAATACTTTTATATACATTTTCTATGTTTTTATATAAATTAAAAATAAAAAAGAAGCAATAATAATAAACAAATAAGCAAAAGAAAATAAACGAATTGTTTATTAATTTAAATTTAAGATTAATTTCCCCGCCCATGCTTATCGATAGGCATTTTAAAATGTATCGGCACTCAGAGCAAACGTTAACAAATTCTGTGCCTCGCTGTAAATGGCAAAACAAACAGCTGTTTTCCATTATTATTATTTTGGATTTTTGTATCGACGGCCGTGAGACTTTTGGCTGATGGCCACCGCAACGCAATCTCCATCCAAATCGAACACCACCATAGATGCCAACAATGGATTGCTGTCTGCAACCGTGGTGGCCGGTCTCAAGAATCTGGGCACAACACTAACACCATCCATAAGTAAAACTCTCATTGCCAACTCACTAAAATTGACACTCCATCCAGATGCAAGTATGCAGCCTTCTGTTAATAATCAAATGTCATGTGAATAGTTTATTGAAATTGTGCGCTTTATAGTTATAGCGCCAGTGCCCGAAATATATGCCACAAATGCAGCCAGCGCCAAACAAAGCGAATATGCTGTCGTCACACTCTATGCGGTGGCCACAAAACACAGTTGGGACAGTGGGACGCTGCGCCAACAACTGGAGTTTCTTGGTCTACACACGAGTGCCGTCGATGAACTGACACGTGTGTACGAGGACAATCGCAAGGAGCTAGTTCTGCGACAACTGCAGCTGGGCCACAATTTTCCACATGTCACCGACATTCAATGGCGCATTGTGTGCGATGCCAAATCATCAACATCAGATTCCAGCAGCGGCATTCCACATTTTCACATCAATTTGGGCCATTATCGCCAAAGCAGCGGCGAACGCATCACCGTTGTGGAGTTTATGGCCAATGTCGAAGAACTGCAATCGCTCATCAATCGCCTCAAGGACATTGAACGGCACTGCAAGCAGGTGGCAATTGCATAGTAGGATGGCAAAGATATCTACATGGGTGGGTGCCCTGTATCCTGGTCGAAAACGTCGTCGATATTCCAAATTCTTAGTGCTTCGAAACTGATATTAGTATGTTTGCCAAAAGGGCTCTCGGATCACAGAACAAAATGTGAATGAAAAATCAGTTCAATTTTTATTTATATGTACATTCAACATATACTACATATACATATGTACATATACGTTTGTGTGTAATTTTATTTGCAGTGTACTACAAACTTATGCAGCTGTAAAATGTTGTTTTGCACTCAAACAAAAACTCGACAGTTAACACAGTTGTCAATCACTAAACGCCTACGTCTTTACGACTTTGTCTTTCATTTATGGTAAATTTTTTTTTTTACCATTTGCCATCGCATTGTGTTCTATTATTATTGGTATATATAATTAGTGACAGTTGAAAAAATATTGTACTAGGGAGAAATTGCGCAGATACGTTTGTTCAGTTTGTCATTGTCACAGCGGTATTTGTTCGGCTCTCAACTTGAATTCGGCGGGCGCCAGCATCTCCACCAGCAGGCCATAGTTATTGGGTGCTGTACAGAATATGGTGCCCGAGAAGCAATGTTTGTCATTCTCCTCGGGTGCAATGAGGACGCAGTCATTGTAGCTGGATAGATTCATGTTGACGCCACGAAAGCGTGAATCCTGTTTGTATAGTATGGAACCGTCTCTGGGTAAAAAGTATGGTCGTCCACTGAATGGATTCAAGAAGTCCGCCCAATAGCCCAAAGATAGCAAACGATCACTTATTTCTCTGGCAGCCAAGACAAACTGTAAAAGAATAAGATGCAAGTTAGACACAATGTGGGTTTTTTTGGGTAAAGTTAGCTTATTTGCCTTGGCAGCTCCCTGTTCAATGTCGCCCTCGTAGCTGAGTGTGAGCAGCGTTATGGCATAGTCCTTCTGACCGATGGCGCGTACTGGGAACAGCTCGAATATGGAGTCGCGTATCAGCATTGGACACGGACAGCAGGCAAACTCTAGACGTGATTTGTCACTGTTTGGTTCCCGGAAGAAATTGACTAGATGAGCCAGTGGCTCCATTAGACCCACGGTGGATGTGTCACCCTGCCACGCCGGACCAGTCGCATTTGGCAAATAGAAACGATTGTGACGCTTCGACGTCAACTCCCAGTTGGGTTCGCTGTCCAGGCTATTGAGATCGTCATCATCGACGTTGCGAGACTTGGTCACAATCTTGAAGGGTTCGCCCGCATCCGAGCGTTTGGAGTAGGATGCTTGGCAGCCACCGCAAAGGGCTTGAAGCGATTTAGGATTTAAAAGATGCTTTGACGTACTATTTGGCTGCAGCAGGCAGCGTCCGAGTAAACGGCTCATCGTACGCGACATTATATCACAAGCTCTGCAAAAGCAAACGCGCAATTATTCGCCAATCTGATCAACAACACTGTGCAGATGCATACATATATATACGATATTAAATATATGTATATACTCACTGGCAGTAATCGAAATGTGCAGAAAAAACGGTGCGAAAAACTGTGAACGGCTATTTAATTTTTTTTACGTTTAATTTTGTGTATGATTTGAAATTTTTTAATCTAATGTCGAAAGCTATTTTATCATCTGTTTTTGCTTTTTTTCTTTACCTATATTTTTGTTAGCGTTGCGTTGCCTGTCGATTGTTTTGATTGAGACAAAAAGCTGATGACTACAAAGTTGCCGAATTTTCAAAAAAAAAAAAGCACAAAAAAAAAAATACCGATAACATAAACATATAAAGCTCGATGGCGCAAAACAGACCAATATTTGAAAGGTATTTATTGGGGTTTTCTTAATGCATAACTTATGGTGCTTGTTATATTTTTCAATACATTTAATGGATTTTGCGATATTTCTGTAACAACTGTAACTAGTTTGCTTTTTATTTTTTACTAGCCGGTAAAGCAATTTTTTTTCGATCGTCTTGTTAGCCACCTTAAAATTAAAAGCACAACTCTTAATATCTTTCCTACAATTTGAATTTGTTCCAATCAAGAAAAAACCGCCAGCTGTTCTTAAAAAAAATACTAAAGTCTGATCGAAATGCAACCATGTCACTGCTGCATACAATTTGTGTTCTCGTCCCACGCACACACACCCATACATGCTTAGTTTAATGTGTAGGCATTTCGACTGTAAAGGAATTCAACTTCATTTTAAGTTCGTACCCAACTTAACGTGGCTGAAATTTGCGTTGGCAGCCAACTTAGCGCACAAAACAGCTGTTTGTGTGGTGAAAACGATTCGGCGATACTGTTTCACATTCGTAAAATGGCGTCGGAGGTAGCGGTTGAACAACAAGACCAAGAATTTGTAAGTGTACAAACAAAGAATTGTTGAACCAATTGGATACATATGTATATATAGATATATATGTTAGTTACTAAATGACACACGCCCTAAAATAGTGCAAAATTTTGGGTGTAAATGCAACAGGGCAACAATGAACCGTAAAAATTGCTTGCGTGTTTTAAACTGTGCGTGTGCGTGCGCGTTATTTCTGTGTGTGTGTGTGGGTGTGCATGCACTTGTGTGAGTGTTTATGATGGTGTATTGGATCTTGAGTGTGTTGCAATGTGTAGTGTGTTGTGTTCCATCAAAATCTGTTGCAGTATTTGGCACTTGCAAATGAGTTCGGCTTCTTTATGCACATGTATGTGTGTGTGTGTGTGTACATTTTTTTTTAAAGCCATGCCTGTTTGTTGTGTATGTTTTTGTGTGGGGGATATGCTAGCACGTGCTATTAACAAATAAAAAACAACAACCCCAGCATAGTGGCAGCCGTACGGCGCAATCGGAACAAATTCCTATACATTGGCTCTCTTATGCTATCGGTGTTATCACACAATAACAACAACTCAACCCAAAAAGGAAATAACAACAACCACTGGAATGGACGAATGAAAGTTTACAAGTGTTTGTGTGTGTGTTATTGAGAGTTAGTGCTGTGCTAGCAAGCTGTTGCTCTCTCTCTTTCTCTCGACCACCGCTATTATCGCTGTTAATTTCTTGTGCTGCTCCGCTCGTGTTGCATTTAGTAGGGAAAGTGATTTCCGTTCGCTGCTCTTGTTGTTCTTGTTGCTGTGGTTGTTGTTGTGGCTACTGCTGCAATTCAAAGTGCCTGTTGAACTGTATGCTGCGATCGCAAAACTAGTTTACAGTTAGGCAAAAAAAAAAAACAAGAAAAGAGAGTGCAAATATACAAAGATCTCTGTGCTCTTTGCCTTGTTTGTGCTTTGTCTCTCTCCCTCTCATTCACTCTCTCGCTGTCTGCCCAAGTTCAGACTTCCGCCAGCTGACGCAAAGTTCATTGTTTGTTTAATCACTCGCTTACAGTGCAGACGTGCAGTGGCGCCATCTAGCAGTAATTCATTTGTAACAGGATCGCACAAAATGGTCTGGGGTGGGGAATTAGTGAGGTGGTGAATTGGGCTGACCTTGCACGAAGCTGCTTGAAATTCCAACGCGCACACAAAATTCAAACGCTAAAGCACACGTGCGACCACACACAACCCACAATCCATACCCATACTGCACCTTACCTGGACCAGAACCACCCACATCTGTAGGTGTTTGTGCTTGTCTATATATATGTGTGTTTTTGTGTGTGTGTGTTATTGATGCGCATTTTGTTTATTTATCATGTACTTACTTCTGTTCCAATGAAGTGCCGTTCGTTTGAATCATTATGTTTTGTTGCCCGATTTCCAAGTAAAATTCTTTGCAATTTTCCACTTATTTGGCCAATTTTTGGCTTCGCGTGCATTTCATTCATTTCATTTCGTTTGCCAATTTGTAAGTCTTTGCCCGTCTCTATACCCTTTAAAGAAAGCTGCATAATATATAAAACAAACTATCTTACATTTTTTAAAATTTAGGATTCCTTTGTATTAGAGATGGGCGTCGGGATCGGGATTTTCGGGAATCCCGCGGGTCCCGAAAAAACTATCGGATCGGGCGGGATGGGAACGATTCTAAAAATCCGGAAGTGGGATTGGTCGATCCAATTCCCCGGGTCCCGGAACCTGTCGGGACCCAAAATTGTCGGGACCCAAACAAAATGTACTCGATGAAGTTATGTTTTATCAATTACCGATTGTTTTGTAGGACACGAATATCGAATGCAATAATGGGGCTTTGTATTTTTTTATTACGATTGGTCTCTTCCATAATTGCTGCAGCTTGGCGTGTCAAATTTTGATTAACTGCCAAAAATAAATGTTTATTAGATTGATTTAGAAGATTGGATTTTGAATTTTGGAGAATGAATGATTTGCCATTGTTGTAAATGCTGTCGAGGCAGTGCTTAATATACCAACATAACCAGGTTTTTCTACCTCTGTGAATTTTGGAAGAAGACGACGGGTTTTATGAGAAATTTTGAAAATATTGTTTTTAAATAAAATTTAAATTTAATTAAATTATATTTAAAATATATATACTATATATATATATCACACATATTTGAAAATAAAATTTCGGGAAATATCGGGACCCGCGGATGACCCAAAATTTGTCGGCAATCGGGATGGGAAACGCATTAATATACGGTGTAGCTTTGTATACAAGTTTTCTTTGAAACTGTTAACATTCGAGTTACAAAATTTAAAAAAAAAGTTCTTTGAGTTTATTTTAGTTGATTTAATTGTTAAATCCATAATAAAGAACTGTCATATAATATTTGAAATGCCTTTTTTCAAACAATCTTGTGCTGCAATTATTTTCGTGCACTCAAAGGGGCTGAATGTCCTTGAATATACGGGTTTTAATTAGTTATTCGGAATGAACTATTCCGTATAAAAGTAATTTGCTTATTAAATGACATTACCTGGAATCGTAGATGACAGGAAAGTTGTGTGTTTTATGCGAATACCAGGTATTTTGACATGAAATATAGATGAATTCGCAGAATCATTAAATATTTGATGTTCTCTCTCTCTCTCTGTCTAACTTAATTGGCATTTGAAAGGCCAAATAATGAAACAATGCAATCAAGTGGAAATTAATATATACCTGCATATTCTCATATTGATGTGATTTCACTAGAAATGTAATTACATATGATGTGTGTATGTTTTGTTGGCATGTTTGTTGCAATGTTGCATGTTTATTAGAGCTCAATATGCATAAATCAAATTGCTCACAAAATGAGGCAGACGGCATCACGGCCCCCCTTTACATTTGATTTCGTGGTGAGTTGGGTGACGTACTCAGAAAACCAGAACAAAAAACTAGTGAAAAATATATATCGATATTTGCACAAAAAACTCAACTCTTTCACATATTTGTTTATTTAACGGAACTTATTAAAATTTGTCCAACTGGGTATTTATTTTCGCAGCTTACTCTTTGGTTTAAACTTTAAAGTGCTTCTTACAACAGAGAACGCCAGTGTGTGCAGCTATGATATATTAGTTGACTCTTGCATTTGTTTTGTTATTGCTGTTGTTGTTGTTGTTGCTATCCTTGTGCACGAACTCTGAACCCTCGATGCGAAGGCAGCCACTAAAAGTACAATAACCTTTTTGGCAACCAGTCTGACTGAAGGGGGGCTGTGTGGGGGCGAACAGGAAGGCTGCTTGCATTGGTTGTTGAATACTCTTCTTTCGTTTTTTTTTTTTAGCCTGTTGCTGACGGACTGACTGGTTTCCTCATTTGCGTTGATTAAGCCGCTCACAGATAACAACAATAACTTTTATGACAAAAAAATATATATGTATACACAAAATGCGATGTGCAGCAAAATATATATACATATGTGTATGTATGTATGTCTACATGTATGTGTGTGCAGTTGAAAATAGGTCAGCACGCTGCGGCCGTCGCTATCACTAACAAGCACAAACATACACACACACAGCATGGCAATATAGCAACAACAAAGCGAAAGCCCAACAATATGGAACAGTAAACCCCTATTTTACATCCCTTCCCCAAACCGAAAAATGCAAAAGACCCACTTTGAGTCTCCCTCCCCCTCGCTGTCGCTGTCTGCGGGGCTGCGCTATAGCCCTGTGCTTCCCTACACAATTCGGGCCCCAATCACCGGGGGCCCCTCAATGCTTAGTCACTCGCTGCCAAAAGTAAAACAACGAATGCCAAAATGCCCTGCAAATATTATACACTTTGTTTAGGGTATTGACACCTTAATCAAAATTCGCATTTATACATTTTTTATAAACATGATCAGATGATTAATGAGAAAGTGCATCGAAAGCTTATAAGCATACATTGTATATGAACATGAGAACAAAAAGCTGATAAATATAAACATTTGTCAGCCGTTCTTGAACATTTTTCCTATCAAAATCAGCTGATTGCATTCCATTGAATGTTAGTTACATAGAAACGTAATACACTCCAACATTCATGTATCAATTTCTGTTTTCAGGAATCTGCGATTTAATGCGAAGAATTTTTCCTATTGCAATGTTTTTCCTCGGAAAAATTTGTTACATGAGAGCTCGACTAGTTGTATATATTACAATTCGTTGTATTTGCAAAGTTTAGAAGAAAAAATTGTGTTAGAAAAAACTTTAAGCTAAGCTTTAAAATGCTATAAAAGTCAAAAAGTATAGATATTTATTTAAATATTTTTTTTATGACGTCTCATTTGCTTTAATATAGTGAATGGACTTTTGTTGGTGCAGCGATTTACCAAAATAAAGTATGAAAATGGCACAAAAATGAAACCATTTTTTAAAATGTATAAAAGTGTACTCTATATTTTTTATCTACCCATCTCTTTCTTTCACTCTTTTTCCATTGCAACATTTAGACAATGCACAATGCCTTACTTTCAAGCTGTTTATTTATAGAACTTTTGCACAACTATACGTGAATAATATATATGAATCTACTTTGCAATATCATCAACATTAATATGTATGATAAGCGATTAATTTGTTGCTTTTTGCGCCTTACTAAACGATTTAATGGTATATATTTGTATATACAGTGGAGCTTCGGTTAAGGAACGCCCGGAATAACGATTATTTCCCACTTTTTTTTTTTTGGGGAACCAAAGGTGAAAACCTTAAATGCATGTACAAATCAGGGGAAACCTCGAATAGACATTATAATGCTGTCCAGTGTGACCGTTTTAGCACATGTTGGCATTATTTTGCATGCAATTAAAACAAAGGTTCGTTAAACGAAGTTTCACTGTATATATTTTAAGACAGTGTGATTATACAGATACAGTTGTTCTTACATAAAACGAAGTTTTTCCTTTAAACAACATACAAAATCTATTCTCTATAGACAAATTTTCTTAAAACGAAGTTTTTTGTGTTTCCCCTTAAGATTCGTTATATGTAAGTTTAACTGTTGAATTTTTCTATTCTTAACAAACTTTTGAATCTTTTATGCTTTGTAAGCACTTTCCATTAGTTAGTTGTTGTTGTTCTGTATTGTTGTGTTATAGTTATTTGTCCAATTAAAAACACACTGCACTCTGCATAATTGGGTCATTGCACAAATGGCAATCGATAAATCGTGTCCTAGGGGAGCTGGAACTGCATTTTTGTATTTGTATTGTATTTTCCTCGTTTAGTACATTTTGATTTTCATTCATTTTGTTCAATGCATAATTGACCAAGTGTCCATTTAAAGAAGCAATCAAATTTTTGCTAGCCAATGTTTGTTGTTATATTTTTATGCTTTGTTGTTGTTGCTTGGTTGGTTCGGTTGTTTGGATTATTTATTCCAATCACAGGTTGTTGAACTCGCCACATGTGACCGACCGGCCGAGTGGCGGCTCGAGGCTCTCAGACTTCGAGACTCTCGTGTAGGCTGCTTCTGCTTCTGCTTTTTGCTTTTTCCGACTTGCTGCCTGCCGCTGCTGCTGCTGTAGCTGCTTCCGCAACGCTTTCTTCTTCTGTATGGGCGCTTTATCGCCGTTGCTTAAGCTGCTGCTAATACCCTGTACATATTTAACGGAAAGGGCATAGTGAACCAATCAATGCAATACGCAATTTTTCTTAGTTCATTTGAGCTAAAGTCAAATGCAGCCTTTAAGCTGGAACTGGTTCAAGAGAGTTTTGAATATTCGAACTTTTTCGTTCCAGGGCAACAACTAGTTGAAACCCTGTTTGACTCGCAAACGAACAACGAATTTTTTGTATTTGTTTTGTTTTGTTTTCATCTTCTTTAGTTCGGTTCGCCTGCGTTCTTAAAGCTTTCAGCTGTTGTTGTTGCTGTTGTTGGTATTTCTAACAGTGGTCTGAGCAGCGTCAGCAGCAGCGGAAATTAAACGTCAGACAAAAGCGATGCTGCTTGCTTGTTGTTGTCATATCTCATCTCTCTCTTTCGCTCTCGCTTTACATTGTTGCGTGCTCAAGTCTTGGTTTTGCAATATTGCAGGGAATATAGTGCTTTGGGGGTCAGTGTAGTAGTAGTAGTAGTCAGTAGGCGACAAACGTGTCCATCCATACACATCCCTCAACTTCAATCATATGTTGTGGGCAGGCGCTTTCCCAATGCCACATTGTCAAGCCAAAATGAAGTTGAAAGAACTCTTCAATAGAGCGTTGATAATATCGCTGGACAGGCCTTTGCTTGTTGCCTCCAACATCATCATCATCATCATCATTGTTGTTGTTGCTGTTATTACTATTTTTTTTTAACTCAGCCTTTTTGATTGGTTTGACCGATTTACATTGTGAAAAGAAATGAGTATTTCTTTTTTATTATTATTATTTTTATTTTTTTATATTTTGTTTCTTTCGTTTTCGGTGTGTCTAACTTCACAAGCACACACACACACACACACACACACACATACACACATAGAGAGAAGAGCTTTTATTTGCGTCTTTTGCCCTACATTGGTCCACCATTCAGTGGAACTATTTTGTATTTTGTACTTTTTTTTTTTTTTTTTTTGCCATTTCTGATAATTAAAAAAGCAACATTTGCCTCTTTTGCTGGTTGATGCTGATATTGCAACTATTGTTGTTACTTTTGCTCTGCTTTTTTGTGGTCTATAAGCTGGCAGATTGCCCAAAAGTCTTTTTGTGTGCTGTGCTTCTTCCAAGTTAATTAAGATTTGAAATGTTCTTGTTGGAAAATAATTGAAGAACGACTCAACGCTTAATGGAACATTAATTACTTTTACTCTCTAATGGGATGTGTGCGATCTTTCAAGTGCTTTTATGTAATTAAAAACAAAACAAAGCAAACAGATCCTCAATTAAACCCAAATTAAAGAACTTAAATCATTCAACGGTGAATCAAACATAAATGCTTCTTCTTGCCACTGTTAAACTTTCTAACATGTCACCTCCTGGTGAATTTTGCACACAACTCACCCCAAAATTGAGAGAGAAGCTTTGTGAGTGTGTAATGTAAGTTACAGTTACTTGCATAATGCTTGATCTGAAAAACGTTTTTGCTGTGGTCACGTTTTTTTTTTTTTTGGCGCAACAGCATTTGGCCAGAAGAAGAAATGTCACATCATTGTTGTACTAGTTACCAATGTTGCCACTTGCGTAACCGATGCGATCAAAATGGAGGCCCACTAATCCCATTCGGATCACTTTCTAAGCGGGTCGAGGCTGCGGTCGGGGGGGCAACAGCGACAGCTGATGAAACTTGTTTGGGACAAGAAATGTATTTTGTTTATAATTTATAAACATACACACATATGTATATATTTGTATATAATTTATGGTGTTTTCATTTTGATGCGGATTTTAAATAAAAGAAAGAAAGTTTTTAACTTGGCTTTATGTACGCCATAAGCATTAGCTTTTGCGTGGTGTCAATGTCACGCCCGCCATTTGATTTAAATGATCGACACATCATGATAATGGCAATAATAATGGCAACAATAATCATGCGCAAATGATAGAAAACCAAATCCAAATCAACAACGCATCGAACCACACCAGAGACCAGAGACAGACAGACTCAAATCGGCGGGTGAAATTTTTTCTCTCCGCCAAAGAGACAACTACAAAATGTCGGCGAAATTTCTGAACACTTTCATAAGAAGTCATAAAAGCGTCTCAAGAGGTGAGAAGAGTGTAAGCGCAAAGAGCCATAAAGCTTAAGTAAATACATGTACATAAATCAAATTAAGTACAAAAGCTGCTCAGCGAGGCGTGTGTGTGTGCTTTAACATTTGACACGCCGCCAAAATGTGTGCACTTCATTTAGTTTTAATTATGCTATGCGAATATAGTAAAAGTGTTAGAAATTTCGAAAACATTAACAGCGGCACACTGTTAGCTTAACAGGCATCATTTATCCTTCATCTCACGCTCAGTGTCTATCACTGTTGGCTACTCTCTCTCTCTCTCTCTGGGCTAGCTGACATTGAACTGTGTCAGTGGCAGCAGCAGCAGCAATAACAAAAAGCGTGTAATGGGCCGGGCTGCTGCGTCTGCGTACGCTCTTTCTGCTGCTGCTGCTCTGTTTTGCGTTGCGTTGCGCTGCGCTGTTGACTTTGCCTGCCCGTTTTGTTGTTTGTTGTTTTGTGTGTGCTTTGCTGCCTGCCAACTGCTGCTGGCTCCATCAGTCGTCGTCGTCGTCGCAGACGCGTCGCGTTGTTCATCTTGTCTCGTTTTGCTGTTGCCTGATCAACGCGCTTCGCCTGCTTTTTATTTTATTTGTTTGTTTTTTGTTCCTTGTACCTTGCTGTCGTCTTTGTGTTACGAAAAAGCCAAGAGCCACAAAAGAAAATATTAACAAGAATTTATTGAACATTTACGAAGTTGTTCAATAATTTGTTCAAGTTAATGGGCCTTTTGGATAATGTGTAGTGTTTAATGTGAATACTGTGTATAAGATTGTGATCAACAAAATATAAAAAACACAAAACATGGATAAACAAGGAGCTGACTGCGATTACGCTTATGCCAACTGTCATCGACGTCTCTTCCTCTGCATAGCAAAGGTGCTTACGCTCTCCTTAACATATTGCTCTCATTTCTTAATGTTGTGTACTCCTCCCACTCAATATAAATTTTGGGCTAGCATTTAATCTCTCTCTCTGTTATACAAACGCCTACTCTCATGTCTATAATTTAACATAAATGGACTTTCTCAAGTTTTGCCTGCCTGCCTGCCCTGGCTGCGGTTATTGTGTGCAATATCTGTGGAAACCCTAACCCTCTCCCATTCTTATAACCACCTCACTCTCAGCTTGACAGCCACCTGTGGTGCTTGTCAGTTGCTCTCTCAGTTTGACGTTGACTTTAGATTGTCTTGCTCTTTGCTTGCACCCATCACTTTCAGTTGCAGCTACCGCCGCCTGTTGTGCCTTGCGCTGCTGCTGTTGTTGTTATTGTTGTTGAATGCGCTATTTATAGACGCGCTTCATTAGTTTTTATTGCTTTATCTTTTACCTTTACCTTTGCCTTTACCTTTAGCTTTAGCTTTAGCTCAACTCATCTCAGCTGTCAGATGCAAACCTGCCGTTGACTTTTGTTACTTCTTGCTCTTGCTTTTTCTCAGTCTATTCTTCTTAAGAACTATGCTTATGCGTGTGTGTGTGTGTATACGTTTTTAAAGCTTGAGAAAGCTTTGTTGATTGCCAAACAGCTAAGTTTGTTTATTTACATACAAGATGTACCATTTTTGTATGTCTTAGTTCTTAAAGAATGAGATAAAAAAAAAATCGTATTTTAAGATCATTAAGTAGATAGTTCAGCCAAGACAATAAAGCTTCTTTATAGCAATGGGTTCGTGAAGTAAATGCTTTATAGAATGAATTCAAGATAGAAAGTGGTTTAAATACCACTTTTTATTCAAATACATACTTCAACCAGGTGGCAACACTCGGTAGCAACCGTAAACTTTGTTTTGTTGCTTCTCTTTCTTTCGATTGCCATCAGCGAGCAGCCGAGCATAAACAGTTAGTTTTGCCAGAGTTCTTGGACGTGAAGTTGGCTGCGCTTCAGTCGTCAACCTCTGATTGCATTTATCACGTTTTTAAATGGTTTTTGGCAATCTGCTTAAGCTTTTGCTTACAACTTGATTCACTTAAACGGCAGTATGTTGTTGTTTTTTTTTTTCTCTTTTCACGCATCCATCCATTTTTTCGTACAGCTGGGGAAGTAAATAGTAAGATGGACAACATCTCAATTGGCACGCAAATTGCATTTTGCCATTTCCCATTGCAATAGTTTTGAGTTTATAATCTCTACGCCTCGCCGCGACTCGTCTCCTCCCTTTCTCCTTCTCCTTTCCGCTTAATCTACACGCGACTGCGCACCGGAAGCACATTAAATGTGCTTTCATTTTGTGATTTAAAGCTATGCGAAAGTGTGACCCTCCCCCCACTCCCCCTCTTTGCCTTCCATGCCTCCCACAACTGTTGGCCATGCTACGCACAGAATTGCGACCGGCGTCCATTTCCGCTTGTTTGTTGCCGTTGTGGAAACTGTGGCAAATGGCCGACAAAGTTCTGGCTGCGTTCCGATCCGGATGTATCGTCGCTGTGTTCGCTGGTGTCAAATGCGACCAATCTGTCCATGATATCCTGCAATTCCGTGCCATTGCATTTTGCATACAGCTGATAAGAACATAACGGAGAAGAAGAACAAGAAAAGAAGCTTCAGAATTGAAAGTTTCATTCATGTTTTGAGTAATAACTTAAGAGGTTTCTTGCTCAGCATTTAATTATCGTTTTAATCATTACAAATGTTCTATTCTCCGATTATTCGCTTAGCTCACAATCTAAATTGAATGCTGACTTTATTTATTTTCGCATTTGCAATCGTCATCATCATCATCATCATCATGTTAAACGTTTTGTTTCTGATTAATTTCAAATGGCGAAACGTGCGATCATAATAAACTGATCTAGCTAAACTGATTAGATGACGCCGGAACTGAATTTACACGATTCAAGCGTTCTTTTACAATGATCACAAACTCGAACTACACTGACAAAAATAAAATCATTTGAAAGTTTGATTAAAGATTTCAATGCAGTTCTATTATATAGTAGTAGTGAATACAATATTTTCGCGATGTTGAATTTCACAATCGAATTAGTTTTTATGAAGCAATGGCAATTTTTTACATAAAACTTCATCGATTTGGTCAGAAATTTTTAACATGAAAATCGATCAAAAATCGCTTTCCTAGATTTAAATGCAGTATTAATTATTATATTATATTATTATATTATATTAAATTATTAATACAAGACTTTTAAGGTATTGCATACGAAAATCGGGTAAAATTTGAGGAAGTTATGGCAATCGAAAGTTTTCTCCACCTCTATTTTCGATTTTTTACACAAAATTTTGAAGATGAAAATCGATAAAAAAAATTAGGTTTTTAGATTTAAATGCAGTATTAAAGTAGACCTCAATACAAATTTTTGAGGCATTGTATTTAAAAATCGGATAAATTTTAACAAAGTTATAGATTTTCAAAGTTTTCTTCAACTCCCCAGTCGATTTATTTATCACAAATTTTTGATGCGTTTCTGGATTTAAATGCAGTTTTATTTAAGAGGTCAAATTTAAAGTTTAAACCTTAAAGGTATTGCATTTGAGAATCGGTTGATTCTGATTGATTGGTTTTGACAAAGTTATGTAAACCGAAATTTTTCTCCAACTCCCAAATCGATTTCTTGTGCCAACATTTTGCAATGAGTTTGGGATATTTCCTGATCGGAACTTCTCGACTTGAGCTTCAAATCCCTTTTGAACTCTCATCGTTCTTTCTTTGTAGTATTTCATATAACTGTGATTATGGTGGCAACCCTGGCTTTGAATCGGAATAGCATTAAACAACGGCTGCAAAACTGTCGTGCAACAAACTCAATTCAAGAAGCATTATTATTGTGTTCAACTTCTTGCCGTTGCCGTTGCTTCTTCTATCTTTGTATCTTTGTATCTTTTATGCCATATCGTGCATGCTTTAAAGCGGTTTTACAGTTTATACATAGAATGTATCTTGTTGTTGTTGTTGCTGTTACTTTGCATGCGCAGTTATGAGTGCTTTGTAAAGAAACAACGTTTCACTTGTTGCTCTATTAACTCGCTTCAAAGAGCTAATGGCCAATAATTTAAGGCACCGCACGTTCCGCCAGCCAATTCGACGTCGCAACCGGAAATGCTGTTCTCTTAACACACACACACACACACACACACACACAACCTTTTGTCTATGTGTGTGTATGTGTGTTGAAGCAATGTTCGCTTAATTGACGAAACAATCTTCTACTCAACAACAACAACAACAGCAACAACAACATTTATTTTGTTTACATGCACATGAAGAATATATATTGTTAAACAATTTGGCCTTTAAATGTTTATCTATTTTGTAACATGTAGAGCAAGCAAACAATTTTAAATACATTTATTTACTTAAAAATAAATAAAAATTCACTTCTATTTTGTAGCCAGCTTTTGTTTATATTAAGCAATTCTGCGCAAAAGTTCATTTTTGGTATTGTTTTAAAGCTAAATTAAAAGCAAAAAACCTTTAAACTCTTTTTATCAAGCTTTAAGCGTTATTAACAAGGTTCATTTCGAACACTTCGCTAATTTTTTGGTACCATTTTGATACAAATAATCGCATTTTCAAAAGCAGATGCCGGTCTGTACTATGGCTCTGACATATCGATTTGTCGATAGTCGATAGGCATTAGTACCGAGGTGTGGAACATGGAACAATGAGCTTACCTTGTTAATTACGCTATAGTTTCTAGGGTTGAAAATCGAAAAAAATAAATATTATCGATAACTTTTTTAAGCACAGCTTTAAGATCTATATCTTTCGGTTTTAGGCTTCAAACGCCTAACTTATTTTTCATAAACTTCAAATAAGTTATATGCTTTGTGGCTTAGTCACATGTTGGCACCGTTGATAAGCCCCTTTTGTTGTTGCTTGGTTTAGGGCGCAGAAAAGTGAAAGCTGAAAAGTGAACAACAAAAAAACAAACAAACACAAAAAAAAAAACACGCGACAACACAGCTTGAAGTTGTTGACTCAAATTAGAGGCAGCCTCGTTAATAACAACTGACCTGGTCTCAGCATGACACACACAGATGTACAGTGAAGCTTGCATATAGCGAATCTGAAGGGGACACAACAAAACATAGGGAAAATTTGTTATCGGGAAAAGTTTTTGAACGGAATGAAAACCGCAAAGTTCTGGAAGAAGAAAAAGTTTGTTATATGGAGATGTGATACAAATACAGTGAACGCTCTACGAGCTGACAGCTTCCGCAGAAGGACACCTTTCCCGCCGGCGGAACCGTGCGGAACTATGGGCTGACCATAGGAGTTTTCACTGTATGCTAAACGAATGTTCGAAGCTCGACTGTATATGGCGTCATGGTCTTGTTCGGATTAAAGTTTTTTGGACTTCACCAAGCTTTAACCCAAAGAAGACCTTAGTTGTCAGAATCTTCAGTTAAGATTCTACTTTTAAGGGTATTCGAACTTTAAGCAACAGTAAATCTTTATGTAAAGAAAGAGTATGCAATCTTCGGCAAGTTGACTTGACACAACTTAAACTTTCTAGCTTTAAGATTCATATGTCATTCATCGTTTTATCATCTTGCCTTACCCACAAAACAGATGATATTGCTGCTGCTGTGGCGGCGGCAGAGGCGACGGCTGCTGCTGTTACTACAGCCTGAGGCACTGTTGATAATATAATGATTTCGTGGAAACAATGGGCAACCACAAATGAAATTAAAAAAAGGTGACGCACTCGCTATCATCGAGGCCTGTCACAACCAAAAAAAATTATCGCCCTTGCCCAAAAGCGGCATCTCTTTACACTCAGCGAAAACTTTGCTATTGGCAATTAAATATTCCTTCAAGACTAACGTAATTCTCTTAAAGACAGTTACACTTCAGTTAAAGTGTTGTTTATCATAATACTTGGAAACTTATTTCATCAGAGAGAAAAATCTTTTTCTCGTTCTTTCTTCGAAAAATCACGTTAATGCAACTCAGATACGTCATTTCCTGACGAACACTTTGAAAAATTACCACAAATTATAAACTTCAAAAACTTTTTTGGCCAAAATTGAGTTAAATTCTTAATTTCTAAAATTTAAAAAAAAATAACATTAAATTAAAATTTTTTTGATAATTTCGATGAATTTTTCTCAAAACTTGATCATAAAACACATAACTTATCCATCTAATAAGAAGAACAGGTGTTGCTTATGACAGGTGCTAATATTTCTTGCAGTGCATTAGGTGTTGCTGTATTGTAATGTGTATTTGATGACGACACTAATGCTCTTACCTCCTGTGCGCTGCGACGTCGACTTCGACAGCGACAGCGACTGCGACTGCAACGGTGACATATTGAAGACGAGAGACGACGAGAAACGGTATGACTCAAATTGTTGGTATGCCAGTGCGTCCGTTGGTAGTAGAACCGTTGACCCAGTCGGAGCGGCGCATGCGTTGTTGATGTTGGCTTCTAAGAATTTGTCAATGCTCCAAACCAAGCGATCCGAAGTTCGCCTCTCTACCGCTCTCTTTGCGTTCGTTCGCTTGGCCGTTCGTTAGCCGCTCGTGGTCTACCCCCAATGCAATTCAGTTCAATAAAGTTCGTTAACATGAATCGTCGGCTCGACGGCGGCGTCAGCAGCGGCGTCACCAGTTGCTAGTCATCACAATCGTTAACGTCGCAGTCGCTGTTGACGTTAACAGCGGCAGCGCTCGATATCAGCATATGCCTTTGTGTTTTAATGTTGTTGTTATTGTTATTGCGCTTCGCTGGCAGATCGACTGCGTTTTTTTTGTGTGTTCGTTGTGTTCAGTGTTTCAGTAATGAAAGAAACTTTGAAGGCGTCGTGTCGCGAACTTTCAAGTGTCGCCAACTGCATATATCGCTAAGCCGTTATTAAGCTTGCCCTGTGATTCCCTTCTATCTATTTTTGTTGTTGTGTGTGCGAGTGTGAGTGTGTGTGTGCAAAAATGGTGCATCTATATCAACGTCGTCGCAATCGCGAACAGGTGGGTGCTATCATCAGATTAAACGATAAGGTCACACTTAAATCCCTTTTGCGAAAAACCAAAAGGGCGAGAGAACGCCAACGCACGCGCGCGCTGTCGCGCTTATCGCATGCGAAATATCTAATTACGTTGGGAGGGAAAAAACGAATGCATGAATGAAACAAAAAAAATACCGAAATGAATAGAAAAGTATAAAATGAATGGGCAATGACAGGTATTTTTTGATGTTGTTGTTGTCATTGTGAAATGGGGTTGCATTGAGGGGATTATGCCCACACTGCAACACCATTAACAAGCTCAAATTTAGTTTTTGCTGCTGCACTTCAATTCACAAACAATTCAATTCGAAGAAATTTTTATTCGCAATGAAAAGCACTGAAGCAACTAAATCCCAATTAAAATCGGATTTGTTGCGCTTGTTGTGTCCGTAACTCGACATTTACTCGGTATTATACCCCATGTTTTTTTGTTTCTGTTTTTGTTTTTTGTATGCTTTTTGCAGAAAATGGCTGCACTCGACACTCGGATACAAAATTCGCAGAATTCTTTTTTTGCCCATTTGTGTTAAAATTTTGCTGAAAATCTCATTAAACAAAGGTGGTTTAATAACGTAACGCAACCAACCCAAAAGGCCACCCACATGCCGTATGCCTCAAACATATGCAAACAACCTACACACATGTTCGTATGTGTGTGTGTGTTTGTATAACCCAATTGCTTTAAATGCGATTCGGCATTAATCCAGCTCTTTTAGTGCTTGTGCTGACCAATTTAATAAGCTTGTGTCAAAGAGTTCTCAGTTCTCGTTTAAAGTGAATTAGTTGGAGATGATGTCTAACTATATAGTTAATACTAAGTATTACTTAATGCTTCTACGGCATTCAGTTTAAGTTGATTCTGGTTCTTAGAATATTCAACGAACGCTTAATGAAAATGAAATTCCTCTCTCCAGGTTGAAATTCAATAAGAAACTCATTATAATTAGTTCATTTTTCTCTTATATTACGTTTAGTGGAAAAACTCTTCAAACTAATGAAACGTTTCTGCTTTAAACATGAACCATTAGGTATTTTTTTTTTCGTGTTTTATAAGTTTGTCTTTATAAATTGGACTTAAGATTCCTAAGCGGTTTCCTTAAACTATTTATTTCACTTTCTTAGCGAGCTTTTTATACCCTTAATCCATGAAAGGTATTGAAAAGGGTATAATGGATTTGTGTAAAAGTATGTAACAGACAGATAAAAGCATTTCCGACCCTAAAAAGTATATATATTCTTGATCAGCATGAAGAGACGTCCATTTGTCCGTCTATATGAATCTCAGAGGCTATTGTAGCTAAGCTCGCCTGAGCCCTTAGTATCAATAACTTTTCCGATTTTCGATATGCGCATGTGATCGATAACAAAAAAACTTTTATTTTAAAATTCTATAAATGAGGTTAGAAATTATGGATAACATAATCAACATCTGAAAAGAATCTTATCCAAATCGGTTAAGGAACACCGAATATATTACAGATTGAAGTTTAGCCCTTATGCAAAAAGCGTTAACACACACAAACGTAACAGGTAACGTGCTAAGGGCATGTCCTTGAAGAGATTTCTCGACAAGATTCCTTTAACTTGTCTGTTGTTTTGTTTTCTGACTGATAAGTAATAAGCTATTGGAGCAAAGCTATTCAGTGGCAATATCAGTTAGCTTTTTGTGGAAAAACCAAACGTTTTAGATTTATCTTTGACTTAAAAGGTGTGCATCTGGTTTTTGTTCGAAGGCATTTTGAGTTTCTGGCGAATTTGTGTTAATTGCTTTTCTTGGTATTAAAGCATTGTTCGAGCATATGTACATATGCTGAGTTTATGCATTGTGCATAAGGATTTTGAATTAGAAAGATTGCATTTCTTTGAAATGCAAATTAGTTTGTTTTCAAGATTGAAGATTCTGCGAATTTATTGATTTATGCATTCAAAAAAACTTAACAAAAGAAATGTTTTAAGACCCGCAGTTGGTTGTACTTGCGCAATTTATAATCTTAGCAATTATTTTGCATTAGAATGTTCAATATTATGCCGACAACCAGTATAATAATATTAATCAACAACTTCGTGGTATTTACTTGGTAAGTAATGCCAACAAGTCGAGAAATCCCCACAAGAACATAACCTTAACCCGATACGTTACGTTTGTGTGTGTTAACGCTTTTTGCATAACGACTAAACTTCAATGTTAAATATCTCCATTATTCCTTAACCAATTTGGATCAATTCTTTTGCAGATGTTTATTATTTTATTCATAATTTCAAACCTCATTTTCAAAATTTCGAGACTCAAGTTTTTTGTTATCGATAACATGTGTATATCGATAATCGGAAACGTTATCGATTAATAATCTGAAGGCTTTAGCTCTTATATTCTTTGTGTTCCATACAGTCGGGCAGATGGACATGAATATATCGACTCGGCTTTCGATGCTGATCATGAATATATACACCTTATAGGGTCGGATATGCTTCCTTCTCTCTGCTATATACTTTTGCACAAAACCATTATACCCTTTTTTACCCTTTTCACGGGTTAAGGGTATAAATAAATATATAAATATCACGCGTCATGTGTTTAATTGTTTATAGTTTGGCGTCATCAATGGCAATAAATTGCACCCGATGGGTTGAACAAATGAACACAAAAAAAAAAAAAAAACAATAAAACTACAATGTATTTAATGTTTGTTTGGAGACGTCTCCATCTTATGCCAACAAACATGAAGTTTTTCTGGAAACACGTTATTAAATTGATTTTTTTTAGATAGGAAAAGCGTTAAAAATGACGTCAAAAATGATTAACACCCAACGATAAGACAATAATAATACAAATTTGGTATTTTTGTTGGTGTTGTCAGTTAGTTACATATATAGTATTGATATATAGATAAGCAAGCAATAATAAGTGTTATAACGATTTAAGTACATGTGTATTTTCTATGATGATATCATGTGAAAATTTGGTTTTAATTTCATCACATTTTTTTGTTTGTTTCTGCAGGCTGTCAAACAATTCATTGATCTCTGCAACAATTTGGGCTCAACAGCAACAACGACAGCAGCCGCTGCCGCCACCCCGAATGCCAACACAACCAACAACACACAGCAGCAGCAGCAACAGCAGCAACAACCACCAACAACAATAACATTCGCAAACGAAACCACAACAACAACAGTTGCTGCTGCTGCCACATCGACGTCAGCATTGCCGCCCATCAGGCGCAACATATCGCACACGACAGCCGTCAAGTTTTTGTATGCCCGTAAATTTGATATACCACGTGCCGTATCCTTGTACGAGCAACATGAACAGATACGCCAAAGGGAATACCTATACAATATTGATCCGGATGTGGAACCATTATACAGCGAATTGCAAACAGGCAAATTTACAATATTGGTAAGTTAATTTTTATAGGATTATGTATTCAATTTTGTTACTTAACAATATCTATTTTAGCCGGCTCGAACTGTGTCGGGTGCTGCGATTGCATTGTTTACGGCCAATCGGCATAGTCCGTTGAGTGCATCGCATACGACAACATTACAGGGTATTGTCTATCAGCTGGATGGTGCCCTGCAGGATACGGAGACGCAGCGTGCTGGACTTGTCTTCATTTATGATATGAGTGGCTCCAAATATTCCAATTTTGATTATGATCTATCGCAAAAGATTCTCACATTGCTCAAGGTAAGTTCACAATTCCATTGCATACTTTTAGGCAGCACGCGAATAACTCCCCGCCAGTACTGGGCACTAGTTCGTGGCTGGTGAGATAACTACTTACTAGGAAACCACCCCTACTTACTTTACTAACCCTAAGCAATGCGTTTCTTCATTTCTTTTTTTTTGTATGAAACGTCCGCAAATAGGGTCAATCGCCACCACTTCGTTTACCGGTAACTAGTGATAGAACTAGTTACCGGGGTACCCATAATAGAACTAGTCAAACTAAAAAAAAAATCAAGAATTTCAATCTTGAAACACAACTTTTCGGACTTATTCCTCGTGCTTTAAATAGAGATGTAGGGAAGAAGAAATTAAGAAAAAGCCATTATACATTTTTTTTCACACTTACCGTGACGAAGATTTGAAACATCTTGTGAATGCGACGAATGTCTTATCTGTTGAGCAAGATCCGTAAGCAATCCTATTGCAGCTAATGGATATTTTAACTTATGCTAACATTGGTGGTTCGCCGTTCGAGTACCATAGGGTTATCAAAGTAAGTACCCATGTAAGAACTAGCGTTAAAGGTAGTTCCTGCATGGCCAATCGCCACCTCCAGAACTGGCGGGTCGTCATCAACGTCGCATGCAGAGCATGTAAGCCATTTAAGTTCTTGAGGATGTGGCCCAAAAATGCACAAAAGCGTGGAATACTTGTGTCTAATCTTATTGTGCATTTAATAATGAAATGTTGAAACTGTTTTTTTTTGTGTCTGTGTCTTCAAGCTGAAAATGATTTGGTTTCATTTCGTTGGTTACGCTAGTGAGTGTGTGTCACTTTAGTTAGTGACTAAGTGTGCGTAAAGATATTAAAAATAGTTTAAAGTCGACTTTGATGCCAATTAAGTGATATCTTTGAAAGGTATTAAAGCTCATAGATGAATACAGAAAGCTGCTTAGCGTTCTTATTTTTAGAGACTAATGCTCTAGCTGTGGGTGGTTGAGGGTTGATATTAAATGTTGTGTATACGTAGGCATGGCTTAAATACGTATGAAATCCACTTAACATTTGCATTGATGCCTGATTTCTGTTGAATGCTGCGTTTTGAGTTTTGTTAGCACATTTCTCCCCCTATTTCGCATTTAGCTATGCAGTTGATTAGGGTGCCTGCTGACTGTCGGTTTGTTTAACTCTCCCCTCCTAAACCGTATGCTGTTCCGTTGAAAAGGGGCCAACAAAAGAGAGACTCGGAAATCCTTTTGAGCAGCAAGTGAATTCAACGGAAATAGCCAAGCTTAATAATCAGCGTTATAACAATGCCAACTAGCGAATCCAACATGTGCGTGTGTCTGTGTGTATTAGGGACGCCTACACACACGCACAAACACACACACACACACACAGAGAGCGAGAGAGAGACGCCTACACATGTGTGTGACGGTCAAATCGTTGCCTTTTATGCCGCCTACGCTTTATGCTTATTGCTGTGAAGAGACCAGCAAATAAGACGTCATTTTCTTTGAATTGCCTTTTGCATATGTTTTGCATACATGTGAACATATGAACATAAATACATATGCCATACATATATATGTATGTATGAATGTATGTAAATGGCAACGAGTCATAAAAAGCAGGTGAAATGCTTTAAAATCAAAACGCAAAATATAAAAAAGCGCTCAACAATAAAAAAACATTTTTTTTTTTTTTTTTGCGTGGGCGACGAAAGCAGCTGAGCTGAAAAAACGCGAGAGAGAGAGAGCGGGAGTGGGAGCGGGAGCAAAGACTACGCTCTTGTGCGTGCAGTGCAAAGAGAGTGAGAGAGAGAAAGGTGGAGAGCTAGGTAAAACGTTTATGGCCGAGGAAGTAATATTCTCTTCTTGGAAAATGCTACAAAAGATCAAAGAAAACTTTGACTAAGTGGGCAAAATGAATACATTAGATACGAAAATAGTTATTATGAATAAAATAATAATTAGTGCCGTAAAGAAGATAAGCAAAGGTCTCTTACATACACCGTGGCGTATGTGCAACATTACGCATACGCGGCGTGTGTTTAGTACAAAACGCTTTAACATGTATAAATATTTGGGCATGAGAGAGAGAGAGGGAGAGCGACTGAGATTACCTGCATATATGCGATCGGTTAAGTATATTGCGTGTCGGGCACATTGGTAAACAGCTACTTTGGCACACACAAACACACACACTCATATATGTAAACAGTCATACTGACACATTTATCACTCTCGGTTTTTGTGTGTTTTTCGTTAAGTAGCGCGCGCCGCTCACTCTCAGCAGCTGACTTGTACGCTCTCGCTTACTCGCTCTCTCTCGCAGTCGCTGCCGCGACAAAAGCGCGCGCGCCGACGCTTGAGGCTATCTTTTGCTTGATTAACTAATTCAGTTGACGAGTTCTAGTCGAACGTAATAGATTGATTCACAAGCAACAAAATACAAAGAAACGCAAAGAAAAGGAAAACACAAATAAAACGTAACGTTTGTGTGTGTGTGTGTGTGCCAGTCGTGCGTTTCGTTTCGTATCGCATTTGTTGTTGTTGTGCATTGTGCCGGCTCGTTAACCGTTTCCGTTACGCCCTGTCATTCGAGCACCCCCCACTTGCCCCCCGCACAACTTTGTCGTTGTTTAACGACAATTGGAAGCAAACGTGCGTAGTTCGGTAGCTCTTAAAGTTTTGTCATTGTTGTTGTTGTTAAACTTCGAATTTCTACGACAAACAACAACTTTACTTTATGTAGGTAGCAGACACACTTAACTCAACTCAATTATCAAAAAAAGAATGAAAAAAAAAATAGTGTATAGAATTGATATTGTTATTTTTAGTGTGTGTTCACCCACTCACAATATATATACATAGATATGTACATATGTGTGCGCATACGTATTGAGAGCAGTGTGTTCATTCAATGCTCAGTTGGCTTAAAAAACAACAAAAATTTTCAGTTTGATATTTTTTTCGTGTGTTATTTTTACAACGTGCGCTTTGCTTGTTGTTGTTGTTTCTGTCTGACATTGACGCAAAACGTTCAGATGTTTTTCTATATATGTATGTACAAACATATGTATATATGTGTTTTTAAGTTGTTTGTGAACTTAAAATGCAAATTCAAAGTCAACGCAACGAAGTTATGCGCTATTATTTACCTTATATTGTTGTACTATTTTTTCTCGTCTCATTTCAATTGAGTTTTTCAACATGTTGTTGTTGTTGTCGTTTCCGCATTTTGAGAGCGTTGCGCACAGTCAAGACAAAAATCATGTGGGCGCTAGGGTTTGTGCCAAGGCTAAAGTAACTGTGTTTTTTTTTACATTTGCATAAATAAAGTGACACAGTTGTTGTTGTTGTGGCAACACTGACAAACTCAAGATCACATGTACTGTACATATGTTTGTATCGTTTTTTTTTTTTTTTTGGTTTTTTCCAAGTAATTTTGGCAACCCTTATTCGAATGTCGTTCGCTTTGTCGCAGCCCTGGCGTTAAACACCTACAACATACAATACGAAACGGGACAGCTGCAAAAATTGCAACCATGCATGGACATGAACACATGCAATGCCAAAATCCAACCAAAAATTCAACCCTCTCAGGTGGCAGCGGCAAACGCGCTCTATGACAAAAGCAACCCTAAGCAGGCAGAGTCAGAGTCAGTTAGTTATCGGTTTATTTTTGGCCTGGGTGGTGGTGTGTGTGTGTGTGAACAGTGTAAAAGCATTGCAGCAAAGCAGGCCAGTGGGTTGCTGCTATACTCTCTCTCGCTACACAACAAAAACGCGCACACAACGCTCTCTCTCGCTGACTGCCTGCCTGACTGTCTCTCTTGTCACTTTCATTGCTGCTGTTTAAAAGGAGGTGGTGGTGGTGGGAGAGCGTGAGTGAGAGCGTTAGTGGTGGTGACGACGGAGGAAATAAGATAAGGCGAGAGAGCAGCGCCTGCGTTAAGAACGCAGCGTTGGCGGTTGTGTGTGTGCGTTTGCCGTTTTTACCGTTTACCGCTGCTGCTGATTTCATAGTCGCAAGCCGAACATCACAGTAGCAGCAGCAGCATTCGCAGAGAGGCCGACAAATAGACGTAGTTCAGCTCTCCACGACGACGCGCAGCAAACAACAAAGTTTACCGTTAAAAGTTTACTTATGAATTAAAAAGTTATTCGATTTATGAAAGAAAACAAAATCAGCGATCAAATTGTTTATCAAAAATGAATAGTGGAAAAATCCAACTTCAATGAAATTAACAATAAAATAGACAATTGTCTACACATAAAAAGTGTTTTTTTTTTGTATATTATCTTTATGTGACACTGCGAAAAGTGAGAACCGTTATTTTCGACAGCCAAAAGAAAATTGTAAGCAAACGAAAAACCGTATAAAACGCATTTGTATGCGTATAAATCGCGTCTGTGACTCTCTTTGCCACAGTGTGTGTTTGTATGTGTGTATCTTAGTGTGTGTGCGTTTTTTGGTGTGTGTGTGTGTGTGTATTTGCTTAAACATAAGCTGAATGCTGTCACACGGCTGCTGCAAGTGCTACAATTTGTTGCTTAAACACACACACACACACAGCATACATACATACACAAAAACAAATCCAATAAGTGCCGCAACTTTTGATCGCCAGAGGGTCTAGCGAGAAAAGTATCTACAAGTGCAAAAAACAACGACAATAAAGTCGCCGCCGACGCCGCCGCCACCGCTGCCCAACGTCCGCTATCTGCTTTATCCGTTTTAGCCGCGGACGCGGACGCGGACGCCGCTGTCCGCACGTTCGTCGTCTGTCGTCGTAGCAGCGGCAAAACTTTGTTGTTGTTGTAGTAATTGTAACTGTAAATGCAAAGCACCGTTGTCAGCCCGTCTCTCAGTCTGTCTATCGTCTCTGTTGTTTTTGTTTTCGTTTCACCCACTATTTGTGTGCGTGTGTGTGTGTTCTTTTTTTTTGGGTTTTTGTTTGAATGCATTTCTCTTACAATTTGCGAATTTTTTTTGTATTTTTTTTTTTTTTTTTTGATGCATCATTTGTGTGCAATTGTGTAACCGACAAACAAACAAACAAACAACAGCAATAACAACATTACGAAAATCTTATTATATAAACAACAACAGCAACAAAAATCTCTCTCCAACAAAAATACAAAATTGCCAATTGAACATAAAAAAAAGAAAGAAAAAAACAGAAACACACAAAAACAAACCCTCGTTTTGAGCAGCTGGTCGCCGCCAGACCACCCCTTCCCTCCGCGCCCCACCTCCTGCTCCACGTTGTGCTCAATGCATTAAGCATTTAACTGTATTCTCCAAGCCAAAAAACAAACAAAAACAACAGTTTGCCAAAAACCAACAACCAAAGCGTATTTATAAATAATTAACCAGACAATCGGAACAAATTCACAAGGTACTATATAAAATATTCATAGAAACTAGGTATAAATAAACCCTTAAAAAGTAACACTTGAAAGCTTCACTTAAATATAATACATTGTTTAACAATTAAGTATTTAATCAGTAGAGAGTAATCATCATATATAAATCACTCTCAACTCAAATGATGATGATGCTTAGATTTCTAGGAATTATTTATATTTTACAATGCATTCCTTATTAGGAATTTGTTATTAATAAATCTTGTGTTGTGTGACGAATTCAACACTTTTATGACTCGGAATTTTGTTAGGGAATTTCTCGCACAGCATCAAAATGTTCAGCAACAAAAATGTTTGCAAAGGCATCCTAACCTAACCCAATAAACTGGTTTAAAATTTGAGAACTGGTTCTTAGAATAAGAGCTTCAAATTCCAAAACTTGCCATATGTAATTCAAGGTTATTACCGTTATTACAAAATAAGCAAGGAAAAAGTAACGAATGCTTGATTACGAAGTAATCAGTAACCAAAGCTTTTGCTTGTTTGCTTCAAACAACTGACAGGTGATGCGAAAAAAAAGATTAATATGGCATTGTCTTAGTGAGAACAAAAGCAGCTGCTTGCCAACAACAGCAACAACAACAACAAGATGACTAAAAGAAACAGAAAGCAAAGTCTCAATGAATTCGCAGCTGTTTGGATTCTTAAAGCTTTTGATTAATGTTCACGCATTGATTTTAATACTCAACGCTTATGCCACACTCTATGACATTAATGTATTTGTCGAATCAGTATCATTTTCGTGCTCGTTCTCGGCGTCACTCTTAGGTAATTTAACGTAATGTTTTCTGATGCGTTTAACTCGTGAGCTGGGCATGACTTCTTTGTTCCACGATCGTACAATGACTGACTGACGACCAACACGCATATACCACGCATTGCAACATATTGCGCAGTTCTTATTTCTAGACGCAATACCAATGCACTTTTTGGGAATCATGTATTCTGCACATGCAAATACAAACATACTGTGTTCTTTCTTAAGTCGGACTCTCCGTACATAAGACATTGCCATCCCGCTCACACTCGCCATCAGACTACATTGGACAGACACTATCTCAGTTATTCTGCCACGCTCAAGAACGCGGAAGGCGACAGCCAAGAACATGTACCACAAAGCAAATGAAGACACAAGTAACTGTTAAAGTTTGCTATATTTATTTTACAAATAATCTGCGACATATTGATAAGTTTTGTAAGGAAAAATCAACCTTGAAGGGAAATCGTAGGTTCGACCAACAGGTATCGTCAAAACAAACTGTTGCCTGTTGACAAACCGAAAAAAAATTCCTTTGTGCAATTAAAACATTTTCCGGGAAATGGATAAAAAAGATATACAGATAATTTGGTTTCAGGATAATTGCAATTTATATAAGATACTCGTGTAAAAAACTCTTAATTAAAAAGCTTTTGGCATAAAGATTTTTATTTTTTTTGTTTGTTTCTGTTAAGGCCCTCTTTGATAATACATTTCAATACACGGGAAAAATACGAAAGTTAAACGCAGGTTTTTTCATTTATATAAATTAACTTACGCTGAAAATACTTTGTGTGCGCAGAATTTTCAACGGAAAATAAACTTAATAAAGAATTCCCAGAGAAAGAAAATAATAATAAATATTATATATAGTACATATAATGTGATGAGAAAATCAACATTTGTTCGTTGAATATACGATTAAATACAAATAATAATAATTGATGAACATTCACATATATCTATACAATAAATAAATAAATAAATGCAATATGTGAATAACTGTGAAAAAGCAATATTTACATAAAGTTTTTTTATGTTTTTTTTTTGTCTTATTGGCAATTTGGCGTCTGTTTGTCGATATCCGGCGCACTAACTGATTAGACAATATATATATATTTATGTATGTATGTTTTCGGTTGTTGTTGTTATGTATTTATCCATACTATCTGTCATATCTATCTAACTATTCATCTATCTATCTGTCTGGCCATCTGACGGGCTTTGTTGATTGCCTCTTTGCCTGTGGTGTGCGTCGCGCCTTTTGGGGCCAACAACAACAACAACAACAACAACAACAACAATTGTGTGCTCATGACCAAAGACGGCGACAAGCTTAAAACGCTTTACCAATTTTGGCCATGGCTAATTTCACATACACACAAACATTTACTTACTTTTATATACATTTGCGAGAGTTTTTTATTTATTTTCATATTTTTTTTTCGTTAACCATGTGCTGCTGACTGTTTTGGCCAGAATTTTTTGGGCCCACATGTGACAACTTAGAGAATTGAATTTATGAAAACGAAGCTTAACACTCCAAAAAACACTTTCCAATCATATATTGATTGACAGATTGTTTCTATGTTCGGTTGTCATGACAGCCAAATCATATGTTGATATATGATATATGTATGTGATTTCTTACCACACACAGATTTTTATACCCTTAACCCATAAAATGGGTAAATAAGGGTATAATGGTTTTGTGCAAATGTATGTAACAGACAGAAGGAAGCATCTCCGACCCCATAAAGTATATATATTCTTGATCAGCATCAACAGCCGAGTCGATCTAGCCATGTCTGTCTGTCCGTCTGTCTGTCTGTCCGTCTGTCCGTCTGTATGAACGCGTAGATCTCAGAGACTATAAGAGCTAGAGACTTTAAACTTTAAACTTAAGCTCTCCTATACCATGAGAAGATCAAGTTTGCTTTAAATTTTCGATAACACTTCTGGTTTCCGATATACACATGTGATCGATAACACAAAAATCTTGAATTTTAAAATTGTGAAAATTAGGTTTGAAACTACGGATAAAATAATGAACATTTAAAAAAATTTGATCAAAATCGGTTGAGAAACACCGGAGATATCGCAGTTTGAAGTTTGGTCATATTGGTCATATTGGTCATATTAGTCACTGGAAAAATAGACACAAATGACTGTAAGTGTTAAGTATCGGGTTAAGGGTATGTCCTAGTCGGGATTTTCGACTAGGCCTTCTTACTTGTTTAGAAATGTTTTTGTTAAACTCTTAAAACTCATAATATCAGTATAAATCAGCTTGTTTATGTTAAAAACAGTGTTGCAAATGTGCACAAACAGCTGATTCGTAGTATCGCAAATCTGCACAAACAGCTGATCAATATGCTTTTATAGTTTGTTCATGAGAAATGTGTTTCTTTTTGACTTAAAAGCGTTTAAAAAGCAATCAAGTCTCAAGTTTCTCACATTTTATGATAGAAAAGAAGAAATTTTTCTATTAGGATTTAATGGTTATTGTGAAAAAAACACTTAAACTGTTGGATAAACACTCAAAGTAATAGCTACTTTTAACCTGCTTAAGAAGAAATCATTTATTTCCGGTTAAAGTTATTTATAGTTTTTTATTTATTATCTTACACTAAACTTAACACTTTTGTTATCAAGAATCTTATCTTAAATAATTGTTTATCTTATCTTTATTCCACTCAAATTTGAACATTGTTTTTTAGAGTGAATTCCCATGCAAAATCTTATGGCTGTGAATCATAATTGGGATAGCCTTAAAGCTGAAGCTAAGGTTGTTTATTCATTTGAATGACGAGATGCTTATCCCAAGTAGATTTGGATGAGCATCTGCTTTACATTCATTCATTCATTCACTCAGCTCCAGCTGCTGTTAAAAGGATCCTTATTTTGTTTTCTTTTCTTTTACTCCTTAACGTTTGCTTTTGCATCTTGCCACGACAACAACAACAATTAGAAGTTGCACGTCGCTTGCCGTGGCACGTAATGAGTTGTGGCAGGCCAGTGGAGTGGAGTGGAGTACATAACATGCCCACTTGACGCACAACCTCTTCCAAGTGGTGCATGGGACGCAAGGCAGGCTTCAAGAGTTTGACTTTCTTTTGGAGCTGAATTGCAACTGGCCGACAACAAACTTGAGCAATAACAATGCGAGACGTGTGTGTGTATGTGTGTGTGTGTGTGTGCTTATTATATTCAGCTTAATTTGCTGTCTGTTGTTGTTGCTGTTGTTGTTGTTTTGGGGCCATTGTCAATGATTATGTCGATTGCCATCATTGTTGTTGTTGTTGTTTTTGGTGTTTATTAGGGACAGGTGCGTCATAATGGTGCTTATTACGTTGCGAATTCATATATATTTATTTGCCATCCGTATCTCGTACTCTCTACCTCTACCCTACCAAAAAAAAAACATTGTTGGGTATCATGAAGTTGTGTAAAAGCTTGTAACAGGCAGGAAACAAGACATGTTTAATCGTTTTAGAGCTTTATATTCATTTTTATTTAATTTTTTTTATTCTATCGATTACTTGCACTTGATTGCAATGAGCTATCGCCTATCGATAACAGTTCAAAAGCTTGTTTCTGTTGTCAGCTGGCATATTTTACAACGGTCATGTCAATATGTCTTTCTGCTAAGTGCCTTTTTCGTTTTTATCGATAACTGATGACAGTGCAAACTAAAAGGTATATATCTAGATCAAGTTTTTTTGTAACGATAACTGTTTTTTTTTTTAACTAATCGTTTATTGATAGTTGTATAAGTTATCAAACACATTAACACATGCAAAACTTACTACTCCAGTTAAGGGTATCTGCTAGCCAAACACTTTTATCTTGAAAACTTTCTGTAGTTGTTTATATTGCGAGCTTTTATCTGCCCACAATACACCTATGAAGTGGGAAAAAAATCGTGAGTGTAGGAATAATATGATGATGTTTTTTTTTGTGTTATGTTGCCAATAAACAAATTTAATTATTTTTATTATTGGAATTCAATTTGGCTTCAATTTCTATCGCATGTAACCCAGTTAAAACGTATACGTAATAAAATTCGTCATACAATTTGTGGCAAACATATGAAGCGAACACTTTTGTGTGTGTTGATCTAATCAAACTTTTATCCCTATATTGCGTCGTTTTGTAAAAGCTAAATGCTTGAAACTTTTGAAAACTAAATATTAAAGACAAAACTTGTAATGTCTAATAAAGCACGAACGGGGAGGCAGAGCAGGAAGCCAAAAGCAAACAAGAGCCCTAAGCAAAACTGATTTATTTATGCAAATAGCAATTATAATTATTCTGTGAAAATGCAACAAATGCCACAAAGCACGCAATAGCACAAGCAACAAGCAAGGACAAAGCACATTAACAACAACAACAACAACAAAAAAAAGCACAAAACAATTTTAACGTTCATTTCTCACGTATTACACTTTGATTTGCCCTAAACCCATAGCAAATTCTAATTTCTGTATACACAATATTGCATATTCATAGACTTATACACGTATGTCTGTGTATTGCTGTTGCCATGGTCTAACAGCTGCAACAGTTGTGACATTGAATAAAAACCCCAAAGGAAAACACGTTCTAACAGTTGTGGAATAGTTGGGATAAATGATTAAAATGTGTTGCCTACTTAGCAGCGCGGCAAAGCCATGGACAACAGCAACAAATCAACAACAATTTTGCAAGTGATAAAGAGTGATAAAAAAAGAGGAGTTCGAGAGAAAGAAGTTAAACGAGCATTTAAAAGGATTTTGCGAAAATGATGTTGATGATGCAATCGCAATCCGCTTAAGAATTATAAAGCCAAACGCGATGAGAAACACGCTTAAAAAAATGCAAAAAAAAATAAAAAAAAGATGGCAACACTGTCACGTTGTTGTAAAGTGTTGTGCGTAGGTGTTGGAGTGGGAGAGGGGGTGGGGGAGATTTTTCTGTTTAAATTCGTTTTTAGCTGGAAAAACTTCCCTTTTGGAAAAAGCAGTTTTGCTGCTGCTGCCAATTAGCGTAGATATATGTATGTACATATATTCTATGTTTATTGCATTTCAATTTGGACAATTTTCTGTGTAATTTTGTGGCGTGTGGCAGTTGAACATAGACAAATGAAACATTCGAAGAAATTCTAATTAGTGTTTTTAATTAAAATTGAAATTCACTCATAGTTTGACAGCAGGTGGGTGTGGGCTGGTGGTTGGGTGGTTGGGGGGTGGTGGGTTGTTCTGGTAAACTCTTTAAAATTGTTGTAGGCGTTCTCAAAAAAAAAGAAAGAAAAAAAACAGTTAAGCTTTTAAATCTGTTCTAAAATAAGGTAATGCTACAAGTTCTTCGGCTTCTTCTTCATTCTTCTTGTTCTTGTTGTGTGGTTTGTGCTTTGTGTTGTTGTTAGTCGCTGTGGGCGTTGCTTTTAATTAAAGGGCATATGCCACACACATACATATGTATATGTACTCGTAGCTGTTGCTGTTGCTGCTCTGCTTGCTGACCTTAATCTCCGTTCACTGCCTAGTTTGCTGCTGTTACCTATGTATCTGTATCTGTATCTGTACATATGGTACATATATCTATTATATAGGCAAAACGAGGCTGGTCTGTTGTGGCAGACAAGAGAGGGGAGGCAAGGCAAGAGGTGAGGTGAATTGGCCAATAAACTACGAATAAATGGCGTTGACACGAATACACACATACATACACATATGTGTGTGTGTGTGTGTGTGTATAAGTAAAGTGCAAACTCACTAAACTGGAAATGGCCTGGCCAAAGTGGGTGGTTGGGTTGGGTTTGGTCTGCTCTGGTTTTGGTCTCGGCGCCATTTTTTTTTTCTTTTTTTGTTGTTGCCCGCAATGCAAAAATTGTTCAACATATTCTCTTTCTTCCTCTTCTCTTCGCTCGATCCAACTGGGTGAAGGTTGTGTCGCATCAGACATCAGCATTCGCAGTCGCAGTCGCATTCGCATTCGTTTCGAATCAACAGCAGCAGCAGCCGCAACAAATTCATTTCATTTCATTTGCAATTCATTTGCAATTGTGCACGTCTGCATTTCGCCCCTTGTTGCTGTTGTTGTTGCCGTTTTTGTTGTTTATACAACACTTAATTTGATCACACACACACGCATACACTGCGAGAAAATACTGCTGTCAATCACTTACAGTTACGCCTACGCACGAATGTTTGATATGCTTCGTTTCTCCTTCGTTTTTTTCTTTTGGTTATTATTATTATTTAATGCAATCAAATTTATGCATTTTTATTTGAGTATTTTTGGTTCTTTGAGCTGTCAGCTTTAAGCTCAAATACCCTATTAGCTGATTTATTCGCTTTCTTTATTGAATAGTTTTTTTTTTTTATTAAGTGTAGAACCTGTACTTTCATAAATTGTACCTTAACAACACAGAGGTAGTAAATGTAACTTAAAACCAAACCAAATTAACTCAGTATGAGGATTTTAATTATTGAATAGTGACAAAAATTATTACGTATACGTAATATGATAACAAAAGTAAAACATTTTAAATAAACTAAGCTTTGAGTTCTTGAAGCTGTTTTTGACGGCCATTTAAATAAAAAGGAAAAAAAATTTCAAAAAAAAATTAATAAATGCATACAAATATTTATGGTTAAACAATTTAAAATGGTTTAAACAGTCACAAAAAATTAATAAAGAACTTAAAAAAACTTATCTTGACGAAACTGACTGACGAAAGCCTTGTACTACTCTGTTAAATACAACTGCATTTTAATCCATGATCGCGAATTTTACCCGATTTTGATGCCAAAAAAAATTGATACAAACTTATACACCCTTGATTTTACCCATTTCATGGGTATAAAAATAAAATGTGCTGCAAATTCGACCACGAACTATTACAAAAACCATGCGGATTTTTCAATGACATTTCTCATACTTAACACAAGTAGAATACACTGTAAAAATATGTTTAAGTATTGCGCTAATTTGTAGGAAAAAGTTGAAGCATTAAAACCGTTAAAATTATTCTTGACATTAATTTATCTCATCGAAAAACTCTGAAATACAATCATAATAATTTGCCTAACTAACATTTGGCATTTGACAGTGTTGCAAAACGTGTAGTTCGAAATCAGTTCAACGACAATGTTATTTATTTCCTTTGACACTTCAGTATTAATGGCAGTTAGCAAGAAAAAGTCTTGAAAATTGATTAGCAAATAATGTCAAAGGAACTTCGATTGAAAACGTCTATAAGCATATTATTTAACATCATCTTTCATACAAAAAGGGGTTAAAAAAGTCATCGTTTTTGCTATTAAATTCACAATATATTCCAAGTACGCATTGGTTCACCTGTGGCAGGAACATACGCGTGTGCCTAATTACATTTAATATTTATAGTTGTGTGCATGTGTGTGTGTGTGTGGGCTGTTGTGTTGTGGCCAAGTTTGACCTTAGCGTGTGCAATCGAAGTATTGAAACTATAAAGAAAAGAAAAAAGTAACGTCATTATATTATAAGTTGATGCCACATAAAAGCAATAACTTAATTTTTATTCTCTTCTGTTTTTTTCAGGGCGGTTATCCGGCTCGTTTGAAGAAAGTGCTGATCGTGACGGCGCCACTGTGGTTTAAGGCGCCATTTAAGATATTGCGTCTGTTTGTGCGCGAGAAGCTGCGCGAGCGTGTGTTCACTGTATCGGTGCCGCAGCTAAGTTTGCACGTGCCGCGCAAGGCGTTGCCGTTGCATCTTGGCGGCACGCTTCAAATCGAACACGCCACATGGTTGCTAAATTGCCGCAAATCGATGACGAATCGTGAAGACGAGCTGCTTGCCAATATTGTGGTGGGTGTCGGTTGTGCACCACTAGCACCAACACAATCGGCAACAACAACAGCTACTGCAGCAGCATTAACAAACGGCAGCAGCAGCAACAACAGTGCTGCGGCAGCAGCAACAATTATCAGTGCGGTGCATCAGTTGGCCGAAAGCAACACAACCGTTGTCACTGTCAGCGGCGAACAGCGAGGAGCAACAAATACGGAATCGATACAATCGGAACCCAACGAGAACATTACCATCAACGGATTGAGTCCAACAACAACAACAACAACAACAAACCTCAAACTCAATACGAACGGTGCCGCAGCAGCAGACGCAACTGCAACAGAGGTAGAAGCAACTGGAGCGGCGGCAGGAGCAGCAACAACGGCAACGGCATCAGCAACGTCGGCTGTTAACGGCAGCGCCGCTGGTGTTGCAACTAGCAACGGCGGTGCCGGTGGCAGTGGTGCAGGTGGTGGTGGTGGTGGTGCTAGTGGCGCTGCCGCTGGTGAATTCTGGTCGGAAAATCCGCCCAGCAGCGCATCATCGGGCTTCAGTGATGACGACAGCCTGGCGGGCCAAGAGGGCGATCCCAAAACGATTGAACAAATCGTTCAAATGGTACGCGAACGCGGCCGTCAAGGTTTAATCAAAGAGTATGCGGACATACGTAACCGGGCGCCCGAAGGCACCTTCCTGCATGCGCGGTAAAAATATCCTAAAACCATTTTTAAAAGATTTGATTAATAATGTTTTTTCTCTCATTTTTAGCATGCGCAACAATCTGACCAAAAATCGTTATACCGATGTGCTCTGCTATGATCATAGTCGTGTGGTGCTGGCACGCGACGATGAGGATGATGAGCTATCTGATTATATAAATGCGAATTTCGTCGATGGCTACAAACAGAAGAATGCATATATTTCAACTCAAGGTAAGAAATCGATTTGCACGCTTTTGCTATGGCTTCCCTTAACACGTTTTCTGTTTTGTTTTCGGTTTGTAGGTCCATTACCAAAGACATCCCAGGACTTTTGGCGCATGATCTGGGAACAACATTGTTTAGTTATAGTTATGACGACGCGCGTCATGGAGCGCGGACGTGTTAAATGCGGCCAATATTGGGAGCCGACTGACGATAGTTCCTTAGAGTTTGGCAATTACCATGTGCGAACAATTAGCGTCGAATGCAATGAGGATTATACGGTTGCATCCCTAGAATTGAGAAACCTAAAGGTAACATTGAAACGCATCTAAATCTTTTCTCTTGTACATGTTTCATTCTATTCTATTTTTAGACTGACGAAATTCGCAATGTGTCACATTGGCAATTTACCAGCTGGCCGGATTACGGTGTGCCCAGTTCCGCAATGGCCATGCTTAACTTTTTGCAAAAGGTGCGCGATAAGCAGGCCCAAATGGTGCATGAACTAAACGATACATGGGCGGGACATGCGCGTGGTCCGCCAATTGTGGTGCACTGCAGCGCTGGCATTGGACGCACGGGTAAGCACGATACGACTACGACTACCATATACACTTTTTAAACTAAATGGCTTTTAGGCACCTTCATCACGTTGGACATATGCATATCGCGTCTGGAGGATGTGGGCACAGCGGATATACGTGGCACCGTGGAGAAGATACGTTCGCAGCGCGCCTACTCCATACAAATGCCCGATCAATATGTATTCTGTCATCTGGCATTGATCGAGTATGCGTATTCGCGTGGCATGTTGCAAGCGGTGGACTTGGCCGGTTTCGATGAACGGGAACAGGACTCCGAGTAGGCAGACAGACAAAACCTCCGACAAGGAATACAAATTGTATACAGATTACTTATATATATATATATATATATATATATTTACATTATGGTCATTTATTATATTATATTATATTAAATTTTTTTTTATATACATAATTATTATTATTATTTTTATTATTATATACAATACATACAAGCAAACATATATATATATATGTATAATTATAAATTGAAATTGTAATTTTTGTATTAGAAAGATTTTTTTTTTGTTTTTGCGACTATGTATATGAAAGAGAAGGAGCATAGCGAGAGCGAGAGAGAGAACGCATAAGCGCGGCTGGCAATTTTGTAAAGTTTTTTGCATTGTATGTTTCTTAATCTAATTATTATTATTATTATTATTTATATGAAAATGAATGTGTGTATGTGTGTGCAACTGCAATTTCTACTATATGTGTATGTATGTGTGTGTGTGTGTGTGTGTGTCGTTGTCGTTATTGCTGTTTCTTTAAGTGTGTTTATTGGAATACTTCTTTGTGTTTAGACAAATATTGTTGTATTAATGTAAAAGCCACATAAATATATATACACACTGCTACAACAAACACGCTCACACACACACACACATACACCTACATAATATGTATATGTATTTTTTTTTGTGTAATGTACGTGATTAATATTTAAAGAAAAAAAGAAAAACAAATGCATTATTTTATATAAATGTATATGGATGAGAATCCATTTGATGATTATCTTTTTTTCCTAGACCCCCTCCCCCCATCCCCCCTGCCAGCTTCATATTTAAACATATTAACATTCATATTGTAATTGTAATTGTAATGTACATTTATTTAAATTAAATTAAAAATGGAAAAACAAAAATACAAAAAACCTAGATACAAATATATATATATATAAAAACAACAGCATTATGCAAAATAGCAAAAAACAAACAAAAACAAATGAGAAAAAAATCAAATAAAACAAATAACAACATGCTAAAAAAAAACAACAACACACACAAAAATGTTTAATTAAGCAGCCAAGACAAAACAGAACAAAAAAAAGTTAACTACAAAAAAAAAAAAGAAATTGCCTAAGTATTTGATGTTCCACACAAAAAGGGCAAAGTACAACGAAACAAAAAACATGGCCAGGCCTAACAAAAAGTAACAGTACTTTGAACAGAAACCCAAACCGAACCCTGATGTACCCCACAACCAATAGCGAAAGAAATCCCAAATGCGAAAATATATATACAAGTTAATACCGTCCGGCGCAACGGAGGCAACGGAGGCAGAATCTAAAGGTCAATAAATTCTTAAAATATATACTTAAAACTAGTTAGAGATTAGGAAGCAGCAGCCAATAGCAAATGGTACAACAAACCAAAAAGAAAAACAGTTTTTTTTTTTTTTTGAAGAGAAGCAAATGCAACAATCACAAGTTGAAGGGCGAAAGTGTTGCAACAAATTCCTACAATCAACTACAAATCAGAGACAAAGTAAAAAAAGCACATACATACAAAATACAGTTGTACAATTGTATGTGTGTGTTAATATTATATATATTGTATAAGCATTGTTCAATATGTTGTTGCATACAAACTAAACTTATACCTTTTACTATCAACAAATAGCCCATATACAGATGAACATCAATAAAGTTTGTCTCCTTTCACCTCCAGCTCCACACACATACACACACACACCCTTTCATCTACACATACACACACACAATCTAGAAGTACCAAACTTAAAATCGCTTTGAAAAGGAACAACGTTAAACGTAAGAAAGAAATTATATCTACATGAAAAAAAATAAATACAAAATGAGAGATGAACAAAAATTCGTAATGATTAACCGTCGTAATTAGATGTTAAATGTTATTAATATTATTTATTATTTTGTTTTTTATTTTTTTGATTTCTAGAATTCTTGAATGTAGAGCAAAATAAATTGTATCATGTAGTGGAATTTTAAAAAAAAAAAAAAAACATTTTACCAAGTAAATAAAGATATGATGGAGATACATATAAAAGAGAACAGATCTGCTCAGACATACAAACATATATGTATATAAACACATGATATATGCCTTCTTTTTCCAAAATTTTTCATATGCCAGGCAAAATATGACAAAAGAAAAAAAAACAAACAAAACTATAACTAAAATCAACATATTTTGTATTACCTTTTTAAAATACTGAAAAGAACATAAATTAAAAAAAAAGTAAGGGAAGAAATATATAAATATTTAGTTGTTGTGTCGCAAGGAATACAAACTATATATATATATTTATTAACTGGCAGCTTTCTTAAAAATTAAGCAACAGTTATATATATATATATATATATATATATATATATATATACATATATAATAAAGAAAGAAGGAAGGTAATAAATGAAAACAATTTTGTCGCCAAGTCAAGTATTATTAATATATAAGTATGTATGTATATGCATATATGGCATCAATATGGCCTGTATTACATCTCGTCCTACATACATCATACATCAACTTACATACATACCAAATGACATACAAACAGTATTTTTGGTGCGAATTTAGTAGAAAAGACAAACACACACATACATACATACTTGGTTTGAACACACACACACACGAACACACACATACATTAACTTGTATATCATTAGAATTGTAAAAGCTGTGATCAACATGATGGAAAAAAATAAAAGGAAAGAAAAGGTAATAACCCCCCAAAAAAAAAAAACATTTCTCCTGCTTAAAACACACACCCACACACACTCCGAACCTATAAAAGTCCGTAATAATCATATTAATACCAAATATCGACAATTTTCAATTCTTTCAATGCCTTTTCGGAATGCAAAAACGCAAGAATAAGCAAAAAAAAAAAAAAAATTCATATGCAAAAATCTCTATTTTTGTAATGTTTGAAAAGTAATAAATTCCAAATCAAAAACCAATCCATATAATACACAAACACATACTCATACACACACACATACATGTGCTTAAATATATGTACATAACCGTCAATGTCAATACACATATACCTTTTTTTCGTAGTAAATTTAAGCAAAAAAAAAAAGAAAAGAAAAATGAAGTCTTAAACAAAAAGAATTTATTTAAAGCGCATTTTATATTTAAATATATATATGCATACATACGTATAGACTATATGTATATGATTAAATGATTTAGCAAAATTTCTTCAAGTGTAATGTACAATTTAGCTAGAGTTACTATACACACAAACACATACAATACATTCGCAAAACAGGCAACAAAAATTTTTTTTTTCTTTTTTCTATGTGCCCTGCCTCATGGCCAGGCTCTCCATGGGGCAGCTAAGCATGTTGCATGTTGCAAGTGGCTTTTGTGGCTTTTTAAAAGCTCCTTGGCTCACAAACAAACACACACATACATGAAACGAAGAACAGAGAACAGAGAGATCGTTATTCCAGCCCACCCAACTCTGCGCACCTAACCTACAAAACCAAAAAAAAAACATTCTATACACACACAAGCTAATCTTCTCTCTTCTGCATACATACGTCTAAGTATCTAACTTCCAAAAAAATGCTCAACATTGTACATACACCTAAGAAAAAGACCCCAAAACAAGTCCAAAAACAGAAAACGATCGATCATATGAATAATAAATATGTAAGTGCATATATTAATGTATATGTATGTTATTATTTGCAAAAATAAAAACCAAAAACAAGATGATAATGACAAAAATAAATCGATAATATTTATATGTTTGCTGAAACAAAAATCGAAAAACCTAAAAATGCAAAACACAAATAAATGAAACAAATATAATATATATTATATGAATAGAGAAGACAAAAGAAATACTAACTGTTGTTCAATTTTCAAAACAAAAACAAACAAAAAACAAAAGACAGCCTCTGTGGGTCTACGTGTATTTATTTCCAATAATCCGGGGCACATTTTCTATGGTTTGAATAAAATTTTTTACTTCGAATAACAAACAGATAAATTTGAGTTTTGATTTTTATATCCTTAAACCATGAAATGGGTTAAGAAAGGGGAAAATGGTTATGTGCAAAGGTATGTAACGGAGAGAAGGAAACATCTCCGACCCTATAAAGTATATCTTGATCAGCATTAACATCCGAGTCGATACAGCCATATCTGTCGGTCTGTCTGTCTGGATGGATCTCAGGGCTTTATGAGATAGAGCTTCTAGATTTTGTACTTAATTCGCCAAAGTCCTAGGCAGTACAAGTTTGTTATAAATTATCGAGAACCTCTCCAGGTAAACAGGTAAGTGAAGGGTTTCATAACACATATTCATATGAAACACATTTGGTTTAGCTTTTCAAGTAAAAGGCTCACTTTTATTAATTTCATGAATGAATCATAGTTAATTTATTCAATAAATACACGCACATTAATAATACAATAAAACATTCGCATGCATCAAAAAAGCGTTTTTCTCTCTATCATTTATGTATATATCCTCTGTACATCCTCTTAACTTCAGTTTGCTTTAACTAATGCCAAAATACATGTAAACAAATCACCATTTAGTAGTTCTTATATCACTACATAGTATAAAATAAAGTCGTTTTTCTGTCCCCTTGACTGAACAGATCTTCAAAACTACGCAACGGATTTTGATGCGGTTTTTTAATAGATGAGTGATTGAAAGGAAGGTTTTAATGTTAAAAACCCAATTAATAGTGGTCGAGCGATTCTTCATTTATCTCATTTTTGTAATGAAATAAAATTTCAAATATCATAGTACGCCGGGATTTTGCTGTCAATTTCAACTTTTACAGAGTTGACAGAAAAATTATTATTTGTATTGTTTGTGATACATATAGAACTGACTAAATTTTGTTCATTCGAAATTATAAGTCATGCCTGGACGTAGTCGTTCGAACTTAGGTCGTAGTACTGTGAACGCCAAAGATTACGTTTAACAAGAAATGAAGATCGTCTCGGCTGGGCTCGCCTTAGTCGTCTCGGGATAGATATGAAGCTGAGATGGAGAGAGAATCTTCGTAGGCGTGGGGTTCGCCGCGCCGAGATAGGGTAAGACATCAATACGGCCGAGAATCTTCGCACGTAACTAATTCATGGGCAAACAGAAATTCTGCCTGAATTACGCTCCTATTTCTTACAAGGACGTCGAATAGTATCAATAGTCTATTGCGAGCTACTAATATATATATATATATATATATATATATCTTAAAAATTTGTCTTCATATTCATTTATTTGCTGTTAAATTTTGTCATTCAATTTTTGTTTTTTTTTTTGGTTAGTTTGATTTTTGCGAATGCTAACAAATCCAAAATAAAGCCAAATGCTACAAAATGGCTGCGGATTCAATACATCATGTTGTATATAATAGTAGTATATATAATATACTTTTCTTCATACATATATGTATGTACTTTTGTATGTGGCAAACAGCTGGCAACGCACATACATTTTACATTCTTTTTCATTTTTGATTTTGTTGTAAATTTTCTTTTAAATACAATACAATACTTAAAATGTAGTACAAGTTTTTGATTTTCGGAATGGTATATATAATTAACATGTTTGTCTTGTTTTTTAAGTATATCAATCCCAAAATGGAATGCATGTTTTTTTTTTTTTTTTTTTTTTTTGTAAGGCTAAGAAAATTACAAGCTATTTAAGTTAAGTTAAGTATTGGCGTAGAATCATAGAATCGATTTTTTTGTGGAATGCTGAGAAAAACAAGCGCATTTTAAAATAGTTTGTTGTAAATTTTTTAAGTTTTGCAAAGTTCCTTTGGGCAGCATTTTTTTTTTTGTTTGTTTTTTATTTGTTTGTAGACCTTAAGCAGTTTTATCATTGGTTTAGTGTTTGTGTGTAAATCTTATAGCTAATGACTTCATCAAGTTGTTCTTATTGAGGTAACGGTAACAGTAACGATAACGGCAAAGTAAGAGCGGCAATATATATATTAAGATTATTCTAGAACGTTGCGAAAAAAAAAATAGAATAAGCAAAAGTAAACAGTCTGTTGAGCTAATCGATTTGCTGGCACAAGCCACTAATACATATATAAATACACATATGTATCTTAATTATAATTACAATTGTTAAAGTAAAGTAGAGTAAAGTAAACAGCGCGCATCAAAATCAATCAATAACAAACACCCAAAACACATCAAAATATCACGCATCAGCAGCATTCAAATACATATAACTAAACACACATGTGGATCCGACACATATATATTGTATACTAAATAGTAGTTAAGTTTGATTGAATTTACTCAATTCCAAAGGTATTGGTCTCCTCGACGGCGAGCAGCAGCTTCTCATAGAGCAATTCGGGTGTGGGATACGGTGGCAAATCCAAACGATTGAAGCACGTGTGTGCACGTGGCAACGAATTCGGCTTGCCCCACTTCTCAATGCAAAAGCGTCGCGGCCCCGTGGAGCCACGCAGCGCTGAGAAGCCCTCATAGGGTATGCTCGAGGTGCCGGTAACAAATTGAAGCAAACGCAAACGTTGCTCATTGCTGAAACGCTCGATGACCTGCCAGAACCAGATGATCACCTGATGGTTATCATGATAGCCCGAACGATATTCCGTATTCAAACGCCAATCATTGGTATCGATCTCAGCGGTGCCCGCAATCACCAGCTCCAGTTCGCGCGCGTCAAAGACGGAGACGAGACGGGAGTCGACTACTTCGTAGAAGCCGCGTACAAGCGATTCCGTTTGCTCCTGAACGCCACGCTCCAGACGCCACTTGATCATGCGCTCCAGATACTCCTTTTTGTTCTTCTCATGCACGATTATATTGCGGCCGCCGGGTTTGAGCTCGCGCTCAACAACACGGCCGAGCAGCTCCTCGGTGACGCAAAAGGTTAGGCCCAGATCAATGCCCGTACCAATATCATTGTCGCGTATCCATTGCAGCGACTGATGGAACTCATTGTCCAGCGACTCGAGATCACTGAGTGCGACGGGCAGACGCAACAGCGCCTTGTAAAAGGGTCGCGTAAAGAACGCATCCAACAGATACTGATGCACCAGAGCCAGACCCAGCACACGACCACTGAACCGGAACCAATCATGGCAGTTGTCCACAAAGGCGGACAGGGGCGACACCTGCACCGTGTACGTATCATTGGCGGAGTACTCGAACAGGCCATAATAGGGATTGAATAGTTCGCGCGATAGGAGAAAGAAGAACTCTCGGGATGGACCGCCATAGTCTAGGCCCTCCTCCGTATCCCAGAGCACAGCGAGACGGCCACGCTGCAAATCTTTCTTATTGGCGGACATGATGCGACGGAATGCATCCTCCAGCAAATGGCTGCGACGTATATGCAATCTGCATGATAGAAAACACATTAAAATCTGGAACTTAGCTGTTGTTGGGGTAAAGGGATACTGACTTGAGCTTGTGTGGTCCCTGGCCATAGCCCTTGGATTCCAGCTTGCGATAGAAACTGCGCAGCTTAGCCTCAAAGTCGCGTCGAAATGGTGGCGGTGCACGTTGTGTCATCCGGGAGCTGAGCACTGGTGAACCTTGTGGACTGCGCTCCTCAATAGGCACATAGCTCATAATCTCCTGCTCGAAGAGGCTAAGTGAGTGAGAGAAGAGATAAAGTTATACTATGTAATATCATAGCTTAAAGCAAGCTGTATGCATCTATTATTCATTTCTTTATACTAAAATAAATCATTTAACAATTTGTTGTTAAGCTGACAATTAACTAATGAGGCATGTTTACAATCTACAACAACAGCAAATGCAATCAATAAGACGCAAAATACTATTAACTTTCATGGTTCAAACAGATCAAACAGATCTTTAATCGATTATTATCGATTTTTTTTGGTGAGAAAATGTTTTAAAGTTAATATATCATCGAATATCATCATGGCTTTATTGTAAAGATGCAAATACTATTGAGTCTCGTGTTTCAACCAGAACAAAATTGTCAATAATCGATTATTATCGATTTTTTGAACAAAACCAAATTGCCAGTAATCGATTATTATAGATTTTTTATGGTATGCAAATGATTTGCTAAATATATTGCATAAAGTTGATATTTTGAACACACATTGGTTATATTTCTATCATTTTGAGCATCGGTCATTATCGATTAAAGTCGATTGATAATATCGATTATCGTATCAACGACACTACAAGTTAATTCATAATCGAATATCATCATGGCTGTAGGGTTAAGATGCAAAATGTTATTGAGATTTATGAAGCAACAACCACAATCTATAATCGATTATTATCGATTTTTAATTGGTATGATTTGATTAATCTATTGCATAAAGCTAACATTTGAAACACACATTGGTTATATTTCTATCATTTTAAGTATCGGTTTATCAGTCGTTATCGGTAAAAGTCGATAAATAATTTCGATTTGGTATCGATAACGTTTTAAGTATATATCTCATTGAAAATCATCATGGCTTCATGGTTTAAAATCTCTAAAAATTGATTGTCACTTTTGATAGATTTCAAAAGTTGTTTTATCTTGCATATACAAGTAGAGTTGGCTATCGATAAAAGTCTTTTTTCATTTAGATGCCAAACAGAAGATAGGAAAGTATAAATAATCTTTTAAACACTTTCGATTCGCACCATTGATCAAAATCGAATATGCCTTGTCTAGTGCAACAAGAATTAAACTTGACCATGATTTTCCATTTCGAACAAAAAACACAACAGAATATAAATATATATACAAAAAACGCATGCCGGAAGGAATTGCAACGAAACCGCAAACCTTGGAACAAGAACCTATCGAGAACTTTCCCAAAACGTTTTCATAGACATCATAAGCTTCGGATAAATCAGTATTTTGTCCAATAATTCCGCAGTATTCTAATTGCCGATTCATAATTTTGTTATTTATTTATCATTTTTCACTCTTTTTTTTTCGCGCGTTTACTTTGTTGACCCTGAACTTGAATATGAAAATTGGTCAATTAATAACACAAATAATGGCGATCGGTGACTGTGGTCTGTGGTCAAAACGGGTTCGATCACCCAAAGGGGAGAGCGGGAGGGAGGGCAGACGTGAGGGGCGTGTCTATGCACTAGTGACAACAGTTTGACTGCAATTAACGCCTCTTTTGACGCACACCACGGAAATGACTAATTTCCCAGAAAATATAAATATATAGTACGTTAATAAAATTTGCCAGCAAAAACAAATGTTTAATTCAAAATGGTAACTGATCGTCAAATATAATTTGGGCCGTGTCAAATTACTTTCAAATTGACTAAAGTTAACAAATTATTAGCAAAAAACGAACGAAACACAGGAAATTGCAATTAACGTAAATTAAGAGCGGCACAAAACGCGCTCGCGACTTTAAACGCGCGCATTTGGGCGCGATACAAGAAGATGCGGGCGCTGCTGTCACCCACAATGGTGGTGCTATTCTCAGTGGTGGTGGTGTCATCTCCTGCATGCAATGTGAACTCATGAATACAAATACATATATATATATATATATAATAGGTCAAACAACAAATGTTTTGTGGATGGGTTAACAAATTTTAATTAAATAAACTTTTAGTTTTTGGCGAAAACATTTAAAATTTGAGTTTTGTCTATGTCAATGAGTTGGAGTATGACAGTTAGGACACATATTTAAGTTTATAAGAAGCTAAATGCTTAATACAATCTATTTGATTATATTTTTCACTGACTTTTATAAGATAAATATATAGTTTTTGACATCATCCAAATACATTCTCGTACATATGAATCCCAGGCTTTATATACCCTTAACCCGTTAAATGGGTAAAAGAGTATAGGGGTTTTGTGCAAAATAACATTACAGAAGAAGATCTAGAATCAAACAAAAATAAATAATGAATAAAATAATCAACGTTAAACAAAATTTTTTATCAAAATCGGTCAAGAAACACCGGAGATATCGCAGTTTGAAAATACTTTTCAGGTTCCAGTTTTGACTTAAGGGTATGTCCTAGTCGGCATATCTCGATTAGAGCCTTCTTACTAGTTTTATTATCAATAACAATGATAACACACAAAATTCCATAAATATGTAATCTGTGTGTATCTGCAAATATGCAAAATATGTTTGTTCCGAAAGACTTTTTTTCACTTTATTGAAATGGGACACAAAGAATAACAGATGCCAAGTTTAATTTTATATTTAATCAAGTTTTGCAAAATTTTTATTTATTTATGTTTTTGTCTTAAAGCAGCAACAACAAGAAGCAAAACTTACTTGCCCACATGGGTATTATAGGTAAAGGTGAACTTGGAAAAGAGACCCATTTGATATGGATTTGATATTTAGTTATGATGGCTTTGGCTGTGGCTGTGGCCGACAGCCCTTTTATGGATTGTAGAGCTCTCTAATGGATACTCAATTAGCACACTATAAACCTTTTAAGTATTAGACACGACAAAAAAAAAAGAAGAACTGAAGAACTTGGTGTTAATATATTTCATCGATGAACCGAAATGAAAAACCTTTCAACGACTGAATTTCTGGTTTTGCTAGACTGCGCGTAGGAGTTGCATTTTAGTGAAACAGAGAGAGAGAAAGGGAGAAAGAGCGAGAGGGAGATAGGAAATATTGAGAGCGAAGAACGATAGCGTTGATAAGAGCGTGTGTGCATGATAAAAAGGCACAAAATAAAACCATTGTTGGGTATTACGATTATTAAAACACAAAACCCCATGTCGCAAGTACTGTGAGTATGCAATGGGCGTGCGCGGGGGGGGGGGGGCGGGCGGATGGAGGGGTTTGGCATTGTAATCCGAAAAAGTTATTGCGACCAGTTGCAGTTGTTTCAACAGTTGATCGATTGTCAACACAATCTAGCAACCCCAATTCCCAACAGCGATAAGAAGGGGTTCAACAAATTGTATATTGTTGCTGTTTCCTCGGTTTTTTAGTAAAGCACTTGAAGATTGTAAGTGTACTAAATTGATCCTTGAGCTGCGTAATTGGATCTAAGAACACAACATAAACAAAAAACCAAAAAAACATTGAGAGATGATGGCGAGATTCTTTTCTCACAGCATTAGATTCCACAAAATGTTGTTTGCGTTTTAGCATTCCTTTGAAGCCAGAAACCCTGAGATACTTTCAAAAAATATGCATATTATGTAGTAATATTACTGCACTGGGTGGCATGCAATGTTGCAATCTCACAATCGTGAGAACCGCATAAGGAACTTTGATGCAAGTCGATCTTCATTCTGGATTTATGAATGACCAACAAAAATATGCTGAATTGTTTTTCATGATTCATACGATTAGATACTTATATTTTGTATGCTCTTTGTACTATATACTACGACGACAAAAATGCACAATGTATCGTAAACAAATGGTATGCAAGAGCGTGTAATCGGAGAACTCAGGATGTTGACGACACGACGGACGGACAAAGTGACGGTTAGCAAGAGATGGAGATAAAGTTCTTGTTACCGTTTCCTAAGTTTACAAGATAAGCTTCCTCAAAAGGCTTGGCTTACAAAAATGTTAAGATATCTTAACTTAAGCGAAAGTTTAACCTCGAGTTTATGTTGCCAAGTCAACTCTTACTTTTATCTATAATCTATTGTGTATCCCTTAATTTGTTCAAAAATGTTACCTTATCTCACTTTATAAGCGTGCCAAAAAACGTTCTTGTCTACTTTTTTTGTATGTTTTTTTTTTGATATCTAAGATTGTTGTTCAACAAGAAAGCAAGTCTTAAATTCTTGCAATTTTATAGGATTTCTGCTTAAGATACGAAAATCAACATGTTCTTAAGCCACAATCAATTGATTTCATATTTTGTAACCTATTAATAAAAAGTTGTTTCGTTTTTGAAGTTTATCTTAACTTTGAAAATCTACTTTCAATTGAGAAAAAAAAATATTTCTTTTTATTAAATGGTGTAACACAATTAAAAAGTAATTCTTTAAGTGATTTGTGATAAGATTAAAAATCAATTTGCGGCAGAAGTAGAAAGAAGCTTTAAAAAGTTGGTCAAATGTTAAGTTTAGAGACTGTAAATTTACCAAGTAGGTTTTTGAAAACAAAATTATTTTATTTTTTAATGCATTTCATAAAAATTCAATTTATTTTTTTTGAGCTGAAGACCTAGACGGTAGCGCTCTCTAATTTACTTAGCTTTAGTATTTTTTGCTTGTATTAAAAAATAAAAATAAAATAAAAATTAATTTTTTTCTTTTTAAATTCAAACTTTGAATGACTATGAAACAATTTAATGAAATATTCAATGCATTTGCACTTCTCTTCACACCTTGTCGTATTTCACCAACGCGAGTAATTCCCTTATTGATTAAGTCATAATCGACGCATTTGTTGACACAACATCAAACAAGCAGCAACAAGTACAAAAACCGGCTAACAGCCTGGCTAAGCAGCTAATAACTAGGTTTGATGTTATTTGTTGAGAGACAAACTTACACGGCCCAAACGATATAAGCAGCCTTTGATAGGAAACCCATTGTGGTGTTGAAGTGCGCTCAAAGATTTGAGCACGGAATGGTTAAACATGCCGTTAACTGCGTTAGATGTTTGAAATTCTTTTCAAAAACGTTTAACAGCACAACTAATTATTATAATAAACAAGTCACAAAACACAGAAAACAAAATAATGCACAAGCACAAAAAAGTTGAAGAAACGCAAGTTTTAATTAAATATTAAGTAGTTCACTTTAAAATTTATGTATTTATGTTTTTTTTTTGTAGTTTATTATTGTTATTGCGACAGCGACTTGCACACAGTCTGACAGTTGAAATGATTCTGTTAATATTTTTAAAAATTTTTTTACAGTTTTTTAAAGAGGCGCGCGCTAAACCGAAAAACAGTGTCAAAGTGTCGAGCGTCCGAATCGATGTATGTTCGAGTATGTTTGTTTGTATTTTAAATGCGCGTCCCCAGCGTCGGGTGTTTCTAATGTCGAATAGCAAACGCAGAATGGACGCGTTTGTCTAGCGTCCAACCGATAAATATGAAATTGGAAATGGAATTAAGCCGAGCGCACAAAAATATACAGCAGCAGTAACAACAACAACAACAACAACATTAACAACAACTCCAAACAGCAAAGAAAATTGTTTAATTGTATTTTTGTTCTTTGCGCCGACGAAGTGCAGCCGAAGCTTAAACGAACGTATTGCCGAACTTTTTTGTGTTCTGCCTGCGATGACTGCGACGGCTCCGGCGACTGCGACTGCGCCAATGCCTCAAGAATCAAATGAACGGCATTTTGGCATACGACTATGACTTAGGGTAGGGCGTGCAAAGCGGGGCGGGGCGTGCGCCGTTGACTCACGAACTCAACTTGATGGTGTTGTTGTTGGTGCACTTGGATAACGAGTGATTAAACTGACTGAGGGCGAAAGACAGAGAGGGAAGAGAGCATGTACTGCACACGATGACAACTGTGGCGTTGGTCATGGTTCTGTCTCATCATCATCAGCCGATCGCCGCCTGCCATATGCGTTGAAGTGAATGTGTGGAGACAGGGTGGTTATTGTTGTTGTATCAGCTTCAATAACCTAAAAGGGCGCGCCATGCATTTAGCACACCCCAAAATAAAAACAGTTGTCATAGTTGTATTAAAAGCACGTATCCAAAGCTCAAGTCCATGCTCATATGCCCATGCCCATGCCCAGACCCAAATGAACTGTAAGCCAAGCGAGACGATAACACAATATGGGGAGCCCCAGATTCGCCTTCAATGGGTCAAATCACAAACACAAAAAAAGCTCAAATGCTTGTCAACGCTTCAATTGTGACCAAAATTGTTAATATCGTCTATATACTCGAGCTGAAGGGAGTTTTTTATCTGCACTTCCGAAAAACTATTTTCCAATGACTTAAAGATTCATTAAATCTTAAACTCAAGTTAAACTTAACTTAAAGTTAAGCCTTTCCTTTCAAAGGCTTATCCAAATATGCAAAACTAAAAATCTCTTGACCAATGATCATCATCATCAGCATCATCATAAGCGATCGCTACTAATGAAGATGACGTTTGAAAGTAGCTGCCACACCCCCCCCTTAAAACGAAGCGAACCCAACCCAAAAACTGATTAAAGCGTTTGTGAGCCGAGTATTTCGGAGCTGCAGCAGCTGAGAAGTTGATATAGAGAGACGCTCTAAGACGCCGTCTAGCCAATAAATTATGGTTTATTGGCAAATGCTCATTTGTCGCTTTGGCAGCTCAAATTGGGTTAAACTCCGGCTGTGAATCGTTTCGTTCTATTTCATTTCATTTCGTTGCGTTTCGTTTTTTTGTTTCTCCTAAGGGATTAGCACGAGAGAATTGTTGTTGTTGTTAAAGGGGCGCGTCTTTAATGCATAAACTTAACAGATAATTAAATAAAACGGAGGCAAAAAAAATGCTGATAAGATATTCAGAAACAGGGTGATTCATGCGTCATAAGCTAACGCCTGAAAGAAATTCGAAACAAAAAGCTTAAGTTATATGAATATGATCTTAGTTAGAAGTAGAAGTATACAGTGGGGGGCATGTTATTTTTTATGAAAAGAGGGTAAAATAGTCATTTTTACCATTTTCAAAAAATCATGCGAAGAGATTTTTTTAAAAAAAAATTTTCAGTATCTATTAGAACTGTTTGAAGCAAGTTTTTGCATCAAAAAATTTTTTTGTTTAGGCCCGGGAAAAAAATTGTTTAAAATAGACCTTCAAAAGAATTGAAAACTTTCAATGGGTACTTAATGGGTTAAGAACAGTATTGTATCATTAAAACGGAATTTAAATAACATTTCCTACCTATAAATTTGCTTGTGTGATTAATTTTTTATTTTCGACAAAAGTCAAGTTCTTTAACATGCACTCGCTTTTGCTCCCCACTGTATATAACTTGAGGTTAGTTTTAAACTAGGTTTGCTGCCCACTCCCGCATTGGTTTAAGTGCCAAATGGCATTTGTTTGCCGGGTTTTTGGGATCCAATGAAGCGTAATAATTTAGTATAATTGAAAGCAATTAAATCGCTCGAAAAAGCCGTTTGTTGTTGTTGTTGTTGTTGGTCATAAGCTAAAGTCAGCTCCATTAGAACACGTCAAACTAAATCTAATGGCTTAATCTTGCAACAACAACAACAACGACTGCAACAAGTTGCATAGATTAAGGTCACAGAAAATGCATGTGAATATTTCCTCAATATTTGTGGTTGAGTCAACAAAAAATATTACTATGTATTGGGCCAATTATTAAGTGTGTATTATGGCTTAAAGGAGAGATGGTGTAGCGCAAGCCAATTGTGTTGTTAGCCTTGTTGTTATTGCTATTGGAAGCGATATTGGTGTTTTGGAAAATTAGTATTAACCTTCGCAGCGATTTTTTCAAAATGCAATTAACACACATGCAGTCAACAGCGTCGATGACGAGCTCACTGAAGCAGGACGACCAACACCACCAACACCACCAGCACCACCATTAAGACATCCAATTTGTTGTTGGATGACGCACAAATGCAAAGCCTTTTGGCCAAGTGCACCTTGGCTATGACTCTGACTCTGACAGTTCCACTTGAATATGAATGTTAGTTTTGTTTTAATTTACTCGCATTAGTTGTTTTTTTTTTTTGCGTGTAGGTCAAAATCCATGTTAAAAACTTAACACAACACGAAGGTTAAGGCTGCAAAACTTGCAACACGCAACAACATTTAACTTAAGAACTCAAAATTGTTCGAGTATACGGCAAGTTCTTTGATCTGAAGTTTTTTTCAACCAATTTCGGTTTGAAAAAACCATTTGTTGGATAAAATACCTCATGAACTTTCCATTTTTATAATCAAAGTCTATGACCGATTTCAATAATTAAACATAGTCCTTTAACTGAAACAAGAAATATTAAACATGGACATGGAGTAGGCCAAAGCTTTCGATTGTTATAACTTCGTCAAATCTCACCCGACATTTAAATGCAATGTATCAAAAGTCTTGTATTGAGCTTTACTATAATACTGCATTTAAATCTAGATACATTGATCGTTTTTTTCAGGTCATTTCTTGCGACCAATAATCGATTTGGGAGTCCAAAAAGTGCCAAAACTTCCCATTTAGAATATACGATTTTCATATAAAATACATCAAAAGTCTTGAACTGAATTCTCCAATAAAGTGCATTTAAATCTAGAAACGCGATCGATGGCGTATGTCAGTTTGGACGCCCAAACATTGATCAGTTTGACCAGCTTTCTTATACATAGATTCGCCACGGTGCCAAATTTCAGTCGACCTGTTTGTTGTTTTATCTTTGCGCCACCTCTCTCGGGTGGGCTGCCGAAAAACGAACACAACAAATTGAAGAAACCTAACGATCTTTAATTATAGCGAACTTAAAGGAACTTAACAAACCAATGAGGATTTTAAATTTAATTTGTCAGAACTTTACTTGAAGTTGGACAAAACTTCGTTGAAACTCAACCGATTTGTAAATGCAATACCTTAAAAGTCTTGTACTCAGCTGTAAAATAAAACTGCATACAAATCTAGAAAGCCAATTTTTACTCGAATTTCCATCTCAAAAATGTTTAACAAAGGGAATTTTTTTTTTTTTTCAATCCTCAATTTTTTTTTTTTTTCTTTAAAAACAATTTAATGGGTTTGGGATATAAAAAGCACTTACCTAAGCAAAATGGTCAATTGCAAATCATGGCCAAGACGCTCTAAGGCTGGCACACCCTCAACTCTCAGTATATTTATTTTTTCACGCAATGAACGGGAAACGGTATGTTGACCCTGACGTTCTCGTAGAATCTCCAAAATGTTGGGTTGTCGCAGGAACGCAATGACCTAAAAAAAAGGAAGGTAAAATGTAATCAAGTTTGGAGGCCTCGACGCTAGCGTTGGACTAATAAAATTAATTAGAATAATATTATTATATACTGAATTATAGTAAATTAAAAAAAAAAAAAAAATAAAATAAAAAAATCATAATAAAATTTGAGTTATTTGTAGGAATAAAATTAAAATGTTTAAGATTGAAAGAAAGCATGCTTAGAATCAAAACTATCCATCCTTTTACCAACCTAACTTTTTAGATAAAGTTTTAAACTTAAGAATGTCGAGTTTAAAACTTAACGATTTGATATTGGAAATGCGAAAGATTTAAGTTTCGACCCACCTTTTCATTGTAGGCAATTGGAACATCCTCATAGCCGGCCTGTCCGCTGGTGCTGGGTCCACCTCCACCAGTAGCGCCACCGCCGCTCAAGCTTAAGGCACAGGCAATTGCTGCCGCTGTGGTGCAATTATGGTTAGCGGCTGCTGCTGCCGCTTGGTTAACGCTGCTGCGGCAAGGGCGTGGCGGTGGCAGGGGCGGTACGCCCGAGACCGAAACGTTAGCGCTGCCAGAGCTGGAGCTATTGGAGTTGATGTGACCACTGGTCGCAGACAAGCAATTGCCATCAACCAGATCCGGCATATACTGCTGCTGCTGTTGCTGACGATGCCGGACAACGCGTGGACACTCGACGGGCAGACGGGGATCCATGAAGGAGGTCTTGCGATGCTGATGATCGATGAAGAACTGTTTGCCCGACTGATCGATTTTCGTCTCCCAGCTGGAGGGCAGATCACGGCTCAGCTGGGCAAAGGTATTGACCAAAGCAACGAGATCCTTGTTGTACTGATAGCGCTGAAAGCATTGGGGATCACGGCGTATACGCATTACCATATGCTTCAACGCCGCATTGCGATTGTAGATGGCCAAGGCTGCCTCATTGGTGTGCAGCAGCGAATAGAAATCTGGACGACAAAGCAATAGCACAGCCGGATGTATGGCCATATTGAGGGAGGCGGCGGCAGATGAGCCCGGCGCTGGTGGCGGTGGTGGAGGAGCACCTGACACTGAAGACGCTACTGCTTGCTGTTGTTGTTGTTGCTGGGCAGCATTACGTGGCAGATTGTAGAGTGGATTGTGGGCCGTATGATGACCCGTGGACGGCTCGGCACGATTGTGCATGGATAAACATGGATTCTCATTGGTGATGGTGCGTCTGATGGACTGATAGCGTCTATCCAGCTGCTGGCGATGATGCTGCTCCCGGCCACCGGGTCCACCCGTACTCGCACCGCCCGGTCGCTGCCAGGATGTGGTGCGCGTTGTGTGATCTATGTAGAAGATGCGTCCATGACTATCCATGCGCGCCTCCCATGCCGGCGGCAATGGTTCGCTGCCGTTCGCTGCATGCGCTCCATTCGCGCCATCCATGGGATTGGAGCCGGCTGCAGCAGCTGCCGCCGCCGCCGCTGCTGCTGCACTGCGTTCCGGTATGGAGGGCAGACGAGTGCTGCTTATGTGCAGCATTTCATTGCTCTCATCCGTGGCAGCGGGTATGGGTGAACCGGGTTGACTAGAGCTGGACTCTGGCACAGAGTTGGCAGTGACGGCTTGCAGACGCGCATGACGCCGAGCATGATGTGTGGGCGTTGGTGGACAGATGAGACCACTGGCAGTGGTGGGTCCCACTCCTCCTCCACCTCCACCCACACGCTTCAGGAGACGCTGCTGTGGACGCTGTGCATGAAATGTGGGCGTGCCCGGAGGAGGCGGGGGCAGTGCCAATGGCAGTGGCAATCCCGATTCCAAGCCACCAACGCCACGTCCACGCGTTGGCGAATGTTGCTCCGGACTCGGAATGCTGAGATCTAGCGGTGATACGCTACGCGTGGAACACCCAGAGGGTGGACTACGCGTACGCTTGGGTGATAGGAGCAGACGCGGCGAATGAGATTCATCTTTGCCATTGGAGAGGGCACGCGTCAAGGGACGATGCTGTCGCAAATAGGGAAAGTTGGAGTTGGCACTGGTGCTGGCCAAGCCGCCGCTGTTGTTGTTGTTGTTGTTGTGCTGCTCCTGCAGCGGGAATGTAGGAAACTCGTAGGTGAGATGTGCCGGCACCTTCTGTGTGCTTATCGTATTGATGTAGCTATCGGGTCCAATCTTCTTTTGGATCAGCGGCTTGAAGCGCATGGGCGGCGGACTCGCGGTCTCGGATAGACGCAAGGGCGAGCTGCAGGCACCACTGTAGCTGGGCAGTGTTTCATCCGCATGCAGGCGTTCATCCGTATCGAGTATATCGAACTTGAACACATCGCCTTGGAGTTTGGCACGTGGTGGCCATGAGCGTTCCAGTGGACGATGCGCTGCCGGCGGCGGCGGCGGCTGTCTATTATGCTTGGGACGACCCAGTGCACCGGTGGCACTGGCCTGTAGGGCTGCTGCAGCGCCCAATAGACTCTCAACAGCGGCTGCCTCCTCATCCAGATCGTCGTCGTCTTGAAAGTCTTCTTCATGCTCCTGCTCCTCCTCTTGTTGTTCCTGCTCCTGCAGCTCGGCAACGGTCAGCGTGTCCACCATTTCAGCGGGCACAGTTTCAAAGCATTCGCGTGCCACCCACAAATTAAAGCTATCACCATTGGTTGCCAAGGATTTGGTTTTCCTTTTGCAGCTGGCATTTTGTGGCGACAATGTCCATGATTTGCGACGTGCGCCGCCCGTGCTGCAGCTGCCATCGCTGCCAATGCTGCCGTTACAGGAGCTACTGGGCGATAGCGTTGCAATAACTGAGCCAGCTGCCACGGGCTGCGTTTCACACGATTTGGTCGAAAGCAGCGTTTGGTGTTTGGCAGGTGCTTCTACTCCTGCTGCCGTTTCGCTAATTTCGTTGTTTGTCTCTTGTTGTAAGTCTCTTGGAGCTTGCAAGTAAATTAATTGTTAATTATTCACCAAAAAAAAATGCATTTGAATTTACTTACTTTGGCTACGCTTAATGCGCATCACAATGGCATCCGATGTGGCGGCTGCCAGTGGCTGCTGCTCAATACCATTTTCAATATGCACAGCATCTACATCCGCATCAGCATCACTTATATTCACTCTGACGTCACTGGTTAAAGTTAATGCACGGATTGTTGTTTCCAGCTCATCGCTTTCATTGCCATTGCGCGCCTCATAGTAAGCATCCTTGGCATCATCATCATCGTCCTCATCATCATCGTCATCATTATTATCCTCATCTGCGTCATTGTTTTGCGTTGTTGTTGTTGTTGCTGCTGCTGCTGCAACATGATTATCAAGCTCAGCATCCGCTGAGCTCTGACCAAGGCAGCCGCCAGTTACAGTGACACCCGATACAGCAACGTTCGCTGGAGCTTCCATGCTGCTCCTGCTGCTGGTCCTGCTCCTGCTTACCCCACCCCAACTGCTGATGCTGCTCTACTTTTTTATAGATTTCTTGTTTCGCATAATATTGGCTGCTTGCTGCTGCGTCGTTCTGTTCTTGCTATCGATAAGTCTTTTCAAATGCTTAAAAAACAGCTGTTTATTTTCTCTTCTTCTTCACCCACCACTGAGCCGCGCTCTATAGCAAATTTGTTCATGTTTGTATGTGTGTCGCGATATCAATGGTTCGAACTTAACGATTTTCGGTACTTTGCAAATGAGTCGGAACCACACATCAAGATGAAGGTATTTAAATTTTTGTCGATATGAAATTAAATAAATAATTAAGAATTGTAAAAATAACAATTATTTAATTTGATGCAACGTTATTCTAATTTCGTATATTAAGTATATTAAAATTTACTTGTATGGTCTAAGATACTACCTACATATCTTATAATAAAATGAAGCCAAAGAGCGGGCCTGCTCGGCGCCTTGTTGTCTAGCTTTAATATGTTCTTTTTTTAAAAACTTACTCTCAATGTACAATATACCAAGTAAAAGCTACATTATTGTAAAATTTCTAGCAATAACATTTGTCTAGTTTTATTAGACAGTTTTTAAGGAAATTAATTAATTGCGTTTAAGCCTCAGAAAGTTCATGACTAAGGTCTATCGAGCTTGTGGCTCCCAAATGAGCTGAGCTACTGCGCAACAGAAAGCTGGTCGATTTAGCGCGGTATACCAGGAGGCTCACTGCTAGGTTACTTTGTAGCAAACTTTAAAATTTAAAGAGATTGGCCGCAACTATTTATTAAAAAGTTTATTAAAATGTCAATCTGCATGCAAGGTCATCTTGTGTATATGAACTGGGTACTCCAAAAAGAGCGTTTGCAGTTTAGTTGTTAAAGCCTGACAATTAAACTAATTCGAATTGTTAATAATTAAATATTTTCTTTAACAGGACAATTTGATGTTCTTGTTTTGCCACAACGATTTCCATGCTATGTCATGGAATCTAGTTAAATTCTACGTAGGTAATACAAAATAATGGCAAGTGCTTGCGACAGCATTCAAATTTAATGTGATATGTAAATTGCTTTAAAATGCATAAAGCCGTGACAGCTGTCCAATCGATGGCCACCGATTATGCCCAATTATACTAAAGGATGCCAACTTTATTACAAGTTGTGGCAAAGTTTTGCCAATTTACTTGCAGCAGTTGTGGCCATAAGTTGAAATGGTATCAAAACTATATCTATGCCTAATATTGGGCCTTAGCCTAAGCCTGACCAGCGAGCAGGAGTTGAAGATAAGTAAGTTTGAGGTCTTAAACCAAAGTTTCATTTTTTTTAGTTCATTTCTTTTGTAGCCTTCTGGATTGAGCCAGTGCAGCGGACAGAGTTTAATGCTGATTATGCTGCAGTGCTTAAAGAACTGGAAACATTACAATTGGGCGTTGCCATAAGCGATTCAGTATTAGAGCTAACACATTCCGATGATCAGCAGGACTTAACAAGCTGTAAGTAGTCAGGAATTAAGTAATCTTTGAGCACGTCTGACGCAGTGTTATGTAACACAGTTTGCGAAATCCTGAGCAGCGTGGGCAGCACTGTCATTGTGGATCTAAGCTATAGTCGTTGGGCCGAAGGCTATGAGCTGGCGCGCAGCAATGGCATTGCCTATGTGCGTCTGGAGCGCACAATGCGCCCATTCCTGGATATGTTTGGCGATTTCATGCAACGGAAACGTGCCAACAATGTGGCCATGATCTTTCAAAATGCTCGCGACACCATGGAGGCAATGCAGCAATTGAACGATGGCTATCCATTTCGCACGATTATCTTGAATGCCAGCGATGCCGAGTCCAAAGATTTTGCCGAGCGTCTTCACGCATTGCGTCCTCCACCCACATACTATGCCATGTTTGCCCGTGGCGCTGCCATGAATGGAATCTATGAACGCGTAAGTACATAGATATACAGTTTGTTAAGAAAGTGTTTTGACAACATTTAAAGTAAAATCTACGCATTATTTATACTTACTTAATAAAAAGTTTGGTATCAATGGATAGGTCATTTAAATGCCGTTTTAATGATCCAATCCTCTTCTTAACCCATTGAAAGTTTTCAGTCCTTCCAAAGGTCTATTTTCAAAACTTTCTTCCCAGGGCTTAAACAAAAAATTGTTTTTTTTTTTTTTAAATATTTCTTCTAATTTTTTATTGATATTTGATGGTTCAAAAATCTCTTCGCATGTATTTTTTATGATTTTTTTAAAATGCTAAAATGACAATTTTTTCCCTTTTTTCATGAAAAATGGTAATTTTTAGCATTTTCAAAAATTTAAATGACCTATCCGTTGATACCAAACTTTTTATAAAGTTAGTAAATATTATTCTTCGATTTAACTTTAAATGTTGTCAAAACACTTTCTTGACAAAGTGTAGATATTTGTTCCCTGTCGTCATACTCTGTCCTCGCGTTCTTACAGGCGGATAGAGGCAAGTTGTTTAAGCGGCCAACGGAATGGCATTTGATATTCCTGGACACCAGAGATCGCGTCTTTAAGTACAAGCGAGATGTGGAATTTGCCACACGTTTCACATTGAATGCCCGTGCCATATGTCGTTCCATGCAGATGCGTGATCTCTATTGTGGCAGTGGATTTACGGTAAGCCCTTTTTTTAGAGGTATGAAACTAGGGCCGGATTAAGGGCAAAATTGGGACCGATAGGTATTTAAATATATTTTTAAATTAAAATTTGTATTGATTCGAAATTGTCTATATTTTTTTTTTATTTTTTTTTTTTTTTTAAATTTTTTTTTTTTTATTTTTTTTTTTTTAACTGTTAATTATTCTTTGGTATATAAAAACTGTACACTCAACCTTATTGCATAATGTAAATAATTTCTGACCCCACACATTGATGGGCCCTGGGGCCCCCACACATTCTTAATCCGGCCCTGTATGAAACTAAAGATTCATGAATATATTTTATCGTAACTGCAGCTACAACGGGGGCTATTACTGGATGTTATACGGAGCATGATAGATGCGGCGATTGTGAGTCAACCGTTTCCACAGCCAGTGAATGTGGAATGCAATGCGAGTGCAGAGCTAACCAATGATATGGATGAGCATGGCACTTGGTTTCAGAACGTACATTGGAGTAACTTTGTGGGCTATGTGCTGGGCAATAATCCGGAGGAGCAGTCCGATGATCTGGAGCCCGTAGCGCATCTCACATTTGTGGCCAATATATCCGTTGGCTACTACTCGAATGAGCATGAGGCCAAAACCGATTTGGCCACTTGGACAAACGGAGAGCTGCGTTTGCTGAACGAAACCATTAGTCCAAGTCGTCGCTTCTTTCGCATTGGCACCGCCGAAAGTTTGCCCTGGAGCTACTACAAACGTGATCCGGATACCGGAGAGCTAATACGCACACGCAGCGGTGCCACCATCTGGGAGGGCTACTGCATCGATTTCATAGCCCGATTGTCGGAGAAACTCAACTTTGATTACGAGCTTGTGGGACCCACAAAGGGCCATATGGGTGAGCGCAATGATAACGGGGAGTGGGACGGGGTCATTGGTGACTTGGTGAGCGGTGAAACCGACTTTGCCATTGCCGCACTCAAAATGTATTCGGAGCGTGAGGAAGTGGTTGACTTTTTGCCACCGTACTACGAACAGACGGGCATCTCGATTGTGATGCGGAAACCCATGCGTCGCACCTCTCTATTCAAATTTATGACCGTGCTGCGTTTGGAGGTCTGGTTGAGCATTGTGGCTGCGCTGGTGGGCACGGCATTGATGATTTGGATCTTGGACAAGTATTCGCCGTATAGTTCACGGAATAATCGCGATGCGTATCCCTTCGAATGCCGGGAGTTTACATTGCGGGAGAGCTTCTGGTTTGCCTTGAGCTCATTTACGCCCCAAGGTGGTGGGGAGGCACCCAAGGCAATATCTGGACGCCTGCTTGTCGCCGCCTATTGGCTCTTTGTGGTGCTGATGCTGGCTACGTTCACGGCCAATCTGGCGGCCTTTCTCACCGTGGAGCGTATGCAGACGCCAGTGCAATCATTGGAGCAACTTGCTCGACAATCGCGCATTAACTATACCGTGGTCAAGGATTCGGATACCCATAACTACTTTATGAACATGAAATTCGCCGAGGATACACTGTATCGCATGTGGAAGGAGTTGGCGCTGAATTCCTCTAAGGATTTTCGTAAATTTCGCATTTGGGATTATCCCATTCGGGAACAGTATGGGCACATACTGCTCGCCATCAATAACTCGAAGCCCGTGAACAATGCTAGCGAAGGATTCAAGAATGTGGATGCGCATGGCAATGCCGATTATGCCTTCATACACGACTCGGCGGAGATCAAGTATGAGGTAACCCGTAACTGCAATCTAACCGAAGTGGGTGAGGTTTTCGCCGAGCAACCCTATGCTGTTGCCGTGCAGCAGGGCAGTCATCTGGGCGTAAGTATATAGAGATTAGACTATTACAATCCTTATCGAAATATCTTTCACAGGATGAGCTAAGCTATGCGATCTTGGAACTGCAGAAGGAACGTTTCTTTGAGCAACTTAAAGCCAAATATTGGAATGAGTCCAATGTGCGTAACTGTCCATTGTCTGAGGACCAGGAGGGCATCACTCTAGAGAGTTTGGGTGGCGTATTTATAGCAACATTGTTTGGCCTCATACTGGCCATGGTCACGCTCGCTTGTGAAGTGATGTACTATCAGAAGAAGCAGAAGGCATTGTCGCTTGTCACACAGGTTAAGCCCATCGATGGTGGTGAGGAACGAGCTAAAACTGCTTGGCTTGACAACGCGCTCAAAATTAAGGAAAAGGGATTAATAGCCAAGAAGCCCACTAAATTGACGCCACCACCATCATTTGAGGTTGCCACATTAAAGGGTAAAAAGCAAACGGCATCTGTAACGCTGGGAGATGGCAAGTTTAGGGCTCGGCCCCGTGATGGCCTACATTCGCGTCGTGACCTTGGCTCATCCTTAACCGATGCGCATGTGGGCTATATGGAATAGAAGAAGAAATATGTTGAACTTTTTTAAACTATTATTAGCTGAGTTATTTATTTATTTATTTTCTGGTTCCGGGCATAAAAGCAAATAAAAAAAAAAGCACGATATGGCATAATATAAACGCAAGCCTGGCATGTCAGCGTCCTAAAAAAGCGGCAAGGCGAAGAAGAAGGCCTCGAAAAGGAAGACGCCTTGCTGCCGTCATCGGTGCCAGCGGTCTGGGCCCATGATGAACAACGGGTTTCTAAACTTCTTGCTGTGGATTAAGCCCTCAGGAAAGTTTTGGCCCATTTTAGCGTAGCTTTTAGAAAAACTCTAAACGAATATGATGAAAAAAATAATTATAAAAAAAATATAAATGTTGTAATGTTATAAACTTACTTAAAAATTTTTTTTTCGCAAATAAATAAATGATTAGAAATACTTTAGTTTGTTCACAAATAAAATGAAATGAAAATCAAAATACACACGATAGTTTGAAAAAGTCAAAAGAATCGGCATATCGATATACATATCGGCCATCGCTAACATTATCAAAGTATCAGCTACTAATTTTACTGTGTGTGCACGAAAACGACTCACTCGAAGCAAAAGATACCATTGAAGTGTGAACAATTGTATTTATAATAGCAACGACAGCGACAGCAAAACAAATTCTATTTAATTAATAACAAAGCAATCATAGTTTTGAACTTTATATTCTGCATACGTTCATATCGTATTCGATAGCTGCAAAAAAAAGTGCCACACAAGCGACGGGGGTCGCAAAATAAACAAGAGAGGAATCCAAAATGCGTGTGCTAGCGCCATCGCACATATTAAATATTAAATCAATATTTGTGACTATAATTGTCGCATTGTTGACTGCGCCAAATGTCGTTCTCTCGCGTAAACATCACCTGGAAGTTCGCGTAAGTTCCTTACCATATATATGAAGCCGGCAACTTACATGATTTCTAATGTCGCATCGAGCTGCCCTTCTATAAATATATGTTTGTGTGTTTTTACAGAATGATATGCGTCCGTATATTGCGTTGAGCACATTTGGTTTTTATACGAACGGACATCTGGACGTCCAGCTGAGCATGCTGACAATTGACGATGAGCAGCCAACAGATTTGGTGCGTAAAATTGAAATTTTTATTTACTTTATATAATTGAAGTGTATGTTAATATGTTTGCAGTTTGGTCTGTCGCTAGACAAGACCACAATCGATCAGCTTAATCCCTATCTGGACTCGCATCAGAACAAGTGCATACTGGAGGAGCCGCCATCCAATCAAAAAAGTGGACCAATTCTCTTCTTTATACTGGATCTCAAGGAGTTAAGGTAAGTGTTTTCTATGACTTGCAAGTGATTTCTGCTAATCGTTGTTGTCCAGGGTGCGTGTACAATGTTCACCGGAATGGGCCAACAAACACATCTACAAAGATGTGACGTATCGTCACAAACGGAACTCCCATATTGCAAAGGTCAGTGATTCTGCACTGTTCATGCAACAGCGTCGTCGTCGTCGTGCCGTGTTGCCCGTGCCCGATTCAGAGGAACCAGTCGACGATGCAGATGATCATTCTGTTGAGGAGCCAATGCAACCACTGTCAAATCTTGAACAGCCCAAGCTATCGTCACCCATTGTTGCGGGCAAAATTGAGACAGCAGCCAAATTAGAGCCTGCCGTTAAGGACCAAAATGCGGAGACTGTCCCGTCGCCCAAGCCTGTCGCTGCTGTTCAGCCCAAAGTTGAAGCAGCCAGTGCTTCGCCAGTTGCCGCTCAGCCGCCACTTGAAGCTGAGGACGGTGCCGGTGCCGTTGCCGATGATGGTGCCATTGTGGCCGCACCATCTGCCTCGTCAAGCAGCAATATAAAGAAGCACGACGATGCTGAACTACAACCAGCTCTGCCCGTTGACAATGCGGATGAGGTGCCAAACTTTTATGAAACCAACTACAGACAACCACGCGAAGATCTGTGCAAGAATTTCACGCTGCCGCTAATTAAACACACGGTAGAAGGCATCAACTATTACAATTTCACGTTCTCGATGTTTGTGGCGACGCAACACGACGAGGGGCTATACAATTTATATTTCCATGCATGTCCAAACTACGATCGCCCCAAGATATTGTCTTTCAATGTAAGTTGAAGCTTTTGGCATACGGTTTCAAAATAACTAATAATCTTCTATATATATCAGGTGGATATTGAGGAAAACAACAATGGCAATTATTTGTCAGCTGGTGAAATGCCTTTGCCAGCTTTGTATTTCATGATGAGTCTGCTGTTCTTTTTGTCTGGCTTGTTCTGGGTGTTTATATTAAAGAAGAGCACGTAAGATGATTCAACCATGCAAACAAAATATATTTTTTGCTAATATATATTTAATTTTGTGCAGGCACACCGTCTACAAGATACACTACCTGATGGCTGTACTCGTTTTCCTCAAGTCTCTCTCCCTGATGTTCCATTCGATCAACTATCATTTCATTGAGAAGCGCGGCGAGCATGTCGAAACCTGGGCCATACTCTACTACATAGCGCATCTGCTCAAGGGCGCCGTACTCTTTATAACTATTGTACTCATTGGCACTGGCTGGACATTTATCAAGCATATACTATCCGATAAGGACAAGAAGATATTCATGATTGTCATTCCACTGCAGGTTTGTCAGCGAACCTATGCTCCTAATCCTCCTTACTAACATTTTAAAATCATTTTTTAGGTTCTGGCAAATGTTGCTCAAATCATTACGGATGAATCGGATCAAAGTGATGCCGAGTTCCGTACCTGGCACAACATATTCTTCTTTGTGGATCTGCTATGCTGTGGTGCCATATTGTTCCCCATTGTGTGGTCCATTCGCCATTTGCATGAGGCATCCGCCACTGATGGCAAGGCAGCAATCAATCTGCGTAAACTCAAACTCTTCCGCCAGTTTTACATCATGATTGTCTGCTACATTTACTTCACGCGCATCATTGTCGATCTGCTGCAGATGACGGTTGTGTTTCAGTATGCCTGGCTGGACGAGATGTTCCGCGAGATGGCAACATATGTGTTCTTTGTGCTAACGGGCTACAAGTTCCGTCCCGTATCATCGCATCCATATTTCGAAGTGCCTGACGATGACGATGATGACGAGGTGGAGGTGTTCACCGAATCCGGTCTCACTGCATCAGTGCATCGCATCAAACCACTTAATCGTTCGGCACATTCCAATACCATCACAATCATTGAAGGCAATGATGATGAGCGCGAGAATTTGATTGCGAAACGAGAGTCAAGTCATGAATATGATTAGATTATTGACATAAATACAACACACACACACAAACACACTCACACATAAAACTATATATAATTATGTATGTATAGAATACGCACATAGTAACTTCAAATCGTACTTTAAGCCAGACGAATTCCAACTATGGCCAGCTTTTGGATGACAAATTGGATGGATATAAATCGCTAGGCTTGGGATGAATAATAATGTTTAGTGTGTAGTTATAATCCCGCCCGCTTTCTACCCCCTTTGAAGAAAGCCCGTCCAATCGAACGCACGTGTAAATATTGAAAGCAACGCTTTGTCCGTTTCCGTAATCTGCGAATCCTCAATCCCGCCATCGCGCCATCAGCTTACATACATACATAAATACGCAATCGTTTATAAGGCATTAATAATATAATTTTTAATGAATACACGATACATATACACATATATATACACATATAAAGCTTTAATATAATATATACTACATTGATAAAATCCAATTCTGTTATACATAAGGACCACTTAATTTCGGCATTAGCTGTACAGTGAATATCATATATGTGCAAATGGCACAAGCTGTCTGAAATGTAATCAAAATCACATGAGATTAGTTTGCCTTTTGAGTTGTCTTCGACTTACCCGTGTCAGCAAATGATTGTCCAATATGAGTATGCCTAGGCAATCAATGCGCATCGGTTCATGGAGGATTTGCAATGAAAAGTTTTGAATCTGTAAGGAGATAAAATGTGAGAACAAACGATTAACTCAAATTGGCCAAAGATACCTGAAGCGATAGAGCTGGCGAGCTGGCCATAACATTATGCAACTGATATGCAATGCGGGGCACCATATGCATGCAGCTCTGGGCGGCATAGATAAGGACAAGTATCTGCAGCACTGCGGGCAGCATGAGATAGTAATCTATAAACGGAGACAAGGAGTAAGAAAATGTTATACAAAGTAAACTAAAACTCGTACTACCAATATTATCAATCGTATTGTAGACAGTGTAGTACATGAAATAGCAATCGACGGTGAGACGTATAAGGATCATGAGCAGCACGGTGAGCAAGGAGTAGCTAAATGATCGGCGAAAGCTAAAGCACAACTCATTGATGCGTTCATAGATGAGCTGCTTGTCGCGCACCTGACGCCGCAGATAATCCTCGAAGCCAGGAAAACTCGCAGCACCGCTGGCAAAGCTTGAGTATTCCACTAAGAGCGCCAGCTCTGACTCCAGCTGACATATTTGCTGACGCACCAGCTCCAGATGCAGCACAAACTGTGTATTCCTCAAGTGCACCACAAACACAAAGGGCTGAAAAGTGCTCCAGAACAGCAGGATGTGATGGGTGAGCACTTGCCTGAATACGAACAGGAACAGCAGCAACATCTCCATCATAAAAGTGCCATACAGCATGATGAGATAGCGTCGATGTTGTTGCAACAGCAATCTGACTTTGCCACCTGGCGACGCCCTTTGCGTTCTGGCAAGTGCCGCATAGAGTTGCCAAAAGCGTTCGGGATGCGCACGTTGCCACAACGTCTCGGCATAGATGCTTGCCACAGCCAATTCAGCAAATCCATACTTGAGGCCATCATTGAAACAACTAAATGGATCACCAAAATACAGATAATCATCATCGCTGGTCACACACATTAGGGCCACACCACTGAAGCTGGTTAGCAGGCAGCCTGCCCAAAAATGTAATAGCCTTGAGATTTGTTTGGGATACATTTCACCCGGGAGCGGCACTCCATGCAAACCAATCAGCTGATAGAAGCGCAAATGATAATATAACACCTGGTCAATGCAACCACTCATTGTTGTTTGAGCAGAATACCGCTGCCGCTGCTGCTCCTCCGCACACTCAATCGATGATACTAACTCATGCATCGCAGCACACTTAGCTGATAGTTTGATAAGGATTTCATGGTATGGTTGGGGTTTTGGTATGCGCCTTAGAAACTTTAAACCAACTTTTCTTAAGTTTTCATTGGATTGAACTTTAATTGCATAAGATTATATACAGTGGGGAGCAAAAGTGAGTACACGTTAAAGAAATTCACTTTCGTGGACAATAAAAAATTAATCACACAATCAAATTTATAGGTAGGATAGGTTATTTAAATTCCGTTTTAGTGATACAATAGAGAAAATTTTGAAAATTGCTTTAAATGACTAAAAATTACAATTGTTGATATGAAGAGGGTAATTTTCATAAAAAATTTATTTTTTTGTCATTTTAAGTTATTTTCAAAAAATCATAAAAAATACATACAAAGAGATTTTTGAACAAATTTTTTTCAATCACTATTAGAATTGTTTGAAGTAAGTTTTTGCATCCAAACATTTTTTGTTTAAGCCCGGAAAAGAAGGGTTGAAAAATAGACCTCTACAAGAATTGTAAACTTTCAATGGGTACTTAATGGGTTAAGAAGAGTATGTATCAATAAAACGGAATTTAAATTACCTATACTACCTATAAATTTGTTTGTGTGATTAATTTTTTTATTATTTATTATTAACGTGTACTCTTTTGCTCCCCACTATTTTTTTCACTTTCCGTTAGGAATATAAGATCGGTTAACAGTTTCCCTAAGTTTCTCTAATTAAACACGTAAAGCATAAATCGTTATTTATGATTTTCGATCCTGGCATAAAAGGTCCATAAAGCCATAAATTTGCTAAACTTGAACTTGACTCGACCGATTCGTTGTTGTTACTGATTATATTTAACACAAATGTAGAGCAAAAGGTTTGTGAATGAAAATCAATACTTTCATTAAGCACTTTATTTAATTAAATACCAAGCAAGCACAAGAAAGTTGTATAGAAACTAGAACGAGCTGTTAAACAGCATTGCATTTGAAGAAAAATGTTCCACAAATCTCTGGAATTCAAGCGATTTCTGTGGCACCCTTCAATGATTTTTAATCATTTTTTTTCAAGTTTCAACTTTATTCGACAGCACAAGAAAAAAAAGGTAACAAAATAATTTAATAAATATTAAAATTAAAATTCGGATTCGCTCGTTTATAGATACGGTCCAGGATACTGATATCCACTGCTGCCGCTGCTGCCCGATCCGACGCCTTGCACATGTCCAGCACTGTAGCTATCGGCACCGCTATACGTTTCGGCGGCAGCACTGTTGTAACCCGTATGGCTGGGCCACTCCGCCACGGGGCCAGGACGACGACGTCGGGCTGGTGCTGCATAGGCATCAACCTCATCCTCGTATGCACCCGGCGACGAGTGCAGCTCGGGTGATGGACGGAAGCCATTGCTACTACTACTACTGCCGTAATCGTATGGATATGGTGTGTCCAAGGATGACTCCTCTGGTGCTTCGAGCGTATGTGCTGGCGCTCGAGCTGATTTAAGATTGGCATACGATGGCGGCGCATAATTGTAATCCAGATCGGAGTCTAAGGGCTCCTCAACTGGTGCCGGCTCCGCATACCCCGAGCTCTTGTGGCGCTGATAGCGTGCTGGCGGTGGACGATAATGATAGCCCACATCGTTGTCATCGTCATCGGCCTGATGATGCTGAGGATGATGCTTGTGTGGCCGGCTATTTATCACACGATACGTCTCCACGCTGTTCTCCTCCGTTGGTGGTGGACCGTATTCATAGCCGTTTGGTCGATGCTTCTCCTCAATGATCGTATAGGTATTGACCTTCTTTTTGGGCGGCGGTGGCTTCTTCGCCGCATACGATTCACTGAGATGTTCGGCCAGTTCCTTGGCATGATTCAGATAGTCGGCATGTTCGCTCATGTGCAGCGGCTTATCCAGATCTGAGAGTATGACGCTCTCGAGCAGCGGACTGGTGGTGTGCGGCTTTGGTGGTGGTGCACGTCCGCGTGATCTCTGATGCGGCGGTGCATGATGGTGAAAGTGATGTATGACTTTGTGCGGTGGTCCCGGTGGTGGTTCCGCATCTATAGCAATACTGGGCGCCTGATCCTTGGGCACATGCACCTTAATGTGCACATACTCATTGCCAAATGCCGCCACCAATGGCAGCATCAAAGCAGCTAACAGTGTCACTGAAGTAACCTTTGGCATGACTCTGGGTATTTTTTTGGTTATCCGTTCGTCTTGTTTGATTCTCGCGTTGTCAGTTTATGGCCGCGCGCATTGCCAAAATTGGTTTAAACCGAAATCTTTCTTTTGTCAAAATATTTATATACCACCAGCAACGGCGGCGACTGCGCAGCTCAGATCAATAGATCGAAGGCGTTGTCAATACGTCGCTTAACGAATACTCTAACATTTTTAAATGAATGCATTTTTGGAGCTGCGGCTATGAGGATCAGACGGAAAACAGATCAATGTTCAATTAAGTTGAGCTTCATCTTTATTTTATTATTTATGTTATGATTGTCCCCTTATTTACTAACGGTTTTTTCATTGGTTTTTGTACTCATAAGTTGGGGAGTTTTATTTTGGGGTTTTCTGGGTTTTTCCCAATCCCTGCAATAAATGTTGGATCATTAAATTTTTGTTGAACTTCCCATAATATTTTAATTTATAAAATTGTTTCTTTTTATTTCATTTAAATATTGTTCATTAATCTTAAACATTTTATAGCTTAAGTTCTATTTTTTAATTTGATTTAAGTTGAATTTTATATGGACTGCTATTAGTTGACAATACACAAATAAATAAATAAATAAGAAGTTTTTACTCTCGAAATTCCTTAAACATTTATCCTCATTTTCGTTTAATCCCAAACATGCAGACAAAGGTTCAACACTCCCAAGTGTAGAGTATTTCGAGCAACTGTAAACTATCGATGTCATTATGAGAAGCATCTTGTCGTAATCGTTTGCCCCCTCCATTTCAACGTCTCGAACTATCTGTCCCAGCATTTCTTATGCGTACGTTGCGTCTCTACCTTTGCCCTCGTTTACGCGCAGCTAGCGGTTATTTCCTATACTCTATGTAAAGGGTATGATAACTTTCCTACAAACGTGTCTTTAAACTAACAAAGTGATAAATGGGATAGGATTAAACGGGCTTAATAGTTCCTTTATTATAATATATTTCAACAATAATGATAATTTGAAATATTTTTTGTTGAAAATAATTTGTAATTGTAGGTAATAAAACGGTAAAGAGTATACAAACTTCACCTTGCCTAAAAGCTTTTGCTTGTTTATATTTTGTGTTCGTTTGTTTTAAACTTTTGTTTTCATTATTATTGAAATAAAATATGTCTCAGCCGGCCGCTTACACATATGTACATATCTATACATCTATATCTATTTTTCGTAGCCGCCAGCATCAGCAGCCGTTGTTGCCCCAGCAACAATAACAAAAACAACATCAATAACATTTTGTGCTATGCATTTCGTCAAACGAAAGTTCGATGAAAGCGAGTTTAGGTTCGGAATTTGATAAAGAAAACTAAAGAAGTTTCAAATAATGCTGTTTCTGGTTAGAAAACCTGTGTGTTTGCTCGAAATTAATAAACTTATATATATTTTAGCTAGTATGAAATAGCTATTTGATGTAAACAAAGCTTTGATGTGTTTCAATTGCAAATTGTCAAAAGCATTTTAAGATTTAATTGTTATGCTAATGGCAAAATGCGATCACTGAGAAAGTTGCCAGCTCAACTCATCGCCATTATCATCATCATTATCATTATGACATATCAGTTAACACTCTCTACGCATTGTTCCAATATGCATATATAATTAAAGACGCGTGAATTTTGTTTGCAATTAGTTGAAACCAATTTTTGCATACATTTTGCATTAGTAATAAAAGAAATTATTCCTATGAACCGTACTCGATTATATAACAGTGTGAAGTAAAAAGCTGTTAAAACGAATATTCTTTCTCTTTGTAGACAAGGTTATCAAGGTTACACTTTACACAACCTTTCACTTCTGTGTTTTATGAATCTTTGATAGCTTTTTTTATGCATTTAAAACCAGTTTTACAATCAATAATACATAAAAGAAGACTGCTAGAAACTTTACAGCATAAAACAATGATTGTATTCATTGAGTAGCTTATAAAATGATAGATATGCATATTTAAATATAACGGCACATTTTATTAACGTCATCTTCAAATAAAAAATACTTCTGCCCACACCAATAGATATGCAAACTAAAAACTATAATTTGAACAACCGCCACATTAATAAGCAATTAATCGGCTATGTTTCAGCGATATTTGTCATATCGATAGGCGTCTTTGGGATCACGAGCACGATCAAACAGATCTGGCAGCATTGACAACAGCTGTGCGACACCGGTGCTAGTCTCGTTGTGTTGTTGTCCTGACATAACGCCAATTTACTCAGGTAATTCATGAATTAAACTACATCAGTTATGCTTACAACAACAATCAGATGTCTTCAGCGTCCGCTCCGCCAGCTGCTGCGTCGTCACATCCACAGCGCATCAGTGCTGCCCGCTAAAATATTCATTGACTTTGAGAACCAATATGCACACAGCATTCTGTGCAACTCCTTGAAACCATATCAGATTGTCAGGACCAGCGATTGCCTTAAATCAGTAACAGCAACAAATATCACACCGCAGCGTGTCTTGGAGCCGGTTATCAATGCCACACCAGATGAATTGCATGCAGATTTCCTATCGCTTGTGGAGCACTGCGCTCTGCTCGGCGTCCAAATCAGTGACGAACGCTTCACCCACTTCATAAGCGCCTACTGCGATGTAGTGCACAAACTTAGTGACGAGCAGCTGATTGGCGCCTTGCGCTGCTTGCGCAAGCTGCCAACGCCCGCATCCACAAGGATAGCCAACTATATGGAGCTGTGGAATACGTTGGACATCGAGTGTTGTCGCCGCATCGAACGCTGGCCCACCGCCCAGCTGCTGCTGGTCAGCGATGCCTGGTATCAGTTGGGTCTGGCACGCATCGGCGAGTTTGTGTGGCAGGCACTGCGCAAGTTGGGCCGTAAAGTGCGCAAGCTGCCGCCGGAGCAGCTGGTGCAAGCCATGTTTCTGTGCAATTTGCTGCGTCGGCCTATCTTCGAGATGTTTGACTTTGAGCAGAATCTGGCGCAATGTGTGCAGCAAATGACGCTACAAGAGCTGGGCGTCATGGCAATGGGTTTCTTCAAAACACAAACGGCCATCCGCAATCCCGAGCTGCTGGAGCAGCTCTACACACGCCTGGAATCCGAACTGGATACCGTCGAGGATATCACTCTGGTCGCCATGCTCAAGGTGCTACGCTACAGCAGCAAACTGCCACAGGTTGCGGCACTCAAGAAGCTCCTGGACAAGCTGCAGCTTCAGGTGGCACGTGTCTCCCTGTTGTCCTGCCTGCATATGGCTCTCCTGGGCAGCGAACTGCAGACCTGCAATGATGAGCTTGTCGAACGCATCCTCTTACGTTTTGAGCGTGAGCTGGATGCGACCCGCCTTAAGGATCTGGAGCGCATATGCCTAGTGATTGCTCTGTTCAATTTGCACACGCCCAGCGGCGTGGAACAACGTCTTTGTGAACGTATTCCGAGCATGTTGCGTAACCGTATCGATGAGATACTGCGCTATCCACGTTGCTACACCAACTGCCTGCAGTTCCTCAGCATGCGTGGCGTCTATGATGTGGAGCTGTTGAGTGTCGCCTTGGAGCCACGCTTCCTGCGTCATACCTACCCCAATACCCATCTGCCTGGCCGTGATTACTTTCATCTGGATAGCTTTGCTCGCCTACTCGGTTCGGGCTATGAGGGACCATTGCTCAATGAGCGACAGCGTCAGCAGATGGGCAAACTGTTTACACAGTATATACCAGGACGGGCAGAGGGACGCTTTAAGCTCACGAGCACGGATCGCATCCTGGTGGAGATTCGTGATGCTGTGGGCAGCCTGTTGCGCACCACAGTCAGCATGAAGCACATACTACCCCACTATGATCGCTGTGATCTTGTCATCTGCTATGATCGACAACAGCGTCGTCCCTTGCCAGTGGACACCAGTAGCTGTCCTGAGGATTATAGCGGTATTATGCTTACCAGGGAACATCTGCTTGGCACCAAAGACGACGCCTCACACTTGGACACACTGATCATTGTGGTGGCCGGCTGGAATAATGTGATACGCGATAGCGAACGTCACACTGGACAATTTGCCATGAAGCTGAAGCAACTGCAACAGCTAGGACATAAACCCATTGTGGTGAGTATCAAAGGCATCAACATGTACAGTGGGGAGCAAAAGTGAGTACACGTTAAAGAAATTGATAAAAAAATTTATAGGTAGGATAGGTAATTTAAATTCCGTTTTTATGATACAATACTCTTCTTAACCCATTAAGTTTAAAATGACTAAAAATTAAAATTTAGATGAAATGAAAATTTTGAAAATTGTTTGAAATGACTAAAAATTACAATTGTTGATCAAAAGAGGGTAATTTTCATCAAAAACTTTAATTTTTAGTCATTTTAAACAATTTTTAAAGAATCATAAAAAATACATACAAAGAGATTTTTGAACAAATTTTTTTTCAGTCACTATTGGAATTGTTTAAAGTAAGTTTTTGCATCAAAACATTTTTTGTTTAAGCCCGGGAAAAAGGTGATAAAAAATAGACCTTTACAAGAACTAAAAACTTTCAATGGGTACTTAATGGTTTATCATTAAAACGGAATTTAACTTACCTATCCTACCTATAAATTTGTTTGTGTGATTTATTTTTCATTGTAGACGAAAGTCAATTTCTTAAACGTGTACTCACTTTTGCTCCCCTCTGTATTGTGTATTGTATTGTGACAACATGTGTATATATTTAAGGTCTTCTTTAAAGCAGTTAAAAAAATAGATATAATGCTTAACTATCGTTTACAGATCTATTGGAACGAATGGCGCGAACTGGAAACATCCGCGGATCGGCAGGACTTTCTTAAGCGACGCCTGCGTCAGGCGGCCAACATCTAAATAATCATACTAGTTGTAATTGTAATCATATAGTTAAAAGTAATTCTAAAAAATAATAATAATAGTTAACAAGAGCATGGAGTGCTGCTGACAAAATTTCATCTATATCTATTATAGAGCAGCACTAGCAGTTACATGAGCCTTATCATTATTTGTTATTATGTAAATATTATTATTTGTAATGACCGCCCGCAGTCACGCACCCCGCACCCCACAGGCACACCCGTCTCTCTCTCTCAACCCAGTCACACAGGGGTGTGTGCCTTTTGGGTACATATTGGGTCACATGGTGCCATGAAGCGCCTTTTTGGTATACTCGTAAACAACAAAGAGTGTGGCCGTTGCTGGAATGGTGCGCAGCACAGATGGTAACAGACCACGATATAGGGCCAGGATGCCCTCACGTCTCACAATATCGGCGCCAACTTGTAGCATGCCCTCGTTGAGGTTCTTCACCTGGATGCGACTCTTGATGACGTCCGCAGGGAATGTCGAAGTCCAAAGGCAAACGCCACCAACGGCACCAGCGACCATTGTTCTGAACGCACCAATTTCATCCTTTGTCTGATCCTTACTAAAACCAAAAGCCATAAATGTAACACATGATGTTATCCATTATTCACTACTTACCCACGCAACAGTTCACGTGTGCCTTCGTAGCTACCAAAGAAGAAAAAATAACCGGGCATCTCGCGTATAAATGTGGAGCTCAGGCCGCGATAAAAGCCCCGTATGCCTGCGAAAAGAGCGAGAAAGAACAACAATAAATGAATTAAAGTAAGAGAGATGACAATGACTTTCGTTATAAGCGTGATGGCGCGTGGAAAATAACAGTAAAATGCACGTGAGGCCACTACGACGCTATTTATAGACACGATCGCTTATCTCTTTAAGCGCAACAACAATCTCGAGTTCCCCCCTGGTTAGTACATTTACTAGATGTAAGGCCATTACAACTGCATCACAACAATAACAATAACAATTATTGAGAAGTCTGTGCTCCATTCTGTCAATCAATCGAATATAAAAATTTCCACTTGACTGATAACGACACTAATGTAATATTATTATCCAATTCAGCTCAAGAGAGATCAACAATTGAATTAAAGAATGTGTGGGCGTGGCAAAGTATTTCACATTAAATTCATATCACAACATGAACTAATCTTGCATCATATCAATCGAAAAACATAAATTGAAAGCGTAATCTTTTGGCGCGTGCGAAGATTATATACATAAATACTCTTTGCAGAGTCGAGTCCATGCGCTTAACGAGTCTCAACGACAAATCATTTGATTCAAATTTTAGTTCCATATGGGCAAGATCAATTGAATCAAATTATTCAAATTTTAGTTCCATATGTGCAAGATCGATTGAATCAAAACAAAACAATCGATGCTAGGTGGCAACGCCAATAGTGGTTAAATGTGCTGTAAACACGCGCAGTTGTTGTTGATTATATATTTTTGTACAGCGTATTAGCAGACCTCGCATTTAACTATGAATTATGAGGAAACAACAACAACTAACGGCAGCGAGATATGCACACATAATCTAATCAAGAAGCTTCCAAAATCAAAATAAGGAACAGAATATAGAAAAACCCACTTAACAATTGACAACAACAAACACTCACCTTCGGTGCGCCAGATGTAGCGTGTTAAGGTCCAGGGCGTGCGTAGATCAGCTGCTTGAGTCGGTTCAACAAAATGCTTCATTTCGCGCAGGGCTTGCAGTTTGCACTTGATCAGCTCGGTGGGGCAGAGGGTAAGCGTGGAAAAGCAGGCGGCCAATGAGCCGGCGCATGCATTTTGTGCGATGGTCAGCTCACTGACCAACTCTTTGCCAACCAAGTAGGAGACAAACTTTTGGCAGCCACCGTATGCGGCAAACAGTACCGAATTTTCGGCAACATTTGCAACTACGGCCGGCACTGAGCCGGCATACAGTCCATTCATAACGCCATCCTTGCGATATGTGCTGATGAAGCAATCAAACATGCCCTTGTATTTCTCGGGAAATGTTTGAAGCTTCACCTTGACCGTATCCAATGGCTGCGAGACATAGACCTGAGCGGCGCCGCCTGCATACAAATACAAATATACAAATGCGTACGTATAGATGTGTGAAATATTTGAACTTACCCAGCGAGCCGGCAAAGAAGTCAATGAGGCCCTCAACAAAGTTGGCATTGTTCCCAGTGTCGCCTCCATGCATGTCTAAATGCAAAATGAACGTCAAAAATTTGCCGACTATCAGCAAGAGGTTGTCACGAAAACTTTGGCCCGCTGCTAAAATGGTGAGTAAAGTGAACGGCTCTTTGGGCCGATCATTCTCTGCTTGGCTCACTGCTCTCTCGTATGCGTCGGCTATTGACTCGGGTATCAGCATCAGCATCGGAAAGTCGCTGCCTCCCACTTTAATGGAATTGATGTCTGGTGGTCGTCGTAGGGGCGATGGTGGTGGATGCGGCTGTGGCAGCGGCAGCATCGGCTGTGTTCCCTGCGTTGCTGATAGTAGAGCCGACGCTGATAACGTCGCCTCACTCTTGTTGTGCTCATTGTCACTGTGTGCTCGGTGCGTCGCCGTCAACGTCGCTGCTACGATCTCAGCCGCTGTCGGCGTCATATGTACAATACAATGTGCGCTTGTTTGCTGTGCTCTGCCGAACTCTCGTTGTTGTTGTTGTTCTTGTTCTCGTTGCTCTTGTTGTTGTTGTTGCTATTGTTTCTATTTCATTCATTAGATTGGCTATTGCGTCATCATAGCACACTTTTGCTCGCTCGAGCGCTAGCTCTCTTGCCCTCGCTCTCTCTCCCTCCTTACCCAGTGTGTTTCTCTCTCTCACTCTCTATGTCTTTGTCGCTCAGTCTTAAACGGTTTCTGCTATCGATAATGCCAACCGTTTTGCCGTTTATCGCTCTTTGCTATCGCAATCACGTTTAAATGCTACTCTTATCGCTTTTGTTGCTTGACGTATGAAAATAAATTTGTGCATTCTGTTTGACAAGAATTTGGAAAGAAATCCCAAAATACTCACATTTGTTTTATCTGTAATATGTTTTGTACATACATTTTTTTTATGAAAGACTTCTTACGAAAACGTATCTAAGTTTCATCATTGGCTTCTATAAAAAGAAGATTTTAAATGAAATAATTTTTTTTTGTTTTTTCATTCAAATAATTTGTCCATTTTTATTAATAATCGATCATTTTATTACACCATATATGTAAATATCATTTTATTAGCGTTTTTTTTCAAAGATTTTTCTCGCAAATCAGCACTATATACATACATATAAGTTGTATATAGTATGTATTTCACGCACAGTATTATTATCATTATAATGCACATACATACTTACATTCGTGTGTATGTATGCTTGTAGATATCTCTGCCTTTATTTTTATTATAATCATAATATAGTATATATATATTTTATAATAATTTACATAAAATTATATGCATTATTTACCTTTACAATTCATTTATTTTCTATATTTATATAACTTTTATGTATGTTATTTTTTAGTGCATATGTATATGCATACATAGGAATATATATATAAATATGTATATACATATGTATGTTATGTATTATTATGTATACGTCTATATGTTTTACGCTTTGCCAAATCTTGCAAAAAAAAAACGACATTGATGAAAAATGAAAAGTTCGCTTGAGCTAAGTTCCTGATCTGTCAAACTATTTGTTATATACTAAATGTATGTATTTATGTATATTATTACATTTATGTGTGTGTGTTGGTGTGTGTGTGTGTGTGTTTGTATATATCTCAATTATTATAATGAGTGTTTTAGCTAGCAATAATATAACTTGGTATTCATCATATATGTATATTATGGGTATTCCTTTAGGGTGTTTTTATTCTTTTATCGCTGAGTTTGTATGGGGCCTGTTTTTTTTAAGCCAAAAGTTTCGTATGTATTTTTTTTTTTATTGTTATGGCCTTTTTTCACTCAATCTTTGCTCAACTCGCTTTGTACTCGTTTATAAATTTTTTACTTTATTTTTTATTTTTTTTGGTTTTTTTCTCCTGGTGTAAAAATAGCAATGTTTGTTTTTGTTTTTACAATTTCTATTTTATACAAACTCAGCAGCAAATTGTTAAAAATTATACATTTATATATTTATATTTTTTTTGTATTCCATTTATATGTTATATATTTTAAATTTATTTTCTTTGTTTTATTTTTACATGTACATCTATACATATTATTATTGTAAGTTGTGTATAAATATAAATATATATTAGTTTTTGCCAGCTGCAGTGAAAAAAAAGAACAATTTACATCTAAACATATTGGCACACATTATGGTTTGATTTTTTTTTTTTCGTTTTTTATTTTATTATATATATATTTGTTCACATATAATTCAAATAGTAGTTAAGAAGCTAAACGTAAGGGCATTTTGAGTTTTTGGGGAAGGTTTCTTATATAGCTTATAATGAATTATATGTGGTATGTGTTAGTAGAATAACATGCGAAGAAAACCGAGGAACCCAAAAAATGTCACGTTTGTCACCGTTTGCAAATTGAACTATATAAATGTATATGTATGTATGTAATAATGGATAGTGTTTGCCAGGCGATTACTTGAGACAATTTTTGATTGCACATAGTAGTCCCGATCCGGTATAGCCTGGCAGTAGGCAATAAATTATGGAAATAAAGATCGTATATTTAGCAAATTTGTCGAGTACATAAATATATATATGTATATATGGTCATAAATGTATAGGTTGAAGGGAAAACATGTCATTTAGTAGTAAGCGGGAAATGGATGATAATTCGAGGGATTGGAAGCATGATGATTGGCCGATGGCAATACCGGCGGCGGCCTAACACCCGGATGATAATTGCTCGATGCCACCTGATGATAGGCACCAAAGCTTCGAGCCATATGACGATTCTGTGCCGCTGCCGCCGCCGATTCACCCAGAAGACGTGATTGATCCGCTGTGCCCAGCAATCGATTATTTTGCTCCATCAACAGATGAGCGGTGGGATCGACTAACAAACGATGCTGATCCGCCGCCGCATTCGAGGCGGCCAATATGCGATGCTGCTCCACCGTCGACAGCAGACGATGATGCTCGAGACTCTCCCTACTCTGATGCTGCATCTGGGAGGACAAAAACGAGCGATTATTCCCCACAGCCATATTGGCGGTGTTGGGCGTCAGATCCAGCGATGCCATGCGCAGCATATCATGATGCGGATGATTGTAGGGCAGCTGTGGTGGCGACGACACCACATAGTTCGCAGTGCGACTCAAATCCACCGATGTGGTCTGATCGTGCTCCTGCTCGCCCAACTGTTCCGTCAGCATATTGTGCATGGCAGCCGATTGATGCTGTTGCATGGCCTGCAGCTGACTGCTGTGACCGCCATGACTGCCATGATCTTGGGGATGCACCACCGATGCGGGCGTCTGCTGCTGCGCCTGCGCCTGCTGACTCTGCTCCCGATCCGACAATATATCGTAGATGTGATGATGATAACGGCTGCTCGGCAATTGGAAGTTATGGTGATAGTTGCTCGACGCATTCGAGCGTGAGCTCATGTCCAGGCCTTGCAGATCGGACATGTCATTGGCGGCACTGGCTGCTGCTGCCGCGGCCGCCGCTGCACTTGCCGCATTGCTGTTGCTGCTCTGACGATACTCCGCTGGCGAGTCCAGATCCTGGCTGTTGTACTTCAGATTGCTGGCCATGCTCTCGTACTTCGAGTACATGAGATCGATCTGCGATTGTGGGAACTTCATGCGCATATCCTGTCCAGCACTAGAAAGGAAGAAAGGGTTTACACCGAGATCTTTAGAAGACGTCTCGGACTTACCTATTTTGTGGCATTATGCTGTTCTCCTCATCGCTGGACATTTGATTGTGCCGCGAGATGTTATGGCGTCGCTCCTGCTGCTCCTGATCCTGCACAGCCCGCTTGTGTCGCATCATATCGCCATTGAAATTGTAGCGTGGTATGCTGGGCGACGAGGCGGGCGAGATAAGCTCATGCTCCGGATATGTGCTGCTCACACTGGACGCATTGCGTCGCTGCGGCTGCAGCGCAGGCAGCGGCGACGATGCCGATAGATTGTTGCCAGCAGATTGAGCACCACCGCCACCGCTGGAGCTGCCTGCTGGGGTGCTGTTGGAGCCGGGTCCGCCGGTGCCATTGCCCGCGCCAAACATGCCGCCATAGTCACGTCCCGGCGATATGGGTGGCGGTGAGGGCGGCGTGCGATGATGCGACGAGGAGAAGCCATCCGAGTCCGGATGCTGGGGTCGTGGCGTGCTGCCCGCATCGACATCCACATCGTTTTGGTTCTGGTTGCTCTGCGGATTGGTGGGCGTTGAGGCATTCGGCGATATGTGGCATGCGCCCTGGAACATTGGCAACGGCGGTATCTGCATGGGAAAGCTGCCCAGGTTCTTCATCATTTTGAGCTCGTTCTCCAGATTGTCCATGGTGGTTGGTCCAATGCCCGAACCATTTGCTCCCGCACCGCCACCACCAGCGCTGCCAAAGCGTTGCGCCTCCGCATCCACGTGCGCACTCATCGGACTATCGCTATTGATGTGGTTGTCGGTGGGTACCTGGGTAAGCACAACAGAAACATATTAAGTAGGGAAAGAATTGAAAAAAAAGTTGCAAAAAGTACATATAATAAACATAATAAAAGTTTTATGAAATTAAGTAGTATGATAATTTCAGTACAAGAAGTAATGGGAAAGGAATTAGTTATTATTTCCTTCTTGTTTCTATAACTGAGACCTAACCTAAGCTAACCCATTACGGGACACTGACTTGTAGGGACTCATGCAGCAAAACTTCTAGCCCCTTTCAATGATTTCTGCAAAAGCTGTCGTGACGAGGAAGAGGAGGAAACGGTTTCCAACCTTTACTTCCCCCTCGGTTCTTTTTTCTTATCGAACCACTCCCAACTATCGGACATGAGCCCCAAAAATATCCTATTTTTTATAAGAGCCTCGGGCTGGGACCACGCCCTCGACGGCGGTGTAACGCACTCTGCGTCTGGGTAGACGATATGGATATGGACGATATACCGCCCTCACCTAACCTTACATATAACTGAGATCTCAGTTTTCCTGCAGATACCTAGGAAAACAGATAAGTTCACCTGAATCTGTCTGTTCGTCCTGCCGTCTGTATGAACATACCAAATCGTGACCTCTGGAAGGTAAGAAGCCGCTTCTGAACCGCAACAACTCCATCCCGGACCACAACATTCCCCAACGAAAAACTTGAATTTGTTTGTTCGTCCTGCCTTCTGTATGAACATACCATCTGACCATATTAAATTGTGACCTCTGGATGATAGGAAGACGCTTCTGAACCGCAACAACCCTATCACGACCTACAACATTTCCTAACGATAAGCTTTAGAACTAGTTTTTCTCTAACAAAAGATCTAGATCAAAGATTTTTTCTCCTGAATAATATCATGAAACCCCTGAAAAAGATTTTCTACTCGTAAACGCACCTTAAGATCGCTGCTCTCGCTGTCAATCATATTGCCAACGGAGTTGAGGGCTGCCTCAACCAGCATGCTGGCCGAGGAGGAGTTGGCGCCAACGCCAGCGCCGGCGCCGCTCAGTCTTGCATTGGCGTTGTTATAGAACGAGCTCATGAACGATTGCGAGTGGCTCAACGAGTTCATTTGCATTTGTGGCGGCTCCACGCCACTCGGTGGCACTGAGCTCTGACCACCGGTGGGTGTGTGTCCGCCACCACCACCACCAGTCGAACCACCGCCAGTTGCACCACCGCCTGCGGCACCACCATTCGATGAAGCACTATGATGATATTGAGACATGGCTGCCGCTGCAGCAGCAGCAGCCGCCGCAGCATTATTATTCGACTCCACAACATCCAGGAACGAGCTATTCTCATCCTCCTCACGGCTGTGAGCGCTATGCTGATGCTGATGCTGATGGCTAGCATGGCTGGCCGTGGCGCTGCTCATGAGGCGCGCCAGGAAATCACGATTCTGGCCAAGCAGCTTACTATGCTCATCGACGGCACTCGGTGGCACCGCAAAGCCCAGATCCTGGCCGGCACTGCCAGCACTCGAGAGTTGACCGCAAGCCGAGGAGCCAGCGGAACCACCAACTGCTGCATCATTGCCCACATCGCCGCCATCGCTCAAATGACGATCATCGGCGCCAATCCACTTTTTGCTGCCCTTGCTGACGACCAGATTTTGGCCCAGGGCTGCATTCATGGCACTCGCATGACGATAGCTGGCATCGCTATGCGTCTGTTGTCCTGGCTGCTGGCCATGCTGTCCGTGGGGATGTGCGTGGGCGTGATGCGGATGCGTTTGATGTGAGTGATGCTGTTGATGCTGTTGTTGTTGCTGCTGTTGCTGCTGATGCGGTTGTTGTTGCTGTTGCTGCTGCTGTTGCTGCTGATGGTGATGATGATGTGCCGCCGCCTCATCATCATCCTCATCGTCGTCATCATCATCGTCAAGGCCAACACCCACACCCACACCGACACCACCCATGTGACCCATCATATGGCCCAGTTTGGCGGGATCATCACCAGCACCAGCCATGGCGGAGACAGCTGCAGCAGCAGCAACAACTTGTTGCACTTGTTGCTGAGCACTCAGACGTTGTGCGGTTGTGGTGAGGAAGGATTCAACCAGACTGAGCTGTGCGTTCTGCTTGCGACGCACCTGCTCCAGCCTCACGCTTTCCTCATCCTCGTCCGCATCATGCAGTTGCTGCTGTTGAAGTTGTTGCTGCTGCTGTTGCTGCTGCTGCTGCTGTTGGTGGGCGTGCGCATGGGCATGTGCATGGCTATGCGAATGATACTGAGCCTGCTGCTGCTGCTGCTGTTGCTGATGTTGCTGATGGGCATGACTCAGATGTGACGGCGACTGATCCAAGTGGCCGCCATGCAGCTGCTGTTGTTGTTGCTGCTGCTGCTGCTGTTGCTGATGGCATTGCTGGGCATGTTGCTGCTGCTGATGCTGCAGATGTTGCGTCTGCTGCTGCTGCTGCTGTTGATGCTGCTGATGCGGATTGCCATGCGATGTTGTTGGCTCCTTCTTTCGCTTGCGTTTGCGTCCGACGCCAAGCGCCGAACCCCCAAGGGCATTCACCGAAACAGGCACTGGCACTGGAACGGGCGGACCCTTCTCACCAAATATGCTGGAGATCTTGGAGCTAAGCAGCGATAGATTTGGCTCGTTGCGGCACAGATCCTTGATGGATTTGCCGCTCTTTTTGATGGCCTCAAAGATGTTGTCATCACTGTATTCGGTGTCACTCTGCATGGAGCTGCTAAGCATGGAGTTCTGGTTCTGATCCTCGAGACTCTTGCGTCGACGTCGCGGTGCTTGCTCTGTGGGAAGGGAGGGAAGTAGGAGGGCAGCGTTAGGGCCAGCTGCTGCTGCTGCTGTCAACTGCACCTGACCCACTGGCTTACCCAAAAAGTCCACCTTCATGCCGCCCGAATAGGCATCAAATGTGTAGGCCACACTCCGCTCAATCTTTGGCATCTGCTCCTGGGTGTAGTTGTGGACCTTCTTGTAGTGGAACTGCAGGCACTGCTTTGTGGTAAAGGCGGCATTACATTCCGGTTCCGCGCATCTATTTCAAAATCGATATTAATCGATATTAATCGATTTTTTTGTTTAGTGATCGTTACTCACTTGAAAGGCCTGACACCCGAATGCGTTAGCATATGGATCTTCAGATTGCTGCGATTCTGGAAGAGTTTCTGGCAGCGCGGACAACTCACAACGGTTGAGTTGCGGCTGTGCACCTCCTTCGAGTGGCGCTGCAGTGCCGCACGCGATCCTAGAAGTTTTGAACATAATTTACACTGAAAATCTCGTAAAACTTCAGCCATATCTAAAATGAAATTGTATGAAGAAAATGAAATTTTCGGATTGTGGTGATTTTGAAAGAAAATTAGTGAGTACAGAAAATTCATAGGTTTAACTGAACGCAACAAACAACAAACAAACACAACAAACCACAACATAACTTAAAGCCAAAAAGTACACGAAAAGCATAATATACTAGATAGAACGAAAAACCCATAATCATATATGTATATATCATACAAAAGAAATGCCGCTCTAGTCAGCACTTAAAACCAATAACTTAAGATCAAACACAAATCATATGAACACAAAGCAAATCATTCACTAAAAGCGATTATACAATGATGCAGTTAACGAGTGTGTATCACGATGATTGTGGTGTGTTCTTGTGTGTGTGTGTGTGTGGGATTCTAAATATTTATGCAAAGCTGAAGACATCATCATGTCATCATCATCATCAGCAGTTTTAACGGACGACTCAAATCACTTATTGTTGTTTTCAGAGAGGTTTGCAAGTAAACTTTTCGGAAGGAAGAAACATTTCCTGATATTTTACAAAAAATTTCTATTAGAAACCAAAGAATCTGCGGGACAATACAGAAAAGTAGGACTAGATTCTTGAAATGGTATGAAGACTAAGCTTCAGCAGACCAATAAAATCGTATTTGTGTTTCTTTTGTGTTCTTTTGCAAGAGTGTTTATATGTACATAGCATGTTTAATGTGTTAACAAATAAATTAAAGTACAAAAGTTCTTAAGCAAATGAAAATAAATTGGTAATAATGTTTTTGACCAATTGGGCTGATGTTGAACTAAAGAGGCATATGAATATGGATGCATGGCGTGATTGTGGTTTGTTTGTCTTTGTGGTGAATGATTGATGGTGGTTATTGTGTGCTTAAGTGATTAGTTAGTTAGTAGTTACGGCTAAGCAATTATATTAGTAGTACATACAATTAATCGTAAGTATTATTAGTATATTCAAATTTGGGTTTTTTTGGTTGTGTCTGTGATCTGTGATCTTCTATTGAGAAGCGGTACAACGACGCAGTTATATAGTATTATTAATGCGAGCTTACAGTATACGATTTACAATGTGTGTTAGTTGATTATATGTAGGCCGCTAGATGGTTGCAATACGCTTACGATATTCAGACATCTACATTGTATTATGTCGTATTTACGTTGGCTTGTACATTATTACGATCTACGGTTCTAGAGGCGTGGCATTCCCAAAACTTACCGCTGTGCACATGCTTAATATGTGCCTTCAGCTTCTGCGGCTGACAGAATTTGCGACCACAGAAATCGCAAACGGGTCGCGAACGATTCGGATTCGATGCACAGCCATAGGTGCGATGCATCTCCAGATAGTTGAGACGCAGGAAGAACTTGTTGCAATATTGGCATTGGTAGGCACCCTTGCCATCATGCTTTTCCGCAGCATGTTTCATGATATTATCCTTGCCCAGCACTGCCTCACCGCACACCTTACAATGGTATTTCCTAATGGTCAGACTCATCGATGGATCATGGAAGACCGAACAATGCGTGCGATAATACAGCGGATGCTCAAACTTCAAGTTGCAGCCGCCACAATCTGTTAGAGATTCAAAATGCAGGTTAATTTTATAGCACAATTAAATGTTTCAGCAATGCCTTTGAGAACAAAGTGAGGTTAACAAGCATTTTTATCAAAGATATTGTATTAAGTATGTATATGGTTAAAGTTTGATAAACTTTTAAAAACTATTCAAAAAATATTAAAATGCAATAAAGAGCTTAGTTCCATGATAAGATTATCAAAAAATTTTTGTATTATCCCATAATAAAATAATATTTAAGAACAAGGTTGCCCAAATATGCTATAATAATAATTGCATATATGAAATTCTGAGAGTAAGGCATAAACATTTTGGATTTGCAGTCTGAGCAATTGTAGGTATATTAGCTATAGAAATTCGATTAATTTTACGAAAACTTTTTAATGGTAAAGAGGAATTTTTTTGATGAAAACATTTTCATAAAACTTATTCGAACTCAAAGTGTATTAAGCTTTGGAACAGTTGGTTTTTGTTGTTGAATAATATCCGCTATTGGAGTCAATGTTTAATCACAACTTACTAATCTTCTCGGTGTGCATTGTCTAATTATATTACGAGTAAAAGCATAATTTTAACGGTTTTTAAATTCAACGGTTGCCAGTTGAGATCGTTATGGTATATAACTTTTCAATTGTTAGGAACTTATTAGATCAAAGTTTGCAGGAAACTTAGTATGATGAAAACATTTTAAAATGTTTCAAATAAGTTAATAGAGGACCAAAAATATCATAAGCCCAAAAGCTTAACAAATTCGTATGAAGTACTGCAAATAGCTTTGGGACAGTTGGGATTTCTTGTTGTTGATTCGATAAATAATACCCCAAGACATATTCGAGACAACTTACTGATCTTCTCGGTGTGCTTCTTGCGCCACATGGTGTTGCAATCGTCGCTCCAGTAGAGCAGCTCCATGCCATTGCGCAAATCGCGACAGCTCACAAAGTACGCCTGTCGATCAATTGAGACGAGATTAACATTGCGCTCCTCGTAGCTAGGAGCAGGTCGTATAAAGCGTAGCCAATTCGAAGCATTGGGATTATCGCAGCACAGCAGATACGATTTATCGGCACCCGCTTCACATATCTCGAAAATCCATTTCATGTCGCTGCCCTCGCGCACCTCACCCGTCTGCACGGGCTGTCCAATAAGAGGTCCAAGCTTGGTGTAGGCGCGAACCTCGGTGCGAGCAAAGACGCCAGTGACATTGGGCTCAACGTTGTGCAGCTCGAATTCGGCGGGCACAGATGCCTCGGCAAAGGTAATCAGTGGCTTGGTTTCCAGCTCCGATAGCTGTGAGGACTCATCCATGTCCATGTCCTCCATGTCATCCTCGTCGTCATCGTGCCGTGGCCTGCCATGCTTGGCCTGACGCTGTGCGTCTGCCTTCAGCTTGGCCAGCGCCTCCAGATTGCGTCGCTCGATCCACTCGGCCAGGTCCACGGCATCCGTGACATTGCCGCAAGCATTGCGCAGCGGACACAGCTTGTGGTCATGCGAGATGGAGCATTCGCGACAGGATTGCTGTGATCTAAACGCAATATCATGCTCATCCTCCTCCTCCACAAAGTTCTGTTCCATTTTCATTTCACGTGCCAGCGCCTCCTCATCCAGCTCCTCGTCTTCCTCATCGTCATCATCCAAGCCCGCTCCACCCGCCACATCATCATCGGGCTCATCATAGCTATTTGGTGGCATCATGGCAGCCGCTGCTGCTGCAGCCGCGGCCACTGCTGCTGCTGCCGCCGCAGCCGCTGCTTTGGCCGACTGCGATTTCTTGTTGCTGCCGCCGCCCTGACCCTTCGAGGAGCGCACATGAAAGTGACCCAGACCAGGACCATTGCTCGAGATGAGTCCCGCATCCACCGTATCGGCGGCTGCTGTTGTTGCTGATGTGGAGTTGGCATTGTCCAGCAGCTGATGCTTTTGCATATGCAGATGATGATGATGCTGATGTTCCTCATCGTCATCATCGTCTTCGTCACTGTGCGGCGACTGCGTTGCTGCTGCCGCCGCTGCTGCTGCTGCTGCCGCTGCGGCCGCCTTCTTGAGGCACAACGCACTTGGTAGCGACTCCTTGCTGCTGGCCTCCAACTCGCTCTTGATCTTCTCCGCAATGCGACAGTCCAGCACCTCGGGCAATGCCGTTGAGGCCGATGCTGCTGCCGCTGCTGCTGCCGCCGCCGCTGCCGCAGCTGCAGCATTCGCTTTGAGTGCTGCCGCAGCAGCTTTAGCTTCCTGTTTTTTCGACTTGGTTGTCGTGGCAAAGCTATTGCTACTGCCATGATAACCGCCCGCTGCAACTGCAGCTGCAGCTGCTGCTGCTGCTGCCTTGCTGGCCTTGGCGCCCGCAAAGCCATTGAGGGCATCGGTGGTGAACTGCACCCGCTTCTTATAGCGTTTGCGCTGTGGTGGTGTGGCTGTGGCCAGAGCGGCAGAGAGACCGCTTGACTCCAAGCTGCCATTGCCATTCCCATTGAGATTCTCTGAGGTTGGGGCAAAGTCCTTGACGCTCAAATTCGGCTCCAGCTTGAAGTTGCCATCGAATCCCTTGGTGGGCGTATGTGCCGGCGACGGAGGCGGCAAACTGCAGAGAGACAAAGATGGTTAGAGAGAGTTGATTAGTTGGTGGAAACAAAAAATAAATTGGGTCAAAAGAAATGCGTTATTTCCAGTTGTGGCATTACATGGCGTCACGTCCACGCACACAAAACTCCCACACACACAAACTGCTGAGTCGACAGCAGTGGCAGTGGCAGTAGCAGTGGCAGTGGCAGTGGCAGTCGCAGCCGTAGATCTGCACAACCAACCCCATCAAACCCATACCAAAAACTCTTCTTAGCCCCATGTTGTCATGGCTCTTGCGCTTTTCAATGCTATCTCTTTCTATCTCTCCCTCTCTGTCCGTCGGTCTGTCTATCTGTCTTGGGTTTAATTAATTTCGCTGATTTGCGGCAAGCGGGCTGGGCCAATGTACACTATCTATCTGGATGCCAAAATGTGAGCTGGACCACTGCCAGCATTTGCCAGTAAGCAGCAGCAGCAGCTGTTGGTTTTCTATTGCATTCAAAGTGGAAACCAAAGCATTGCATTTACATTCAACTGAATGCGATATGTGAATGTAGATTGTGTGGCCATTTTGTAAAGTTTACCACGAATTCAGTATAAAGACCTTAAGCTTACTTTCTCATTATGGGATATCTTACAAACGAATCATTGTCTATTCATTATGATGTTATGTACTTTCGTAAGCGTTAAGATCGTTAACACATCGACAGTTGTTTCGAAGAATCCATCACAGGGCTGCTTATTGATATACAATGGCTTTTTCTTGGAAATAACATGTCATCGATAAACTCATAACTACAGGACCGATTCTTATGAAAGTTAATATATGTATGTACTAGTAAGTGACCCGCTTGCTTCGCAACAACATTTAAGCAAATAGATAGAAAACAAATACAGTCGTGTCTGGATAAAGCGGTTGGTTGTTCACTCTTTCGTGACACACATATAGAAGATAACGGACTTGGGCGTAAAACGGAACTTCCGATTGCCATAACTTACTTAAAGATTAATACTGCATTTAAATAAATACGAAATAAAGAAACTTAATTTTTAGTCGATTTTCAAGTCAATTTTTTATGACCGATAACCGACTTGGGCGTCAAACGGAACTTCCGATTGCCATAACTTCCTTAAAATAAGCTCGGTTTTCATACGCAATACACCGAAAGTATTGTTTTACGATCTAGATTAATACTGCATTTAAAACAAGTAAGAAGGCTCTAGTCGAGAAATCCCGACTAGGACATACCCTTAACCCGATACGTAATGCTTACAGTTACTTGTGTGTATTTAATCAGTGACCAATATAACCAAATTTCAAACTGCGATATCTGCGGTGTTCGTTAACCGATTTCAAATTTCTTTAAATGTTCATTATTTTATCCGTAGTCTTAAACCTCATTTTCACAATTTTGAAATTCAAGATTATTTTGTTATCGATAACATGTGTATATCGGAAACCAAAATTGTCATCGAAAATTTGAAGCAAACTTGATCTTCTCATGGTATAGGAGAGTTTAAGTTTCAAGTTTGAAGTCTCTAGCTCTTATAGTCTCTGAGACAGACAGACAGACAGACAGACAGACAGACAGACAGACAGACAGACAGACAGACAGACAGACAGACAGACAGACAGACAGACAGACAGACAGACAGACAGACAGACAGACAGACAGAGACAGACAGACAGACAGACAGACAGACAGACAGACAGACAGACAGACAGACAGACAGACAGACAGACAGACAGACAGACGGACATGGCTAGATCGACTCGGCTGTAGATGCTGATCAAGAATATATATACTTTATAGGGTCGGAGATGCTTCCTTCTGTCTGTCACAAAACCATTTTACCCTTACTTACCCATTTTATGGGTTAAGGGTATAAAAATACAAAATAAAGAAACTTAATTTTTAGTCGATTTTTATGTCAACAATCAGTCAGTCAGTCTGTAAGGAAAAACTCTTTTATATATATTGATAAGCTTGCTCCAGGACATAAGTGTATGGGAGGTGCCCCAAGGAGTTGTCAAATCGGGTTTTTGGGTGCTATACTAGTTTAGAATGAACTTTGTTATAGGAAAAATTCATAATAAAGAATTCTTTTTTGAAAAATCGTAGTGTTCGAGAAATAGTATCGTTGTACAGAAAACAATGTTATTTCGAAGTTGAATTGTATTTGGAACTTAAAGTTCTTATGTTTTAATGCCAATCTAAGCATAAAATATAGGAAGTTGTTGGATTCATACACGTTTAACGTTCAGATCTGACTATTGAGATATGTACGGAAAATCCATAAAATCCTAGTGCAATTAAACGAAGACGAAATTGTCACTCTTAATAAGAAAAGATACCGTTAAAAGCTTTACAGTCATCTTGATTGACAGACAACGTCGAAAAGCATCAATATGGTTTGTGCCATCATCCCATGTTTATCCCTTCCTATCGCCATCGTTATTAACTCAACTGCAACAACTTGACCGGAACTGATACATACATGCGATACACTTCAGCAACTGGTTGCTGCTGCAATTTCTCATAACCTCACTCTGCGTCCTGTCTCCCCCTATGCTTTTACCTGGCTCTGGTTACATTTTCCAACTTGTTTATTTTTCTTCTTCTCATTTTCAATTGAGTCTACCTGGTTGGCCAGTTGGTCACTTCAATTTACCAAGCATTCAAAGGGTACAGAAAATAAGTCCACTTGCAATGCAACCCCTTCTCCCAACCCCCCTCTGGTCTTGTCCACATCCATTAACCTATACTCGAATGTTTCGTGCAGAGGAAATTCATCAAAAAAACAAAAAAAGCAACAACGCTGAACGCTAAGTGTAATACTCTAACTAACGTTGTTGTTGTTGGCATCGCTAAAAATTGCACATGGTCCGCAGCAACGTGAACAACAATGTGCGGCTCTCTTTGTGTGTGTGTGTGTGTGTTTGTGTGTGTGTGTGGGTATATATTTGTGTTATCCTTCATTAAATCCTCCACCTTAGAACGTTAACAACACACAATATATCGAAAACAGCGCCAGAGAATAAAACCGGCAGCAAGGCAGCAATGCTGCTCCCCAGTTCCACTCATCCTGCTCCATTTTGTCACTCCACAGACCAGAGAAACACCCTCAAAGCCCCCCAACAACACCCCCCTCCCCCGCATTCGTGGCACGTTTGTGTTTATATATATTTCAGTTTCTGTTTCTGCTTCTGATTCAGTTTCTGTTTCTGTTTCTGCACTGCGCTCGGGCTTCGGCTCTTTTGCTCACCGACTATTTCCCTTTTGGCTGAGTAGATGTATGTATGTGTGTCGCCGCTATGCCATTAATGTGCTGCTTGAGGGCGTCGCGGGGGTTGGCTGGTTGGCCCACCACATTGCTTTGGGCTCGCTATATGTATGTATGTTTCGACGGACTTTCTATGTGTGCGTGGGCTGATGATGAGTTTCTATGGGTGGCGGGGAGGCGGAGGCGAGAGCTGATTTCGAATCAGATTCAATTCCTGGCGCTCGTTTCGTGTGCGTTACTCGTTGGCGCATTAAGTACATTCATCCTTGCATACACACACACACACACACACACACATTTTCGCACACACATCCCTGGTGTTGTGCTTTTTGGCGAAATGTGGAAAATGCGCAGAAATTGGCGACATGAGCAAAATGCGAGAATCGAAATAAACACGAAATGAACACGAGAAAAAGCAACGGCATGGCCTCGCACTGACGGCAACATTCAGGCACACAGTTGTTGCAAATTGTTGTACAACAACAACGGCAACAACAACAGTGCCTCTCTGCTTTGGTGTAGCTATGTTAGCTGTGGGAAAATGTGCAATGGAACCCAAGGGAAACATGCTTAAAATTACAATTCAGCCGATAAACTTTTTTTTTAGGTTGTGTGTGTGTGCGTTAAGGGTTGTAAAAGCAAGGGAGAAGAGTTTTTTCTAAAGTTTTACTGATCACTTAGTTTGAGAGCCTTTGATCCTCTTTGGGTTCATGCGGTTTTTCAACCAAACAAGGATCATAGAATTTTTTTCGGGAAGAAAAAGTGAAACTATGAGAATCTATCTAAAAATTATCGATTATTTAAGATTGATTTTTATCGAATACCTAATCGGCTTACGCTTTTTCAATTCCCATGATCTTATTAAAGTTTTGTTTGGGATTTATAATTCATCGCACCAACAATTATATATGGGCCTTATTATCAACAAGACCTCGTATTAAAACCTCGTATCCAAACAGAGATAATATAAATTTTTCGGATTTTTAGTGACTAGAACTTTATTGTTTATCAATACCGAGCTTCAAAGGATTCGAAGGATTAATGGATGTCTATCTTTATAACAGAGTTCCTTTAAGATACTTCATCTTTTTGTGTTTGCCCATCACGAAGTAAATAATGAATACTCATAGGATTTGCTAGGCATGTATGTACGTATGTATGTGTAAAGTTCAGGTTGGGTCGAGTGCTAGTTTATGGATCAGAGTCAGTGGCAATGAAATCAACTTAAACATTGGCATCCAACACACACTGGCGCCCAACGTGAGCGCGCGAATGTTGAAATTAAATTTTGGATCCTGGGCATGCAGGCATAACAAAATGAGAAACGGGTGGCAGAGTGTCAGGGGAAGGGAAGGGAAGAAAAGGCGCAAAGCGCCAAATGGCACGCTTGCTAGCTGCAACGTTGCAGCAACGACAACAAAAACTATGTTGCATGCAACGGCAAAGGCAACACTAACACTGGAAAGTACTCCGCGCAATTTTTGTTGGGTGGCTGAGTTGGGAGGCAGACAAAATTTATACACACACACACACACACACACACTCTTACACACATGCAGCAATTCGGCAGAGTGGCATGCAAATGCATGCAAAATGCTGTTGTGTTGCAACAACAACGACAACCGCATTCTGCACAATGTTGCTTGAGTATGTGCCACAGCATGTTTGTATGTGTATGTGTATGTGAACGTACGTATGTGTGTGTGTGTGCTTTGCTTTTTCCGCTTCCGCTGACATGGCGGCTGCAACGACGTCATCGTTGGCGCTTGCACACACACACACACATACACACACACACACAGCGGGCTCCGGTCTCCGGCACCCGGCACCCAGCACGCGGCGCTGTCGCTTTTACTAAGGCGTGCTGGCAGGCAGGCAGGGGAGGCAACATGAAAGCTGCGTTGCATGCAACCGCACAAGTTGGGCCCCATTGCTGCCTTTGTCGTTGGCATCATCACAGGGTGCCTGCAGTGAGCTGTGCGGGGAGGGGAGGGGAGGGAAAGGGGAGGTGTGCTGAGGTGGGACAGTGGGTTGTCGAGAGCTGCCTGGATGCACTCAGGCATGAATCGCTTTAACATGGCTTGCTTTTATGCCGCGGCGCCGCTCTTCAACCCAACCCGACCCGCTGCCTTCTAGACCAGGCTAAGCCACCCCTTTTCGGAATATACAGTGCGTCAGACTATATCTCGCTCTCTCTTTCGCTCTCTTTAAATGTGTGTGTGTTTGTTGCCCAAAAAGTTTGCCTCCTGTGTGTGTTGGTGTGTTGGTGTCATACTCAAACTATCAACAATCTTGGCCAACAGAGCGTTGCCATATCTTCTTTTGGCTGCCATTTGCGGCATTTCTTCTTTATTCTTTATTCGAACGCAATTCGCCTCGACTCAACTCAACACATCTCGTTCCTTTTTTTGATATTTTTGTATGCGGGCATTCGCTTGGGCGACTGAGAGAGAGAGAAATAGCAAGCATTTCTCTTTGCAAAAGCTTTGTTAAGATTCGTTTGTCCGATTTCAATGTGATTGAGATTTGAAGAAGGGTTCTTACAAACGTACTGAAGCTTATGGATCGCTATAAGGAATTTTTATGCTCTTAACCTTAAAAACAAATGATCTTAGGAGAGGTTCTTGCCTTTTTTATATGATTTTATGCCTTAAACCTTAAAAACAAACAATCTTAGGAGAGCTCCTTGCCCTTTTTATATGATTTTGTGCTTTTCAGGGACTTTAAGGGATAAAGATCTAAAACATAAAGGTTCTTTCTAAGTTTAGTTCTTATTATTGTGAGTATATATATATCTGCTTCCCACATATGATTAACATGATTACCATATGATAGCACGAACTTCATTACAATAAGCATTAAAGTCTAGTTCTTTCTGGTACTTTCCTAGAGAAAATCTCACGCTCGAACTATCTACTAAACAAGTTTGACAAGAACTAAAACTATAGATGCATCCATCATCAAGCTTTAGAGATCCATCAATTATCCATCCTACACTGATAGAAAAAAGCCGTGCTAAAAATAAGTTCGAATGAACATGTATCAAGTATTTTGGATATGACAATAAAAAATATGAATGTATACAAAATCGCTCTCTCGCATGCACAAAATGTAACGGCACTTTTATACATTCAGTGCCGCGATGTTAGCTTAAAATATCCATTAGCTGCAATAGGATTGCTTACGGATCTTGCTCAACAGATAAGACATTCGCCGCATGCACAAGAGGTCTTCAGGTTCGAATCTCCGTCACGGTAAGTGAGACAAAAAAAAATTATAATGCCTTTACTTAATTTCGCCTTCCCTACATCTTTATTTAAAGCACGAGTAGTAGTGATGGAAGCTAAAATAAAGCACACCTCTTCTCACCACCACCCACCGCCTATGTATCAAAGGAGAGGAGAATATAAAACGAGCTTTAAAAAAATACTGTGCAATACTTCAATTAAGTATTATTCATACTTGATTTGGTAATTATGCAGTTTGGTTACTTTTCCGAAAAATGGCGGATTTTTTTTTTACATGAATCTGTTGATTGCATCATAGTAAGTAATATTCCATGGGGGAGGCTGAATTTCCATAAACTCCATGAGTTATGGGGTTTTGAAATTATCATGAATATTCGTGATTTTGAAGAACGCTAGGGGGGGGGGTGAAAAACACACACACACACACACACACACACACACACACACACACACAGATTTTGCGGAGTAAAGGTACGAAAATGGGTAAATATTTACTATCGCGGCACCAGGATTTTCGGGCTGATTTTTTTTACGAGTTTTTTATCACCTGTGAATGATAGAAAGGTTTCTCTGCAGGCGCATGACGTTTTTTTAAAAAAAAAAATTTTTTTGTGTGATCTGCTCGGAACAGACGTGATGTGGCGTGAGACGTACGGCGTTTGAAAGTTTAAAATGCCGTAAAACTTTCAACGCCGTAAAGCAGTGGCTCACGCCACTGCTATTGGCACTATTGGTATGTTCCGGAGCAGATCACACTATCGGGCACATTTTTTCATGTGTGTTCACCCCCCCTCTCCCTAGCGTTCTTCAAAATCACGAATATTCATGATAATTTCAAAACCCCATAACTCATGGAGTTTATGGGAAATTTCAGCCTCCCCCCATGGAATATCATTAGCGGCAACCAATCGAAGGTGCCTATAAAAAAAAAAAAAAAAAATTCCGCCATTTTTCGGAAAAGTAACCAAACTGCATAATTACCCTTGATTTAAGTACAAAAATTCTTGAATCCAAAATACTTGTTTTTAAAAATTAATGTTTTTTTTTTAAATTAACTTAAAACATGAACTTAATCAAGTACGGTGAAACTTGTATCATGTTCAAGGAATACTTTAATCAAGAATAACTCAACTTAAAAAATCGTACTTGAATCAAGTACGACATTCTCTACTTCAGTAATTCCGTACTTAGTGAGAAATCAAGTTCGGATTGTTGGGTTTTGAGTACGAAATACTTGATTTTTTCTATCAGTGATAAGAACTCCACAAATCTACTTCAGTTCTACTTACTTGTTTAGACGATCCGTATCGTTGTCGGCAAGGTTCAGGAGGTAGGCAACGAATTCAACGTCGTTCTTGAACTGCAGACGAGTGCGCATGTGCTCCCATTTTTCGGCATTCTTGGTGCCAATATAGATGTTCTTGCTATAGTTCTGATGCCGATACTTGCGTCGTTCACTTGCCGCACTGCCACTGCCACTGCCGCTGCTCGACTGTTGCTGCTGCTGCTGCGACTGTTGTTGTTGCAGATGATGATGCTGTTGCTGCTGCTGTTGCAGCTGCAGCTGCTGTTGGTGTTGCGCGTGCGAATTGCTGCTGTGTCGCTGAGCCAGCTGCTGCTGCTGCTGTTGCTGCTGTTCGCTGCCACAGTTGATGGCGCTGCTCAAATTCGAGCTGAGCGCATGATTGCTGTTGTTGTTCGTGGAGAAGCTCGTGTTGCTGTTGCCACCAATAAGACTACTTGGTGCTGGTATGCTACCGCCGCCAGCAGCAGCTGCTGCTGCCGCTGCACTGGCACTCACCATATCCAGCACCGTTGCTGTTGCATTCTGACTATGCTGATGCTCCATCTGCGCAGCAGCAACATTTGCTGCATTGAGTTTGGCAGCAGCTGCTGCTGCTGCCGCTGCTGCAGCTGCCGCGGCAGCCACAGCACCAATATGCAGGCCGCTGCTTTCGGCTGCAGCGGAACTGCTTAGATGTGCTGGCGTTAAGGCTGTGCGGCTATCTAAATGACTGCTGGCCGCATCATCGTCATCCTCATCATCGTCATCATCATCGTCCTCATCGTCGTCTTCGTCGTCGTAGTCCACTTGAGCCTGGCTGTGATCGTGCCGCAGATCTGTGGGCAGTGTTGCTGGCGCTGCAATGAGGTTGTTGCTGTTGTTGTTGTTGTTGTTGATGGTGCTGCTGCTGATGTTGTTGTTGTTGTTGATGGTGCTGCTGTTGATGTGCTGATCCATGCCATCGTCATTGTCCTCATCTTCATCATCATAGTCATCATCATCCTCGTCCAGTGGTTCCTCATCTTCCTCTTCCTCGTCTTCCTCGTCCTCGTCTAAATCACGATCACGATTTTTGCTGCTACTGTTGTTGTTGTTATTATTATTGTTGTTGTTATTGTTGTAGTGAAGCTGTTGCTGTTGTTGCTGCAGCTGTTGATGCTGCTGCTGCTGCTGGTGTTGTTGCTGTTGCTGTTGTTGTTGTTTGCCATTGTGCAAGGCGTTAACTGCTGCAGCGACAACAGCTGTTGTTGCTGCCGCGGCGGCTGCTGCAGCAGCTGCTGCTTGCTGTGCTGCTGCTGCTGTTGGACCACTGTTGCTGTCGTCACTACTTGGTGAGCTGCTGCGACTGCTTCTGCTGCTACTGTTGTTGTTGTTGTTGTTATTGTTGTTGCTAGCATTGTTGTTGTTGTTGTTGCTGCTGATGTTGCTGCTGCTAATGTTGTTGTTGCTGCTGCTGTTGTTGCTGCTAGCAATATTGTTGCTCTGCGGATGATGCTGATGATGATCTTCATCGCTGCCACTGCTGTTGCTGCCACTGCTGGCGCTCAACGATGCTGCTGCTGCTGCCGCCGCTGCTGCAGCCGCAGCGCGACTAAGGAAGGGGGCGCGTGGCACTAATGGCGTATCGGAATTATCGGAGCTATCATTGAAATCGAATGCGCTGAAGTCGGCTGCATTGATGCTGTTTGCAGCTGATGTGGATGCTGCTGCTGCTGCTAATGCTGCTGCAGATGTTGTTGTTGTTGCCAGTGCTGCTGTTGATGTTGCAGCTGCTGTTGTAGTTTTCGACATGTTTTCAGCGCTCGGCTTGATGCAGTTGTGATTATTGTTGTTGTTGTTGTTGATGCTGCTGGCGTTGCTGCTGCTGCAAGTGCTGCTGCTGGCGCTGCTGCTGCGACTGCTGCTGCCGCCGTCGCCGCCGATTGGCGTTCTTGGACGTTGTTGTTGTTGCACTGCTTGTCGTCGCCTAGTTGTTGTTGTTGTTGTAATAGCAGCAGCTGCTGCTGCTGATGATGCTGCTGATGATGCTGATGCTGATGATGATGCTGTTGATGACGGTGATGATGATGTTATTATTGTTGTCTTGATTGCGTTTTGCCGAACGCTGCTCAGTTTTTGCTATTTATTGTTGTTGTTATTGCTGCTGCTGCTGCTGCGTCGCGAATTGCTGCTGCTGCAACCGCTGCTGCTGCTGACAACACCTCTCTCGGCCTCTGCTACCGTCGCTGTCGCTGCCGACGCTGCCGGCGATGCTGCTCTTGGCGCCTCTCTTTGCCTCTGCTGCTGTTTTTGCTTCTGCTTCTTCTTCATTATTCACACGACGCGCGTGCAAGCTACACACACACACACACACACACACACACACACACACGCAAACACACACACACGCTAACTCTCTCTCACACAGACACACACTACAGTCGCTGTTGTTGTTGTTGTTGCTGGTCCTGCTGCTGCTGTTGCATTGCTTGCTTGTGTTTGTTGTTGTTGTTGTTACGAATATGTTGTTGTTGTTGATTGTTGTTGTTCTAGTGTTGAATGTTTAGTTATGTTTTTTTTTCTTTTGATAATTGTTGCTTATTTCTGTGCCAAAAAGGATGAAAATGTTAGCGTCGTTTTATCTACACCCGCGAACACTCTCGCACACACACACACACACACTATCGCTGCGCCGTCGACGTCGACGTTGACAGCAACGCGTGCAGCGGAACGTGAGCGAGCAGAGCGAAGGAAGCACAAATTGGCAAGCGCGAAAGCCAAAAACAACACAAACCCAAAAAAAAAAGAATTATTAAGGAAGAGTAAAAAAGCAAAAAGCTCGTTTCACGTTTGTTCCCGTTACTCGCTGTGGTTTCCAATGCTGCCTGACTGCACTTTGCTTTGACGGGTGGCAACGCTGTAGGCCAACGTTTCTCGCACTACATCGTTTTTCTCGTCCCTACAATGAATATGCCAGAATTCCTTTCGATATTTTTTAACTTCTATAGAAATTTTTAGATATTTTTATATGCAAATGTTTATCCTTAGCGATAATTGGTTTTGTCTGTTAGTTTGCCACTCGCATGGCCTAATTGCAATAAAAAATAAACTAAACCATACTTAACGACCAAAAAATATGTTAGAAAAAAATGTTGCTGGCAACAATAACAAAGCCAATTGCACTTTAACAACAATTATGGACAATATTTTTTTGTTGTTTTTTTTTTTGGATTTTTCTTGGGCAGCTGGTCTGTTATTTGTTGTTGTTGTCGTCGTCTGATTTTCGAGAATTTTTATTTTTTTCGTCGTCCTGTCGCTCACTTGCCGTTACACGTTTACGCTCGCGTATGTGTGTGTGTGTGTGTGTGTGTAACACCCACTCAGTGCTCTCAATGGATTATTAGGTGTATGTGTGGGGTAAGGGGGTAGATTGAGGGGGGGAGCGGGTGCTAGACGCCTCGCCTCGCCTTCACCGCACCGTTGCACTTTTTGCCATTTGGTTGCTGCGTTTTTCTCTTTTTTCTTTTTCGTTTCTTTATATCTATGTGTATATATATATATAGATATATATATTTTTTAGTTGAACAATTTTTGCACGATTTTTGCACTCACTTCAAAAGAATTTGTTACAAAAAAAAAAATGTTGCAAGGATTTTCGTATGTTGTTGTTGTTTTCTTTGTCGTTTTTTTGTTGATTAGAATTAGAAAACTTTTTGTTTGTTGTTGTATTTGTATATATTTGTGATGTTTCTGCTTTTCTATTGGTATTTTTGCTGCTTATTGTATATATTTTTGGTGTATGCTTTCGATTGTGTTTGATAATCCGCCGTTTTCTCCGCAGCGTTCATATGCCGTTACTCGCTGGTCGCGTCGGAATGAAGGACTTTTTATTTATGTGTATGTCCTCGTCGCAGCCATCGTCGTCGTCGTTGTCGTTGCCGTTGTCGTCGCCGCCACCGCCGCTGCCGCGTCGCTGTCGCTGCGGCTGTTATATTTCTCTATGTTTCCTATGGGCCTGTGTGCCTGTGCGCGCGCTTCCCTGCCTCGGGTGTGTGCGTGTGTATGTGTGTGTGCGAAAAAGTTTCAGCGAGCAACGCCGCCAAAGCGTCACAAAAACACACACACACACACACACACACACATGAGCATTAGTTTCATGCACATGTACACGCACATGCTCACGCCAACTCTCTCTCTCTCATTCTCTCTCTTTCTTTACCTTTCTCTCTCTCGTTCAAACCAAAAGCTCGTCCAAGTCGCGGCCGTCGTCGTCGTCTAGAGAGACCGCCGACAGCGCGACCGAAAGCCCTTCTTTTATGCATGTGTGTGTGAATCTGTGTGTGTGAATGTGTGTGAGAGTGGGTGGTTGTAGGTGTACACGCGAATTGAGATGACGACGACAATGACGACGACACTCGCTGATTATGCAGCGACAACAACTACACTGTTGACTACACTGCCTAGAAGACTATAAAAAATTCAGTGCGGAAATTTCTTAAAAAATTCACAGAATTCATACAAAATTTAATACAAAACCTCAGACAAAAAAAAATATTTTATTGTTTTAATAGATTGCTTATGATTTAAGATGAAAGTTACTTCAACATCATCCAAAAGAAAATGTATGTAATATTTTTAGAAGGAAAAATCATGTTTAAATGAAATTTTATACAGCTTTAAGAAATCCAAACATTTGTATTTTTAGTAAAGAATTTAATATAAGGATTCAAAAATTTTAAATAAGTTTAATTAGGATTTTAATTCCTGAGCTTAGGAGCTTACTTTCCACCTGAAAAAGTTGCCGTTTTATAACGAAACCATTGAAATGTTTCCACAACAATTTCCAAAACTTTTTTTGAGTCATTTAAAATCAGAATTTCAGAGTATTGTATAGTCGGTCAAGACTGCGTTCCGCAAACATTCTCGCATTGTTTTTAAAAAGGTTCTTCAAGGGACAAGGATAACGAAAGCTATGGCAACATCCCCAAAAACTCGATGAGAAACACAAGGCGCACACAAGGCACATTGCTTATAGTCACATTCGTTGCCGTTGCCAATGCCCATTGCCCATTGCCCGTTACACACATTTAGAGTCAAAGCCAGAGCCAGAGCCAGAGTCGCAATCGTGTCCACTTCGTCCACACAGTGGTCATAAATCGAATTTTTTTTTTTTGTTTATGTAGTGGTAAAAAGCTGCTGCTGCTGGGAAGCATAGCAGTTGACGATGCTTGCGCATTGCCCTCGTAAGCTGCCCGCTCCACCCATCGCACCTAACCACCCCCTTCGCTCTCCCACATCCTGTTAGAGCAAAAGACAAGGACTATGAGTGCGGCTGACGTTGGCATCGCTGCTGGCAGTGACGCCGCGTCGCTGCCGACGCTGGCGACTGCGACGCGGCATCAATGCTTTACGGTTTGTTGTGTTTTTCGATACCTTCCCTTACCCTGGGTGGGTCGATGCCATCGTCCATGGAACGTGCCATTGCTGTGCTCGTGTGCGGGTGGTTGTTCTGCCGGCGTTCATGCGGGCAGCGGGCAGCGCTGTCGTCGTCGTCGTCATCGTCATCGTCGTCTTCTTCGTCCTCGTCTATGTTGGGCGGTGGGGCGATTGCGTCGCTCTTTTGCGCCTGCTCCTGCTCACAAGCTGGCGTCTCGTTACTTTCTGGTGCCCATTTTTTTTCTTCTGCTTCTTCTCTTTTGCTGTGGGGGATGAAAAATTGAAATTCCTTGTGTCCTTTTCGCCACAAGTACAATTACAGCACGTATATCTGTTTGTTTGCTTCTGTGTGTGTGTGTGTGGTGTGGAAAAATGTTGTGAAAAGCAAATTTTGAGAGAGCTACTCGTTGAAAGGTATTCGTTACATTTGCAAGGAAACTGTTAGACTTTAAAATTTAAATAACTATAATTATAAAATAGTTAACTAGGAATTATAATTGTGAGAAAAAAAGTTAGAAACTGTTTTTTAACTGAAATACTAGAAGCAGATAATATTTGTGTTTATTTTTAATAATTTTTTTTTAGATTAAAAGCCACAATCGATAACTTTGTTTGAAAGTTTTACTAAGCTTTTGTTCTGGGAACAAGCACAAAGAATTTGGATTAAAAAAATTAGAAAAATAAATTTGCAATGGTGTTGACAAATATATAATTTAAATATTTGTATTAGCATTTAAACTAGTTAAAGCTTTTGGTTAACTAAACAAACTTTGATAAGCTTTGCACCGTTATTTTTGTCGACTTGCGCGATCGGAAGTTTTATATTAAGCTTAAGCTATTCCACCCAACAAAAGCTTAGATAAAAAGTAGCTTAAAAAGCTTTGCTGAGCTTAGATATTGTTCGTACCCTTGCTAATTAAAGCTGAGCTTAAAAAGCTTAGCAAAAGGATAGCGCCCCTACTGGGCACAATGTGCATTGCCGCAAATACAACTCTGATTGCGAGGGTGGCAATGACATCTTTGGCGCATGCGTCAGCCAATGCTTACTCTCTCCTATGGAGTTCGCTCACTTTCGTACTTTCTCTCTCTCGCTGTCGCTCTCTCTTTGATATTGTCATCGTTGGTTCATCGTTTTCAGGTTAAAGCATTGCAAATGTCAAAGGCATGACTTCAGTTTCAATTTCAGTTTCAGTGCGTTCTCTGCATCTGGAGCATTTTGCAGCGTACAAAAACAAAACACCAAAAAAACGGTATTTCCTAAACACGAAACAGTATTTTTTTTTTTTGTATTTGTATTAAACAAACAAAAAGCAATAACCGTTTATCGAATAAATTGCGCGTGCTTACACGTTGTTGTTATTATTCATTTAATTTGTTTTGCATTTTTTTTCTCAATTTTTTTTTTTAACAATTACAAAAGCGTGCATAAATTTATTCGGCAAATTGAATTTCCACGCTGTGTTCTGTTCATAAAGGCGCGCGTGCTTGCCTCCATGTGTGTGAATGCTTGTGTGTGTGTGTGTTTGAGTGTTTGAATGTGTGTGTGAGTGTCTTTGCGTGTCTTTTGTATTGACTTTATGTGTAGCGTACTTTATTATATAAAGTGCTTGCGCATTGGCAATTGACAGTTTGGCCAGTTGCTTTGATTTTCATGTTGATTGACAGGTTGTCAGCACAACGACTCTATAATTACGCCAAGGAAATGTAATTACATTTCAAATGCAGGCCCATAAGTATGCTTTAATATTATGCACACACACACACACACATTGTTACGAACACTGAGCATAGAATTCGTGTCTTTTTGGTAAGGGGGCGACGTTGTCGACGACGACGTCACGACGCGTCGTAGCAACATGTCTTTGACTCAGATACGAATTTTACTCGTACTCGCACTCGCACTTTTTCGCCAAGCACTTACAGTTACACACACGCACGCATGCCTACACACACACAGAAACACACACCCGCACACTCACACACACACACATATAACATTATTATTTTTATACTGAATCGTTAGCGCTCTTTAAATCGGTCGACGGATTTCGCTCTCGCTCTCGCTCTTTTGCCCTTCTAAATGTCAAAATATTGCGGAAAAACAAACTTGTGTTTGGACTCTCACAGCTTTGCTATACGTGTCGTCGTGACGTTGCCAGCATCAAATTGGATTTTCAAAAGTCACATGGTTTTAAGCTTTCCAATGCAAATGAAGGCAAGCATTATGCAGTTGCGCAGTCAACATAAAGCATTGAATGGTTATTTTTGCAAGCTTTCTTCAATCATTTTTTAATTCAGATAATGTTTTCATTACCATTATTGTATTTTTATGGCAAGTGTAGCATAATTTAAATGTTGCCGCCTTGCCTTGCGCACATTTTCAGCTGCCCATAACAATAACAACAACAAGAGCGAAAGTTTACAGCTGGTATCGTCACTCTCTCTCTCTCGCAATAATGGGCTTTTACTCTCTCGAGTGTGGTGTGTCGTGTTTGCCATCGGCAGCAATGTGAGAAATCGAAATCCGATTGGCATGTCGCCTGCAGGTTTAGTCCTGACTCGTACGCATAACAGAAAGGTCCTTCGCAAAAGTACGCAAAATAAATCTACACATATATATATCTATCTATTTTTTTTCCAGTGACTTGTCTCTATGTGTCTGTGTGTTGTGAGAGTGTGTGTGTGTGAGAGTGAGTGTAAGCTTGTGTGTGGAACGCGCGCTGGCAACAGCAACAACAGTTAATAACAAGCATGGTGTAAATTTACAAACTCAATCAGAACAGAAACAAAAATACAAAACAAAGTGAACATAAAGTGAATGGACAAAAAGCTGTGATTCAATCAAATGTCGCGAAAAAAAACTAAAGTAAACTAAACTTAAGGCAGCGGCATTATCGCTGGGCAATGTGTGTGTTGTCGTTTGTTGCTAGCATAATTTGTATCATCATTTGATGGTGTGACAGCATCGCAATGGCGCCGAAATGAAATCATGAACACAATGTGAACAAAGAAAATGGGCGACAATTGAAAGTGGCAGGCAGGCTGGCAGGCACGGAAGACAAAGAAGACGAAGAAAGAGCGTGACAAAGTCTCGCTTGCTCTCAGTAAATGCTTAAATCAAGAGCCGCACAAATTGCACGTTTTTTCTACTCGTGCCGTTTACCGTTAACCATTTAACGTTTAATTTCTTGCTCTGTGTGCAACACACACAAAACAGCACTCTGTTCATTGCCCCAAATGTCCTAAAGTCTTCGTCTTCGTCGTCGTCGTCGTCGTCGTCGTTGTCGCAATCGCAGTCTCAGTCACAGTTTGTGAGTCAGCGCTTGTTTCTGCCTGTCCTCCTTTGCCACACAGCTTTGTCATTGCAAGGGTTGTTTTTTTTTTTTTTTTTTCTTGTCCTCTTTTCATTTATTTATAAATTTTTGCCACGTTGCGCCTTCCCAACTTCAACCACTTGCCGCCGTCGCTGTTGCTGTTGCTGTCGACGTCATCGGCAACGGCATCGACATAGCACGCGCCCTCACTTTCAACGTTAGCGCCCCTGCAACAGCCGCAATCGCCTTGCGTCCCGTGGCAGCCATACAACAACAAACCAACAAAAACAAAAGCAAGAAGACGAAATAAAAAAAATACTCAGTGTCATTGGCACTCTCTGCTTTTGTTGTACTTTTCGCTTAAACTTTTCGAAATGCACCCTTTTTAGGACTCTTCCTGGGCATCGCGTGCCGCATGAGCATAAACTTAAGCTAAATACTTTGGTAACGCACTGAAAAATCAATTGATTGCAGAAAATCACCATTGAAAAAGAATTATTATACGACAACCAACTGCGCCTAACGATATTGTCAAAGCTTTTTTAGGATATTGAACTTACAACGAATATCAAGTGATTTGCGATGAAAAACACTTTAAGATCATAACAAAAAAAATAAGAATTAATGTTGCATATGTATGTACCATAGCTAAGATTCGCTAATGTTGCACCACCCACCACTGCTCACCGCTTATGCCACCGCTCACCGTTCATCGCTTATTAATACTACCACCACCACCATCACTACTACCACAACCACCATCAATAAACAACCACCAACTAGTTAACTGCAAGAACCACCAAAGAACCACAACCAAACCAAAACCGAACCAAACCAAAACCAAACCAAGCACAGCACTATAAAGAAAAAGAAAATAAAGTAAATCCGGCTTGAGCCTTGAATTCAACTTGAAACCAGTTTGCCATCGAGATTCGACACCAAGTAATGCAATGACGTTTCTCAAAATGTCTTCGTCATTACAATTTGCAAAAAGTGAGCGACTTTTTCCTACCTACCTAGTAACTACATATACTTTCATATGCGTACTAGTTGTTCCTGTTCCTGTTCACGTTCTCGTTCTCGTTCTCTTGTTCTCGTTCTCGTTCTCTTGTTCTCGTTCTTGTTCCGCTATAAATAAATACTTTTAAACTATTAGCGTAGCATAAGCCCCAATCCATAATTATTAAATACCCAATCTGTTGGCCAACTAGTGGCATTATTTTGTGTCATGTTTTCCACTTAACTTAGCTAAAAAAAAATATATATATAAACAAATTTGTCGTATCACAAATTAAGTTGAACAATATTTTTTTTCCAATCCCATAAGTACTACAATAACTATTCCAACTATTCTACCATTACTTGCTTTCACGCCCCCTTCTTTTTCTCTATCTCCTCCTCTCTCATTCTTCACTTACCATCTTAAATCTCCCCTTAACTATGTACATATATATCGAACGACACTTTTTGAACTTTTATTTTATTTTTTTCTGTGCAAGAAAAAACTTTTGCCAACTGTTTGGAATTTGAAAGAGCTAACGAAATCGGAGCCTTAAACAATTTTTGAAAAGTTGGCCACAGTTATAAAATGATTGTATTCATTCATACAAAAAAGTAACTACTTATTTTAATACCTCCCTCTTGCACACACACACACTCACACAAACGCATACATACATATTGTTCGTAGTCAAAGTTACTTTAGAAAAGTCTTAGGGATTTCCCCCTTGGTCAGTTGTAAATAATTTTCATTCGCATGTCCCCAACTATAAATTATATCATAATATTTTTTTTTGGTTAAGTCTTTGCGAATGCTTTTTGAACTACGTGTTGCACATCACAATCCGGATCAATAATAAATATAATTACATTAAACACACGCCCACACACACTCAGTTAAATTACTCTAAAAAACGAGGAAATAAAAACAACTGTTTAAGAAGCGTCCATTTTGTTTCTTTCAACTGTTCTAAACTGTATTCGTATTCGTTTTGGTTTTCCGTTTCCGTTTTCGTAGTTTCCACGTTAAATGCGTTCGCTCGTTCCTCGTTATGTTAACCAGTTAATTTTGTTGTCTAAGCGAAAATAAGAATTTCAAAAACTTGCAAAAAACAAGAAAGAACTTAACTCAGCCAGCGAAAAGGAATTACATATTATACTATATTGAAAAGTGTTTCTTAACTTAACAAATTCATTCTTTTAAACAAATAATCTCTACACAAAAACACACAACAAATAAAAATAAACAAAAGCAAAACAAAACAAAACTAAAATCAAATTTAACGATTCCTTATCAAATAAACGCAGCCAAAAGTGAGCACTTGTTCAATTCAAAGGCATATGAGCTTTTGGAAGAAGGTAAGTGATGATATTTATTCATTTATTATAAAGTTTGAATATATAAAAGTTAAATAAATTAATCCTTTGGTTAAGGTTACATATCTAGAGATGGTTTATGAAATATATTTCCCAAACTTAAAATTTCAGATTCCCCTAAAACGCGTTGGGAAAAGGTATTATTCGGTAATTTTCATATATCAAATTACAAATATCTTTATACAGGATATTTCTTAGACTCGACAAACCAAAAGAGAGAATACTCGTTTTATCTGTGGGCTTTGTTGTTGGCGACAATTTGGAAACCAGACGTTGAGTTTGCTCTAAAATATTGGTTATTAGCATAGCAGTTGGCAGTTGGATTTTCAAAAAGGAGGAAGGAGAAGGATAGTGTGTGTGGGTGTTTGGGTCCTTTGTCGTCATTTTGAATTGCTGACAAAGCAGCCAGAGTTTTTTTGTTGCCTACTTTTTTGGGGTCAGGGACTTGTTTTGTCAGCTTTGCTAGACACAAGCAGCAAGTACACATCTCTCTCTCTCTCTCTTTCTTTATTAAAAGACAACAGGCAAGGAAGAAAAACAAAGACAGAGAGAGAGAGAGAGAGAGGGAGAAAAGAGAGAGAATGCCTATACATCTTTTTATCGCTACCCATCGTATTTGTTTTTTGTGTGTCGCCGGCTGGGCTGCTGCATCTATTGTTTTTTTTTTTGTGAATCATCGCCAAATGCATTGGCCGCTGACAATGGTGCCCCCAACTAGATAAGTGCCACCCCGCAATCCACCATGCCCCCTTTACATTTTGTACAGCCCTCACACACGCTGACGTTGTCCTAACCCCATCCACATTGTCAGCATCGTCGTCATCGTCAGCATCGTCGTCATCATTGACTGTGGCTGCGTTTTGCGGTTGTGGCAGCTACAGTTTGGCCTTTGTTGCAGCGCCTTCTGCAGATTGCGGATAATTTAGCGTTAATCGAAGTGTATTTACATCCGCTATTGCTCTCTCTCCCTTTCTGCATAACCCTATGGCCCCCGCTATTCGCTTAGTCCTTTGTGTTCACATAAAGGCGAGGGTTCGGCCGTTAATGCGGCTTGTTCATAATTAGTTTCGGGATGCCCCACAAAATTGAAGTTGCTTTTGCCACCCCAAACTCTTGGCCTAAGACAGCGCATTGATGAGTATTGAGAGCTTTCAGAGCTGAACTGAAACGGATTAGAAACTTATTCACTAGAATTTTCAATTTATTTCAATTGTGTTTAAAAGCTACTTTTATTGGCACGAGTATAAGTGCTCTTTACTAAGTGTAAACTGTAAATAAAACTTAATAAAATGGAGCTTATGATAGAAAACAAGTAAGGATTATTTTCGAAACCGTTGTAAATTTTTTAAGCACTGTACTATTTTTTGTAAGTCATTTGTATATGGAAAAGAAATGCTATGATTGAACGCGTTTAGGAGAGTTTATGTTCAAGTTTAAGTTTTTTTTGGGTAAAAAAAAAAAAAAAAAAAAAAAAAAAAATTTTTTTTTTTAGAAAAGATTTAATGTGCTTGAGATGATGATTAACAATCGATTTTCGATGTAATTTCGACATTTATCGACATCGATTTTCATCGATTGTGACCTTCCGCAATGTTTAACAGAAAAACGGATTCCTATAACTCGTCAAAGGGTCATTTGAATATGCATTTACAATAAGAATTAGAATAAACAAGTTGTATTGACAATATGTGTGTGTGTGTGTTTGTGTGTTAAACACATCCTTGAATACTGTTTGTCATGGTCATTTAATCGATAAGAAACCAATGGAGATAACCTGTTTATATACTTGTCACACTTTATGCCAGTTTTGCAACTAGTTTCATATGAAGGCTTAGTATCTCAATTTGGATACAATCTGCATCTGACCGCAACAACAACAACAACAACTCGTGCACTGTGTGTAAGTGCAGTAATGCAAAAGTGTGGGGGGGGAGACGAGTTGTTTGAGCTCCATTTGTTGCTGCTTTTACATCGATTGTTGCCATATTCTTAAGCTCTACCTCTAAAACCCAACACTGCACAGCAGGTCCTCTGGCCTGGAGTCAGGCTCGTCACTCGGTTTTATGCATACATACATATACGTATGCGTGTTGTGTTTGTAGTGTGCGTGTGAAAACTGGATATTGCCATATTGCTTGTGTTGCGCATACGACGCGTGTGCCATAATGTTTGTGTGTTGGTTTTTGTCTGTGTACTTAACTAATATGCCAGGAACGTCGCTTTGACACGTTGCAATTGTTGTTTGCGTCATTGTTACTGTTTTTTTTTTCGTCCGTACGTATTATGATTGTTTTTTTTTTTTCTATTCTTGTATTGTGGCCAAATAGAAAATGGCTGGCATAAGTGAAAGTAACAAAGACTCGTGATGGACAGGACCTTCTTCTTTTTTACTGCTTTTGTCACAACAGACAATTACTTAATCACATAAGAGAGATTTGATTATGGCTTGTCATTCATAGAGGATATTCTGGCATTACAGTAAACTAGTAGTTGTGATTTGCAATTTTTAAGTTAACTTTTGGTTAGGTAGACTGAAGGTTCTATGGCTATAACTTAAAAGGCCTTGTGGCTTAAACAGTAAAATGATTTTTTGTCACAAATTGTTTTTTAGGTTTCATCAAGTTATATTTCGTCGAGATCGTTAAGCTTTGTCAAATTTTAGTTTCGTTAAGTAACGTTTTGTCGTTTTTGATCAATGTACAGGCTGTCAAATTGACATACACCGACAATCGCGTTTCTAGATTTAAATACAGCTTTATTGAAGAGTTCAAGTCAAGACGTTTGAGGTATTTCATATGAAAATCGGGCTAAATTCGGGGAAGTTATGGCAATCGGAAGTTCTGTTCGACTCCCAAATCGATTATTGGTCACAAAAATATGAAATGAAAATCTGAAAAAAATCACCTTTCTAGATTAAAATGCAGTATTAAAGTTAAGCTCAATACAAGACTTTTGAGGTATTGCATTTGAAAATCGGGTTAGTTTTGATGAAGTTATACCAATTGAAAGTTTGGGCCTACTCCATGTCCATGTTTATGGCAAAGACTTTTATGGCTTGAAAATTAGGAAAAATTTGGTTTCGAGATTTGAATGAAGTTTTGCTTAACAGCTTAGTGAAAGACTTTTGAGGTATTGCATTTAAAAATCGGTTGGGTTTTGAAGAAGTTGTGGAATTCTAAAGTTTCGACCGACTGCCAAGACGATTTTTTTTACAAATTACAAGTTATATTAATTGGTCATATCTTTGAAAAATCCATAAGGCTTGTGCTTATTTTGTTTGCAAAACAACGACTCAAGTTTACCCATAAAATATTTAATAAATAAATATTTAATAAAAACATGGTGAAATTCTAACTTGGAAATCAATACAATAAGAGCGTGTGAGTGTGTGTGTTTGTGTGTAGGCATGCATGTGTTGTGCACTTACTATTAATCTTTAGATAAGGTTCTTAACGGCTTTCGTTATGGCGCTTACGTATGTAAAAGGTACAAACATGCACACATACATACATACTCGTACTCGTACATACATATTTATGCATGCGTTGGCATTGTCGTTATGCTCGGTGCATTCGTCTGAAATCGGTTATTTTACACAAAACGGCGGCCGATTAAGCCGCATTTGTCGCAACCAGCAGCTATATGTATGTGTATGTGTGTGTGTGTGTTTGGGCACGTATGCATGTGTTAGTTTGTGTGTGTGACAGGTAAGTGAATTTATGCTGCACACGCTATGCGAAACATGCCACTGCTTTTGGCCATAAAAACGTGAGGCTAGCGACCGGCTCTCCGCCTGCCCCTAGGCACACAAACAACACTAACAATACCGAATACAAAAAAGAAGAAGAAGAAAGAAAAAATGCGAAAATAGACAGCAACAACAAGAGGAACAAGAACAGGTGAGGTGCCGCCCAAGGCTCACCAGGCCGAAAAACATCGTGAACATTTTTTTTTGGGGGCTGCAATGTCGCCCGCTGGTCACAAAAAAGTTTCGTCGCAACCCAGGCGAAACGAAATATTATTTATTTGCCCGGACTAAAGGGTAAGAGGCAATAGCAGCGCGCCAGATTCAGACCGGCTTACTATCCCAGCTATATATGTACGTATATATACGTTAGCCTTTACGTAAGCCCAACTCTCTGCGCTCGGCGCTCTGTCACTCTAACTCTTATTCAGTGGCTCTGGCATTTTTTGGTTGCACTTTTTGGCCATTTGCGCTGGCCATTTCGCCAACACACACAAAAAACATAAAACGCTTCAATTTTGAAGTGCACTAAGTAACAGAGGACACAAAATACAAATATCAGCAAATAATATTTAAATGTAACAGCATATTTACGCTTATTGTAAACAAAAAGCCAAACAAAAATTTAAAAAAAAAATTATGAACATTTTTGCTTTAAGCCTTAATCACTTAGTGTGACTTAACATTGTTTGTTTGGCCTACAAAAGGGCATATAAATAAAGTGCAATAAACAGTTTGTGATTTAAGTATTAACACAGCTTAAATGCAATGCAAAATAATGAAAATTTCAACAAGCTACCATTAGTTTTCAAGCGAAAAACTTTAATTTGGTTTGTAATAATCGTTTCGGGCATGCCGAAAATAACTTAACAGATCGATTAGATAGAAAATACTTGTTTCAAAGCTTAAGGCTTCAAATTATGGATTTAATTTGGGCTAAGCCCATTAGGTTTCGACACACAATAGCCTTAACCCATCCAAAAAGATGAGAGTTCGTATGTGTGTGCGGGTCAAATACATTGATACGCTTGCACGCACGCACACACACACACACACACACACACACATGCGTACACACACATCATTGATTTCTGGAAATGGCCTCGACTCGTCAATTGACTGGCAGCCAAGCAACGAGCCCCAAAACGACTTGAGGCCTCCTTTTTGTCATGTGTTTGGGTTCTGGTTTCTTTGCCCTCGCCTCCTCGCGTCTCGTCTCTCGCCATGGCTTTGGCCACACGTTCAAATTACTCTCATTTAACGAGTGGCTGCAAAAGCAGGATACATAGTTCTTGCTTGTTGTTGTTCGTCCTTTTGTTTTAGTCTATGAGCCCAAGGGTATCAAATTTTTAACCACGCGTCACACATGACAGCACAAATTTAACATTGTAAGGCAGCCAGCAGCAGGAGCAGGAGCAGCAGCAGCAGCAGCAGCAGCAGCAGCAAAGGCTGTAATATTGTCGGTGGTGCTGTTAGTGGCGCTGGTGGTGGTGGTGCTATGTTGTTGTCGTGGTTGTGGGTAGTTGTCGTGGTTGCGTTGAAGGCGTGCCACCGCATTTGAAATAGTCAGGTGGGATATTGGGCCACTGGCATGGCTTGAAGTAGCTTCACATACTACTACAACATTGTGAGCTTTTTGCTTCAGCTTCATCTTCTGCTGACTCATTCGCCACTTGAAAACGAAACCGGATTGCCTGCTGTCCTGGTCCTGGCTGGCAGTGCCACCTGCCTGTTTTTGGGCACTGGTTTTTCAGGCAGGAAGGCAGGCAGGAAGCCGAGACAAGCTGGGAACGAGGCGATACGCGTATACAAAGTTTTAAAATGATTTTTCGCGCAGCGTGTGTCCCAACTTCATAATGATGTTGGTAACACCAACAGCAACAGCAACAACAAGCTTACAATCTGTTTGTGACGTCACGCACAACAGCTCAAGTGAAAACTCTTTGTGTTATATATATATGTATAGTACATCTATGAAAATGAAACTTTCAGGCGACGGCTTCGGCTTCGGCTTGGTCTTAAAACTAAACCACATTGTTCACAAAATTCTTGTCATTCTTCATACATTGCCAATATGTGCTGGCGCCGACGAAGAAGAAGACTTTTTTGGGTTACAAAATTTAATATTTAATCTTAATGAACAAACTTGAGAGAGGCTTTAAAAAAATTTCCATATTGTGCTTGAAAATTTTGTGAAACATTGCGACTTACTTTTCTTGAAATGTTTTTTTGTATATCTGCTCTTAAACATTTTATATATGAGATGTAAAAAATGACGTTACAAATTCAAAGAAGCACCAGAGGAAATTTCAAAATCAATTAGGGTATTCACGCCAGCTTGCTTAATGGGTTATTCGCCTATTTGGTTACTTTTAAGCAGAATTTGTAGTTTTGCACTGTTATCTGTTTGTCTCGTAAAATAAACGATTGTTTTCTATCGATTATTGTGTATCAGTAATCGCACCATTATTAACTATTTATTATAAAAATATATGTACATAAAAACTGAATTTTTAAAAAAAAATCGTAAAATAAAGAAGACTTCTTTTGTCACCCACATGCGCGACGTTTTTTACGATTACTTAAGTGCATTAGTTGTTAATTTTGCACTTACTTTTTCTCCCAATGCTCAAATTTAACCGAACTCTAATTTATTTTTAAAAGTGCTGCCACCCTGTTTAAGTTCCGTATTTTCAGTATATTTTATACATTTCACAGCACTTTTTGATCAACCTTGAACACTGTTTGCTTAAAATATGAGCAATCTGGCTTAAATACCCTTAATGCTTACAAGGTTTTTTTCTGGTTCATCGAAACTTTAACTTTTATTTTTCGTTCGCTAGGGTATTTGGCAGTCGAGCACTTTGTGCAACCGAATGTTTATTTGTTTCAAAAACGTTTGTGACCGCAGCAGCAATTTGAGTTTCCTTTTCTGTTTTGACTGTGGATCCATTTGGCTAACTCATCTTTTGTAGTTCGCCACTTTTACATATATGACAACGCATATTGTCTACCTTCAGCTATTGTTATTGTTGTTGTTTGTGCTGTTTTGGGGGGGCGATGCTACTGTTGATGGTTGGGTCCTGCCAACTTGGCAACTGCTGTGGCTTCTATTCAATGTTTGCCTTTGAGCCGTTGCCGCCAAAAGTTAAACCCTTTTTTTTTTGCCTATGTGTGTGTGTGTGTTGGGTTTTTCTGTTTGCTTAATGTTTAGTTCTCACTTTCACGCAATGTTTTCATTAGAATACAAAAACCTCTACCCCCTGCCCCCCTGCCCCCCTTCCCCCGCCCTTCACCACCTCAACGAAGCAAAAAATAACAACAGTGAAAAAGGAACACCAACAACGGCAAACATAAGTAAAAAGTCAAGAGCGCTAAAATAAAAATAAAACAGCGGCACAAAACAAATACACACGCACACACACACACACACACACACACACACACACCAATGAGACAAAGGGCAGGGGCTGGTGCTGGGATGGGGGGCTTGCTCGGCATTTTCTTGGTAAAATGGCTTGACTTTGGGTTCGTTCATGTTTTCATTTCTTTGCCCGGCTGCTGCGTCAGGCCCAACTTTAACTTAGCCTATTGAGTCAACCACTACCCCTAAACCACCCCACCCCCCCACGCACCCTCTCACCACTCTCACCTCGTAAACCAAGATATCAGCTGCCTTCTGCCATCTTTGCTTTTGTTTGGCGCCTCGTTGTTGTTTTGTGTCGTTGGGTTTGTTGTTGTTGTTGTTTATTTTTCTTTGGCATATTTTAGAAACAATAAAGGCAAAGTTTGAGCGCTTTATGTGGCCGCCAGGGCCAGGCCATTGTTTCTTCGTCCTGTAAGTGTCCTGTGAGCCTCACATTTTCATACTTCTTGTTAGCTATCTTCATTTGCACAGCGTTGACGACAGCCTGCAAGCTGGACATAAAAATGGCGAATTATGTCAAATGGCTTCAACTAACAAACAAAAACACAAACTAAACAAAACACAAAAAAAAGCAAAAAATGGAGGCCAAAATTGCGAGTTATGAAAAGTTGTTGTAGACTTTTTTCTCTCTGCTCTTCTCATATTTATGATCTGTGTGTCCGTTTATTTATTTAGCAGTGATATTTTTGCGTAATTATATTTTATTTTCCTGAAACTTTCGCTTATTGATTCGATTTGTGTGTATAACAAATAAGTCTCATTATTGTTCTATCACTCTCACTTCAGTCGTTGCATGTACCAATTGCGATTCATAAGCCCAATTATACCCACTGATTTAGATGCGTGTGTTATTACAAGGAATAGGCAGATTTCAACTTTAATGTGAGATATTTCCGGTGTTCCTTAACCGATTTTGTTCAAATTTTTTCAAATGCTCATTATTTTATCCACAGTTTCAAACCACATTTTTACAATTTTGAAATTCAATATTTTTTTGTTATCGATCACATGTGTATATCGAAAGCCAGAAAAGTTATCGATAGTTCAGAGCAAACTCGAACTGCCTAGGACTAAGATGAGCTTAAGTTTAAAATTTGAAGCATCTAGCTCTTATAGTCTCTGAGATAGACACGTTTTTTTAAATTAGTTCCTTATAATACGTTTTTTCAAGTAGTTCCTTATAATTCACAACTTGATCTAGCTTCGACAGAGTGTAGTGCGGGAAAACAATTGCTCCAGGTTGCCTAGTGAGGAAGTCACAGTCAACGACTCCCTTCGCTACGATGGCCACTTGATTTTTTTTTTTATTTTTTTTTGCCATGTGAGGAAGTGAAGTCAGACTTCTCTCGCGAATATGGTTTGTTTTTTTTTTTAGGCCTAGTGAGATAGTCCCGCCTAAAGACTATCTTCGCTACGATGGCAGCTGGATTTTTTTTTGAACTTGTGTTTGTTTTTTTTTTTTTTACCTAAGTTATAATTCGTAACTGGTTCTTGCTTCGACAGAGTGTAGTGTGAGCAAATAATTGCTCCAGGTTGCCTAGTGAGGAAGTATCAGTCAACGACTTCCTTCGCTACGATGGCCACTGGATTTTTTTTTTTTTTTTTTTTTACTTGTTTTTGCCATATGGACATACTTCCCATGAGCAAGTCACACTCTTCGAAAATGGTTTTTTTTTTTAAGCCAAGTGAGATAGTCCCGCCTAAAGACTATCTTTGCTACGATGGAAATTGGATAATTTTTTGAACTTGTGATTGTTTTTTTTTTACCTAAGTACGTTATAATTCGTAACTGGATCTTGCTTCGACAGAGTGTAGTGTGGGCAAACAATTGCTCCAGGTTGCCTAGTGAGGAAGCCACAGTCAACGACTTCCTTCGCTACGATGGCCACTGGATTTTTTTTTTTTATTTGTTTTTGCCATGTGGACATACTTCCCATGAGCAAGTCACACTTCTCTCGCGAATATGGTTTTTTTTTTTTTAGGCCTAGTGAGATAGTCCCGTCTAAAAACTATCTTCGCTACGATGGCAACTGGATTTTTTTTTTTTTTTTTGCATAGTCTAGCTTAAAGACTATAATTGGAATGTTTATTATATTATCGTGATTTTGAAAGGAAGTGCAGAACAAAACAATTGGCCTCTTTTGCAGATAGAACAAATTTTAAATTTGCTGGGTTGCCCACTGAAAACCTTGCAAAAATTCAGCTGTAAGAAATGTGCTGTGTGTTGAAATTACTTTGATTCGGCACAAAATTCTAGTTTTTTTTTTTTTTATATATATTATAATTCGAGATTTTGAAAGGATGTGCGGACAAAACAATTGGCAGTCAATTGCCCTTAAAGCAATTATTTTTTTGTTTGAATTTTTTTTTAAAGTCATTTGCGCATTTCTTCCTTGAGAAAACCTTTTTGCACGGCGTAGTAGCAATACAAAAATCCTTTTTTAAATGGATGATTAAACTTGAGTTGTATTCAAGAAAATAACCCCAGCTGTAAGAAATGAATTTCATAGCTTTGATGCGCATATGCAAACGTGCATCAGCTCATTTAAATGCTGCCCAGTATAAATGAAATTCTAACTTGGCCCTTTGCGCATATTGTGTGCCAGTTTAAATAGCTTCATTTGTGTCAAGCTCCTCCCTCGCGGAGATGAGATGCGGCCAGTGTGAATATAATATTATTTCATTTATGTATATATATGAAATTCACGGCAGAGTCGTCCCCAGCAGCAGCAGCAACTCCTGAAATCTTAGACAAGCGGCAAGAAAAGGGAGCAGAAAAAGAGAAACTCGACCCCAATGGGGTCTTGACTTGGGCAACAAAACAGAGACCTGACCTAAGCCACGTGATATGCCGATGCGGAGGAGTTAGCTCCCTTCGGTTGGTTGGTCGGACTTTTGCGACACAAATTTATTTAACTGCTGGCCAAACGGGCGCATACTTGAATTTATTTGCGTGCTGCTTTAGGCTGTCGTCGCTAAAGTAATGCCAGACGAAGTATGCAAGCGAACGCAAATTGTGAAGGCGAAACTTTTTGCTGCGAGAGTGTTGCAAGTTGTTTCGCAATCGTGCCACGCCCAACTGCCCGACTGTGCCGTTGAAATGAGCCGCGCACAGCGAATGTCCGTCGACATGAATTTGAATTTTGAAATGGCAGAAAGTGTAACTGTGTTATCATAAACTTTGCCTTTGGGCGTAATACAGCCAAAACTCATTGTATTGGACAATTTTTTTTTTTTTTTAAATATTATACACAAAAAGTAAACTTTATCAAAACATTTGGATGGAATAGCAGTGGAATTGCTTCATTTATATTTATTTGAGCTCCTCATTTTTTTTTTTTTTTTTTTTTTGTCAATTTATTGAAACCTTGGATATACAGCTAAGCATAAAATTCACAAAGTCTTCTATCGAAGAAACGAAACTTAAACAAATTGAAAGTCGCTTATAACTCAAGACTGTATGAGAAGAAAAATGTCTAAAGTGGCTAAACAGGCAGATGACAAAGAGAAAAGATGCTTAATTAGTATGATGCTTGCTGCTGATTGTGTGCCTGTCTGTTTATCTGTATATTTGTGTTGGATTTGTGGGCATACACAGAGTATTGTTTGTATGTTTGAGTTGTGCAAATGTGTTCATTAGGAACGCAACTGTTTGCCAGGTCCTTATCATTTGCATCGTGGTTGGCTTTCTAAATGCTTAATGTGGGCTCACACAGCTGTGTGTAGTAGCCTCATTAATAACTGATTGTTGTTGTTGCTTTTGCTATTGCTGCCTGTTGCCAGTTGACGGCCTTCTTTTGCACAAAACTCGCACTGAAGAGCTTAGTCGCGCTTAGACAAGTCAACAACTGTGGGCCAAAACACCAAGCAGTTGCCTTTGGTGATGCTGCTGACTGCCTCACTCATTTTGTGTGCAACGCCTGATTACTCGAGTTAGTGCACTCAAGTGGCCAAAAGCCTTCCTCCGCACTCGCCGCACAAACGTTCGTTCATTCGTTTCCCATGGCTGTGTGTGGCGATTAGTTTGAGAAAATTGAAATTGAGTGAATCCTGGCAGGATTCGACTGCGCTTCGAGCAACTAAACTGCGCTGACATGTGTCTTGGCGACTTTGAAAAACATGATTATTTTTTTTTTTGTATTTTTATTATTCATTTATAAAAGTTTTGTATTTTATATATTTGTTGGTCACTGCAAAGACATATTCCATATTCGGATACTGAAATAATCCAAGCCAAAAGTTATCAATTCACATTGACATTAATGAAAGCGTTACGTTGCAAGAGACTTATTTCCATTTTATCAAATCATTAGACATCTAAACATGCTCATATCCTGTTAACTTGGAATAAGTTTGTGTGCTCTCACAGTTTGCAGAGTATACGTTTAGTCAGTCAGTTGTGCCTTCTGCCTTGTGGCGGCTTCAGTTAACCATTACGCTTTAATTACTGTGCTAAAATCCACGCTTCTCTGCCATCCATCGCTCGCATACACAGAGAATGCATATATAGAAAGCCGTGTCGAGTGTTTGATACACGCTGAAATATATTTTGATTTTATTTTTTTTTTTTTAAATTTATTTTTACTTAAATTTAAAAGGATTTTCTTCAAAAGCAGCAAGAACAATATTTGCCTAGTCTTTTTTTTTTTTATTTAAATTAACAAATGAGTTCTATAAATATTGTATGTTGAGGAGCTAAATTCTTCGCTTAAGCATTTTTATGCTTCACATTTTTATTTTTTTTTTTAATTGACAAATGAGTTTTATAAATATTGTATGTTGAGGAGCTACATTTCTCGCTTAAGCATTTCCATGCTTTACATTTTTTATATTTTTTTAATTGACAAATGAGTTTTATAAATATTGTATGTTAAGGAGCTACATTCTTGACTTAAGCATTTCTATGCTTCATATTTTTATTTATTTTTTTTAATTGACAAATGAGTTTTATAAATATTGTATGTTGAGGAGCTACATTTCTCGCTTAAGCATTTCCATGCTTCACATTTTTTTTTTTTTTAATTGACAAATGAGTTTTATAAATATTGTTTTTGGGGTACATTTCTCGCTTAAGCATTTCTATGCTTCACATTTTTTATTTTTTTTTAAATTGACAAATGAGTTTTATAAATATTGTATGTTGAGGAGCTACATTCTTGCTTAAGCATTTCTATGCTTCATATTTTTATTTTTTTTTTTAATTGACAAATGAGTTTTATAAATATTGTATGTTGAGGAGCTACATTTCTCGCTTAAGCATTTCCATGCTTCACATTTTTTATTTTTTTTTTTTAATTGACAAATGAGTTTTATAAATATTGTATGTTGAGGAGCTACATTTCTCGCTTAAGCATTTCTATGCTTCACATTTTTTATTTTTTTTTTTAATTGACAAATGAGTTTTATAAATATTGTATGTTGAGGAGCTACATTCCACGCTTAAGCATTTCTATGCTTCACATTTTTTATATTTTTTTTAATTGACAAATGAGTTTTATAAATATTGTATGTTGAGGAGCTACATTTCTCACTTAAGCATTTCCATGCTTCACATTTTTTATTTTTTTAAATATACCTCCACGAAGTTCTATTGTCGTATTTGTTATCGGGCTGAAATTATATGCAAGTTAATTTGTTGTGGTATTTATATTTTGCACAGTGTATGAACGAGTATGAGTAGTGCGCCTTCATGCTTGTTGCGCTCAAAAGCATGCTTTGAAAATTGCCTGCTGCATTCGCCGCAGCACCCAAAGTGGCTGCCATAAAACTTGCTGCTGTTGCTGTTGTTGTTCTTGTTGTACAAGACCGCAGCCAAAGCAAGGCACAAAAAAAGTAGAAAAATGAGATGAAATCTTTGCATGGCAGTGCCTGATTAACACCAGTGCCAATACAGTAACACAATGTACACTGTTGGGCCTTTTGTGGCCTCGAGCCAACGAGCACGTGTTCTCTGAGTGGCTGTGTGTGTGTGTGTGTGTGCGAGGGTGTGCATAATGGTACATAGTACATGTTAGCAACACAGCCTGCTTAAAACTCACTAATTAAGCCCATCATTCAGTCCATTTCAAAACTGGGGACTAAGTCATTTGGGGTACTTAATGCAATCAAAATTGCATATCTCATAATGAGTTAACAGCCATGCAAACCATACCATACATATATGCATTTGTAAAAGCATTTATGACAGTGTTTTAATGCTTGACATTGAAATAAAGCAAGAGTATCAGAGGATGCATTAGGAAGTGTTGGAAGCTTTATATTTTTTATATATTTATATTTTATTTCTTTATTCATGATTTTTGTAAATATGTTGCCAAGGCTTTCCGCAATTGTTTTCCTTTCTTTGAATACACCCCTTGATTATCATAATTAAACAATTTGCTTTCAAGTGTTGCCCACCATTTTTGCACTTGCAACAGTAGCAGTAGTTGGAGACGAAGACGGTGACGAACCCAAATGCATCTCATTGTTCGTTTGTTGGCAGTTGTTGCTATTATTGCCGTTTCCCGTTCTTTGTTGCAAGTCTCGCATGCGCCTTGTAAATTACGCGCTTTGTTGACTTTACCTCTTGCACAAGTGCTCAGAACGTTGCAGCTGCTCAAGCCGGAAGTTATGGCAGTGAGGCAGCTCTTATGCTGTTGTTGTTGTTCCTAATGCACTTGGCTTTGTAATGGTGTTGACTGCTATTTATGGCGTTTAGTTAAATGTTGTTTTTAACTTAGGCTGTTTATCATCGTATTTTTTTTTATTGTCATGTTTTAAAGTGGATTTACGGTTTACAACGAAATGAATACTGAGGATAAGATATGCGCCAAATTTTTAGCCAAATGTTGTTTTCTTAACTATAGGCTGTTTTAATTATCATAATTATAATTTTTTTTTTATATATTTGAAAATGTTTAATACTGGATATATATCGTACGTTTTGCTTCAACGATTTGAATACTGTGAATACTGAATAGATCAAGTTGCAACAAGCGCGGCCTGTAATTGTTTCTGGTGCGAACTCACGTTCGTCATCAGCGCTTGGTGACAAAAGGCTGTTGCCATGTTTCCGACTCGTTTGCCTGGCCATTTGGCCATTTGCCGGCTGCTGCTCTTTTTTTTTTTTTTTTTTTTTTAATTTGTTTTAATGAACTTTCATGCGATTTCATTGAGGGAGTGCTGTTTATTGTTGTCTCAGCAATGCTACTACAGCTGCAGCTGCAATATGTATGCTTTCTCATTTGTATAATAACAGGCGCCATTGCATTGGCCAGCCTCCACTCTCAGCCCACCCACATTAACCCACTGCGTACTTCAGTGCACTTTTGGTTGTGGCGCACATGGCGATACTCCCCCGTCTCCATGCGCCTCGCTTGGGCTGAAGTGCGTGGCTTTCATTAATTTTAATGAGTTTTAAAAGTTGTTGCAATTTCACCATGACGCTACGCGCCCTGCCACACGCGTTGTCCTAATGCCCCCCCAAGCACACGAACTGTGGCAGACGTTTTTTTGCTCTTATTTAATTTTATTTCATTGCATTTATTTACTGTTTGAGCAAGTTTCTCTTTTGTGCGACATTTGTTTCTGTTTTTTAGTCGAATGACTGGAGCTGCATAACACTTGACAATATTCTATCCGCTTACAGACGATGCGTTGTTGCCTGCGGCCTGCCTAAGTCGATGCCAAACTCGACTCGCGCTTTCACGCATGCAACTACTTTCTTTTGTGCTGCTTGGAAATTGCAATGTCCTCGTTTCCTTTGGGCTTCACTCATCACTGTGTCTACGCGCGAGACATCTGCTTGTTCCCATTTTAGTTGCACAAAGTAAATAGTTTGCAACACAAAAAACAAATGTTATTTACATAAATGTGTGTTAAAAAAAAATAATAAATTGCATTATTTGCAGTTCACTAAAACCCAATAAAGCAAAAGAAACATTGTTATATTGCTATCAAATATATATACAAATGTGTTTGGTATATAAAAAATCAATTGCTTTCACTTATCCATGATTGTTGTGCATCATTATCATAATTTTTGCCATTTTTTTTTTTGTCGTAAGCAAAAAAAGCAATAGAGAGAATGCAATTGATTATGAATTTTGATTTTAAGTGAAATATTAATAAACTCAGCATTTGAGATATCATCGAAATGAAATGACATATTTAACATATTTATTGAATTTTTACTTTTTTGAACGCTTTTAATATTCAAATACTATGATATTTTATCTGGGAATACTGGTTATGTGATTCCGTAGGAATTCCAAGTGAATTATTTATTAGTCCAGCAATTGAGGTAACATTGAAACGTTTTGAAATAATTCACATGTTTATGAAGTTTTTTGATGGTTTTTTTTTTTTTTTTTGAATTTTTACGTTTTTGAATGCTTTAAATATTCAGATACTATTATACATAAATGATATCTTATCTGGAGATACTGGTTATATGATTCCGTAGGAATTCCAACTGCTTCATATTTTCGAATTTAAGTCAAATTTGAATAAGCTCAGCATTCTCGATACTTAATGGAAATGAGATAATTTACTTGATTTTAAATCCATTTTTTTTTTAAATTTTCATAAACTTTTACAAACGCTTTTAATATTCGAACGCTTTTAATATTCAGATAATATATCTTATCTGGAGGTACTTGATCTTTGTCTGTTTTACTGCATCGGTCTGTCACTGCTCGCAGTAGCTAATGGAATCGAAACGAATTGAGATAATTCACATATGAATTGAAGTTTTTTTTGTACTTTTTTTTTAATTTTTATAAACTTTTATGAACGCTTTTAATATTCAGATAATATATCTTATCTGGAGGTACTGATTATATTGTTAACAGGTATTGGAACTTCATATTATTTTGGAATTAAAGCAAATAAGTATAAACCAGCATTTAAATACATAATGGATTTTTTTTTTAATTTTCTAATCTTTTCGAACGTTTTAATATTCAGTAATATATTTATCTGGAGTACTTTTGAACTTTGTCTGTTTTATTGCCATCGGTCTGTCACTGCTCGCAGTAGCTAATGGAATCGAAACGAATTGAGATAATTCACATATGAATTGAAGTTTTTTTTGTACTTTTTTTAATTTTTATTAACTTTTATGAACGCTTTTAATATTCAGATAATATATCTTATCTGGAGATACTGATTATATTGTTAACAGGTATTGGACCTTCATATTATTTTGGAATTAAAGCCAAATAAGTATAAAACCAGCATTTAAAATACATAATGGAATTGAGATTTTTTTTTTTAATTTTCATAATCTTTATCGAACGCTTTTAATATTCAAATAATATATCAAATCTAGAGGTACTTTAAATTTGTCTGTTTAACCGCCGTGGTCTGTCACTGCTCGCAGTACCTAATGGAATCGAAACGATTTGAGATAATTCACATATGAATTGAAGTTTTTTTTGTACTTTTTTTTTAATTTTTATAAACTTTTATGAACGCTTTTAATATTCAGATAATATATCTTATCTGGAGATACTGATTATATTGTTAACAGGTATTGGAACTTCATATTATTTTGGAATTAAAGCCAAATTTGTATAAAACCAGCATTTAAAATACATAATGGAATTGAGATTTTGTTTTTTAATTGTCATAATCTTTATCGAACGCTTTTAATATCCAAATAATATATCTTATCTGGAGGTACTTTTGAACTTAGTCTGTTTTATTGCCATTGTCTGTCACTGCTCGCAGTAGCTAATAGAATCGAAATGAATTGAGATAAAACCACACGCCTTTTTGGTGGCCTCGCGGCACAAAAAGGACGAAGCAGAAGAGACAAAAAAGTTTGAAAAAGGGAATGTGGCTGGGTGTTGGCATTAACATTAAATCAAAGCAAAGTCAAACATTTGCCAAGCTGTTAAAAATGCCGAAATGGCGATGCCAACGCGAAGCTGACAGAGAGCGAGGGCGAGGGAAGAGTATAAGGGCAAAAGCTTTCAGCTAACAGTTCGCCCATATAACTTTGTTGCGCTGTCCATTTGTTCACTCTTCCACTCTCCACTTGCGCCAGCTCAACATTTATCTGTGTGTGAGTTTGTGTCCTTTTTATGAATTTGCATTCGTCAACAAGAACATTAGTGTGGATATGCTTCCAGCTCTCATTCTCTCACTCTAATTATCTATCTGTCTCTATCGTGCCTTGCTACATTTTGGCGCTGTGTGTGTGTGTTTTTGTCTTCTTGTTTATTTGTGGGCGCCAGCGGGGTCCTTTTCCTGTGTCGATCCTGGGCCTTTGTCCAACTGCTTGTGGCATTTTCGCAATTTGATTTATGTGTTTCATAACATTCATTAAGATATAATCATAATGCACAGAAGGCTCACAAATGGCACGTCCTCGTACGTCGTACTCTCCCCCACTCTACACGCATAGTATAAGTGTATGTGTGTGTGCATATGTGTATATGGTGTCATTTAACATTTGAGAGTGTCCTTGCTAGTTTTTGGGCTTTGTCCACAAAATTTAGACATACTTAATATGGAAATGTTCCACCCACACGGCGCATCTCTAGAATGATATACAAAGCAAAAAATTTATCCTTAAAGAAGTGTTTTTTTTATTATATTTTTTTTTTTTTTGGTTTAAATTTGTTAATAAAATAAAGGAAATCATACTATTGCTTGTATGAGTATCCTTAAGGGGATAATTTTTTTAACATGAATTTGATTATATTTACTTTTCAAAATCATAATAAAACTCAAGAACTAAGGCCGATTGTTCGAATACGAAAAGATAACATCTTGATCATTAAATTAAACCACCGTAACGATTGCATATTAAACTGAGAACATTGCATACAAACTTGATGTTACTTCAATTTTAAAATGACTAGCAATAAAACTGACTTGCAATTTATTTGATCTGCGAGTTGATTTGCTTATGAGAAACTGCTATTGATATATCCCCTGACGATTCAAAGTCGGTGCAATATAAGCTAGAGTGGCAATAAAGTCTGTGAAAATGCGGCCAATCGTAGTTGGGCAAACAGTTTTTGAACAGAAACGGAGATTAAAATTTAATTTTGGAACTTTTACATCAAAAGTTACAGCAAAATTGCAAACTAAAATGTGCAAAAGCTTTTACCTGACCGTAATTTATGAGTTTGGCTTTATTTAAGTTAAATTTGGCAGCAGTCTAAACTTCTACATACATATGTAATTTGTTTTAGAAATTGTTGCTGTGTTTGCTATCTTTTTAATTTCCTGCCTTTTCGCACACAGAAACATGCACACTTTTGCGATTATCCATGTGCTTTAATATGCAAAATAATTACAAAATATTTATGTCAGAGTCAAAAGTTGTTGTAAGGCTCTAAACATTTGTGTGTCTGTGTCTTTTGATGGCAATGCTTAGATATTTAGTACTGGCACATTCTTTCGTTGATTTTTTTATTTTTATTTTATATCAAGATTTTTGTGCTTTTTTTTTTGACGACTTCTGCCTATCCATTATTGCTGTTAATGCATAAATAGATGTATTTTACTAGCATTTTCATGTTGATTTAATGTAATATTTTTCCTGTTTCTGTGTCATTGTAGGTGAGTCAACCAGCAACCATTCAGCTCTGACAAAATTGGGTAATATGCTTATATGATTGATGACATAAATATATCAAACTTATTATTATAACAATTAGTTCTTGGCAATATATATATTTTTTCACTTTATTACTTGTTAATATCATTGTGTTTTCACATTGGAAATCCATATGCTAAATCATCTCCCACATGTTTCGGGCCCTAAGAATCGCAATATAATTTTTTTTTGACTTGTTTATATCATTTTGTTTTTACATTGAAAATACGTTCCTCTATTTCATCAGATCTTTCGCGCCTTAAGCATAACTGCCATATGCACATCGTCACATTGGCCATATTCGTTTGCAGTCTCTTGTATCCCTGTGCCAATTCCAGTAACTAAAACTTTTGTGCAATGCGACGACGACTACCATGTTGCATAGTTGCATGTTGTACGAAGGAATAAGTAGAAGAAGCCGTTGTACTTTAAAAAAAAAAGGAGCTCTTGCTACACTCAAAGAAATCCTTTAGAAACATTTGAAATGCAATGTGAAACTAGTGAAAGTTTTGGAGAATTCAAAGCAACAATCGAGCATTTGTCAACGTAAAAATTGCGGTTGCTTTTTCTGAGTGCAGCTGTGTGGCAGGAGTTGGTCGTTGCCTCGGTTGCAGTCTGACTGCAAGCTGTCAGCTTCGGCTTGCCCCATGTCTCGTTTCTCGTGTCTCGTGTCTGTTGCTTTGTTGCCAGCACGTGCCCTGGCCAAATTTATGTGCCACAGTGCCAGGTCCCCGCAGTGAGTGGAGGCCCCATTGCTGGTCACTGCTGAAGTTAAACCAATATTATTTTCATTTTCATTTTGCTTCTGCTTCTGCTCGCATTCACTCTTTCGCTCTTACTCTCCCCATAGTGCACTTTGTCTTTGCCGCTTCGCCTTCTCGATTTTTTCGGTCAGTGGCAATTGGCCCCGACCGTTTGGCCGGCGAACGGAAGTGCACCGCTTTTCAGCAAACGTGCACACACGAACACATACAAGCAACCACAATCACAACCCCACAGCGTACCCCTGTTTCATTTCGTAAAATTTTTCCGGCTGCAGGAAGCTCGTGAATTTCGCGTCCTTTGTGGCAGCCATGGGGGCAGAAAAATTAATGTCGTATTTGTTATTATTTTTTCGTTGCTTTTGTGGTGGTGCTGCTGCTACTGCTTAGTGTGCCAATTTCTGCTCCAGTTACGTGCATGTCGAAGGTGGGTCGTGCCTTGAAAGCATTTCAAACATAATTCATATGCCAAAGCGAAGCCGAAAAAAAATGTTGGTAACTGGTTGGCAATGCGTTAATTAAGTAGCCAACATGGTGCACAGCACAAACAATTGAGTAAATTCGATGCAGTCAGTGTATAAGAAAGGGTCGCTTAGCTACTGCACGCTGGCTGTCACATAAAATCCGAGTTTTAATGCATTTGTACAAATTGTGCAAATTGCACCACCAAAAGGGAAAAAAGACACTCGCTCTCTATGTGTGTGTGTGTGGGTGGGTGTGAGTATGCTGCAGTGTGGCAACTGCAGACATTGCGGTTGCAGTGCAACACACAGCCACAAGGCAATGTGAATGGCAAACGGAAAACCACTTTAGCTGCTGAACTGTTCTAGTTGGTTTCTTTACCAATGGCAATCGGGTTGTTGTTGCCGCTTCTTGCCACATGAAATATTTTTGGCGTATGTACACACGCTTTGCCTAACCACGCTCTCGCTCGTCCGATTTTGCCCTCGTAACTTAAAATGTTGGTTAAAGTCTCGGCCCCGTTAACTGTTTGGAAGGATAAGTGGAACATAAGAAATGCATTCAATATATTGAACACAATAATGGCAAATTTTTGGCGATTTCTTAGCTTGGAATTGTTCCTTTTTATTGCTAAAAAGGTTTTCGAACAGTAACATTTGGTGAAATCCTGATAACGTTTTCAACAAGTTTTTATATTTTTTCTTAATATTTTAATTTTTTTTTTTGTATTTTTAAATAATATATAAGGATCCAGAATGTCATAGATTTCAATGTCTATTTGTAAAGCATCTTTTTTAAACTTTTTTTTAAATTATTTTCATATATCAAATTTATTTTATTATCGATCTATGATTTATTTTTGTCTGTGTTATATATTTTGTTGTTTTGTCACATTGGATATATTTTGGCTCTGGCTTACCTCGCGGTCTTGGATTTTACCAATTATTTTTTTTTTATATTTTCATGACTTTTCATATATATGTACATATATTCTAAATCAGGATCTTGCGACACTCATCAAAGCCAAGTGTATAAACAAACACCATATGCAATATTTCAATTTGCATTAAAGAGCAAAACTTGAATAACGTAATTGGCATCTACATATAATATAATTATATACATTTATCATTTGCAACTGCTCATAAATTTAACGGTTCATTTGGTATTAAATAATTTTGAAACGAACTTTGAAAATCATTAGTAAGTGCAACAATCGATAAATGTATATTTGAATACAAAATGTATGCAAATTTTATATTGGTTTTAATTCGTATTGTTTGGTTTGTCCCTGGGTAAAACACACACACACACACACACACATGTTTACCATCACTTGCGTATGACATTTTTATGTGTGGTGTTGTTGCAGTTTGTTTGTTTGTTTGTTGTTTCATTAGATCATTTGAAATTCTATGCCAAGCAGTCGCTCTTTTTTTGCATTTGCTGATTTACATAGAGAGAAGGACAGGAGTCGCATGTATTGTCAATGTATGTGCAGTTTGGTTGTGGCGTGAGGTGGGTGGGGTAAGGCTTACGAGCACATTGCATTGCATGCATACTTAATCAGTTGCAATGTGAGTGAGAGTGTCAGACTGTATGTGTGTGTGTGTATTTGGCACGTGTGGCACATGTGTGGCACACATAAACACGTGTACCACCACTCGAAAGAGTTTTTGCAGCTGCAGCCATATTTCAGCGCCTTTGCTGCTTGTGTGTGTGTGTGTGTGTAATATGGCAACAATTCTAAAGCAATTCAGTAAAGTTGCAGCTGCAAGTTATTAAGCGGTGCAAAATGGCCGACATTGCCAGCCCTCGTACGCTTTAGTGCTAGCCGAATGCGCTTTTTACAGCGCCCATAAAAGTAGGCAACAAATTTTTGCTCCTGTTGTTTGGCACTTTGGCACCGGCAAAATGCAACTCTTCAAGTGCGGCCAGTTAAAGTGTTTGGCATTTAAAGTCTTTTCTAAAACTCACTCCCACCACCACCCTCCACCCACTCATATATAACACTCGCTGCCGAAATCCTTTGGGGCCGGTAAACTTTTGCTGCTCTATGATGCGGCCCATGCGGCACGTTTAAACAATTGCAAAGTTTTATGAGTTTTTCGGGACTCGAAGGCACCAACAGACCGCTCTCTCTCGTTCTCCCTATGTGTGTGTGTGTAGCTTGGATCGAGGTCCAGTTTACAACCTTTAACATATACAAACATAGTACTATGTCCATACATTTGTGATGCACAATTTACAACAGTTGCAAACAGTTGAAGCCACAGGAGCGTCATCCATGAATGATGCGCGTTTTGTGGCTCAGCGGTTGAGCGGTTGAGTGGTTGAGCACTGAAGCACTGGGTGGCTAATTGAAAGAACGCTTAGCGCCTTGTTTGTTGTTGGCCCCGTGCCGTGACAAATGTTTTTCCAACCAATTTTCACTTGTTCTCTCCAAGCAAGAAAAAAAAAGGAAACCCAACTTCATGTTGTGCGAGGGTTGTGTAGGTAATTTAATCACATTGCTTTGAGCTCGCATTTTATTACGTTTGCTGCTGCTGCCACAACAACTATTTAATTTCATTAATTATAAATCATTACAGTGGCAATTAAATGCGTGACTCTTTTTTTTGTGTTGTTGCCGCAATAGAAGAAATTATTTGTTAGTTGACGTTAATTAGCTACATTGCTGGCTGACCCCAATCGTATTCCCCCAAATGAGCCACGAAAGTAGCTATGAAAACCAGCAATAATGAAAGCAAGGAAGACAATTAGAATTGCTGAATATCCTTAATACCCTCAGCTCAGTTGCCTTTAGCACAAACCTTCCTCGACTCAAAGCAGTTGATATACCCTTTGTAAGGGTATCAACTAGACGCATGAAATATGCATTGTTGGAAAAGACAGAGAAATGGTTGAATTAACAAACTATTGCCCAAAACGGTAGCAGAAATATGAATTTTTATGACTGCCATGGCGGAGTATGAAAAGGTTTAAGATATATGATATATATATGACCCGGTATTGCGACTGTTGAACAAAGTTTTTGTATAAAAGAATGATGAAATAAATGAATCTTCAACATTTCCTGTTTGCATTGAGTTAAAATCTGACGTCCCAAAAATAAATACGAAATGCGCAAAGTGTTTGTTTCATCTTTCAACATTGTTGTTTCAATTATCTCTGCGCTGTGTACACTTTCAGATTGCAATACACATACACATATATATATGTATTTAAGTGTTGAATGAATGAAATAAATAAATGAACTTGTTGGCTTCATTTTCAAGTTTATTTTATACATTTTTCGTTGGTTTTTTCCCAGTTTTTCATTTATTTATTTTTTTCGTTTCGATTCGTTTTTATTTATTTTGGTATGCGTTGCCAGCATTTTTTACTCATTCTTCCTCTCTCTCTCATTTGTTGCCAGTTTCTTTTCGGGGTTCCATGAACGTTTCAAACCATATCGTACATTGGCCATGTATTTTTCATGGCATATACAGTCAACGATTGTCGGCAGCCGGCAGAGTTCTGCATGTCCACGGCCATAAATCATTTGTATGAAAATTGCTATTGTATTGCGGTTTAATAGCATGTGATCATCATCACCAATACACACACACACACATGCATACAAATTTTTGGTCATGACAGAGGCAGCGTTAGCCAGACTCTCGACCTGCATCGTAACATTTAATATCCCCAAAATCGTAGTTGTTGCTGCCACTGTCACTGCCGCATGCCGCATGCCCCAATACGCCCATTAATTAGACTGCCGCACTGCTGCTGCGAGCTCCTAACTTCTGTTCATGCCATGGACCCAAACGAACCGAACCCGAACCACAAGTCCTCAATACACTCACTCCTAAGGCCGTCTCCTCCATTACGCATCTCTACCATCATTGTCCAATTTTGTGCCACGCAGAGGCAGGCAGCATATGCAACACGTTTGCCAGCCATCTTTGTCGCCTCCACTGTATGTCCGGTCCCTTTTTTTTGTGTGCGCTCTGATTTCACCTAACATGCATGTGTATTGTGTCTGGTAACGAGGTCATTTGGCAACACACACACATGCATATGTCGAACATTGACATACGGCCAAACAAAAATTATATTATTGGTCAATGTATTTATGAGTGCAACATGACTGCAAATTTACTGTCGCCCTCATTCCTCATTCGCATTTGTGGTGAGTTGCACGAAAATTAGAATTTAATTGCCGCACACAGTTCAAACGAAATGAACAGATAATGAATGAATGGAATGGACGTACTAAAACATACTTCAGAGAGACAATTACGTAACTACGCTAATGACAATGCAGTGCATTTTATCCAGTTACGCATCATTTAAAATATGACTCCTGAATGGGATCCGATCGATTTTGTTGGAGTAGAAGGTGAATGGCTGGAACTACGTTTTTGGTTAGTAAAGTACCCAGCTCATTCATGCTTGTTACATATTGTAAAACGCATTTCAATATTTTAATTTTTATTTTCAATAAAAAGCTACCTTCCAAGACAATCATAATTTGTTTTTTTTTTTTTTATAAGCATTCCAATATAAGTTTTTCATATATTCAATAACTGTTTTTTTTTGTGGAAAAAGGAAATGTTGCTGTCTTCAGTTCCTTTTAATTCAATGCATCAGACATTTTTTAAAATGAAGCCAATTTCAATTTTTTTTTTTTTAAGCTGAAATTCCTATTGTTTTTGTCAAATCGAGATAACTGATCTTCTTCTTGATGTCGCAGTAATTCCAATATTTGTTTTTATATATTCAATAACTGTTTTTTTGCGGAAGAAAAAAATTTTTCATTTGCTTTGCTTGTTTCTTCAATGACTATTTTTATAAATAACGTTTTTCAAAACGAGGAAGGTCCCGATTCCTTGTTACCACAAAGCTCTTTATATTTTGCAAACGTATCCCAATTTGTTAAATTTTTATATTTACAAAAACTGTAATTCCTATTGGTTTTTTTTCGAAACCGAAAGAGCTGATTTTCCCTGCCAAGACAATAAAAATTTTTTTTTTTAACTTTCTAATATTTTTTTTTTATATTTTCAAGAACAGTGTTTTTTTTCTTGCGGAAAAAGGAAATTTTGCTTCGACTTCGACCGATTCGCACTGTAATTTCGATTGCGAATCCGAGATTATAGAAATTCCCTTCCAAGACAATCATAGTTTTTTATTTAGGCATTCCAATAGTTTTTTTCATATATTTAATAAAAGTTTTTTTTTTTTTTTTTTGTGTGTGGAAAATTTTTTTTTTTTGTGGAAGAAGGAAATGTTTCTTTTGCTTGACTTGTTTTTGTTTCAATAACTGAAGCTCTTTACATTTTTTTTAACGTATCCCTATTTGTTTAATTATTATATTAAAAAACTGTAATTCGTATTGGTTTTTTCGAAAACGAAAGGCATCTTTATTAGTTATTAGTTATTTTGCAAGATGTTTCACTCTTTGCTTTTGAATCTTACCGCTTATATATGAACGTATGGCCAAGTAATAATAATATAAGAAATCGTAGGATTTTCAAAAGCGCGCACGTATCAGTCGGTTGGCAGGCAGGCAGGCAGGCAGTTGTCAGATGCCAGTTGCATCATTCAAATGCGCATCAGTGCAAATGCGCATTAGCAGGCCACATGAGGCAGTCAAGTGACAACTGACAATTGACATTTGACAGCTGACGAGGACGAGGACGAGGACGAGAACGAGCATCAGGACTAAAAGCTTGAAGTACAGTCCGAGAGAGAGAGGGAAATGGAAAGAGCTAAGACTAACTAACGACTGTCAGCTATCAGTTGGATGGCCACAATGCAAACACAAATACACACACACACCCACACACATTCATCTTGTTCAGTTTTAAGGCGCTTATTTGGGCCTGGAACGAAAGCACCGAAAATTGGCAAGCGAAACTCACACGCCAAAGCTTATCAAAATGTAACACAATTTCATTAGCATGCATTAGGGTGCTGGGCTGTGTGCATGAGTGTGTGTGCGTGCGTCAATGCTTGCATAATGCGTTGCTTGCATAACGAGCAAGAAGGGGGGGAGTGTGGTCTGGGGTAGCATTGGTGTGGTTAAACTCACAAATGGTTGGAGGTAATATTTGTGCGCGATTTTGAGCATCAATCACACATTTGTTGCTGCATAACTGCTTTTGACTCGCCATAAATATATATATGTGTGTGTGTGTGTGATCTGCGCATAGCTGTGTAGCAAGGCAGCAAATATGTGTATGTATGTGCGGTTAAAAGGTTTTTTCAATGCAATAAGCATGAACGAAAGCGCAAACAAACAGGCAAAGAGCCCATACAGCACCCATAAACACATGTGTGTGGATGTGTGTTTGTGTACTTATTGTTTAATCAAATAAAACAAGCAATCCACTTCAGTGGCAGTGTTTGTGTTACGCAGAGCATGGACTGATTGACTGAGCACTGTGTGATTGACGGATTGCACAACCTTGACTCGCAAAACGACATATGCATGAATTTGTATACCAATTTGTCTATTGTATGCGAAAAAAAAAGAGTTTAACTAAGATTGACAGTTGGCAATTACGATTTGGTCAATAAGTGCCATTAGAGTTGAAGCGCTTAGTTAAGCCATGAATACTACATAAAGCAGGCCACAAAACGAACCGTACTTAATTGGCTTAGATGCAGGTTTTTGGCTTTCAGCAAATATCCGAAAAGCAAATTCAACTCACATACAATGTGAATGCATGAATGTGCACTAAATATCCAATGCTCTTTTGTGTGGCATTCACAAAGCGCTGATTTGGAGTCAGTTGAGTTGGCATTTGACATTATTTTGCAAGTTGCAAGTTGTTGGTTGGTTGGTTGGTTGGTTGCTTGTTGCTGCAACCGGATCTTGGACAAAGTCAATGACAACAATGACCGCATTGGCAAAAATGAGAAAATGGCATAAGCCAAGAGCACGAAGATGCCACAATAGAGTCAGTCGTTGGGTTAAGGCAATAACAATGCGTTTGCCTTGCATGTTGCATGTTTGTTGATTCAAAGTTAGTTACATTTCCTTGCCGCTCCCTAACTAATCTCTCTCGTTTTCGAATTTCTGTTCCATGTTCTGTTGTTTCGTCTCGGACAGAAACAGAATTTTATACACAACAAACAGAATGCAAGAGTATTCAAGTTAAAGAAAGAAACTCGAACACGTGCTAGCGATACCCTGTAAAAAGTTATACAAGATCCAGTTTTTGTCGTTTGAACATAAAAAGTCTTTTAGGGTATTTTAAACAAATATAAGATTGTTTGGCTTTTCATTTGTCATATGGGCAACGACTATTTGCATGTTTGTCTCTTCCTTCGCTTCGGTTGTGTGAGCCTTCTTCCATTGTATACTTGGCTAAGTCCCTGTCTGGACACTCGATATGCCTGCGCCTAATCCAGAGACCCATTGTCCAGAAGCCAGCAAATATCCTACATATTAATAACATGAAACACCCACGAAATCTCTCTCTATCCACACTCTGAAATAGTTTCTTGTTGACTTTATGATGATGCATTTGTAAGCATTGATTGTGTAATTAAAATATGCATATTGTATAGACAAAGCTGAAATTGAAATAAATGAAATGTCAAAAGTTCACGAATAAGCAATGGCATAATCTTCGTCAACAATAGTGAAAGCAATCCTGTCATATTTTGGCTTGGGTTCAATGAAATCAGAAAATTGCATTTATACTTTACCTTGTCATAACTGTTTGGCAGCCAAGAATTGTTGAAATTTAATCAAGGCTGTCGAATATGCGTAATGTGTTCAATTACACAGAAAATAATCATGCATGTTACATGATTATTATTAATAATGAAGCCATAGAGATAAATGGTTGAAAGCATGCGAAAAATCATTGGATTAAATGGACAGCGCGACATTAAATATCCATATTCATTTATGTCAATTCGCAACCTCAAATACTTTGTCGCTGTCAATTTCTGTGGTTAAATGTATTTATAGACGGAATTCTTCGGTATGTGATTGTTTTGCGAAATGCACATTTGTGATCAAATGTCAAACTGACGAAACATTTGCATCTCTTGGCATATTATTTATAAATATATATTCTATATCCATGGCATAATGGCTAGTTACAAAGAGTATCTAAGAAGCTGTTAAAGGTATCTGCTGTTCACATTACTGATTATAGATAGTTGCATTCAGTTCTTCTTTTATTGCGAGCTGATGTTGCCGCTGTGTTGCTGTGGCAAGTAGGTTTCATGTTGTTGTCACTATTGCGGTTGAACAATTTTCTTCCATTTTTTTTGTATCTGTAGCAAATTGTTTGTGAATCTTTTTGCATGAAATGAAATGCATATACAGTTTATATGTATGTGCGAACTCGATATGCAGAAAACGTCTGTGTGTGCATCTGCATTTGAGCTGTTATCGTTTGTTTACTCTTTCTGCTGCTGCTGCTGCTGACTTTGCATACTGTCTGTTTGTTATAGTTAATGCCATTCAGTTGTGTAATGGCTCAGAAGTTTGTTGTTCATCACTATCTCACTCACTCACTCTCATTCTCTCTCTCTCTCTCGTTTGTGTCTGCATTTAATTGAGCTGTTCAAGTGCCAGTTAATTGCCAAGCTTTACATTTGTATTAAATCTGTATTAATTAACGCTTTGCCTTACCGATTTCGGTTATTGATATACTAATTTCATTTTCATTTCATTGCATATTATGCGTATGCCATTGCCTTTACTAAAATCTATATATGGGACGACAGATAACAGATAACAGATTAAGACGAAGTGGTTATCGATAGGTTGAAGAATACAGAGTTAAAGCTCTAAAAACGTACTCCATTCTGGTCTTGACGAAACTTCCACACACAAATCTTATATGTTTATGTGACTTTAACAAAAACTAAAACTTAAACATACCTTAGCTGAACTTTTGCCATTTTGTGTGTGAGTTTTTTGTCGTTCTTCGGGAAAAGTTAATCTTGGTGTTCTTGCTTTTGCGGTATTTTTCAAGTAGTAGTTACTTACCGTTAGTTATGTGTAATGAGTTACTGTAATTATAGTTTATGTGTGTTGCTATTTTTTTTCTTTTGCGCTAAGTGCAACCTCGAAAAGTTGCGCTTTTGTAGAAAAATCCCCGCAAATAGTTAAGCAAGTGGCTTAAAGTAATTTAATTATGACAAATTGGATTATTGCCCGTTGTAAACGCAACACACACACACACACACACACACACACACACACGGAGAAAGTGTGCAAAGGAAGCGAGAAGAGAAAGTGTACGAGTGAGAGAAAGATATGCCGCTTTTCTGATATGGTTAAATTTCTTTATATGCGGCATAAAAACGTATTATCACGCATAAATGCATAAATTTGCCACTGCACTTAAATGCGCCTGATTATAATGCACTCGACGCATTTGTATGTGTTTGTGTTTGACCTCAACACTGTGCCACTTACAGCAGTAATGTGTGGGAGTGTGTGTGTGAGCATTCCACTCGTTAATGTCAGTGGTTTTGGGAAACAATTTTTATTTTTTTTTAATGTATTTTAATAGCCAGCAAAAGATGCGCAACGCAGAATGTAAAGTTTGCAACGCCAGTGTTGTTGTTGTCCTTTTAATTTATGGCATTTTAAATACAATTTACGCTTTTGTCCCACTTATATGCTGCAATAAAAACAAAAACAATTATAAGCAAAAAACAGTCGCATTTGCAGTAAACAGTTGCTAAATGTATTTAAATATATGCAAAAACAAAAGTTGAATAAAAAAATATATATATTTTTTTTTTAAATGCAAAAAATAACGAGAAATCCAAATGCTAAAGTAAATTAAATTTTTTTTTTTTTAATATTTTAATCAGCATTGTTATATTTTAATAATCCAAACCAAGTTCACATAAAGGCATTTTTGAATATGAAATCAACATATAGATTAATTCTACTTAACTGACTTTCTTCGCTTGTAGAACCCAGTTATTAGGTAAAACTTGTGCCGATAACAAATCGATAAGTATCGCTTATAAGCCAAGCTGATTTATAAAGATTCTTAGACATCTTGATTAAATATTAAAGACTGCAAGTCTGTTTAGATTTTTGATTAAGAATATACATGTATGCATATGTATGTATGTATGTATATGTACATGGTAAATTGTGCACAAAAACTTTTGCAATCAAAAGCCAAGTTGAAATAGTTGTGGCGAATGATTTGGCCTTGAGTGGTGCTGGCCGTTGTCACAGCTGCCTTCATTGTTCTCTGGTCATGTTTTTCACCAACAGCTTGAACATAGCTTCCTTTTGGGGCTTTGTTTGTTTGCCTACCACTTTGGCGTATACGCAGTGCTCTTGTTTCTATTGTTCTTGTTATTGCTATTGCTATATTGCTGTTGTGTATATGTGTGTTTGTGTGGTATTTCGACCAAGACCAAGACCCAGAACCTAGTTTGTTTGCTTATTTGACTTTGGTTTCTTGGCAGCAAAAGGGGGAGACTTCATTTCCGGAACCTCCTCGTTGTCGTCCCTGGCTTACTTGAATTGTTAATTTAGCTTATGGATTTTTCATTGTTGCCTGATTGTTGATTGTTGCTGCTCTTGCTCTTGACCACAAATCATATTTGCTACTTACTTACCCGCAGCGTCTTTGCTTGCTGCAGTCCTTTTGTGGTTGGCTCCTCAAATGTAATCAAATCAAATTGCTCAAATTATTATTCAATTATGATTGCCCGAAGTCTCTGACAACGATAGGCACTCTGATTTAACGATTGCGGTTTTGCAACTATAATACTCATTGGTATAAGAGAATCCAGCAATTGATATCAAAATCTAGACAAAGAGTGCATCTGATATGCTGGAAATGAAGTATACGTAAGTTTTCGTTCATAAACTGTCACAGCAGGCATACGGAGCAGCAGGGGGTCTCAGTGCATGATCCGATTTTTATATAGAACTGTCAATGGTGGCACGTGGCACTCGGCACCCCACACAGTCAGTTGCACCGACAGGTTGCATTCATTTGCAGGCACACGTGTCCTTCGCCTGTGGACACGTTGCTAAGCAGGTGTACACGCGCACAAACAGAGAAAGGATGTTTTTTAAAAATAATATCACAATGAATTCCAGATTGACGCAGCTGGTGTGACGAACGAAGGCTAAACTAAAGCGTCTCTTTAAAAATATATTTTCATGTAGCTGCAATAGAGTTAATAAATAGTTAGTTGCAAAAACAATCAATCAAATTTTATGAGCTTTGTAATTTTACTCGTAGTTAATTACTTGATGGGGTGAAACTGGAATAAGTAAAGTGCATTCACACTAAGCACAATTCGCTGTTAGCTGAAGAGCTGGCAAAACTCGTTAATAACTCAATGGCCAAATCAATTGACGCCCTGGCGACCACCTGTATAGCAATAGTTATTTGCCCACTTCAAGCCACAAAAGTTGAACAGAAAGAGCAAGAGAGGGAGAACGGCGCGAGTTTAAACTTGTGACGTCGATGCTGCATCGGCAATCGGCAGCCAGCATCAAAGCAAAAAAAGTCAAATTGAATTACTTTTGCAATATAGCAGCAACAGCAGCAGCATCGGCAGCAACGTCAACAGCAACAGCTACTCATTGTTGCCGTCATTATACTACTTGTAGTGTTTCCATTCGCCACCCCGCCGCATCGCACCGTTCATAACAATAACAACAGCTGGCAAGTTTGCATCTTTACCTCGCTTACTCTTTGGATAACCGCCAACTATGGCTGCTCCTCTTCTGGCCAGTCAGCCAAGTGAAAGGCTATTGAAATACAAGTGGCGAGCATGAAAAGAGCTGCAACTGCAAAACGTTGCGAATAACTGCGGTCGCCACCTGTACATTGTTGTTTGCTCAACGTCAGTGTACCCTTGATTATTTTATAGATTGTGTCAATGTATGTGAAAGAATGGCGTTAAAAAAGGGAAGCATATTGGACCCCAAGTGTTATAAACTTTAAAAGTTTTGATCAGCATAGCTTAAGAATTTTATATTGCGTGTCTTCGAGCTAGTTACATGAATAAATATTTAATATAACTATAGCATAGTCTGTCTGTCTGGCTGTTCCAGCCAAAGTGGACAAACTTTCGCCTCGATATGGCAACAGCTGGCAACATTGTGTGTCCGAGCCTCAACTGTCAACTTCAAGTCCAGCCTTATCTCAGCTTCAGTTGCTGACAGCTTTTAATCGAAACGGACAACGGACAAACAAAACAAAAAAATTCGTTGCATAAGTTGAGGCGCATCAGAAATTCATCTCAGCCTTCGCCGCTGTCCCTGCCTAGCCTTGGCTCTGTTTTATTTTTTTGAGGCCTTTGTCAACGCGAACACAATGGAACATAATTCAACCCAAAAGCTTTGCTCTCAGCTCAGCGAGCAACCGTCGACAGTTGGACAACTTGTTGGCGTTGCTTCCTCTCCAACAATCAAACAACTAGCAACTACGAACTACTATTGCGATGCGACCGACTCTTTCTCCTCCGGCCAGTAAAACCAACGGAAGTCGACTTGTATTGTCTTTTGTGTGTGGCATAATAATAAGCATAATCTGCATTTTTGTAATTGTCATAGAAGCTTTGCCAGAGGGCTGTTGAAACAGCTGAGCGCCGCCTGATTGAATGCAAACTTTGTGGGCACTGGAAACGGACATTTAGTTGGTAACGTTAACAATACAGCTGTCAATTGCTTTGTTTCAAAACAATTATCTCTATACATAATGTGTTCTCAACGAAGAAGCAAATAAATTTAAAAAGTTTATAAGTTTTTTAAGCTGTTCAGTCGTCTTCTATTGTTTTGCTCTAAGCTGATCTTCCTTAAGCAGCCAAGTGTAAGATTTTTCTTAGCTGGCGTAAAGCGTTTTGAAGTTTCCTGGAATAGAAAACATAATTTTTAGCTGGTTTGCAACAAGAAAATTAGTATTAGTAATCCTTGCTTACCTCTAAGTGTTTTCTCCTTAAATTACATTGTTATTTTTGTTCAGCCTCGAATTTGACTTTGTTGGAAAACATAATAATAAGAAGGTCACACCTTGCCTTTAATCTATCATTTATTTCGTGCTTGGACTCCAAACAGTTTTGAATTTCGGATTAAAAATACTTTTTGCTATTGTTTTGTGCAACTTTGTGCATTAAAAACCTTTCAAGGCAACATTTTAACGTACTGTGCAAAAAGAAAGGAAATCAAATAAATTCGGATACCTAATCTAGGGACTTACACTTAAGGGGGATCCATTTGAAATGCGCTTGGTGTTGCAATCAAATCTCAACTCAACTCATCTGCCATTGGTTGCAGCAGCAGCCATACGGCAACACAGTGTTGCACAACACAGAGCCCAAGAATTGGGTCAGTACATGGACGTTGCTTTAACTGGGTCAACAACAGCGCAACAGACTCCAAATAAATAATATATATTGTTGCCAGCAACAGCAACGGCAGCAGCAGCGGCAACAACTAAACTCAACTTGAGGCAAGTACAACACGCGGCAAGCGCCTGTTTGTAAAATGCCACTCAACAACGGGATGATGACGAAGGCGTTGCCTGGGTGTCCTTTTTGGGTCGGGTGGGGCTAGGTGAGGCAGCTGCCAACCCAAAATACAAATGCTGCCACATGCCACTAAAACAAGAGGCAAAAAACACAACGGCTTTCTAGGTGCACACACACATAAATCGAAATGCACAAAGTTTGACGTCCAAACAGATGTAGGGTAGAGCAGGTCAAGGGTCAGGGGCTCTGGTTGCAACAACTGATGAAATGCTTAAAAGCATTTGAAAGCACAACAGAACGAAAACAGCTCGGCTTAAGGCAGGAGTTAGGTGGAAAGGCATTCAAGTAGGCGCTTGATTACAGCAAAATGCACTCCAAAAAGTGGCAAAAAATATACAAGAGGAACTCAACTGGCAAACGCCACAACACGGCAAACACAACAATCGAAAACAATCAACAACACACGGATAAACATTCGGTGTCAAACGTTGTTAAGTAACAAAATTATTTACAATTTAAAACATTTGTGAATGGAAGGAGCAGAACTTTATGGAATAATCATATGTTATGTAAAATAACAAACGAAAAGAATGTGCTGGCCCACTATGCAGCCTTGTCTGATTGATTTGGTGCCGGAAAGACAATGGCCTTGGCAAGACCTTTCTCCACCAGCACTTCGTAATGATAGTTGCCATTGAGAAACGAGCACGCCTGAAGGTTCTGATGCTGCACCACGATGGGCGCCAGATAGACACCCTCACAATTAATGTAGACGATTGGCACTTTAAGCATCAGTGCCATCTCGTAGGCGGCCGCCGTTTTGGGGCACCAGATGGCAGCGCTAGCAAAAGGCAGCTTCTCCAGGGCCGTCAGCTCCGACAGCTCCAGGCTATGCCGAAATGTGTGCAGGGTCACAACGGTTGTGGGATGATTGACGCTAAAGTAGCTCTGATTAAAATCGCAAACAAGCATTGGCGAACCCTCAACCATTGTGTATTCGAAGCCAATGTCGTCGGGCTGCATCATGGAGACGAGTTCGGCACCCAAACAATCAATGCGCTTTAAAGCCTTGGCATACTGCTTATGATCCTTTACCGGACGATGCATCACAGTCATTCCGATGCGCACTTTCTCCATTAGCTGTTCCCTCAATGTTTCGTGTACAAAAACTGTGGCAACGAGTCCTGTGCCAATTGGCTCCTTTAACGTACGCATCAGAGGTCCAATTGCGGCATCAACATTTCCATGCTGTCCCACAATAATCATGCTTGGTTCAATCCAACGCTTGTCACTGTCATCGCTTGGATATGGCGGCTGACGCCAAGTATATGACTGTTTGGCCATAATTAGCTTTGAATTTCAGAGTTTCCGTTTCGTTTCGTTTCGTTTTTTCAACTGAGATTTCGATGTGTGTCAACTGATGATGTGATCTATAAAGCAAAGATATTCAATATTATTCAAAAGTTATCGTGAAAATTACACTCACCATCTGTCAAGTTAATAAAACTATGTTATTTGATCACAAACTGCTCTTTTACTTAATGCCTAATGCATTGTCGTGTCACCTTTAATATATTGCCAAAAAAGCAATTCATTAAGTTGGCCACATGCTTGGCCATTATGCACTCGTCTCAACAAACAATGCTTGCTTTGTGTCAAGCTAAAATATGTTTGCAAGCTTAAAATTTGTCATGTTCAAACAACCAAAGCAAAGGAATGTAAATTAAATGTTCGTCTGTTAGAAATTTCGAAATTGTTCGCTTGGATTGTTAATTAATGTTTAATTAATTTTTCATATATGTTCATATAAATTGCTCAAGCACATGTTTCAAATGTTGTTCAACATGAGCACAGCACATTTGAATAATTGGCATTGCTATGTCGCAACATTGCAATCATATGCCGTTTGTTGGGATTTACCAAGGCAAACAAACTAATTGGCAAACGATTACACGCTGGCAAGGCAAGCACATTAAGTGAAACAGAATTGAGCTTATGTTTACAATGGAATCAAGAGTTAAGCAGCTTTAAGCAGAAAAGCTAAATACCATGTGTAATATAGTAATATTAGCAATTAGCTGTAAATTATCTCAACTTGACATGATTCTTTGTTCAGTTTTGCAATTCGTTTGAACCCATTTCAAAAGTATTTCATGGCATTGGACATTCATAGAATGCTCATCATGCTGACTGACTGGTTGGATGGTTCTTCGTTATCCTTATCCATCATCATTGCTGCAAAATGAGCATAGCGTGCACTGACAACGTTTTCTGCTTTACAACCCTCATTTGCCACATGGTTACTAATGCGGCGTTGCCTTGCAACTTGCATCCTTTGTTTCTATCCGCATTATCGCATTGCCAGTGCCGTGGGTTCTTATATATTCTTTTTTTGCTTTTTCGTGAGAATTGCGTGGGTGCAATTTCCCTTTTTAAGAGTTCGGTTTCCCCTGTCAGTTGGTTTCCTGCACTAATGATGCATTCTCATTGGTATACCAACAGCTTTTATTGTGCTCCAGTTGACTTGAGTTCGCGGCGGCTGGCGGCTGCCGTCTGTCTGTATGTCTGCCAGTCATCCATATGCCACATGACACATGCCTCTCATATTCGGTTTCATACTCCACTCGACTGACAACAGCTGTGTGGCTGCAACTACTATTCCCAACTGTCGCCTCTTGTTGCAACTTCTTGATTTTCTTTATTGTATTTGTTGTTGTCTCTCGAATCCCGTTGAACTTTATTCCATATAGTATTTGATTTAATGAATTCTTAAGTTCACTTCGTGGTTTTAAGTCTGAAAGCAAAAAGTGGTTTATTAAAAAAAAAAAGAAGCTTTTTAGCCGATTTGGCAGCACTTACTTTACTTTTTTGACCAGATATCATCAAATGTTATTTACCTCGGCGTGTTTCAACTTTCCCATAATATGGAATTAACCCATTTTCCGGGCACAAAATATGAATATGTTATCTTTGTCGTATGCTTACCAGTTGTCGTTTTGTGTCTCCGGTGTCCCGGTGGCTGGTGCTGTTGCTGGTGCAGCAAATTGGATGCGACATGAGCCGTCATAAGCTTTACTATATTTCTCATCCTGTTTGGTTGTAGTTAAGGTTGCCTATTGCCTTGTTCGTTGCCTCTGTGTGCTCGCCCCGCCCCGGAACCGGATGTTTGATAAATTCGTTGTGTCATTTTTCATTTTGCATGTTGCCGCCATTGCCATGATAACTGTTGATAACGGGCACCCAACCAGCTAACCAGTCAACCAGCTAACCAACGAACCACAAAGCAAAGCCTCTGACACTGAGCCCCGAAACACTGAATTTTGGATCCGTAGCTGGTGACATGATTTTGTGTTAGAGATTTGCCAAGCTGCACTTCGTTCATCCTTTCGTTCGTTCGTTCATTCATTGTCCTTGTGCGCAATATTTTAATTTGGCCATGTCCTGGCAAGAAGCAATTTGCCAGCCACAAAAGCCAGCCCCAAAAACCGGGATGCATTCGTTAACCTCAGCACTTGTGCACCAGCTTCAGCTCCTTACAACTGGCTATCATGATCTTCATCGCTGTCATTATGGGCAAGTTCGGTTGCAGTTGCTGCTTGCTTTTTGGGGGGTTCGACATAATATAGTTGTTAATTTATGGACCGGATAAGCTGCTGCAGCTGTGTAAGCCGCTCTCTATGTTTGTATGTGTGTGTGTGTGTGTTTATGTGTATTGCTGGCTCAGCGCCTTGGCCAAAGCCAGCTAAAGTCAATTTGTGAAAATTTGCCAAAGGCTTGCTGCTGCTGCTTGGCTCGTAAATCTTGGCAAATCTTTGGCATGGCCGGCGACCATTGGACATTGCAAAGAAATCGCAATTGATGGCCAGCCAAGTGCAGAAATCAAGCCTAAAACTGTACCACAACCACCCAATGCCCTCCCTCCTTCTGCTCAGCTCAGCATTAAATATTCATTTGAACAAATTTGTAGAACTTTGAAAAATTGACATACAACGCTCGCTACTCTCTGCTCTCTTCTTGGATTCGCTGAACTGTAAGAGAGAAAACAGAGATCCGGCTGATGACAGCTTGGAGTAATCGCTGCAATCGTTTGGACACACACAAACTGACAACACCATCGATGGTGTTTGCTTGCCTTGCTGGCCTATCGAAGTTTGTTCAGGCATCGAACATTGAAGCCTTCCCTCATTTATGCAGCAAAAACGTGCTTATCTCAGTTTGGCAACAAAATACAGAAGCACGACACTCGACACTTACCCCCTTACCCTTGCACACACCCTGTCACAAATAAATAAACACAACAAGTGATGCAGCTGTCGTAGGCATGACGAAGATTGCATAACCAAGGCAGACAAGGTGTCCGTCTGTGTCGATCTGCTTACAGCCACATTTCATTATGAATTTCAAAACCTTGACAGCACGTTACTATGCGAGGTTTACATAGGTTTTCTTAGGTATTTGGAGAGAGTTATTGAAAAGTGTGTGTTTGCAAGTCATAGGACAGAAACTGTTAGGGTATGAATGTGCTTCGTTTCAAAGAGAGAATACAAAAACTTGTCAGTCACGCTATCCAGCTTAAACTGTAATCGCATGGCTAAATAATTTATTGTTGAACGGCTATTTTTACCTGTCGTATACGTAATAAGTTTAAAGCAAGCTGCAGGTGCTTGAGAAATGTTAAATTTCAAGTTTTTTTTTTACAAATGAACATTATTGCTTAGGCTTTTATTTGTTATCGATAACACTAGAAACTTATAGGGTTATCGATAATTTGAAACACGGTATATGCTTTCTATATCTATCGACTTTAAGTTTATCGACTTCGCTTTTAATACTGATTAGGGAAAAAAATACCCCTTATACACATTTTTAATCAGGATTCACGAAATATAAAAGTGAGATTAAGAAAACGTTCATTAAACAAATGTGACAATAAAGCTTATTTATCCGCTCATCAACAGACACACACACACAAATACACGGGGTTAATCAAAAGATTTATATATGTATAAATTGTACACCTGCGCTGTGCTTCGTTTTTTCATTCGCTCATCAAAATTGCTTTGCACCTGTCTTTCTACCCTGACTAAAAACCCTCCGCCATACCACTCGACCCCGCCCAGTAGCAGCAACCCTTCTGGTGGTTTGTGTATACATTTAACGTACATGCATGCTAACCATTTGAAAAATTCATTAAGCACGAGTAATAAATTCTTGTAATTGTTTCTTGACTCATTTCCTAACCTCAACCCTGCGCGCTTTCTAAAGTATTTGCACAACTGTTGCTTCAACTTTGTTGAAGGCCTTCAAACAGCTTTAAACAGTTTTGTGTTTAGCTTTAATTTAAAATTAGTTTAAGATGATTGGCAATATTCTCTGCTTATGCACTTTCGAATATGAACATTTTTTAAACTGGGTTTCTTATTTACCTCGTTTAGTTGCCTTAACTAATTCCATTTCCTCTAAGCATTTGTCAAATGTAGTGCAGCGGCTGCTGCTAGAATTAATTGTTTCTTTTTCAATAGGGAAAGCAGCAGCTGCTGGTTAAAATGTGCTTAATTAGTGTTGCGCACAAGGTGGAGCTTGTGGAGTTGCAAAACTTTGACAGCTGCATCATTAATAGAAAACGGGTTTGAGTAGTTTAGAAGCTGGGTCCACTCGATGGCTAATGAACTCAACACAATCCAAACTAATGATTTTCTCTTTCTTTTCATTGCAGGTGTCTACGCTATCGATTTGTTTCATGTTGTAATTCGTGTACTTTCGGTGAGTAACAAATATGTGAATGAAATAACTGAAACTTTAAGCGAAATGTTAAACAAATATTCCCTTTGATGACATACCAATTGACCTTCAGCGTGCTCCAGTTCACAGGTATTAACGAAACGGCTTAATCAGTTGCCCTTTGGGTTGGGTAGGTTCCTGTAGCCAAATAGTAGTATGTACTATCTGAAAGGGTTATGTACATAAATATACCATTAAGGCAGACCATAAGACGACTTCCTATCTCTCTCTTTCTCCTTTTTATCAGTGTGTCTCTCTGTATCCATTACCATTACCATTGAGCAAATATAGCAGCTTGGGCATATGTTGGCCCTGAGTAAGTAAAAAGCTACAGCTGGACTGCACCTTGCACTTGCTTATACACCTGCAAACACACACACACACACACACACACACACACATATATACATATATATAGTACAAACAGTTATACAATATATACAATAATACTCACGGTGGATTCTCGAAACTAACCGGATGCCTGCCCCATTGACCATGCCGTGCCATGCATTTCGTCCTTGCATCAACGTTTGACATTTTGCAGCTGCTCAATAAGACTCGGGGACACGAACACCAAGACCAAAGCCAGCAGCAGGCAGTGGCACTGCTGTGTGCAGTCGAGTCCAGTGCCGCAGGTGATGCTTAAATCCCGAAAGCAGTAGAAGACCAAACAGAAATCTCTCTCGCAGTGCCACGGTCAACTTGATTTCTGTGTCAGGCGTGTGCACTTCCTCCTCCCCGTCCTTCTCCTGCGTTTCATTTTGCCTGTGCTCCGGGCCATCCGCTTGTCGCCTGTCGCCATTCATTTCAGGAAATGCATTTCGTCAACGTTGAATGAAAACGAAATTGCCAATTTAACTATTGGGTGGTGGTGATTCAGGGGACGACCACAGAACTGGTGCGAGAAATGCTACAGATGATTTTGTGATTTGATAAACATTCAATGAGCTCGTGGCAACTGGCTGAGGTAGCCCAACCATGTTTGTGCATATGTACATATGTATGTGCGGCAATCCAGGAACCTGAATAACAAATTGTGCATGTGTGCATGTGTATGTTGCTTTTGTAAACATTGCCAATAGATGGCATACAATATATATTAAGGTGTCAAGTCGACTAAAATAATAATATTGTATGCGTGCGGCGTTCTAAACCAGACTTGTTCTTACCAAGGGTTTCGGTGCTGACACATCTGTGTGCAACAATCAGATTATTAATTTGGCAGCACGTGCTAGTTGCACTATTAGATGGATATCAATTTAAAACATTTTCCATGTTAACAATTGGTTTTCACACGTAACTTTGTTTTATTATGCACTTTCTTTGTTCGCAATTGGCAATGTGGCTTCAATTTCGCGTTATCGGCCGCCCGCCTTCTCACCGTATCGATCTCTGCTATCGCATGCATGTATCGTATAAGCTAAAATATCGCAAGCAACAGCTTGTCGGCACAATCAAATTCAGTTTCAATAGGAAAATTTTACATTCATACATTAATTAACATGGCTTTAATTAATCAGTTATATAAAGTCCTCGAGCATATTGAGCTGCTTGCAGCTTCTGGCGATTTACTAATCAAATCTGGCATGTACGCACTCTTCTTACTGTTATAGACACGTAGCTCAGTTATGCGAATATGTAACAACTGGTAACTGCGTGAATAAAGTTGCTCAAGGAAATGAAATCCAAACGAAAGGGCAGCCAAAATTAAAATAGTTTACTTTATGGAGAACACTTTGGCGAGGTTTCTCTTCAAGCCACCCACACACACACAGCTGGCAACTTTAAAGACCCCCAAGGCCATATACTTTATGCCAATCGCCAAAAACGTTGGCGCCATTATCGTCAGCTTTGCAATTCCACATTTCAAGCAGTCAAATGCAGATACATACACATACACATACATATGTATATGTAAAGAAAAATTGAACAAGCGAAAATGGGAGAGATAAAAGCAAAGATATATATATATATACACACATCCCACACAAACACAGTTGATGCGTTTATTGACTATCGCAACCAAAATTGAATACAAAAATCTCATCAAAAATCGATTAGAGAAACAACACTGCAAATATTGCTGGTAAAGAGATGGAAAGCCGAGAAACGACAACAACAAATTGAAGCAAGAATATTGTTTGGCTAAGGACTAAAGTATGTAGTTAATACAAGTTTTGTCGTCAACAAAACAGCCATGCAGACAGCAGGCAAACCAACCAGCAATCTGTCGCTTTCACCTGTCGCCCTTATTATCGTCATCGTTATCGCCATGCTCATTGACAGTGGTATCGGCATCGTTAGCGGCGCGGCGGGCAGCCAATTTGTGCTGAATATGAAATAAATATTGCCATCGAATGCAATTAGGAAAATTAAAAACAAAGTATTGTGTTTGGCAATGGCATTGCCAAAGTTTTGTGACTAGCCTTGCCAGCTGTCGTTTAAGTAAGTACTCACAGAATCCGGACAAACAACAGTTTTCCATTCATTAGCTCTAAAATGCTCGATAGCTGTTTTGTATTAGTAGAGGGAAGAAGAAGATGAAGCAATTAAGATGTTTGCCGGACGATGACATTTGTTTAATAACCGCGCCAACCAACGTTAATATGTATGCTTGTGTTCCTATATAGGTGTGCATGTGTGTGTGTGTTGGTACACAAAAGGACCAAAGAACACAAAATATGTTCTGTGAGTTGACATGAAAATCAACTGAGGCGACGCGAACGATTTACGGGCCAAGGACGATGGCCAAAAGAGGTACTTCATGCATATTATGTATGTACACATATAGGGAAAGCTGTTCGTTGATGTCTCCTCTGAACGTTGGGCGTTTAAATAAACTGTTTGACACATGACACACACACACGAAAACACATACATACGTGTGCATGGCAAGCGCATGCGATGAGGGAGAGCAATACTTTTGGCTGATAGCTGTGAGGGTGGCGAGGGCGGGGGAGCGAAAGCCGGACAACTCAATTAAGCATGCACAATGCACACGAAATTTCACTTGCTGTCTCCTTTGTCTCCTGTCTCCCCGCTCCCCCTTAGAAAAATATTTATCTTTTAGCCCCAGCATTCTTTAGGTTTTCGGGTCGATTGGTGAATTTCAATGCAATGCATTGCTGCAGTGACGCGCATCAAATAAATGTGCAAAAAATAACGGTAAACATATCACACTATGCTGCTGCTCCCCCTCCTGCTGCTGGTTGTGCTAGGGGTGCAAATAAACGAAAATTGTTTTTATATTTGAGTCACATACATATGCATCGTACATATGTCTATATGTCTTTATATATTTTCATTCATTTTATTTGTTGGTACGTGCCGTCAGTTCGTTTCAAGCTTACAATCTTGGGAACGGCAAAGCCTTAAAGTAAATATACATATGTATGTACATAAACTTTTGTGCAATTTTTATTTAAAAGAAATAAATTCGCATTCATAAATCGAAATAAAAATCTAACAAAAAACATTTTATTTTATTAAAGTAAACAATAAAAAAAAAGATAAAAAGTCGAATTGTATTCTTTGTTTTATTCTATCTATTTTTTTTTAATGTTGTTTTATATTTCGCTTGAAATGTTTTTACAAATTTCTGATTGCTCATTTCTTAAAAATCGCTTGAAGCTATTAAAATCTAAAATTTTGTCCCAACTGCCAAGTCTAATTCTTGGGACTTGGGGTATTTGCAAGTCAGGATTTCTCAACTATAACTTTTTTTTCAGTATTCATAGATGGTTCAACAAATTACTGATGCAATTCCTTAAATATTTATGTATGTTAAATAAATGGTTTTAAGCCCCAAAATGGCAAGAGCCGTAAAGCATTTTATCTTGTTGATATTGAAGCTTAATGAACGCGGAAAAGTATTTTAAATATTTGAACAATATTTTTCGGTTAGCAATTTCAATTTGGTGCTTCGGCGAACGTTCGTTGTTATATTGTGTGTTTTATTTAATATTGATTTATCGGCGTCACGCATTCTTTTTTGTTTACAGTAAGTCTTTGACCTTTGTTGGTCCTAACAATTCAAGGCTCGTTTATACCACACGTGTATTTATCGAAACAATATTTGGGCACTGGAGCAAAATGGTGTTAAAAAGTCAGTGGGGCGAGGGGGGGGGGGAGTTGTCTTCTGCAACCCTCCTCACACACACACACAGCACTGACGCATAATCAATCAATGAAAATCGATTTGTTGTTCGGCGCAATCAACCAAACTGTTGCGGGGGGAGTGTAGGGGGGAGGTTGGGGTGAGCTGTGACAAAACTGTCACATACACAAAGCGTGTGTGTGTTGGTGTGTGTGTGTGTACATACATTAGGTCACACACCACACCCCCAAACACCAGCCACCACCATTTTACCATTCACCATTCACCTTTCTGTTTCTTACGTCGTCTTCCCCCTTTCAGCCGGTCCAGCTGCTGATGAGAACATGGCAACCCTGGCAAGCTTTCGCCCCAACACTTAAGTAGGTAGCGTCGTCGTCGTCGTCGTCGTTGTCATCAATGTAGTACTAAATAAGTATGTCCCGTTGTATGTCAATGAACTGCCTCCAGGCAGGCAGTCAGGCAGTCAGCAAGGCAGTCAGGCAGTCAGCAAGGCATTCGGCTGTGTTTTCCTCATAATCGAAACGTTGTCATTCTTGTTCTCTCTTATTTTGGGGGTTGCTTCGATCCAAACCCCTTACAGAAAAGAAAAGAAGAACGAACGATGAAAAAAAGCACTTCACCACCCATCTCATTACCCCATCTTTTGCTTCCTTTTATCACATTCTTAACTTTGTTTATGCCCTCTCGCACACCATATACAATATATATGTACATATACATATACATATACATCGATACTAATTATTTACACGCATCTCACATGCATTTAAGTATTTGTCTGTAATTGTGATTGATATTGCTTTCAAACCCTATCTACGTGTATATAACGTTTATCTTAATGGCATAGCTTTAAAAGTTTGTAATAAGCTTAAAAGAAAAATGGATGACTAGCATTTTTATTCATGAATATTCAATCTTCCATATAATGTTCGATTCTATAAAAGAAATCATTTCCAGAACTTTGCGATTTGGTTCCTTAAAAAAAAACTATTTTGTGTTACGAATTTGCCTTAAAGCCAAGTTTTTTTCGTTCCCTTTTGACTTTTACTTCTTCTTTGCATAGATTTATTATTAGTTGGTTAGATAGTTAGTTAGCCAGTCAATATGAAAAACGATTCTATGAAAAGAAATATAAATTAAAACTAAAATCATATTTGAATCCAAAACTTTTGATACAAATTATTGTTAAAATAAACTATTTAAAATTTGCAGCTAACGGCTTCTTCGGCTCGTCCAATATGTATAAATTAAAACATTCTCATTTTTCGAAATACTCGTAGTATTTTTTTGCACTTGCCACATGATTGTTACCTTAAGTAAATGTTACCCTCTTTGTTTGTTGTTATACACACTTTGGTCAAGCAGAGCTATCCAAAAGCTTAACCAAAACTAGAGAGAAGGCTCTTGTCGAGAACTCCCGACTAGTACATACCCTTTACCCATTGACCAAATTGACCAAACTTTAAACTGCGATATCTCTGGTGTTTTTTGACCAATTTCGATCATATTTTTATTAAATGTTCAATATTTTATCCGAAGTTTCAAGACTCATTTTCACAATATTTAAATTCAATATTTTTTTGCTATCGATCACTTGTGTATATCGAAAATTGGAAGGGTTATCGATAATTCATAATAAACTTGTACTGCATAGAGCATAGACGATCTTAAGTTAAAAATCTGAAGGCTTTAGCTCTTATAATCTCTAAAATCTAGTCGTTTATACAGATATGGCCATATCTGATATGCTGATCAAGAATATATATATATATGTACTTTAAATAGTCGGAGATGCTTCCTACTGTTAAATACTTTTGCACAAAACCATTATACCCTTTTCATGGGTTAAGTGTATAAAAAAAAGTTTTTGCGTTTTCCATGACTCATCGTCACCTACACACAGACAACTATATATGTGTATATGTGTGTGTATAACGCCCGTATACAGCAGTTTCTAGTCTATTAAGGTGACCAGCCATTTGACTCAGCTGCCAGTATAATTGAGCATTGTTCTTGTTGTTGTTGTTGCTGTTGTTGTCGGTGTTGTTGTTGGCTTAGCGCTAAACGTTTTTGTGGTCTGCCGCATGTCACCCATACGCCCCCTCAACCAAAAGCTGGGGACAGAGAATGGGAGCCCCAAAGCATTGCATAAATGGAGAGAAAACGAAAGAGAGAGAGAGAGAGAGAGATAGAGTTGTAACATGAGACAGCACCAACTGTTGCTGCTGACAGCAACAAACATACATACATATTTATGTTCTGTTGCATATGTATGTGTATGTGTGTGTGTGTGTGTGTGTGTGTGTGTGTGTTAGCCTTAATGGCAATAATCCCAGCTCATAAAGTATGCAACGGGTCGTTAGAGCTCAGTTTAGCAGCATGTTCTACAACAATTTTCCCCAGCATTGTGTCAATCATTTATGGCACGTTGCAAGTTGCAACAGCGTTCACGACTCAACAATGCCAGTCAACAGTTTTGAATGCAATTACACAACGAATTAAACATTATATAATATGCTTCTAGGAGCTGTTCTAATCGAGCCATAACCGAAAGAATTGAGCCCTATAGGATCTTTTATCGCTCTAGTACACAATTTTCAAATTGAGTTTGAAGTTTTGAAAGTTTTGTTTTTGTGTGACGTTGACATTTCGAGTCGAATTTTGTTGCCACACTTGCATTCATGCCTCTCTCTTAATTCGTTAGTTCTTTGTTTTCTTCGTTTTAACTTGTTTTTCCGTGCTGTGCCGTTTATTTTACTTACTTTGGCTTCATTGTTGCTTTGCATTGCTTTGGCACGCACACGTCGAAGTCGACGCCGACGCCTACGCCTATGCTACATTTTGTGGCAAGCGGAAACACATTACATACTCGGCAGCTTGACAAGAGCAACAACAACAACAACAACAGCAACAACGGTTGAGTCAACGTCTGGCGACAACAGCCGGAAACGGAAATAGAATAAAGTCTAGCTGATGTGTGTCTAAGGCTACAAGCATAAAAGCCCCCCCCCCATACTCCAACTCCCTCTTGGCCAACTCGTTGACACTTTTTGTATGTATGTATGCGAGGGGCCAACCTCTTGAGCTATTTATACGAATTGAGGACGTCGCCTCGTCTAACATTTCATTAACTTTGCAGCTGGAGTTTCATGTTGCTGCTTCTATCCCAACGGATATCATTCACGACAAGCAATCACTTTGGTTAATTGGCCAGCCAGCCAGTAAGCCAGAGTCAGCCAGCCTCATGGTTGCATTCCCCGGCCACATTTATTAACTGCGTTGCCAAGACACTTGATTAAACTTGAAATTTATGAGCTGACGGACAAAGTTTCGTTCTCCTTCTGTCTCTCTATAAAGTGGGTCACAAAACAAAAATACAAATTCCAATGAATGCGATTCGCTTGATAGCACTCTGTGCCACATTCACATTCACATCCATATACATATAAATATTCAGCTGCCAGAAAGTCTTTAAGTAACTCAAATAATCAATAGCAAAATACAAACTACGAACTAGAGTGCTTTAGCGAAAGTTCTTTTTGATTTTCACTTCCAACACACATCACAGAAAAAAGTAGGAAAAAAATGAAAAAAAATTGTGTTTTTTAAAACGTTTTATCGTACCGAAATTGGCAGGCAAATTGTGGAGCAGAGAGAACCAAATTGTAGAAGGAGACCCATCAACTAAATGCATTGCGTCATTTACATACATAGTACAAACACACACAAATACACACACAAACACACACACATTAAGAGTGTATACAATTTGGACTGTGGGTGGACCATTGGGCGTGTCTTTGGGCTGTAAACTTTGTGTGCTAAAATCGCATACGAAATGAAAGGAAAAAAAAACAACAACAACAAGAAACAACATTTTGCAGACAACAATTGGCCTAAAACATACAACAAACACGCAGAGAGACGTGCTTGAAATACCATTCCAATGATTGAACGACAGCAATAAAACCGAATTAAAACTGCCATGAAGTATGGCACACACACACACACTCGCACACTCACAGCTTGTGTGTGTGTTTTGCACACTCAAAGATAAAATCTAGAGCAATGGCATATTCCAATCAAATACAAATATTTGAGAGCAAAAACATAAAAAACAAAACATTGAAATTCCATTTTTAGTTTGTTGAGTTTTTTGTTATTCAATAAAAACATAAATGTATTAAATCCTTAAACAAATGTTTGTAAATATTTCTTTAAATTCGAATCTGTTGCTTTGGTTGATGGCACAATGTTTTTTACTTTAAATTCAAGAACAATCTGCATTCCGTAATGAATTTTTGAGCTTTAAGCGTTTAAGTCGAAAGTGCTCAAGCTTTAAGTGTGCGTGTGTGTTAAGGGTGCAAGTCTTTCAGTCCATTATCAGTGGGAGGCAGCTGCAGCTGGAGCTCCTCAACTTAAGCGCATGCAATCCATAAAGTTTTGCACTCGCTCAATGTTTGGTTTAGTATTTAGACTGTATACGAGATAAAGTATGGAGCCATACTATGATAATGGTCCGGGTGCCGAGAGCCGAGAGCTTAATGCTCCGCTTCTGGGAATGGGAATGGGAATAAAGCAAAATGAAGACTGAAACCGAGCGATAAACTTTTGCCAAATGCAATTGAAAGTAATGTGTGTGTTTGATGCCTTGGGAGATGTGTGAAATGTCATTCACTTGATATTTTTTTTCCAAGAAACAATTTTGTGCTTGATTTTTAACTAAATTTCACACTCTCTCGAGAGGGAGAGAGAAAATTATTATTTTTTATATATATTATTAATTAAATATCTTAAACTAAGTATAAAATCGATGCTAAACGCAAAACAATAACAATACAGTTTGTAAATTGGCCAAAACCATTCCAAGACTTGTCTTTAACCCATTTCCGTACAGGCATAATGGTTGCAATTCGGCAATAAACATTTGTTGCTTGGGTGAAACTAAAATTGCAATGTTGTAAAGAAACTATTTTTATATGTTAGTCCTTCGAATTATTATAATAAAAATAAAATTTTTTAAAAATTCTTTGGCTTACAGTTTCTCCTAGCTTTGTTGTCTTTGTTGACTTCATTTTGTTTAAGTTTTTGCTTGCTGATTTTTTGTTTTGGTTTTCATCAACGTATTTCTCATCGTTTGTTGTCGGTTGTGTTGCATGCTGCATGCTGCATGTTAGTATTCATTTCGGCAAGGCGACACAGTTTTAACGCTTGTCGTTTTTGTCAACGTTTTCTGCAACAGCAACAACAAAACACACACTCACACACACAAACATCCACATAAGTCACTTTCACTCTGCATTATGGCTAAGTTCAGCTTGAGTCTCTTGCTTTTACTAGCTCTTCTACTGTGCGTTGTCTGTTGCAGTCGAGTTTTATTTACGCCAAAACCAAATGGGCTTTAACCCAAATTTCAGAATTTTGCATGCGTCACACTCAAATCTTCTTAGCGAGAGAGATGGAGTTGGAGAGTAGGGAAGGAGCGTAACTTGCCACAATTTAAGCCACCTCATAATGAGTATACGGCCCGTTAGCTGTAAATTAATCTTTACACGAGGCTAGAGATGAGCCCGTGCAGGCAACAATGGACAATGTGCTATTTGTTGTTGTTTCTGTTGCTGTTTTTGTTGTGAAATCAGCTTAAAATTATAATGCAGCTGCCTCATAAACTTGTTTTAAAATCAAATTGCCATTAAACCACTCGAAAATTTTGCTATACAATATTGTTTAAACGCTGCTTTAAACTCATTAACTTAATGCTCGCCTACACACACACACACTCATGTATTGAAAGGGTTGGGTGGGGTGGAGTTGGGGGCAAATGGTTATTGGATCAGTTAACTCGTATGTATGCCGCATTTCCCATGAATGCAAAACAACAATTTGGGTTAAAACAAATTGCATGTTTCATTTTCCTAAAACCCAACATGCAATCACTAAAGTCAAAGCTCCCCCGCTTTCCGCCCCCATTGCATATAGGGATGCGCAGTGCTTTGATTTTTGATATCCTTATGTAACTGTTATATAGCTAAGCTCTTCTAGCACTGAAACCCAAATTTCGCATGCAATTATGTGCGTGTTTTTAGCTTAACCTAACTTTTCATTGAACGTAATTTGGGTTTGCTTTTTAGATAACGACTAATTGTAACAAAGTTCAATCAATACATATTCAAAAGAATCTTGACTTTAAATTAAAGCAATTTGTAGCTAAAATATCACCAAAACGTAGTTTTCGCCTTTTGGCTCTTTCAGTTTTGGCGTTTGTTGATTGCAATCAATCAGGTTCTTGGACTTGGGCCTCAATGTTGGCCCGATTTTCGTATGCAATACATCAAAAGTAATGTTTTACGCTCTAGATAAATACTGCATTTAAATAAATACAAAATAAAGAAACTTTATTTTTTGTCAATTTTTTTAGACCGATAACCAACTTGGGCGTGGAACGAAATTTCCGATTGCCATAACTTCCTCAAAGTTGGCCCGATTTTCATATTCAGTACATCAAAAGTCGTGTTCTACGCTCTAGATTAATACTGCAATTAAATACAGTACACAGAGTTCTAAATTATTTTTATAAAGCTTTCATCAAAAAGAGTATAAAAGCTTCTTGTGTCACGTGTCACATCACGTCACGTCACGCTCACATCTCTAAGGCTCTGACAAACATACATATATGTAGGAACACCCTTTGCGTGCATTTGACCGCCGTTCCGTACATAATTTATCTCATTCGCACAGTTTCGGAACCAATATAAGCTATCTGTTTCGCTCGCACGCTGCCTTTTTTATTATTGCTTTCGCTGGTTTTTATGTGCGTGTGTGTGTGTGTGTGTGTGTGTGCATAATTAATGTCATCATAGGCGGCTGTAATGCTTGTCTACCTCAACACTCTGGAACCGAACTCTGTGCGCGCCATCCTCGCTGTCCATGCCATGTCCTGCCGCAATGTGACCGTAATGACGGCAGCAGCTCAAAAACCTACTTCCCCCCACTTCCATCTCCCCCCTCCGCTCTCATCGTTCGTTCGCTCTCTTTGTGCGAACAGTTATTGCCCATTGTCGAGCCCGAGCCCCTGCCCTTTTTTGGGGTCATGTGCATGGTTCTAACGGCTGTTGCAATTGATTTTGATTTATTACCTAAGCCATCAGCTTGACTACAGTCGAACGTTTCAACGTTGCAAGCACCACCGTGGCTATCATGACTTTGAAGTTCTGTAGGCAAATGACCTTAATGCCTATAGGGCAAAATGATTTGAGTTGAATAATTAATAGAACTGTATAATATTACTTCCTTATTGTATTTGGCAATTAGGTTTTAGTAACTAAATTATTCAAAAATGATATTTTCAAAGTGGTTGCACTTTTGGGGGCACTTTAGTAGTGGCATGCAGTGAAAATGAATTTGTTAAATATTTAAAGAGCCATGCAATGTGTCTGTCGCTTAAACAGGCATTAAGTTAATATAACTCCAAGGAGACGCCCACGGGGCAACTGACGAGGACACAGCTTGCACCTGCCACGTGTTGAAATAAAAACTTAATTATGCAGCTGCAAGGAATCTAGGCAGCAACACACACACACTACGATGTGTCTGTACATGGCAGAAAGCAGTTAAGCCAGCATAGTGTGAAAGTTGCAGCAACCCCCTGCGGCGCCCCTGCTGCGATATAGCCATGAGAAGTATTACTTAGAGCGATAGGAGCTTAACACTTAGGCAAGCAGCATTGTTCGCCATAATAATTACTTTAACCCAATTGTTTTTTGCGCACACACTAAGTGGGATATCAATCAAGTCAATTAAAGCTGAACTCAACTGACCGATGACCTAAAAGCTTAACGAGGTTTTGCTTTCAACGGAAACTTTTCGCAAGATATATTTGATGGCAATGTGTGAAAGCAAAATGTGCATTATATAGACATCAAATGCTTTTCTATTTACTATAATTTATCATTATTAATATTATTTTGTTGACATTCTGCTTTCAGCCTTGTTAGAACTGAGTAAAAGTCTCATGAATGACACTTTGTTGTCCCCCCATGTGTGATGCCGAAGGTTATGCTTGCTCTCGCTCTCACTCTTCCCTCTCTCTTCTTCTCTTCTATGAAAAACGCGCATTAATTAAAACAACATTTTGAATTTTGACGTATGGGCGCTAAGGTTGCACCAAATGTCAACTATTTTTACTTGCCGCAATGCTAACCATAATTCGACCTTCAAACACCATTTCCATGTTGCCACACACAGCATTTTCCCCCACGAATGACCTTTTAGAGAGAGAGAGAGAGAGCTCTTGTATTAAGTTTCTGAATTGATGAATACTGATGTACAGTTCCCGTTACTCGAAAGGCTTTTAAGAATTTTTATATTGTACAGTTCTCTGAATGCTCGGAACGCAAACAAATTTCACTAGTATAACGGGCATTTCTATAGCCTAAGAGAATACTTTGAATGAAGTGACATTTCATGGAAACAGTAAATGTATGTTTTTTTTTTTGCCTTTGCCAAGTTGTTTAAGGACTTTTCATCAACAATTGTGTGATTAGAATGTACGCTTATATAGTCTGATCCCACTCCGATCAAAGCTGGACCCAAACAGAGTCAATGCAACTTTGCTGTCAGCAAGCAATCCGTTCACCATTGCGCTGTCAGAAGCTGCTTAAGACAGACAAAGAATGGCAACACTTACACACACACACACACACACATGGAGATAGAGACATAGTGACAGCCAAAACATCCAAGTAAAATGGCCAAAATGGCAACAGGCAGCTGCCTGAGCGATGAAAGACACGAGCGAGAAGAAAAAAAGCATCATCCAAGAACGGATTTGAAGTGACAGATTGATGTAGATGCCAGGCGATGCGATGCGAGGCGTCGTCCCGATGCCAAGATGTGAAGATGTGAAGATGAATGTAGTGGCATATACATGGCTTACTGCAATAGGAAGTGGCGCCTAGAGGCGGGGTCACGGAGCACCGAACACTGAACACATAAATGTCAGGCAATGAAAATGTTTGCCCAGCTAGCCGTGTGCTTTGTGTGTTTGGGTGCCGTTAACAAAATGTTTGGCTGGCTGGCCTTGATGTTATACCTTGTTAGCTGTTCAGTGTTGCTGGCAACTCTCTCTCTTCTATACTCAACGAATCCACCAACAACACCATCACACCGATTTTCCCTTAAATCTATCCTAAAGCCAAACGAAGCGTGCACCACATCGCCACACACATATATACAAACAAACATTCCTGTTGCTGCTCCCTGTGTTCCTGTTTCTGCTGTCATTCCCGAAACGAAAACATATTTTCCATATGAGCGCACAAAGCGTTGCGAGATGCACAACAACGACAACAACAACAATAACAGAGTTATGGCTTAGTCGAAGCAACATACATACATTTATGTATGTTTGTTTGTTTGTAGCCCGGTTAGTCCGTTGTTGCCTTGTGGGTATTTCACTTGCTCTCTGTCTGTCTCTCTCTCCTTTTTATTCTTTTTTTTTCATATCTGTTATACTGTGTGCCCATTCAATTGGGTATCATGTAGCTGGGCATGTGGAAGGATGCATCTCTGACCCCATCAAGGGTACTCTTACATTCTTGAGCAGCAGCCAGCAGCCAGCATCCACAGCTAAGCGAAGACAAGACTATTGTTGAATATGATTTTTTGCAAGTTTAAAATTATCCCAATGGATGAACATGCTGGAGGCAAAATCTAATATGCATCATCTAGAATTACACCAAATTGGTCGAAGAATTTTATGATGCATTGTTGTGCCAAATATTTTCCATATTCATGCACAGGGCATGCTACAGTCTGGCAGTCTCTGATCGTCTGAGTGCTCCTTGTTAATCTCTTTAAGAAATTTTAAGTTTGATTGTTGGAAAAAAGTATATTTGTTAAGCCCCAATGCACAAAGACTACCCTCCAAATGCATTAGTGAAACGTTAGGGACTTAAAACTGGAGCACGAGTGAGAGACGACACACGAGGAGCAAAAAGCTTCGGTTTGTTGTAAGCATGTTGATGTTGATGTGTAACTAACTCTTCTCTTCACTGCTCTTAAGCTCTTATTCATATTTTAAGCCACAAAAAGGGTGACATGTGCATGTTTGTTTGTTTTGTTTGTGCTTAAGCTTCAACAAAGAAAACTTTTTTGCAATTATAATGGATATCTTACCTTTAGTCAAAGAGATATGAAACATAGTTTCAATCGATTAAATGCTAAAAATATATATTTTAAAATGTGATTATCGATTTGAATCAATTATCTTCTATGGTATTAGTTTGTTTACTGTCCAGAACTACTTTTAGCTGATTGGTATTTGCGTGCCACATGCCACATGATATCCACCAGGGGCTTATGCTAATTTCAAAGCATTACGAAATACTCAACTCGATGACATTGATTGGCTGTTTTATTGAGCATTTCCTCTCCTTTTTTATGGTTGATGCCCGCTGGACAATTAAATTTCAGCAAAAAAAGAGCCTAACGGCAGCAATTTGCGTTGTCTCAGCAGCCAATATATATGAGCAGCAACAAGCCCACGCCACCAACTGACAGCAGCAGCAGCAGCAACGGCAACGGCAACGGCGGCAGCAGCAGTGTTTGTGACAGAACTCGTTACTGTCACGCCCTGTTGCCGCTGGAACATGACAAAGGTTGACATTGTGCCTGCATTTATTAAAACAACTGCCAGCCGAACGTGAAGCGTGTAAACAAAACAGAACAAACAACAACAAGAAACACATATATATATATATAACAAGTAAGAAGGCTCTAGTCGAGAAATCCCGACGAGGACATACCCTTAACCCCATACGTAACGCTACATCATAGTGTGTATTTACCCAGTGACCAAAATGACCAAATTTCAAACTGCGATATCTCGGTGTTTCAACCGATTTCAATCAAATTTTTCAAATGTTCATTATTTTACCAATAATTTGAACCTCGTTTTTACAATTTTGAAATTCAAGAATTTTTGTTATCGATCACATGTTATATCGAAACCAGAAATGTTATCAAAATTAAAAGCAAACTTGATCTTCTCATGGTATAGGAGCTATTTTAAGTTTGAGTCTCTAGCTCTTTAGTCTCTGAGATCTACGCGTTCATACAGACAGACAGACGGACAGACAGACAGACGGACAGACGGACATGGCTAGATCGACTCGGCTGTTGATGCTGATCAAGAATATATATACTTTATGGGGTCGGAGATGCTTCCTTTTGTCTGTTACATACATTTGCACAAAACCATTATACCCTTATTTACCCATTTTATGGGTTAAGGGTATAAAAATAAAATGGTGGCAGGGTTGAATGTTGCGTGGCACATGCCATACATCGCATCGCCAATATATTAAAGGCAGCAATTTTTTTATGTTTTGTGTTTGTCTCTTTCTTTGCAGTTTATTGGCAACAATAATGGTCAGCACAACATTGACAACATTGGCTGCTGGACATACAACTAGTAGCAGTAATCATCATCACCATCATCAGCAGCAGCAGCAGCAGCAGCAACAGCAGCCGCAGCAGCAGCATCATCAGCAGCAGTCGCAGCCACACGGCAGCAACAGCAGCAGCTACCAACGTCTGCAATCATCCGCAGCAACAGCAGCCGCAGCCACAGCAGTTGCAGCAGCAGCAGCATCTGCTCATCAGCGTAACTATTACACACTCAACGGTGGTTTGGATAACGATTGCGACAGCAGCAGCAACTCCAAAAGCTATCAGCAACAGCCATTGAATTTATCACAAGCAGTGCTGTCACCATCACCACCGCTTAACGATCAAATAAATCTGCTCTTTCCCAAGTGCCGTCCCAAGCAACATCAGCAACAGCAGCAGCAGCGAAAGCACCATGAAACCATTGATGATGTAAATGTGAACGGCAGCAGCAGCAGTAGCAGCAGCGTTACGCCAGCAACAATTGGTGTTGCAGAGACAGCAACAACAACTGGGAACAGCAGCAGCAGCAGCAGCAACATCAATAGCAATAGCAACAGCATATCAATTGCAACGCAGCCCAGCTATTATAAAAGTGTCAACATTATAACACAATCACCGCCGCCGCATTCGGCGTCCTCACATTCCTCGGAATCCTTGTCTTCGGTCACGCCGCGCATCTCAACAAATCCATTTCTGTGCGCACCACTGTCTCCACCAACACCACCAACACCGCCGCATAACGCTGCCAGCACAGACATTGACATTGACACGGACATAGACGCCATTGTTTTGGCTGACGTGGACGACGACGTGCATCATCAACAGCAGCAGCAGCAGCGGCATCAACAGGATCTGGATCTATTGGAGGAGACTGTGCCACAGACGGCATATCCAGCATCCTTTTACTATCATACGGGCGAGAGTCGGCCACGTGGCCATAGCTATATGGATATGCCGCGCAAACGCAACAGCGCCATATCAGCGGGCAGGCAGCAGCAGCAACAGCACTATCATCAGCAACAGCAGCAGCATCAGCACCATCAGCAGCAACAGCCGCATTATGCTTTACTCAATGGCAACAGCAATACGAGCACCAACAATATTGGCAATGGCAGCCAGAATCCTTTCATTAAGGAAAACTATTGGGAATCGACAACAGCACCAAGTGCCAGCACATTACTCCACTCACCCACAGAGTATCCCGAGGAGCAGCAACAGCAACATCAACAACAGCAACATCAAGATCAACAGCAGCAGCAGCAGCAGCAAATGCATGCTTCAGCGAGACGCGCTTACCATCAACAGCTGGCACCTCAACTCTACAGCATAGCACAACGGCAATCCCAAACTCAACCACAAGCCCAAAACCTTCAAGCACCTCACATGTTGCGCGTGGGTCGCAGTCCTGTGAATCGCAACAATTTTCCCTCACAACAACAACAATCGGCGACAACCGCGGGCAACGATCCATGTGCCGAGGGCTTGACACCGCTCGCCAGCCATTATTTGTATGGCAACAGCAGCAAGTCTTCGGTGGATCAGCACGTGGCTGACTGGGAGCCACGTGAGCAGCGTAAGCAGCGTTTGCGCGAAGAGCGCGAAAGAGAACGGGAGCGAGAGCGTGAAAGGGAACAGTTGCTGCTAGAACAGCAGCAGCAGCAGCAACAACAGCAACAACAGCAGCAGCAGCAGCAACAACAGCAACAGCATATGCAGCTGCAACAGGATGTACATCCAAGTTGCGATCATCTTCTTAACCACCTGTCTGCGGTACAGCAGCAACAGCAACACCAAAGGAAGCGACATGGCAATAACGAGGATCGAGCTCATAGGTTAATTAACACCAACACCAATGAGTCATCAACAACTGTTTATGCTGCAGCCGATCCAATCGAAAGTTGGCAACGTAAGTAGAGAGAAATTTCAATGGTCAAGCCATTATCTTACTTAACCTTTAAAATTTCAACAGACTTACGTGTCACAACAGAGTCGAATGTGGACGAGAACAAGCAGCAACAGCAGTTGACTACAGAGAAGTCACAGTGCCGTTCACATGTTATGCTTGAGCCGCATACGCGTCGACTGCTGGATGATGTTGCCATCTATCGGGAGCACAAGCTGGATGCCTGGCAGCTGGAACGCAACTATACGCTGGCCGTAGAGTCGCGTCATGGCATCATTGGTAAGTAATAACAAGTAAGAAAGCTCTAGTCAAGAAATCCCGACTAGAACATACCCTTAACCCCATATGTAACCCGTACAGTATTTTGTGTATTTACCCAGTGCTTATTATGACCAAACTTCAAACTACGATATCTCCGGTGTTTTTTAACTGATTTTGATCAGTTTTTTGTAAATGTTCGTTATTTCATCCATAGTTTCAAACCTCATTTCTACAATTTCGAAACTCTAGTTTTTTTGTTATTGATAACATGTGTATATCGGAAAACAGAAGTGTTATAGATAATCTGAAATAAACTTGATCTGCTGATGGTATAGGAGAGTTTAGATTTCATGTTTGAAGTTTTTAGATCTCACGTTATACAGATGGACAAACAGACATAACTAGATCGACTCGGCTATTGATGCTGAATAAAATATATTATATATTTAAGGGTCGGATATAAAATTTGCACAAAACAATATTTAAAAATTTGTTTTCAGTTCAGCTTTGATTTAATTGAGTTTCATTTACAGAATACGAGGGTTCACCAAGACGTATTGGCGCCGCTGCCAGCAACAGCAGCAGCAGTCCTGCAGCGGACGAAAACGAACCACCAGTTGACACAGCTGCAGCAGTAGTACCAACAACAACAACAACAACACAAGCGGCAACAGCAGCTGAAGCATACTCAAAGGTCAACGTACCGAATGTGTCTAGCACGCTGCAAAAGACGGCGGCACGTGCCGCATTTGCTGCACTTGCACAGTGCCAGCCGCAGACGCAACAGCAACCGCAACAGACGCAACAGGGTTATCCAGTGCGACCAGGCTTTCCACAGGTACCTGATGCTTAAGATTTGTATTACTTTTCTCTTTTCTAACGAGTTTCTTTTAAATTCATAGCGTATTATATCGCCACCTCGTGAGCTACGCAGTGGTTCACCAACACAGCAGCAGCAGCAGCAGCACTACAACAATGGCAGCAACCATAGCAATAACATCAACAACAACAATAATAAGCCTGCCTGCAGCGACAACAATGCCGAGGATACGAGCAATGATGTCTCTGAAATTGGCACCATATCCGATCTAACCACACCCGAAGCACCCATAATGGCAACATCCAATGAGTTGACGAACTGCACGGCTATAACACCGCCTCCAGCAACTGTAGCAGCAGCCACAGCCATAGCCACAACATTTGCAACCGCAACAGTTGCAGCCACAGCAGCAGCAACAACGATTGCTGCCAGCTCGTCGACAACGGGCGTGGGCCCCGTCCCATTGAGCCTGCCAACCAAATCGTCGACCTTTGATTACCTCTATGAGTTCTCTGAGACGCGCAAAGTGCTGGAGGAGTTCTTTAAGTGTCCCTCTAATGATGAACAGCCCATCATGGAGAATGGCAGTGATGTCGATAGCATCGTATGTATATAAAATATATTTCCATAACTTGTCTAACGATATATTATGATTATTAGGACATTCAATACGAGTTCCATAGCAACCTTGAGCGTGATGAAATTGAACTGGACGAGGAAGAGGAGGATGAAGAGGATGAGAACGATGAGGTGGACGATGACGATGAGCCCATCGAAAAGGAATATCGCCAGCAGCAACAGCAGCAGCAACAGCAACAGTTGCTTTTGCAACAGGCACCGCCAGCAATGGAGCGCCATGTCTATGGCGGCTATACGCAGCCCCAGCAACAACAGCAACAGTTGCAGCTGGAGCAGCGACCGGCACAGTTGACGAGACATTATAGTGGAAGTCCGCTAATGCGTGACTTTGACTTCTTCTTGGACTCGGCCAGTCGCAGCAGCGGCGAGCGGGACGGTGAACAGGATGGGCTCAATCACAACCAACTGCTGAGCACTGGCAGCGGCAGTGGACTGGGCCAAAGCGTTGGCCAGAGCGTTGGTGGTGGCATAACGGGTAACCATAACTATCGCTTCTCGCCAGAGACGACCGACTACGACTCCAACTGTGGCGATCTGGACAGTAAGTGTGAAAAAATATTATAAATCCTAGAAAAGCATACTAATCCCTCTGTTTGAACAGGCCTCTCGGGTGAAATGAATGGCGGTGTATCGACATCTTGTTCCAATTACGCCAAATACTATGCCTCAGCCATGCCAGTGCTTGAGGATGGCCTCTCCTCCGGTCATACCAGCGACACCGAAAACAATAACAACAACAAGAATCTACAACAGCTGTCAGCTCAGCTCGATCAGAGCCAGCTCCAAGTATTGAGCCAGAATCAAAGCCAGAGCCAAAGCCAGGGTCAAAGTCAAAGTCAGGGTCAGGGTAATCTCAGTGCCAGCACCAGTATTGGTGGCGGCATCTCAATGCTAATGGACATGAAACGCATCTCGACTAACAACAGCCTAAACAGCATGCACAATCTGACTGCCTCAACATGCACGGATAGCAATGGTGTTGCCGGCCATCAGCTGAGCCCAAGTAATGGCCTGCTCAAGCTTCAGCTACAACAGCAACAACAGCAGCATCAACAACATCAGCAACAGCACCAACAACAGCAACAGCAGCCACAGCAACGGGAATTGCTTGGTCAAAGTCCCAGCAGCAACAGTAACAGCAAAGTGTTCAAAAACATAGATCCAGAATTGGATTCTCTCTACTCTATCAGTAAGTACAAACAAATTTGATGGGGTTTGTGTTAGAGTAAATGGAAAAGTTTCTGTTTCTCTATCTCTTTCTTTTTCGTTTCTAACTTAACTTTCAACTTTGTAGGTGTTTTCCACCGTCCGGATATGGCGCAGATGACACCACCACCGCCAGCGCCGGCGCCGCATCGCAAGCCCAACTGCAGCACTGATGTTGATCTGCTGCAATCGACCGGACAGCAGCAGCAGGCGGGCAATATCAAGCATACGCCCATTGGTGCAACATTGCAGCGTGCTTCGCCCATACCAAAGCCACGCAGTGCGGGCAGCAACTGCAGCAGCAGCAACAACGGTCATGCTGGCATGATAGGTGGTGGCGGCGTTGGTGCACCACCGCCCATACCGGAGCGTAGTAGCACACAGCAGTCAATGCAAACACAGCGCTCACCATCACCTGTGATGAATTCACCCGTATGGCTGTCGAGGCATTTGGATGGCGGTGCTGGTAAAGCGCTGCTCGAATCAAGCTCGGATAACCATTCGAAGAACCACAGCGCCGACGAGGAGGATGTGGATACAGATCTGGAGACCGATCGTCTATTGGGACATCAGCGACTGGACGATCAGGGCTACTATGATGAGAACAAAAGCTGGGATCGTAAGCCACGCACATCGTTGCTCTCGAAGATATCGCCCAAGCAGCAGCAAATGTCCAGCACAAAGACACGCAACGGCTACAATGCACTGCTGAGCTCCACGCCCGAACTGCCGCCGCCGCCCATTCCGCCCAAGAGCTCAACCAGTCTGAGTGGCTCGGCAGCTGGCAAGCTTTTGGATTTGGTTAGCGGTACGGCAACACTGGCACAGCGTAGCCATTCGCGCAGCTCGTCGGAGCACAGCGGGAAGTCACCGTCAAAGGTGGCCAATATTGCTGGCTTGGATATATGTGGCATGACTGCTGCAAATGCTGCAGATGTGGTTGCTTCCGCTGTGGTTGCAGCTGCCGCGGGCGCTTTGCCCACTCTGGGCAGTCCCAATAATGGCGGCAATGGCTCGGAGCGATCTGTGCCCGGTGTCAATAAGTTGGATGTGGAGAATGAGAGTGGCATCAATGGCATTGTGGGTATTGCTAGTGCCAATGCTGTCAATAGCACCACTACCAATGGCACCACCAACGGCAATGGTAATGGCAACGGCAACAATAACAATTGCAGCAGCAACACCAACAGCAGTAACAACAATAATAACAACAATGATGCCATCGGCAGCAACAACAGCAGCGGCAGCGGTGCGGGCAGCAACAGCAACAGTGGCGAGAAAAAAGTGAAAAAGAGTAAGAGCAAAGAAGGTAAATGCTTTGGGTTTATCCTTCGTTCAATTGTTGCAATTTTAGTGCCCCAAATGCCAAATTTTACTAATCACGTTTGCAAATTTAAATATCGTTGTTGCCATCGGCGCAGCTGTTGCCCATTATGTAGAGTAAACGATTGCCAAAACTTTATCGTAGAGTAAAATGTAGATTAATTAAGTATATGAATCTGTATCTAACAGATTTATTATTTTAGTTGTTTTGATTGTAAACTTGGCCAATTATTGGATTATTTTTAAAAGAGCAACAGCTGCGTCTGTAATACGAAAACATTAAGAAAAGAAGAAAGAATGCATTGGCATGCCAATGATTAAATACCCTTTCAGGCAGATCTTATCTAGAGAAGAGTTTTATTCAAATTAAAGTTGAATATATATAGATTTTTGCTGCTTCTGCAAGGGTATTTGATATGATTTAAATTTGTATAAAATGTTGTAATACGTATATGGATGTATGTTATGATTTGCAATGCAAATCGCAGATAATCGTTATTGTATACAGAAGTTTTGCTAAAACGTAACAACAATTTATTTATATATAATTAATATATTTATATTTATATATGTACTTATATACATGTATTTTCTATATTCTTTGACAAAATTGCGTTTATTGCATGCCTCGTTCGTTCATTTTACTGTGTCTGTGTGTGTGTAAAATACTTTGTAAGATAAATTTCTATATTATATATATATATACATTTGTAGCAGTAAATAATCACAACAAACTAACAGTAACAATATTACAATATCACACTAACAAACAACAGCAAAACACAAAACAAACTTATAAAACATAGAAAAAAGGTAACCATTAAAAGTATTTATAATATATGCGTGGTACCTTTTGCAACTTGCAACAACAAACACACACACACACACACACACAAACACTAAGAACAATTTATATACATAACTCAAAACACGTACAAAATGCATTTAAAATTATTTTTTTAAGGCGTAACTAATTGATTTTTTCCACTTTCATCACGAAACGTCGACATCGATAGGCGGTGCAGTGCTCATCGAAGGCGTTCTATTCCGGGCTAAATACTTGGGATCCACGCAGCTGGTCTGCGAGGGTCAACCCACCAAATCGACACGTATGATGCAAGCTGAGGAGGCCGTCTCACGCATCAAGGTGAAGTTGAACGCCAATGCATTCGAAATAGTTTGAAAAGCTTCAACGAGTAGTTGGGTAGAAGCATTTATAATTTCAATATTGTGCTCTGCAATTTATTTTAATTATTGGAAACAAAAAAAAAGAGAAATTTGTTGCAAATCCCTTGACACATTACATATTCACAACCCGTAGCAATTAGTTATTGATTAATTTGCATTGACTTTGATAAAACTCTTATTGAAATATTATTGTTTTCTTCTTTTATATATTTCCATGCATCAATTTGTTGCCATCTACATTAACTGAACAAATGCTCTGCTCCGTTACAATCAATACAATACCACTTAACACAAAAATCGATAAATACTATTTGCATACCATAGGCGCTGGTAAGTAGAATCTAGAAACTATTACAAATTTCAATTGTTCTATCCAAAAAGCTTTGCTGAATACATTTGCGCCTGCAACAAGCTAAACATCTTTATATATACTTATACTATTTACTGTACTAACTGCTGGAATACGCTATTTTGCAGGCACCTGATGGTGATGTGCAGCCAAGCACGGAGGTGGATCTGTTCATATCGACAGAGAAGATAATGGTGCTGAATACCGATCTAAAGGAGATAATGATGGATCATGCGCTGCGCACCATCTCCTATATAGCAGATATTGGTGATTTGGTCGTACTAATGGCACGTCGACGCTTCGTGCCCCAGGATATTGATGATGCGCCCAAACCGAATCGCACCCCAAAAATGATCTGTCACGTGTTTGAGAGCGATGAGGCACAGTTTATAGCTCAGTCGATTGGTCAGGCCTTTCAAGTGGCTTACATGGAATTCCTGAAAGCCAATGGCATTGAGGATCACCGCTTTGTCAAAGAAATGGACTACCAGGAGGTGCTCAACAGCCAGGAGATCTTTGGCGATGAGCTCGAGATCTTTGCCAAGAAGGAACTGCAAAAAGAGGTTGTTGTGCCCAAGGCCAAGGGTGAAATACTTGGCGTTGTCATTGTCGAGAGCGGCTGGGGCTCCATGCTGCCAACGGTCGTTATTGCGAATCTCATGAGCTCGGGCGCGGCAGCTCGTTGCGGTCAATTGAACATTGGCGATCAGCTGATTGCCATCAATGGACTGAGTCTTGTGGGTTTGCCGCTATCCACTTGCCAGACGTACATTAAGAATACCAAAAACCAGACCGTTGTAAAATTCACAGTTGTGCCCTGTGCCCCCGTCGTCGAGGTCAAGATCAAGAGGCCAGAGACCAAATATCAACTTGGATTCAGCGTTCAAAATGGCGTGGTATGTAGAAACTATAATATCTTAAAAGCGATGCTACAATATGTATCTTTATCTTGCAGATCTGCAGTTTGTTGCGTGGCGGCATTGCGGAGCGGGGCGGCGTTCGTGTTGGACACCGGATCATTGAGATAAACAATCAAAGCGTGGTTGCAGTGCCGCACGAGAAGATCGTCAATTTGCTGGCCACATCGGTGGGCGAGGTAGGCACTTACATATATAAGAAAAAGATGACAATATTGACTTTGTTCATTTTCATTGCAGATACTCATGAAAACGATGCCGACGTCAATGTTCCGCTTGTTAACTGGCCAGGAGAATCCCATTTATATTTAAGCGATTGTTAACGATAGGCTGGTTAGACAGAAACAGATAGAAACAGAAGGCAACAATTCTAATGATATAGTATGATAGTAATGACATATATATCTTCATATTTATATGCATATTTGTACATGTGAATAGAATTGCTTATGTGTATAGTCTTAGGTCGATATAATGCTGATACTTATAACATTGCATAGACAACATTCTTATATAGCTATCGATTGTTTTTTTTTTTTTTTTTTTTGTCTTGTCTTGATGTGAGTATAGTAGATTAAAGTTATATAACAGATGGAGAAGGCTCGAGTATGTGGAAGCTATGACAAATAACAAGCGTAAACATTTTGTTCCAATACGTAAACTGAAACCAAAAAAAAAAAAAAAGAAAGGGATAAAGAAAATCAACCAAAACAACCATAAATACAAATAAAAAGGAAATAAGAAACGAGATGAGATGAGATAAAATTGCACGCCTTTTTGCAAAGCTTAGTACTAATAGTTAATAATGAGCAGGGAGAGCACGGCGGCTCCATTGCGATTGTTCGGGTAAAAAATACATATATATATATATATATATATATCTTAATATACATATAAACTATATCTCTTTAAATCAACACGATGACCTTTTTGCGAAAACGTCCTTAGCTTAGTTGAACAGCGTAACAAAGTCACAACTAGTGAATACTATAATACTAGTTACAGTTACAATGCCTCTGCCAATCCCCCACCATTCCCTTTTTCGTTTCTATCATATAAGTACATGTTTGTGAACTAACCAAAAACCATATACCAAAGAACTTTGTACTACATGAACATGAAAATAACAACAAGTAAAATCGATCCCTACAAAATGTAACTCAAATTCAGATGATATTGTTCCAATTTCTACAATCTGTGCAAGGTTAAAACATATTCAAGCTGATCTGAAGGGATTTTTCTTTTGTTATACATGATATATAATCTTTCACTGTTTTGTAAATTAAGATGTACTTATGTCGAATATCTGATTAACCTCCCAAATACCATGAGTTAGGCAAATGGCTTGTTTTGTTAATTTTGTAATCGTACATGCTTACTAGAACATCAACTACACTAAAACACACAAAGATAAACATACCTATAAAATGATATATTTACATTTAGACGCTTCTATTTCAACAACCATCTTCGTCCAAAATTGTGCTACTACTCGTTAAACACGTTGATAGAATGAGACAAATGTAAAACCAAAGTATATGCAAGTGCAAAAATATATAAAAATATACACATATAGCATTAACTACATATATGTCTTACATAACAATATACCCACACATACATATATACTAAATATAACTATAACACACACACACTTAAAACACACGCGTATGCTATATTCGCATTTCGATGTAAAATAGTCGATAAACGGTAAAGAAAATAAAATAACTATTATAGTGAAAAATAAACAAAGCTAATTATGAAATACTTGTAATTAATATATAGTGCTTACAATACAACAACAACATAATGAAAGTGCTTAAGATACTTTAGCAACAATTTGCATGTAAAATGTTACACTTTGCATTTTGGCTTGATCCGATTGAAGGCGGGGGCACCGCTGGCCACGCTTACGCCCACCAAAACAAACATTAACTAAATACACACACACAATACTGATCAAAAATCGGATTAAAAATAATATACAAATATGAAAAAAAAAACTGCTTCAGCCGCCCAAGGCACATCCAGCAATGGGCCCCAGCACCATCCTTGGATCAGCACTAAAAGCCATAAAATGCAAAATGATAAAACAAAAAAAATTGAAATTAAATAAAATCACATAAAACGCAAGTCAAATAATAATAAAACTAAAAGCAACAAATACATAAGAATATATAATTGTTCAGTTGTTGTTTTTTTTTTTTTTTTTTTTGTGTGGTGTAAATTATTAAAACATATACTTGAAAACATATGTATGTATATGCAGACAAATGTATGTGCATGCTAATGAGTATATTAATACTATTTATAAAATAAATAACATAGACATTACATAAGTATGTACGTTGAGCGATGATGTTTATTTGTAAAGGCGAATTGCATAAACCAACCAAAATCAAGAAACTTTAACATTAACAAAAGCATATATACATACATACATACATATAATCGCATGCGTAACAAAATATATACACAAAAGTCGAAACAAAACAAAATTGAGCATAATAAAGAGAAGAAAAACAAAATGAATTACTTGCATTTATTCCTGGGGACACCTACTCTTATTATCAGTTGCCTTTATTTCAGTTTTGATATTGTTCAAATGGCGAATTATGTCAAATGGCTTCAACTAACAAACAAAACCACAAACAAAACAAAACACAACATCACAAAAAACAGCAAAAAATGGAGGCCAAAATTGCGAGTTATAAAAAGTTGTTGTAGACTTTTTTTCTCTGCTCTTTTCATATTTATGATCTTGTGTGCCTTTATTTAATTAGATACTCGCATTAGATTTTATTGAAATTGCGATTGTTCGTTTATGTGTACAAGGAATAGGCATTATTGATCTATCACTTTTTTCATTGTTAAAAACAAATAAATTAAAAAAATATAAAAAAAAAAAATTTCAACTTCAATGTGAGATATTTCCGGTGTTCCTTAACCGATTTTGTTAAAAATTTTTCAAATGCTCATTATTTTATCCACAGTTTCAAACCAATTTTTATCATTTTTGAAATTCAATATTTTTTTGTTATCGATCACATGTGTATATCGAAAGCCAGAAAAGTTATCGATAGTTCAGAGCAAACTCGAACTGCCTAGGACTAAGATGAGCTTCAGTTTAAAATTTAAAGCATCTAGCTCTTATAGTCTCTGAGATAGACACGGTTTTTTAAATTAGTTCCTTATAATACGTTTTTTCAAGTAGTTCCTTATAATTCACAACTTGATCTAGCTTCGACAGAGTGTAGTGCGGGAAAACAATTGCTCCAGGTTGCCTAGTGAGGAAGTCACAGTCAACGACTCCCTTCGCTACGATGGCCACTGGATTTTTTTTTTTTATTTGGTTTTGCCATGTGAGGAAGTGAAGTCAGACTTCTCTCGCGAATATGGTTTGTTTTTTTTTTTTTTTTTTTAGGCCTAGTAAGATAGTCCCGCCTAAAGACTATCTTTGCTACGATGGCAGCTGGATTTTTTTTTGAACTTGTGTTTGTTTTTTTTTTTTTTTTTACCTAAGTTATAATTCGTAACTGGTTCTTGCTTCGACAGAGTGTAGTGTGAGCCAACAATTGCTCCAGGTTGCCTAGTGAGGAAGTATCAGTCAACGACTTCCTTCGCTACGATGGCCACTGGATTTTTTTTTTTTTTTTTTTTTTTTTGCATAGTCATACCTTAAAGACTATAATTGGAATGTTTATTATATTATCGTGATTTTGAAAGGAAGTGCAGAACAAAACAATTGGCCTCTTTTGCTTGAGATAGTTTAACAAAGTTTAAATTTGCTGGGTTGCCCACTGAAAACCTTGCAAAAATTCAGCTGTAAGAAATGTGCTGGTTGTTGAAATTACTTTGATTCGGCACAAAATTCTGGTTTTTTTTTTTTTTTTATATATATTATAGTTCGTGATTTTGAAAGGATGTGTGGACAAAAAACTGCCAATTCAGTTGCCCTTAAAGCAATTATTTTTTGTTTGTATTTTTTTTTATATTATAATTCGAATGTATATTATATGTGATTGTGAAAGGATGTACGGACAAAACAATTGGCAGTCAATTGCCCTTAAAGGAACTATATTTTTGTTTGTTTTTTTTTTTTATAATTCATTCGCGCATTTATTTTGACCTAAAATTTACTATGTATTTAGGAATTACAAACTTAGTGTTTCTTTCTCTTCTTAAAAATCTCTTTGCACGGCGTCGTTGCCATACAAAAACCATTATTAAAAAGAATGATATAACTAAGTTGTATTTCACAATTGAAAAAGTCCAGCTGTAAGAAATGTGCTGTGTGTTGAAATTATTTTGATTCGGCACAAAATTCTAGTTTTTTTTTTTTTTATATATATTATAATTCGAGATTTTGAAAGGATGTGCGGACAAAAAATTGCCAGTTCAATTGCCCTTAAAGCAATTATTTTTTGTTTGTATTTTTTTTTAAATTCATTTGCGCATTTATATTTACCTAAAATTTACTATTTGGGAATTGCAACTTAGCATTTTTTCGTATTTGTCAAAACCTCTTTGCGGCGTAGTTGCAATACAAAAATCATTTTTTAAATGAATGATTAAACTTGAGTTGTATTCAACAAAAAACCCCAGCTGTAAGAAATGTGCTATGTGTTTGTAATCATATTAATCCGACACAAAATTTATTTTTTTTTTTAATATATTACAATTCGTGATTTTGAAAGGATGTACGGATGTACAAACTTAGTGTTTCTTCCTCTTCTTAAAAATCTCTTTGCACGGCGTCGTTGCCATACAAAAACCATTATTAAAAAGAATGATAAAACTAAGTTGTATTCCACAACGAAAGTCCAGCTGTACGAAATGTGCTGTGTGTTGAAATCATGCTGGGAAACTTATAGTCAACACATCAGCTGCCACCAACTCTAGGACTCAGCATAAAAGAAGGTTACGACCCAGACAACTCAGCTACTAACCTGGACACAACCTACGGCACATCACAAGGAGCCTGAAACGACCTGGCAGGAGAAAGGACTTTGTGAAGGATGCAAGTAGACTCTGGTAGCGTACAGACAGTGGATCCTCTGCGGAGCACCTTTCTGACGCTTTCTCTACATTCTCCAGGTAAGCATATCCATATCGAGCTTGAACTTCCTAGAGTGAAAGAGCTGCAGCCTTTGTGGAGCATATATTTGACGCTTTTTCTCTCTTTTCCAGGTAAGCGCATCCATGACAATCTCGGACTTCCTCTAGTGAAAGAGCTGCAGCCTTTGCGGAGTATCTGTATGACGCTTTCTCTACATTCTCCAGGTAAGCAAATTCATGACAAGCTCGGATTTCTTCTAGTGCATCAGGATTAAGACTTACGAAGGGGTACCTGGCGAGGCTGGACCGCCCATTGTGGTGAACAACTTCTGGTCAACACGCCAGCTCCCACCAAGTCTAGAAATACCAGGCTGTTCACACGCAACCACATTCACCTCTGGTCCCATAATGTCGCTGACCTATTCGCCGTGAAAAGACGTCTACGCCGAGTGTAGCACAACTTTCGGATTCCGAGGTTGAAACTGCTACTCAGCAAAAGAAGGCAGTTACTGGAGGCATATCTTCAAGAGGAAGAGCCTTGGCAACCTGGACACAACTTATGACACATCACAAGAAGCTCGAAACGACCTGCCAGGAGAAAGGACCTGGTGAAGGATGCAAGCGGATTCTTGTAGCGAACAGACAGTGGATGAGCTGCAGCCTCTGCGGAGCACCTGTCTGACGCTTTTTCTACATTCTCCAGGTAAGCATATCCACATCGAGCTCGGACTTCCTCTAGTGAAAGAGCTGCAGCCTTTACAGAGCTTCTCTTTGACCCTTTATCTCCCTTTTCCAGGTAAGCGGATCCATGACGAACTCGGACTTCCTAGAGTAAAAGAGCTGTAGCCTTTGCGGAGTATCTTTAAGACGCTTTTTCCCCCTTTTCCAGATAAGCATATCCATGACGAGCTCGGACTTCCTCTAGTGCATCAGGATCAAGACTTATGAAGGCGTAACGTGTTCTAGCTTTGGCCAGTAGTAGTGTGCCCCAAAAAGTGTACGTATTACATCTTTTGCCATGTGAGGAAGTCAGACTTCTCTCGCGAATATGGCATTTTTTTTTTTTTTAGGCCTAGTGGATAGTCCCCAAAAAAAAATCAAAAAGCTGGTATTTTTTTTGTTTTTCCCATGGCATACCATGAGCAAGTACATTTTTCGCGAAGATGGTTTTTTTTTTTAGGCCTAGTGAGATAGTCCCGTCTAAAGACTATCTTCGCTACGATGGCAACTGATTTTTTTTTTTTTTTGCATAGTCTAGCTTAAAGACTATAATTGGAATGTTTATTATACTATCGTGATTTTGAAAGGAAGTGCAGAACAAAACAATTGGCCTCTTTTGCGGATAGAACAAATTTTAAATTTGCCTGCATCGACTTAGCAAAGCTGGGTTGCCCACTGAAAACCTTGCAAAAATTCAGCTGTAAGAAATGTGCTGTGTGTTGAAATTACTTTGATTCGGCACAAAATTCTAGTTTTTTTTTTTTTTTTTATATATATTATAATTCGTGATTATGAAAGGATGTGTGGACAAAACAATTGGCAGTCAATTGCCCTTAAAGCAATTATTTTTTGTTTGTATTCTTTTTTATATTATTTTTGAATTTATATTATATGTGATTGTGAATGGATGTACGGAAACAATGTATATTAAATATGTTTTTGTTTTTTTTTTTAAATTCATTTGCGCATTTATACGGACCTAAAATTTACAATTGGGATTGCAATTAGCATTTTTTTTTGTCAAAACCTTTTGCCCGTATTAATAAAAAGGTTTTTAAATGAATGATTAAACTTGAGTTGTATTAAAAAAAATGTAGAAATGTGCTATTTTTTTATAATCATCATTAATCCGACGCAAAATTCTATTTTTTTTCTAAAATATTACAATTAGTGATTTTGAAAGGATGTACGGATGTACAAACTTAGTGTTTCTTTCTCTTCTTAAAAATCTCTTTGCACGGCGTCGTTGCCATACAAAAACCATTATTAAAAAGAATGATATAACTAAGTTGTATTCCACAATGAAAGTCCAGCTGTAAGAAATGTGCTGTGTGTTGAAATTACTTTGATTCGGCACAAAATTCTAGTTTTTTTTTTTTTTTTTATATTTATTATAATTCGAGATTTTGAAAGGATGTACGGACAAAACAATTGGCAGTCAATTGCCCTTAAAGCAATTATGTTTTTGTTTTTATTTTTTTTTAAATTCATTTGCGCATTTATATTTACCTAAAATTTACTATTTGGGAATTGCAAATTAGCATTTTTTCGTATTTGTGAAAACCTCTTTGCACGGCGTAGTTGCAATACAAAAATCATTTTTTAAATGAATGATTAAACTTGGGTTGTATTCAACAACAAAACCCCAGCTGTAAGAAATGTGCTATGTGTTTGTAATCATATTAATCCGACACAAAATTCTATTTTTTTTTTTTTTTAATATATTACAATTCGTGATTTTGAAAGGATGTACGGATGTACAAACTTAGTGTTTCTTCCTCTTTTTAAAAACCTCTTTGCACGGCGTCGTTGCCATACAAAAACCATTATTAAAAAGAATGATATAACTAAGTTGTATTCCACAATGAAAGTCCAGCTGTACGAAATCTGCTGTGTGTTGAAATCATGTTAGTTCGACACAAAATTCTAATAACGTTTTTTTTTTTATATATATATGTATTCGAATGTTAAAAGTGATTTTGAAAGGATGTGCAGTCAAAATTATTATAGGATATTTTTAATATTTTTTTGGCGAATTTTTTTCAACCAAAAATTACCATTTGAGTTTTACAAGCGAAGTAGTTGAGAAGCTTGTTTGCGGCATTTTTTTTTCATCGTTTTCGCTACAAAACATCTTTCTGCACGGCGTCGTTGCTATACAAAAACCATTTTTGAAATGAATAAAAAACTAGATGAATAAACTTGAGTTGCATTGAACAATGAAAGTCCAGCTTTAAGAAATGTGATATGTGTTTATAATCATATTGATTGGAAACAAAATTTTGCCGAATTCTGCCGGCTTCGACATACGATAAGAAAAAGTCAACATTAAGACAGGTGACTTTTAAGGTAGAACGCTGTATAAGTGTGTATTGGAGAGCCGCCTTGACTGTCACATTAAGAGAGGAACCCACGTACTAACCAACTGATAGAACAAAACACCATATGTGCTTGACTTTTCCAAGGCATAAGATTGTCAACAGCAACGCCTTTGAGTTGTGCGCCGACCACTGTACTGGGAAACTTATAGTCAACACATCAGCTGCCACCAACTCTAGAACTAAGCATAAAAGAAGGTGACGACCCCTACAACACGGCTGCTAACCTGGACACAACCTTCGGCACATCACAAGGAGCCTGAAACGACCTGGCAGGAGAAAGGACTTAGTGAATGGTGCAAGTGGATTCGGGTGGCGTACAGACAGTGGATCCTCTGCGGAGCACCTTTCTGACGCTTTCTCTACATTCTCCAGGTAAGCATATCCATATCGAGCTTGAACTTCCTCTAGTGAAAGAGCTGCAGCCTTTGTGGAGCATATATTTGACGCTTTCTCTCTCTTTTCCAGGTAAGCGCATCCATGACAATCTCGGACTTCCTCTAGTGAAAGAGCTGCAGCCTTTGCGGAGTATCTGTATGACGCTTTCTCTACATTCTCCAGGTAAGCAAATTCATGACAAGCTCGGATTTCTTCTAGTGCATCAGTATTAAGACGAAGGGGTACCTGGCGAGGCTAGACGGCCTAGTGTGATGTGCAACTTCTGGTCAATACACCAGCTCCCACCAAGTCTAGAAATACCAGGCTAGAAAGCAACGCAACACGGTCCCTTATAGAGACATCCATAACGTCGCTGCCGTGAAAAGACGTCTACGCCGACTATAGCACAACTCTCGAAACCCGCGGAATAAAACTATCTTCAACAAAGCATCCAAGACGTTGAAGGATCTGCTACTCAGCGGTAGAGAGCAATGCCAGGAGAAAAGACCCTGTGAACAATGCAAGTGGTGGCATACAGACAGTGGATGAGCTACATCCTTTGCTAAGCACCTGTCTGACGCTTTCTTTACATTTTCCAGGTAAGCATATCCAGGACGAGCTCAGACTTTCTACAGTGAAAGAGCTGTAGCCTTTGCGGAGTATCTGTAAGACGCTTTTTCCCCTTTTCCAGTTAAGCATATCCATGACGAGCTCGGACTTCCTCTAGTGCATCAGGATCAAGACTTATGAAGGCGTACCTGGCGAGGCTAGACCGCCCACTATGATGTGCAACTTCTAGTCAGCACACCAGCTTCCACCAACTCTAGAAATACCAGGCTAGAAAGCAATGCAACACGGTCCCTTATAGAGACATCCACTTCTGGTCCCATAACGTCGCTGCCGTGAAAAGACGTCTGCGCCGATCCCGATTGATAAAACTATTTATCGTTAACGTTCTAAAAATAAACTAAACAAGTGTCAATGTAAAGTCCATACCATTTACTGATTGTAATAAGTAAATCTTTTCGAATAATACTATAATACTAAAAATGTGCCGAGCCGTTATTAATTTTCGAAGATATACATGCTACGTTAAGGGTAATTGGCTGTGGAATGCTTTATTGTTATTGCAGTGTAGCTGTCACAAATTTTCTTGAGCTGTTGTAGTGTTTACTCAAAGCGCTGCTTTTTGCTCAATTGCTTTCTTTGGCAATAGCACATGATTCACAAACTTGCGCAAATTAGATGTGGAAGTAAATGCGATAGAAGTGAATGCCGATGATATATCAAAATAAATGGAATGTTGTTATGTTCTTACCTGAACTAGAACTTTTACCGAAAACAAAGCCCAAACTGGTTGTGAATTATAAGCAGGTTTGAATTACAGGATTTCCGTTACGGGAGTTTCACCTCTAAAAGCTTTAAGAGATTTAAAATAGTTAGCCCAAAAATTGTTCCAGATAATGAAATGCTGCATACAAAGCATCAAATGCTTCTTCTTCAACTTTTGTATTCCCTTTTACTGTCTTTCTCTCTTTCTATTATGCTCTTTGTCTATACGCAAAAGTTCGACCAAAAGCTTGCATATTGTGCATGTGACTTGACCGGCACTGCTTTGATTTTGACATTTACGCACATGTGCAGAAACTAAATAGCGGTATACAAATTGCCTCCTTGTATTCCGCCAGAAAATGAGGTCAATAAACTGGAACATGAAGTCCAAAAGCTTCTTAAAGAATTTGCAATTTGGCATAAATCAAATCTTCAGTAAGCTTTTTTATACCTATCCAAGCAAAGCTTTTTGGGACAAACATTTATAGTACATTTTAAAGCTCAAATACTTTTATAGCTCTTCTAAGGGTTGAGACCCCTGATGGATGCAAACACGTTCCACACTTAACGAAACTTAACATTTTTATGTAAAGGACTGTTGAAGATTATGCTACAGCCTGTAATTAAGGAAAAGCTTTACCAATTCAAATAAATGTTAAAAATTTGTGTTTGAATAAGACTGAATTTAATTACAGCTGAAAGGATAACATATATAGCTTCCGTTAAGAAGGCTAAATGAGTTAATCTTCAACATTGTTAATTCATTAGGTAAGGCCAACACCAGCCCAAGCCACTACCATTACAACAACTAGCGGATCGCCTTTTGACATTCTCAGTCTAAAATGCTTTGTTATTGCATTGTGGCAACCAAATTTTCTTTATCATTCCTCTTTCGTTGAAGTGAAATTCCGGCTTGTTATGCGTTTCTGGCTGTTGGCCATTGTCAATGGATTTGCTTTGGCTTCGCGGTTTCCTAAATATTGCTTAATTGCGCATTTACTTAATTAAAAAACAAAATCGGATTCATAACTTTCGACTGCTAGATACTTTGGGTCAGGAGCACAAAAATTGAATGTAAGGGAATTAAATGCAATCTTATAAGTCTGAAAAAAAATTCTTTATTCTAAAGGTTATTAAAAAAAACTAAAACCAAATAAAACTTAACAACATTTTTTATTCTTTTAAGATTATTTTTCTTTAAGTTGCCTGGTTCCTGCTTTTTTATGCCATTCCTTCCCATTATTGTAACCTGTAACAAATGTTTCTCTGAACAACAAGTTTTCTAAAAGATATATAGTCGTATATGTATATGAAATCAACATTAAGTTTCTGTAACTTTACAGGATATCTAAGAAGAGTGGGCAATGGGAGCGCTAATAATCTGTTAGAGCACGTGGTTGCTGCAGCATAAAAGGAAACAAAACGCCAAGAAAAACGGAAAAGCGCCTACGCTGCGACGTTAACGTTGACGTCGAGTGCGACAGCGACGCAAGACTTTGCGTATTTGATTTGGTTACAATTCGTAACATTCCGGCAACTGTTAGCGTTAACAGCGTGTGGGGGATGGAGAGGGGAGGGGCCTAACAGCAGCCGAGCGTGCTCTGTTGTGTGTCTGTCGTGCGTAGGACATTGTGGCAGAAGGATGAGGAACAGCAGCAGCAGCAACTGAACTGAAATGCAGCACGTGGCTGTAACGGTTCGGTTCGGCTCTGTGCTATTGAGTTGTGTGTGTGTGTGTTCTGTTTAGTTCTGTTTCTGTTCAGTTTGGCAATTTTGGTGTCAGTTCAAGCAGTGCAGCCCAGCGAGTCACGTCACCAACGTCTCCAACATTGTCCGTGGTCGTGGTCGCTGTTTGCCGTTGCCGTTAGCCGTTAGCTGTTAGCTGTTAGCTCGTGTCGCCGCTCAGTCGAGGTCGTGGTCTCGCATGAAGCGGTCGACAAGTCGCATCAGTCAGCCTTTGGTCCGTTTTGAGTCGACAGTTAGCCCGTTTGAGTTAGGTTGAATTGAATTGAGTTGAGTTGAGTAAAGTCAAGTGAGGAAGTCAATGTTCAATGTTGTTCAGCGCCACGTGCGGTTACCGTTTGCCAAAAAATAAGCTATAGTTAGAGTTTGAAAACGGAGTCGTATAGCCGTGTTGTCCTTAGGCGCAGCGACGCGTAAACACAACATTTTTGCGGCCAAGAAAGATCAAGCCAAATCTGAAAATTGTTTTTGGTTTTGTGCATTCCTTTATGTATTTTTTTTTCGGTGAATTATTATACCGTGAATTGCAGTAAGTGGAGCAACTCTTCCACTCACTCTCCATCTCTCTCACTCTATAACAAACATACCATAATATATAATAATAATCAAATAAAAGAACCGCATGGAAACACTGGTGAGATTTGTTTTGCAAATTAGCCCGAAATTGGGCACTCGAAAATGTTGTTCCCCTTTTTTTTCTTGTGTTTTTTGTTTATGATTGCATTAATTTGAGATTATTTACTTTGACGGTCAGCAGTTTGTGAATTTGTTCGTTAAAGGCATAGCCATAGAATCGAATTGTAATTTGAAGTTGAAATGAACCCCCTCTCCGCACGCACGGAAGCCCCAAAACTCATAGCCGGCATGCCTAATGACTTTTAAAAGTATTTAAAACGGCATCCCGAACGGCATCTCTCTCACATCGACATTTTGCCTTAATTTCTTTTTTGGCCGAAGAAACTTTGCCAGCGGAACGATTTGTGCGATTTGTGTGTGTGTTTGTGTGTGTGCAACAACAACAACAACAATAACAAAATCACAACAAACAAACATCCAAACTGGAATTTGTATCCAAATGGTGAGTATCGTAATCTAAAGGATTTATATTGTATAAAAGCAAATTCCAACTTTAGACAGTTTCTAAGCAGCAATAAAACTTAATTGATCAAAGAACAAATACTGCCAAAATACATAAAATATTATATACAAATGTTGTTGGGAATGCAATAAAATGTATAAATCGTATTTGAGTCCTTGCATAGTTTGTGGAAAATGCCAACAATTGTTTAAATTGATTTAATTCAAACTTTTAACAATTGTAAATGTTGATGTCCAATATTTAAGCGAAATGTTTGTTTGTGTTTATCTCATCATTAAGCAATTTTCATAAATATTAAATAAAACATAAAAATACACATGAAATGAATATGAAATTTAGTCTCGCAAATGCTTTTTAATTGCATCCCATTCAGTTTTGATGGGACTGTAGTAAAGTTCCAGTATACCATTCGGCCAACGTTTTGGGGCACGCAGGTGAACATGAAATTTGATGTCAAAAACATTTTCATTAACGCTTCAATTTCATATGATACAATTTTAATGGGCTCTAATTGTTGCTTCAGTTGTCGTCGGTCTATTTGCCATTTCTTAAAACATTCGTCTGTGAATGTGTCTCCTCGTCCTTAGTCCTTGGTCCTTTAGCTTCCGTGGGCGGCTAATGGAAGCGATTTTGGAATTTTAATTGCAGCAGTGGGAAAACGAAATCCGCGTGTAGTTTCAACAGCTGTAACTTGAATTCTAATTTCGAACATTCTGCATATTTATGTACACACATACACACACGCGTACATACATAAATTATCATGTCTATCTTTGTGTGTGTGCTTAGAGTCGACTGAGCAGACTATTTGGCTATTAATTAATTTATAATTGTACATTTCAACGCAAAAATTATGATCTTATTATTAAATAATACAGAATGAATTCAACTGGAAATCGAGAGCTAATATGAGTATGCAAATTATTTAAATGCCTTTCGATGCTATTGTTGTTGTAATAATAATTATTTTATTAATACAAAAGTCAGAGATAATTGTAATTGGTATTTGCGATTTGGGCATTAAAATTATAATTAGTAGTATGTATTAATCCATATAATCTAGTTTACAGCAACTGATGCTTACAGCATTTATTTCCGATATTAAACTCCATAAACAAAAGTATTTAAAAGTCTTAAGCACATATTGAGAATTTGTAATCAGTTTCCTCGAAATTAATTAAGTTTATTCAGCGTGAGCCAAAAAAAAAACTAAATAAACAGACTCCGCTTAAGAATAAAGCTTCAAATTTTTGTCTGACAATTAAAACACACAAAAAAACAAACAAAATAAGAAGGAGAAAAGTAAAAATACAATGAGGGAAAGCCCCAACGTGTATTGACAGAACTTCGGCAGGCTGGAATCACAAATGAAATTAATTTATGAAAATATACGAGAAGAAGCGTCTGATGAGGTAGCGCATACCCAAACCCCCCCTGCCACACGCCGCTCACCTTGCCCCTGTTAGCCCGCATTCGTTAACAAGTATTTGCTTTTTTCACGCACACACACACACACACACATACTGCGAGTATCTCGTATATTACCCAGCCTACTGCTCATCAATGTGGCAAAGACGAGGCAATGTGAAAGGATCTCAGAGACACACACATATAGAGAGATGCTGCCGCGCCAGGACCCGCATTTGTTAGTTGGCTGGTTGACTGTTTTTGTTTGTTTGTTTGTTGCTGTTGCCGTTGCCGTTGCCATTGCTGTTGCTGTTTGACTACAATTTACGTCATTCAGCCGCAAACACCTGCACCTCCCCCCTACCTGCTGGCAGTACCCTTACCTTTTTCTTGCCACTGTTCATGTTGTAAGCAACCCTAGCAGCAGCAGCAGCCCCCCTCCTTCCGCCCGCCAGCGCAGCTAGCAATTTGCCCCTTAGCATGACCGTTCGTCCTTCCGTTCGTCCTGCCGTCCGTCCACCTGCCCATGGGCCCCGCCCACAGTGCGCACTAACGCCTGTACATACATAATTAAGGCGTGTTATCCTTGTTGACTTTGTTATTAATCCACTCCAGCAAATTGTTGTTCTTGTTGCTGCTGCTGCTGCTGCCGCTGTAATGTTGCTCTTCTGTTTGGCAATATTATTTTGCTGTTGCTTTTCTGTTTTTGGCTTTTTGCTCTTCACAACATTGTGCAATTCTTCTCTCGCTGTTCTCGCTCTCGCTCGTGTGTGTGTGTGTGTGTGTGTGTACTAGAAAGGTTTTGAATTTTATTATGCGGAAAAAGGTTAATAAATGGAATTTTCAAGTTGTTAAATTGTTTATTTAGGATGGCCATACAAACACACACGCACACACACTCACACACACACTGCACTGGCAGAGTGCTCGCTTAAAATTCAACGTATTTCCGCTTCCGCCTTTTTTTGTGTTGTTGTTTTTGTCTTGTACTCTGCTGTCAAAAGTGGTTGGGTATTTGACACCTATTCTCAGAGAGTATTATGCAGTCGATTAACTCTGATTTCCATCACAATTAATCATCATTTAGAGCCTGTATGCTGTGACTGCCCCTTGGAAGTGCTCATAAACTAGAGATTTGCCAAAAACACTTACAAGAGATTAGAGATTTCGACTTCAGTTTGCTCAAAACTTCGGCCCATAGAGTATCGAATAGTTGGCTCCAAAAAGTATTCTCAGATTTTGCCATCGGCTGTGCATTTTTCATGTTTTCATACACAATTTCGCAGATTCGAGCATTTTGCTTTCTTGCATGTTTGACCCAGTGCGTGCGTGTGTGTGCGTGTGTGTGTGTGTGTGTTTGTGGTGTGTGCGTTAAAATATTTTTTGTGTTTTACTACGTAAACGGAAGGATGCTGTTGGCAGATTTTGACACGTTGACATTTTACGGGTATTATTATGATGATGCCCTACCCAAAAGACAAAAGGGTACATTATTTTCGCAACAGCTTTAGTTTGTATAAATCAACTACTAGTTGGTTACATTTTGTTTGCCTTTTAATAAAAACATTGTCAATCAAAATGACACAGTTTTTCTTTACCGAGAGCATTGTTAACCAATGCATTGAATCAATTTTAAAGTCTGTCCAATGAAGCACTTTAAAGCATTGAGGGGAAAAGCTTGTTGTAGAGATGATAAAATGGAAATGGAATTGATTTCCTTGAAACTTCATATTTTTATGTATCGCTTTACTCGAAACCAATTGAGTTTCTCGCCTCTTAAGTAAGGACTTAAAACTAAACCAATCTTCAGTTCTCGCTCAATCTAGCGTGTTTTTATGTGTGTGTGCGCAAAGCTTTTGCCAGATGAAATCAATATTGGCAGTTTCTTTGCTTAGGTTTCCTCCCATTTTGGGCGTTCTATTATGTAGCCAAGGCTTAATTTAACGCACAGTCACTTGATTTTTAATAAGTGTTTCGCCTTTATGCGGGCCGATGAAATTGTAAGAAAATTGAATAGAATTCGCAGGGGAATAGAGCACAACTATGAGCAGAACCATGCAGGTTAGTAAGAGTCAAAGACGAAGCAGAAAAAAGTATAAACGGAGTTCGAGTTGCATAGATTTCTTAAACCTTTTATCTTATGCTTATTTGCTTTTAATTAGTCGCCAAGCGGAACGGGCTTAAATAATAAAGACGATCTTGGTAAGTTCTTATTTTTTTCGGACAAATTCATTGACTCTCGGGGGCAACTCTAGAGACAGAGACAGAGAGAGAGAGAGAGAGGAAGCAAATCCGTTTGTTTTGCCCCGGATAATTTAATTAAAAATATCAAACCATTTGAAATCAAACAAATTTGTACGCACAACAACAACAACAACAACATAAATGGCTAACTGACAGAGCGTGCCCCCAAGGCGGCTGCTGCTGCTGTTGCAGTCAGAGTTCGTGTTGCGTCCGTGTCCGTCTTTATGTCCGTGGCTGCCGGGCTGGACTTCATGTTGGTGGCATGCCGTGGCGCGAGAATTCATTAAACTTTAAACCGTAATGAATACTCAACTCAACTTGAACTCAACAAATTTCGAAAGACAAGAAGAAAGACACCGCGTGCGGTGCACACACACACACACACACACACACACACACACACAGACACACGCACGCAAACGCACACAAATACGAATGTTTATTCTTTTGGCTTAAGGTTTAACTTTGGGCTCTCTCCCTGTGGTTGTCTATTACTTGCACAATATCTTCTCATCGTCGGCGTCGTCGTCGTCGTCGGCACCTGGTGGCGTTTTGGCCACTTGGCACCACATAATCAGCACAGTTTATGCTGTCGCCAGTTATGGTTGTCTCAGCTTGCAGCATGCCACTTGCCGTGACCCCCTGGTTCTGCCTTTTGCACACGCCTTAACAATATAAATATAATTTACTACAAGTTATAATCATGAGAAACAGGTAACAAAAAACAGAAAAAATGAGAAAACATATTCTGAAAATAAATAACCTTGATCTTTAGCAAATTTGACATAACGTAACTTGTTGAAAATCAAAATAAATATTTACATACTTTTGCACTTTCTAAGTTGTTGTTGTTGTTGTGACTGCTGTCTTCGAAATCTTAAAGCAATAAACTAGCAGTTTGAATAGTTAAACATAGATACCCTTTAGTAGAATATGTTAACAATAAGCCGATACTCATCGAAATATTAATGCATATGGAGTGTTTTATGGTAACAACAACAACAAAAACTATAGCAAGAAAAAAAGGTCGAATGGCACTTTTAATAATTGAAGTCTTTTTAGTTACTGTTATTCATACGCCATGTGCGCCACTCGCATCATGTCACTTGCTTTTATTTCATATGTACATATAAACACATACATATATATGTATGTGTACAATTTGCATTTCGTGAGCGTGTGCGAGAGTTAAGCTCTGTTTATTCTTTGGGGAACAATCTCTGAATCATCGTCCGCATCCTCAGCCGCAACTAAAGCCACAGCAACAGCCACATTCGCATCCACATCCATATCTACATTCACATTCACGTACATGTCCATGTGCACATGATGTCCTCGTCGTCTTCATCGGCATCATCGGCATCATCGTCATTGTCTTAATTGTGTGGAAATAAGCGAGGGAGTGGCCCCTTCATGGCAAGTTAATTGCGGGCTTTTGAGTCATGTGCCCATATTAAATATGCATGTGAGGACACGGCAATGAAAATGGGAACAGCAGCCGGAGAACCAGAGCCAGAATAAGAAGGAGATGGCGATGGCGATGGAGCTGGAGAAAAGGAGAACGAGCATGGAAGCGAGTAAGCTGCGCCCGATCATCCTGCGTATATATGCATATAGGGGAGAATGCTCGGAGTCTGTGTGTATGTATGTGTGTGTGTGTGTGGCAATCGGATTAATTATGCATGAATTTACTTAGCTGCCGCGAAAGCTACTCTCTCTCTCTCTCTCTCTTACTCTGTATCTCTTCCTATTATACAAGGACACGGCCGAGACACTAACTGTATACGGTAGGAGTGAGCGTAGGGGCGTGAAATCAGAATGGAAGAAATGGGGCATGTGCCACCGCTACCCAAGTAGCATCATGTTTCAAGTGTTTGGCTCAATAATTTAACAGATCTGTCGCTTAATGGCCTACAGCCGAGCCTCAATTGTTTGGTTGCTCGCTTACAAATACCCTTTAAGCAAACAGTTTACATATATCAAACATAAAAGAAACCTTTTTGTTAGCTTATTACTTCGATATACTTTGTAATGTAGTCAGATTAGCAGTCGCCCCTAAAAGTATGCAATTTTTTTCGCATGAAGTAAGATCTAATTTCATCAGTGCGTAATTGTGAATGTTCTTTCTGTTAGGGTATAAAATGCAATTTAAGTTTTATGAAAGCCATAAGCCGCAAAAAGAAATTTGTTGTTTAGCAAACAGCAGTAAATGCATAACTTTCGTTTCGCAACAAGTTTGGCTTAAGTGTTTTTGCAACGGATTCGAACTCAACAAAATAGTTTCGTTTTTTTGGGTTTGTTTGGGCCAGTTAAAATTTGTACTTTTGAGTTAAATGCAAGTTGTTTTTATTGATTGTTATTGTGCATTATAATATTCTCTGGAAAGTTTGATTGAATGCTTATGGGATTAGTTGAAAATAGTTAAAATTACTTTGCTCATCGACTATGTTAATATATATTTTGAAGCATTGTGGGGCATGGTGTGAGTGTGATTGTGTGTGTGTGTGTTTTTGAACCACAAAAATTGCAGGCGACAGGTGGGGCCAAATAAATACACTTTATGCATTGCCTTGTTCTTGTTCTTGTGTGTAGTAGTATGGGGTGGACTCGTTAGTATTGCCGGAAGGTGCCTCAGGCATGACCACATGGAATATTACTCATACGCGCTATTAGCCACACGCTGCACTAACGCACACACTCACACACACACAGATGTACAGTGACCACGTGTGGTTGTGTTGCCTTGCAATGGATGTGTAAAAGTGGATGTGGAATTGTATGTCGCAAAAGGTTTTTGCTTAGTGAGATGCCAGCAATAAGAGCGCTTTGTTGTTGTTGTTGTTGTTATTGTTTGTTTGTTTGTTTGTTGTAGCTGTAACTGTAGCCGTTGTTATTGTTGTTGTTGTTGTTTCTGTTGCTGTTGCTTTTGCTGTTGTTACCCAAGTGCCAAACGAAGCGTGGCAACCTCAAAACGTAAATTTTAACGTCCTTGACATTTTATGCCGTTTGGCGTTTGGATTTCTTGTAGCTTGCGGCGCATTTATATATATATATATATATATAATACGTATACGTATATGTATTGAAGTGCGTATATATGTATATATATTTATATATACATCTAGAAATTCGTTTATATAGGGCTTGGAAATCTAATCGTGCCTAGCTCACCTTATGGCGCATCATTTACTTTTGGGGCTCCGTCGCATTCGAGTGTTGTGTTATACCCAACTAATTGTTTACTTAAGGCCTTAACTTACTTAGGGCCATAACTAGTTAAGAATTAAGCCAGGTCTGGCTTTCCAAGCGGACCAAATGCCAAATGTGCACACACACGCACACACACACACACACACACACACACACACACATTGTGAAGCCCAGACGCAGTCCTGGATAGAAGAAGATTACTGTCAGTTAACCCAAGCGTCATTCGCTTGGAAAAAGGTCAATGCACAAGATTCTACCGTTCGTGTTACCGTCCACTGTTTTTTCTTTTTATGCGTCTTTCTTTGTTTTTAATTCCACGCCAAACAGGCAAAAAATGCGTATAAAAAAGATTGAAAAAAGAATGGAAAAAAAAGTGTGACACAAATTCGATTTGCAAAATCGCCTGAACCTGAACCTGAACCCGAGCCACAACCTGAATGTGAACCTTAACCTAAGCCCAATGACCATCCATGCTCCATGCGTTACATTCTGTGCCAGTTCATGACGCGATTGCGTTCCTGATTATGTGCACGGGCATCCACACAAAATGAAAAAGGTTTCCACACGCTGGGCAACCCTTTGGCTCTTCAGGGGCCCCCGCCCCCTGCCACCCGCCACATACCGTTTGGGCATTCAGGATGGCCATTCGACATTCGTAGTTTCATGCTCATTTGTACATATGCTACATTTTGTAATATCAGCGATTTACAGTTAATCTGCGTCTCATGCGTTTTACAAATACCAAAAGAATATTACCTGTTGTTCCATTAATGTTGAAAAGCAATAGCAAGAACTCTTAAAGTTTAAATTCGCTTTAGAATATGGTTTTAGATTTTTTTTTGTCTGATTGCGTCTTTTGGTATCTTTGAGTCCTTGTACTCTTTGATACATGCCAAGTCGGTGCGGTTGCACTCGTTTTGTTGCTGTGTGCTTGTTGTGGTTGCAGCTGTCGCTGGCAGCACTGAAGGCCGGGCACTGAAGGGAAGCAGCAACATTCATCAATCATTTGATTCAAGCAGTGCATGACAGACATGCACGCCAGACCGCAAACAATACATCAACACGCCACATCAAGGCGATGATTGCAATAACGATGCTCGCTCGATTCTCGATACTCGATATTCGATTGTTGCTATTGTCGATATTCACAATCACATAATGTTGTTGTTGTTGTGGACGAAGTGGCATTGCAAATAGATTTTTATGGAGTTAACGGAAGCAATAAACCTGATTTACTCTGTTCTTGTACATTCAATTTCATGCCAATTCTCTTCCCCCCACATCGTTCCCAAACATATTTTTGTGTTTTTTTCGAATGTATGTTGTTGTTGCTCTGTTCTTATGTTCTTTTGCTAACAAGAATGTTTCCTTAATCCATGCTTTGAATGCTCCTTCAGCATCATCTGTTAGTCTAAGCCTCCATCCCATACGCTCCCTTCCCCTCTCTCTCTCTGGTATTATTGCATTAGTTTGGTTGCTCTGTGAGCTGGGCGATGTTGTAAAAAGTTTTATTTGTCGCTGATTTGAGTATCGAGGCCAACGCCTATGTGCGGGCACTCATATGTACATACATACATACATACATGTATGTGCCACGTTCCCTGTGTGTCTGTGTGTGTGTGTTTTGCCTCTTCCCGATTCAATTTTTGTTTGTTGCTGTTGTTGTTGTTTTTGTTGTTTATTTCAGTCAAAGCACAAAACAAAAATGCAAAGTAATGCAATTTATCTGAAACTACTATGCTATGGCCACGCCCACATCACTTCATACAGCCCATTCTGATGGTCTCGTTTGCGTCCTGCTCAAACAAAAGTGCACAAACAACAACAACAATAGCAACATGATGCAAAAATTGCACTAGGCCATGTGCTTGTAGGACAGGACCAACAAAATAAAGGTCACACATACGCGAAATGAGCAGAGTTTAATGTGTGTTTGTGTGTCGCAACGATTTCAATTAACTTTGGGGGCCAACAAAGTGAAGCGTTTATAGAAAGGTATTAACAGCAGACGGGCCTCCTAATTTCATAAAACATATAACAAAAATATAAAATTCATATATAATACTTTATTAAATCTCTCATAACAATGTGCAGGAAGGGAGTTGGGGAAAGTTTACCAGAATGTTTGTGAATTTTATTCATATTTCGCTTCTCAACTTTTTTGTGCGGCTGGCAACTAAAAAGTTTTTATGGCTTTCAGCGGATTTGGAATCCTTTTCAATCAACAAAAAAAAAAAAAAACAACAAAAAAACCGAAACAAACTCTTAATCTATATGCATGAATTATGAACTTAAGGAATTGTTCTTTGCTAGAATATTGTTTGGTGCTTAATTGTTCTCAAGTCTCAAGTTTGTATTAAAGATGGCCCCGCAATAAATCAACTTAAATTGCAATAAAACTAATTGATTTTATTGAAAATTTATTATATTATTCCGTTTTTTTTTTTTTTGGGTTTTATGACGCCACATTGGCCAAATTAAACATATCCGAGTCTATGTTTTGGGGATCTTGTGCGAGTATGCAAAATGTGCGGGGATAATAAACTGCTATATATGTATGTGTGTGTGTATTCCAGTTCAGTCAGAGGAGCTTCCTCTGTTGGCACACAACAAATATTTAGCACATACACATACGTCTGCATATGTATGTATGTGTATGTGTGAGTGTGTTTAAACTTATATATATCTCGTTTGGTTTTTTGCCTACTCGACAATAGCAGAAGCCCAAGAGCGTAAATCGAGGGAGTTGGTTAAGGCGGGTCGTCCTATGTATGTGTGCGTGTGTTAGTGTGTGGGTGTTGCCTTTGTGTGTTTGCCGTCTCTGTGTGAAAATATTTCTATGCCCTTTAATAAAAATGATAAGTCACAGCCAGGGAATAACAGGAAATGTGAGTATTGCAGTGAGTCAATGGGGTGTTACAGGGTGTATATATGTACGATATGCCTATGCCTGTGTGTATGTGTGTGTGTGTACACGCCCATTGTAATGCTAAAGCCTCACACGGCCAACGCACACACGAGTGATTTAATTAAACGACACACACACACACGGAGAACAATGTGTAGTATTAGAACATTTTTAAAATGAAGATTGTGCAAGAAAAAAGTTGGTATAGTGCATTTGGGCACCAAAAATATAATCAAATAACTGAACAAGCATTGGTAACAAGTCAGCAAAAATCTTGCACATTCAACAACAACAAATCAATGTTGCATAAGCTTCATATTCCTAGTATAAATTTCAATTAAAAATTCGTAAGACTTCGTTCACAGAAATTTCGAATGTAGCTTGGACTAGTTGGTAGGGTAACAAAGACACGTCGTTGTATTCGAAAATCCTTTCCATTTTTCTCATTGTTCTCCAAAAGCATTGTGCGAACAGAAATGTAATCAAAGTAAGCTTTAGAAGAGAGCCTCTCATCTGTCTAAATACTTTTGACGCTCTATTGCATGCTTTGTTTTTGAGAATTTTCAATTGAAAAATGGCTAATAAAGTGCGCCCAAAGGGAATCCACCTAAAAGATATTAAACTCATTCACAAACGCTTTACCTCATATATTGCTTTTTGTATTGATATGCCCTGCCTCTAATCGTAACACGATTGGGCCTTGGGCTTTAATAAAGTGCACTCGTAGCTTTGTAAATAGTCCGCATATTTCATTTACATTTTGCAAGGCTCACAAAATCTACAAAACTGTTTCCACATGTCACTGCAATCGATCGTTTGCATAGCTTTGCCCATTTTTCTGGCAAAAAAGAGCGCAAAAAAATCCCGAACGTAAAAAAAGTGGCAACGAGTCGTTAAGTTATCCGTTGCTCGTCGTCGTCGCCTGCTCGTTTATCTGTGACCGGCCTGCGTAATCCTAATGAACGTCCTGTCCCTCGGCTGTTGCTGTGTGTGTGTTTGTGTGTGTGTGCGTATGGTGTAGTATATCCTGGTGGCATAATTGCTGTATTGCACACTTTTTCTCTGGCTTAAGGCTTAAAGCCCGAAGGCTAAAGGCAGAAGGCAAAAGGCCCAACGCAATGTGCTGTGTGGCCCCTGTGGCATGCTAGTTCAGCGTCTTTTACGCGTCATTGCCGAGGGTGTTTGCCACCCAATAGCAAACGATTCCAACCCGATGCCCCGATGCTGATAGTGTTTGCCATGCAGACGCCTCGTTCATCTTCTTTTAATTGAACGCACGCAGTTTGAGGCACTGTGTTTTCACTTTACTTCTTTGGCGCTTTCTCTTTCGCTCTTCTCTCTGTCTCTCTGTCTTTTTGCGTTCTCGATGCCTGCTTTGGGTATTAGATGTGCGAAATAAATACTAGACACGCTGAATACTTAATTAAACAACATCAAACATGGCCAAGCAAATTAATCATATGTAGATTAGCGCATTTGCCCAGTTAGACGGAAAATAAATAACGAATGAAATAAATATATCCACTTTTTGTATTTAGATATCTGTTTCTGCTTTACTTACTTTCTTGATCTCTTAAATAGTTGCCAGCATTGCGTATACGCCATGTTAAATTTAACATAATTTTAGGGCACATTAAAGGCAGCCTCTTAATATGATAAATGGTCAACGACTGACTATGGCAATAATGCCCCACAACACGACATAAGCAGCAGCCACAGCCACAGCAGCAGCAAAAAATAAATATGTATAGATATTGAGACAGCAATCAGCAGCAGTTGCGTGGGTGGCTGTGGCGCTCCAAAAAAAAAGGAGAAAAAAAGAGAGATGCGTTCGCCAAACGCTTTGTCAGTCAGTCAGTTTGTCACTCCGTCAGTTAGTCAAACAAATTGAGCTACACGACTCGACTCAAGCAAAGCAGTCAACTCGTCAGTCAGTCAGCTCGTCAGGAAGAGTGCGTTTACTGAAGGAAAACGCTTGTAAAACTAACGATAAGCGTCATGTCATTTGTGATACGTGTATGCGTGTAAGCGTGTGTGTGTGTGTATGTGTAAATGTGCGTAAACAAACTCACAGTATAAGGCAGCAAATTGATTTATTGTTGTTTATTTATAATATCATCGTTGATGCAAAAAGGTGCCTTCAACCGAACATTTTTGGTGCTTCAGGCCGATAACCCATTTTGTTGGTCAGTCAATGTTGAAATTGTTCATTTTGATGCATTAACCACTATTAACTAGACAAATACATGCACACAAGCATTGTACAGTTATGTGTGAGTTGTTAACCTTTAAGGCTTTTGGTGTGCAAATATTGAAATAGCCTTAGAGCAGTCAAGCGGATTGCAAGATGTAGACTTGATTGCAATTATTAATAATCCAAATTAATCTTTTGTTTGACTTTTTGTGCAAATATGTAAGGTTATTTATAGATTGTTCGATTGTTCTAAAATGCTATCGATTCTTATCGATTATGAACACACTCCTGTCTGTTGGGGTCTGGGGTTGTTTATCCTGTTGTTTAGGCACTTCAGCTTGGGGCTGTGTGTAGTATGTGCAACAGATGAGAAAATTGGTTGCTTGCCAAATAGCAGGGCCTGTGTGTCAGCTCAAATGCATTACGATCAATTTCAGTGGAAGGCCCGCATTCTGGCCTTACACACACACACACATACATATACTGACCAAACTATCTCTCGTCTAGATATGTGTGTGTGTGTTTGTGTTTTATTGCGATTGTGGGTCACAGACTGGGACTGCATAGCGTCGACAACGTTGGCCAGTGACAGTGAAGAGTAGAAGGAGGTGAAGGTGGCGGCGGCGGCGGCGGCGACGGCGGTATGTGAGGGAATGAAGCATCAGTTGAGCTCCCATTGGGACATATTTTACATTTAATGCAGAACATTTGTCATGCGGTTGGCGCATTTATTCAAAGTATTTGCTGCAATTTTAATGCCAAAATGAGAGCACAATTTCAAAAACCAAATGTACTACGTACGAAGAACGTACGGACTTAACATTTTATGTGTATGTGCTGCCTGCCAGCTGCATGCCACTGCCACTGCCACAGCCACAGCCTGCGACCGTGAGTGTGAGTGTGCCTCTGCCTGTGCCTGGGTCACTATTTAAAAATGAGTTTATGGGTAAAAATGTTGCAACGTAATGTTCACTTTAATACGTAATTGTTGTAAATGTGCTTGAAACGCCGCTGACAATATGCTGAAAGCTATCTGATTTATATATACATATGTATGTATATATGGAATTTGTAATTTGTAGCACATGCACTTAAAAAAAACAAAAAAAAAGAAATAAACAACCCATATCATTAAGCCATATACATATATAAAAGTGCTTGACTAAAGATCATTTTGATTAAATTTTAACAATTTTTCTTTCTCTTTTTCATATTTATTTGCAGAGCGACTTTCGGAGCATGATGCAATAACCAAATGAAACACTTCAAACATAACGATCCCAAAGGACATCAATAAATAAATGTGCATATACTCGATGCGAATGCCTGTGTGTGTTTGTGTATGTGTGTATGTAAGTAGTCCCAAATAAGAAGGGCAACGAGAGTGCAACAAAAAATACAAGACAAAAACACTGGCAATCAAATTCTATTTCCAAATTGAATTTTAAATGCACTCACACACACAGACAAGCAGACAGATAGACAGACATACAATCACTCAGTGATTTGGCAAGGTAAGGAGCAGGAGACAGAAGCAACTGGCAAATGAAAGGACATAACGACAATCGGAATCAGAATCGCAATCGCAATCGAAATCGAAATCGGAATCGGCAGCCAGCTACTTGTTAGGCTAAACAAAGTAATCAAAAGTTGCCAGCAGAAAACGAAACGCATCGAGTGCCGTAAACAAGTTTCGGAAAGAGAAGCTAACATCAAAGGGAAGAGTTGCACAATAAAAGAAAAGGCACAGATATTCAAACACAATACATACTAAGCCACCACACATACACACATATATGTGTGTATGTAAAACAATTGTGGCATCGCAATCAAACAAAGCAGAGCAATAGAGAGAAGTGGCAACAATCAATCAGTGTATGTGCTATCGTAGAACGATTCGGACTGGATTCCAAGCACACAAACCAAAATACACACTAACACACACACACACACGTACACACACTCAGCAGCAGCAATTTTTGTTGGCGTTGACAAGCTAAATAGTCAAGGTCAACGACCCCCAACCCCAACACCAAAGCCCGCCTGACGCGCGCCTGGAGATGTCACAAATGTGGGCAACCAGCCGTTGCCGTTGCTTACAAACACCTATCCGTGTCGCAGACAGAGCCTGAGACACCGACCCTTCCGTCCAAGTCTCCACGTCACCTCTCGCATCTCTCTCTTTCTCGCTCGCTCGCTCGCTCGTTCGTCGTTCGATATCCGGCCAAGCAACCCCGCAAGCAAAAACTTAACAGCCATATCCTCCATCTTCCTTTTTGCACCCACACCTGAATTAGAGCGATGGAGAATTTTTTGATAAATGGTTGGACAGAGTGAAAAAAAAAAAATAAAGTAAAATTTTTGCGGCAAGCCAAAAGTAAAAGTTTAGCGACTGCTTGCTTGAAATTGAAAGGCAAGTAAGGTGGTGGCACAGATAAGGGGCAGCAAAAAGAAAAAAACAATAACAATAACAATAGCAACGACGAAGACGAAGACGACAACAAGAACAATAACAACCGTCCCATCAAGAACAGAAGTGGCATTAGCAAAGCGTCAGCCTCGACTTTGATAACAGCACAACAAAAAAAAAAAAGACCAGCAAAGTAAAGAGGGGAAAAAAGGAGCAACAGCAGGAGAGGAAAACGAAATAAAACAAAAAAAAAAAAAAAAAAAACAATTGCCGTAGAAAATTGTTTTCGTTGCCTTCAAGTCCTTCGCCCCTTGAACGCCAACAGGAGGCGGCGGCGGCGTGCTGGGTTATTGATTCACTGATTCAGCCGCCTGATCGATGCGCCATATGTCTGGCTAACGGACGCTGTTGCCACATTGCCAGTTGGCCGCATGCCACAGGTTGAGGTTAGCTCTCATTCGAGTTTTGAATTTGCGTTTGACTGATTGCGACTTCATTGAGACACTGATAGCGACAGATGAATCAAGGAATGAATGTATGAATGGCAATCGATCTCAAAACTCACCAATGAACAAATGTATAGCCTCAATTGGCTTTTAATTGCGTGCTGTCCACAATAAAAAGGGAGTGTTATTGCCTAAAACACACCAACACCCGCACACACACACACACTTAACGAAGACTAACCAAATGCGTCTCATTGTGGCCATAATAACAAGAATGAGTTCCCAACGGACGCACACATCGAGTTCAGCAGCCTGGCTGGCCTATGCCTATATCCTCAGATTCCTAATATTGCTGCCAGGTAAGTGAAAAAAAAAGAAGAAGAACTGCTATCTCTATCTCTTGATGTTGTTGTCCATTTATCTAGTTATTAACTCGAACCAATTAAATGAAAGTAGCCTGTCGTAACGTGTTTTATGGCAGAGCGCTTTATAAAATGTAATTCGGCATGTTATTTGCATTTGCAAATGTAATCAACTTAATTACATTAGTAATTAGGTTTTGTTATTCCTTTCTTTTTTTTGGGAGCTTTTGATAAGATGCATACTATTAGAGCGATTAAGGTGTAGGAAAAGAAACCTTAGAAACATCCATAATAAATAGCGGTAATTAGCTATGCTTTGACCTTAGTCCTGATGAGGAAACAAGACGGATTAGGCTTAGCTTAACATAAACATCAACACATTTAAAGCTTAAGTTTTGTCAAATTTAATCAATTCCAAACGAAATCATTGATTGTAACCGATAACATATCGACTTAAACAACCTTAACCACCATACTAGAAGGTAAAGAAACATCCATGAATAATATACACTTAACTTAAAAATTATCGAGTTGAAAATTTCATTTAATGCCCAGCAAAATTGCTTTCTAGTTTCTTTGTATATAAGAAGTGTATAAAAGTATGAAGGATACAGTTGACAAATCCCTACCTTTAAGCTATTTTTGTATACAGATTCCTATATATTATATATATTATTTAGATATTTAGATATTTAGAATTTAGAAAATGACGCGTTCATACATAAGAACAGACGGACACACGGACGGGCAGACGGACGGATCGAATGTATATATATGTATATTGTGTGATTTTGGGCTGCATTAACGCCAACGCGGTGATTGAACTGATGCTGCGTTAGTGGTTTTGTTAGCTCTTACGTTGGTGTTCCTGATTACAGTATATGTGAGCTTTGGTTTGGAATACGGACCAAGAGTTCTTCTAGCCAATCCATCACCTTGGGTACTCGGATCAGAAGTCATTTCACGCTCATCACGTTTCTTAGGTCCGGTCAATACTGTTTGGGCCAATCCATCAATATCGCCTGTCGGATCAGAAGCCATTTCACGCTCTTCACGTTTCATAGGTCCGGTCAATACTGTTTGGGCCTCGGCGTGTGTTTCGGGCAGGCACTCGCAATACTAAATGGTGAATGCTTATGAAAATATTTCTTTTGAATAAGAAATTTGTAGCTTACCGGCACATCCTGGTTGCCAGGAGCCTTGGGAGCCTCAGCTGGAGGGGTAGGAGCGTCCGGCTCTGCGGCACGCATTGGCTCCACATTGCCCAGCTCATTAATCGCTACAGCCTGCACGTTCGGAGTACGATTGAATACGTTCCACTTAAATCGGCGCTAAATGATGATAAACCATGAACACATATATTGATACAATATTAATCGCTTACCTTTATTATTTGCTTATATACAATGAAGCCGATGATTGCAGCCGCGCATGCGTAGATTATTATATATATTATGTTATTTGGTTCTTCCTCTTCTACCACTGGCCAAAGTTCATGACGATAGGGTGGAAGACTGAATCTTAATACAGATTCACCTACCGACAGCAAAGTGTCTTCTGGATATGGACGATCCTTAACCGTGTAGTTCATTGCTTTAAGATTGGCGATGGATGACGCCATGGTGATTGCGGTGATCCTAACTGTCTTTAGTGTGCTGCAAGTGAAAAGATAATTTTAAATATTTATTTGTTTTCTCGTTGTTCTTGTCAAGTAAAATACACACAATAACAGTACAATAGTAATACAAAGCCTTCTATTTTAAAGGCATGTTGGAGTCGGAAACTCATTTTACTTCATTAAGCAGGCGGCGCTCAACGATGAAACATTCAAAATATTGAATTTAATTATTTGTGCAATGAGTAATTACACGTTGGGCGCCATATTATTAAAGGTAATTAAGAGAAATGACCACAAAATTGCACACAAGTAATTAAATTACCTTTAAACTTTACAATGTGCAAATGCACGATTTTTATTGTTGAATCCTGGCAAGATATTGTGTTTGGAACAAAAGTTTATTACGCATACGCAGCGTGGCCGTATTACAAATTAAACATGATTCGCTTTAGCCTTAATGCTTTTAGAGGGAGGTAGTGGGTGTGGGCGGGTGGGCAAATGTCATTTGCTGCCACTCGTCGAACTCAAACTGTTGCCTGCCACAAATTTGCTGCTGATGTTGTTGTTGTTGTTGTTGCTGAGACTGTGATGCTCTCTTTGAAAGCTGATAACTGTTGGACTGGATAGCTGGATGCTGGATGTTGGATGGCTGACGGGTGTACTATGTGAATGTGAGCGGAGCGTCTGCTCCTGATTCTGATTCTGACGACTGGCAATTTGTTTATTTGATTGCATTTTCTGCACGTGTGTACGACGGGGGGCTAAGGGTTGGGGGGATGGCGGAGGCGAAGGCGATGGCAATGGCGACATGAACAGGCATCGAAGCAATCGTTGCTCAAAATGTTGGCACTGTTTGTACGATGGCGCGCGCACAAATCAAAGTCAACTGCGGTAAGTGGAACGACAAATAAAGTGCAACACGGCATTGCGAAAAGCAGCGGGTTGCACGTTGCACATGCAACTGAATTCTGTCCCCCCCTCTGCTGCCAATTGACAATCTTTCAAAGTTGAATGGCAAGCAAATTTTTGTATGCTTTACATTTGCAAAACGGTACGACAATTAGATTGATGAACGTTCAGCAAAAATTGGCAACTTAATAAAAGACAGAGAGAGACAAAGGAGATAGGGAGATGTGATTTATGGAATAAAGCGTGAAAAGCTGCTTGCGATATAGTTCGAGACAAGTGTTTTTAAGAGAAATCAGGTATTTATAAGCAGCTGTCATAAGTTAGTAGAGTTTGTTTTCGTTGCTTTGATAAGAAAACATCAAGATGTTCGTTGTTAATACCAATGTTTTGCATATGCTTGACCCGAACTTTCATCCGCGTTGCATCAAGCATCTCGGCATCCCAGCATCTGAATGTGGTACACAAGTTTTAGAATATTTTCCTTTATTTTTTTATGCTCGTTGCTCAGTGGCTTCATACAAAATGCTGTCTGGCTGTTCGTCGCATTTTGGTTATGCATAAAACAACTTTTGTAGCACGTTTCAATTCATTTTGGCCCAACTGCTTTGGGCCATTCAACTGTCAGCACGCCTCCCTTGCACCCGCTTCTCATACGCTTCTCTTCTATACGCTATGCTGGAGAAATGTTTCGGACCTACTTGAAAATAATTCTCGTTGCTCTGTTTGCTTCAAGTATTTCTGCATATTTGCTGTATGTGTTTTACTTTAGTTTTATGAATTTTTGGCACACACACAAACACACACCTATTCACGTGTTTGTTATTATATAAATTCCAGTTGTACCCTTTCGTAAAAATGCTTCTTGGGTTAGGTTTGTCACGTGCCTTACAGCATTGGAATCTTAAGTTTCGTACCAAGAAGAACTTCCTAAATGTTTCGTTAGAGTATTTCATGTTCGGCATGCATATGGTGACAGTTCTTTTCTATATACAAATATTTTTTTTTGTTGGTTTTGTCAACCCGGTTTTTATCTTTACCCATGCAAAAGAGCATTTTTTTCTTATATTTTTTGTTGTTGTGCGAGCTTACACATTTAGTAGCAGTTTGCCCCGCTCAGCTCTCTCTCTATGTCCACACATTCACATTCGCATTCATATCCACCACATTCAGGTGCCAGGTGGCCGACGCCAGGTGGCAAATGCTGACCGCCTTCAATATGCATGCTAATTTTGAGCTCCCACAGCTCCAACACTGACAGCAGCAGCAGCAACTGGGACAACTGGGACAGTTGCTGGCAATTCCCCGATTCCCGTGAGCAACAACAACAAAAATATATATGGAAGGGTTTTTTGACCTAGCCGCAGTATTGCCCCCCTTTTTGCCCCACCTTTTGCATCCGTTTCCACTGGCTTGCCTCAATTTGATTTTAGGCATAAATATTCATGAATTCGCTGTCTATACGATTGCAAAATATCCTGTGGTGGCTGTAACTGAAATATTTGCCACTATTTTTCACTAACAACAACAACAACAGCAACAATGCAACAGTTTTCAACAATAACAATTTTCACAACTTTTGCCAAAAAGTGTTATCTTTGCTCTCGAATTGACAATTTGTTTTATCGCCAGCTTAAACAATGTGTGCGAATGCATATTTTGTTGGGAGTTTCCATAGACATGAATACGAATTTTTAGTATCTAAAAGATATGAAATCAATGACTTTTCGGTTTCTTTTACCTAATGATAATAATGTTAAGCAATTGATTACGTGAATCAGAGTAAATGCAAATTGCAACTGCAACTGTTGCTGACAAACAGACAGCAAACAGTAAACGTCAGCCACGCCCAACCACTTAATGCCCGCCCAATTAATGCAGCTTAGCGACAAGCGCCACGAGCCAAGGAGGAGCCAGCCAGCCAACAAAGTAGCGCTTGCAACATGCAACTTCATGGCGTGTTGCAATTAAGTATGACAAATTACTTGACAAGCGCCTCTGGATGCCGCTACAATGTTCCAACTTGCAACGCTCGACGCTCGACTCTTCCTGCCCCAGTGATTGCTGTTAGTTTGCTGTTAGTGTTGCTGCCGCTGCCGGGAGTGGCATGTGGTGGGTGTTGATGCGTGTTTAGTTACTCTGACACTTGTCGGTCATGTATTTTTTCTTCTCTCGAACACGATTTAATTACAGCTGCCAAGTATCTCTACCTGTTATTAGTTTTTTGCCGCCATGGCAATTGTCGCACTCGACGCGCACAAAATGAAATTCTGATTGACTTTGCTTCTCCAACTAAACGATACACATTTGATGGCACTCATAATTGTGCGAAAGTGGGCTTAAAGTGTTAACTAGCATGACTTGCATTTTGTTTTGGCTTAGAGAGTTTGTAATTAAATTTGCTCGCTTTATTCACTTTTGCACAACTTTTAAGACGTTCTTAATTGGCAATTGCTACACTTAACAACTAGCAAGTACTGCTAACATAAATAGTTGCAGTTCTTTTTGCTTTTAAGCAATTGGCAAATGGCTAATTAGCTAACCAAATGTTCACTTATGCAGCGCTTGAGTCTAGGGAGCTGTCTCTCTCTATATGAACATTGTAGTTGTATGCTGGTCAGGTTCGCTAAAAATACTCTATGTATGTATGTGTGTGTATGTGTAGTTGTGTGTATAGGTATATAAAAATACCACTTTTGCCGCATTTCGCGCAGCGTCGAATTGAGTTCAATGTTCATTCGTAGCAAAAGAAGAGACTGAGAGCAATGAACCGAGTACTACTACTACGACCACCAACACCAACCAACAGCACCACCACACCACCACCACCACAAGGCATTGCATCGCAACACAGTTGGCAGCTGCAAACAGCATCAGCAGCTTTGGCAAAAACATACTCGAGCACCCACACACACACACACACACAGATGGAGATGGCTTTGCTGAGGCGAGTGTGTCGCCGTCGAATGGTCCTCTGCATCAATGTTTATAGTCAAGTCAACGAATCTGGCTGGCCAAATACTCTCGCAAACTACTATAGCATCCACACGGGCTAAAAGCAAAGCCAACCGCACCCTCAACGCCACCGCCGCCGCCGCCGCCGCCGCCGTCGTCGCCCACCCACACACACACACACAGTCACCCTGGATGCCACGCCCAGTTTTGTCTGTTGTGGCGCGCCTCAATGGTTTTTGCAACTGCCAGCCAGCTGCCGCTGCAGTTCGTCGGCGTGGTAAATTTCAATTTGGCAAACGTGCGCCGCATTTTCTTTCTGTTCTTACTGCCTTTCCCCTTCTTCCATTTCATCTCACTTTGCTTCCTTTTTTTGGCATCAACTTTTCCATGGCACAAGTTGGCAGCACTGCCGTTGCCGTTGCCGTTGCCGTTGCTGCTGCTACTGCTGCGTTATTCAATGCGTTAGCAGCTCGAAGCAAGCGCACGTGCAACGTGCCCCTGCCACTGTCCAGCACCGACACTGCTTTGCATCCAATATAACCGAATTCAATCCTTTCTTTTATTTTCATTTCGTCTCTTTTCTCTTCTCTCTCTCTCTGGGCTCGTTGGAATGCAGCTGGACTAAGCGGACTTGTTTCGTCCATGGCGGCATCATCAAATTTTGCAGGCAGTGGAATCTTTTCAAAGTAATACATACATCTCTGTATGTGTGTGTGTGTGTGTGTGTATAAATAGTACATACTTCAGTCAAGAAAATTGTTGTTTCTATGAGATATTTGTCCAGCGGGCACGCTTCTAAAACTGAGCTCCCTCTTTCTCTAGCTCTTGCTCTTGTGTTCTCTTGTTCTCGTTCTGTGCTTGATGGTTGGTTTGGATGTTGATGTCCATTTCCATGTCCATGTCTATGTCCATGTCCGTGTCCGTGTCCGTGTCCATGTCCGGTATCTTGGTATCGTTGTCGCTCTTCAGCTGACTGCCTGCATTCTTTGCCATCTATCAGCCATCCGTCCATCTTTTGTTTGCTTGTTTGGCCAGCTGCTATGATATAAGTTTTGGTTTTGGCTTTCACAAGTTTAAGATTTTTAAATTTATATAAGATTATGACAACGTTTCCATCGACATCAATTAAATCAAATCAAAAGTAAAACCCTTCAATATCAGAATGATTTCAATTGGGTTTCGATTGTTTGGTGGATAATCGGGCTTGTTGGTCTTTTCGAGCGCTTATCTATGCTCATCTTGAAATCTTGTTTGGAATGCATGCATTTGCGCAGGAGCAATAAATTAGAGGCCTGGGCTGTTGCTGCTGCTGCTGCTACTGCTGCTGGGCTGCGACAAAAGCATCCTTTATTATCCTGTCACACGCATGTCGACAATGTATGCACGCCAACATGTTTGTGTTAGTCTCGCAGCTTGAGTGTGTTAGTTTGTGTTAGTGTGTTGCCCGGGGAAGGCGAGAGAGGATATGGTGTATACACGAACCGATCAACTCACACTCTTACACACACACACACACACTCATATAACAATCTATAGTACATGCATGCATAACCATGAGCTGGCATCAAATTCACGCCAAATAGAAATAGCGGCTATAAATGCCGGCAGCTAAGTGCAGGCAGCCGTCGAACACAGACACCGTTGGCTAGCAGAGGCCATGTCGAACTCCAAAACCCCCAAACCCCATACACCATATCCCCTTCCCCCTACCCACCCCAACCCAACACGTATATACACTGTGTACCTCTTATTTCCGGTACTCTTGTGCAAGTCCACAGTGGTGCCAGATAGATAGGTTAAAGAGTGAAGTATATTTATTTAAATTGACTTTCGATTGTTTTTGATTCCACTATGCTTTGAGACTAGCAATCATATAAGATCGACTTGAAAGTTCTCAAAGTAAATGGGTTTAGAAATGTTCTAAAGCCTTTCAAATATGGAAAATCTTTTACAGCTAACCTTTTATTAAATTTTGTATACCCTGCTTTATTAGTGCGCATGAACAAATTAGATGTTTGTATAATTTATATGAAATATTATATTTGATGATCATTATCATTGGGTTTGGCACCAGTGTGCGGCGCCAGCATGGCTGCGGCTTAGTTTCGCGTGTATTTGATTGCCCCTTTAGCCGCGGCAAAGATTGTGCTAATAAATCAAACTGTTTTGTTACTGTATCCACTTGCAGAGTGCGGCAAAAGGCGCAGTCGCTATCATGGCACCCCCTTACCTAACACCCCTCCCTTCCCTCTTAGAAAAAAAAGAGGCGACCACCAGTTAAAACCAATGCTGCGTCAAATACATATACATACACATAAGGCATAAAGTGGCTGCAAGTGCAACTCAAAGGGTTCAATATATGTATGTTTGTGTGAGAATAAGTAGCTGCTACTTGGATGTTTGATGTTGATGTTGATGTTTGATGTTGTTGTTGTTAGATGCCATTAGATGAGATACACATAAGACAGAGATAGAGTTGAAAGCATGATCTCTCACTCTCTCACTCACACTCTCGCTCTCTGTCTCACTCTGTGAAATCAAATCAAATTGAGTTGCAGTTGCAGCAGTTACTGCTGCTGATGTTGATGTTGCAAGTGTGGACACAGCTGCTTGTGCTGCTGCTGCTTTTGCTTGTTGTTGCTTGTTTGCGTTGCATGCTGAATTAGCCTTTGACAGTGATTTGATTTTAAGCTCTGATTGTGCCTCAGCAACGTCACTCTCTCTATCTCTAATTGCGCCCTGCTGTTGCAGTTGCCAACACGAGTTTTGGCTGCTTCGACGAATGCGAGACACTCGACGATAGATTCGTATTAATCAAATTTAGCTTCAAATTTGCAAATAGCACACAAAATGTAATTCATTTAGAACAAGAACCAGCGGGTACTGTCGGGGGGTGAAGAAGTTCAGAGTTATCTATTTTAATATTTCATTTCAGTCATCAATGCTTGGGTGTATTGGCAAAAGTTGATCAGATTTGGTTGTTGCTGTGTGTGTTGGTTGCCTTTGGGGCGGCGGCAACATTACTCACATTGATTTTGACATGGAGCGCAATCTTTTTTTTTCGGGGCATGCCTCTCTCTTACCACATGATGTGGCATCTGACTGCTGTTCGCCAAAGTTGTGCTAAGGAAATTTGTCAAAGTCAAAGTTACTTCTATGTCTATCGATTCTGTACGGCAGTTAAATTGAAAAGAAAGCACGACGATGGGTAGAGGGAGGGAGGAAGGTGGGGCAACATGCAAGTTAAGAATGTGGCATGCTTTAAAACTAATTCAAAAACATTTCAAGCAAGTTTTTCTACGTCGTCGTCGTCGTCCTCGTCTTTTGCTTTTGTGTTCTGTTCGGAACGGATGTTCTTCCTCCAAAAGAATGTGACGCATCACCGGGGTGACAAGCACACTCACACACACACACACACATACACAAGCACACACAGTAAACCCTTAACCAATCTCCCTTACACCCCTCCTCCCTCCCCTCTTGAAGGACAGACAGACAGACACTTGAGCTTGCCTGTCTGTGCTGTGCTGTGCTGGGAGCAGCCAGCTACAACGAGGATGGTGTAACTAAGTCTTAGGTGGAGAGTTAACGTAAATAGCTGCTAAATAACCTGAAAGTTGAGCCACAGTTGAAACTGCTGGCGGTCGATTAAAATGTCTCGAGTTTGTATGCACCATGCAGCGCTTGCAACCACTCCCTCCCTCTCCCTCTCCCTCTCTCTGTGTGTGAAAACGTAAAAAACAATTCATAAAACCGTACGTTTTGGCGAGTGTTGCCATCCCGAAGGCATTGTAAGCTAAATTATGGCTAAGATGGCGCTGCTTCCGACTTTGAGCGTTTTGCGGAGCGTTGAGTGTTGAGCGTTACGTGGATTAAAGAAACTTCCCTTTACAGTATATTCGTTGCTGTGATTTATATACCAAATAAATTTCATATCAATCTTTTAGCAGCCATTCTACACGGTGGTAATTGAATATGTGAAAGTCGCTATACCTTGAAATTGTAGTATTTGCTCACAAGTGAATTCAATGGCATAGAAGATTAAGTGAAATCGCTAATTTGGTGTTCTAGGAAAATTTGTCGACTGTAGTATCTTTGTATTGTATCCTTGAAATTGTCTGACATTCTTCTCTGTCTTCAAAGATAATCAGCTAAACAGATAATATAACTAATTATCTACTCTGACTATGTCAATAGAGTATACGATATACATGATGCTTTGCATTGGCCACCCCCACCAACCCATAGTATCATATCATGTACTTTAATATTCCAAGGGGATGAGTTGACTTGGTTCACTCGGTTGCTTGCCACAGCAGCTGAGCGCATGTGAAACGTGAACGGGACACGCTGTCATTGTACTGCGGAGCATTTTTGACATTTGCATAAGTAGGCAACGCGACTTGGATCAGCCACATGGCCCAGACCCTTTGGCATTCTAACAACTCTACTGTGCTCACCCCTTCTAACAGAAAGAGGTAGGAGGGAGGCGGGGTAGGGGAGGGAGGGAGGTAGAATGTCTTTACCGAGATTGCCTTTGTTTGGTGTTTGTTCTTTGGGCTCTTTTTACTTTTTACTGTTGCAGTTTGAAGGGGCTAAGCGTCAAATGAGGAAGTAACTTGCAGTTGCCGGAAGACTTCAATAAAAACTAAACTACAAATTTTACAGCACAATATCAAAAATGGCGGTTGCGGGTATCCTACATCCGCCGCCCCTGCCCCTGCCCCCACCCTCTCTATCTCTTATCTCTCTATGTTTTGGGGGGGTTGGCCCGCATGGTAAGCTCATTAAAGTCTTACTCGCACACACCGTGAATATTTCATTAAATTTCCATTGCTTGCTTTCGTGGGCGGTGAGGGGTGAGGACTGAAGGAAGGAGAAGGCGGTGGCGTCGGCGGCTGCGGCGGCGTAAGCGGAATATATGTGTGCCAAACATTAGCATAAGCATTTCTACACAAAAAAAGGAAGAAAAAAAACGAAAAGAAAACCCAAATTATATAAAGAAAAATCAACAAAAACTAACAGGCACGATAGAGGCACAGTAGATACACAAACTGATGGAAGAAATGGATGGAAAAAAAAAAAACCAAGTGGAAGCGAAACGAAACGAACCCCGAAAGAGCAAAAGCGCAAAAGCACAGAAGCACTGAAGAGTAGATTTGCAACAAAAGGTGGCGTCGTTGTTGGGTAGGGGTAGGGGGGTTTGGGGGGGTAAAAACCAACTGAATCACGGATGCGGACACACGGCTGATGATGGGCTTGAGCTGAAGCTGGAGCGGATGGCAGACGGCGGATGGGGTGGGGATGGGGGGCAGAAGCTGCTCGTATTTAATAAATTATGCAAAGTTACCAAGTTTTTCTTCTTTTTTTTTTCATTTTTTTCATTATTTTTTTTTTGTGTGCCTCGCCTGAATGAATTCAATGAAAATAAACCAAACAAAACCAAAGTCGAGCCTTGGCTTGCGCGCATATTGCGTGTGCGAGAAGGGGGTGGTGGGGGGCGTTGTGGCCCATATTCATTGTAAACTGCACGATGCATTGGCTGGTAACCAACGCAGACACACACAGACACACACACACATACGTACATCGGACGTGAGGAGCTTTGTTCTTTGTGAATGTTGAATGCATATCTAATGGATTAAACGGCTGCCAAATGAGGGCTGAGGCAACGATGCGCCTGTCCGCCACTTAGCTACTGTCCCGCATTGCGAAACAGACTTCAGGGATTGATAATACACATACACATACACACACTGAAAGTCGCCTGTTGTGATATCACTTTTCACACCACATAAAATACAATTTCTTTCCGAGTTGCAGCTTGCTGCTTGCCACTTGCGTACATACCCCATGTCATGTAGCGTCGTAGAGTATGTAAATTGCGGAAGTGTTGCAGGAAATGAAGATTGAATTCACACAGCTGAAGGAAGGCTCATCATCCAGTGATGAAGCAGCAGCAAACGCTTATCAAATTACGACAAAAGTGGCCAATGCCTTAAATTGTTTCTCTCTCTCTCTCTTTCTCTTTCTCTCTTTGTGTGTGAAAGTGTGTGTGTTGCGGTTTCCCTCCCTTTTTAAGCTACCTGGGCAAACTTAATGATTAAATATTAAATTCTTAAAATTCGATGGCTTCGACTGAATTAAATTCGTATTTTCATTTCAATTATTCAAATTCTTTTACTCTTAATGCAGTTATGGTTTGGCAAGATTTACAATTCAACATCGTACTTTATCATATGTACATATATGTGTTCATATTTTTGGGCTGAGTAAAATGTTTCTTGTGGCTAACGAAAAAACAAAGGTGGCGCAATCAAACAGAGAAGAAAAAGCTCGGACCAAAAGGGAATTTAATATGGAAATCCATGCAGTTTTGCCAAAAGTTATGAGAGTGGAATTTTTCTGAAGTAAAAAAATATACATATATACATAAAGTAAATAATAAAATATATACACACACACACAAACATACATATTAAGCGTCACATTTGGCAAGAACGTAACGAAAAAGATTCGTTAGCAAGGCGAACAAAAAGCAATTTTGTATAAATAAACGTAAACGGATATGTAAATAATAAATAAAACACCCACATCCACACACAAACACACAGACATGCACACACACACGAACACACACTCACATACACAAATGTGTATAAATAAATGACACTAACATATCGGTGGGGTGGGGAAAAAAGTGTAGCAAAAATTCAGCTGGCATGGAAAAAAATACAATTGAATTTAAATTTATTTACGATATTTATTGAGCAAGCAGACAGCAAAATGTAGTACGAGAGGGTGCTGTATGTGTGTGTGGTGGGGATGAGCGCACTTGGACAGACTAAAAGATACCCATTAAATGATGACTGCATGTACAAAATCAAAAGTGGTTGTTCCCATTCCCATTTGGCAGGTGAATATATGATAAGCCATATGTATGTATATTTATATTTATAGATAGGCAGCTACGTTAGTTTGTGTAGTTTACCCTTCACTTGCCTGATTATAGAGCATTTATGTATGCATGTGGTATGACAGGGCACAGAAAAAAGAACGATGTTCAAGTGTTTGGCAATTATTTGGCTCTGCAGAAGGCTTCGTTTGTCCAATGCCAACTGGCATTAAGCATTTTAATGACTGCGTCGTCATTTGGCCAGCCAAAATGTGTGTTCCCAAATGTCTGAGCCGTCTCCAAGCCGCATAAGTAGCTATAATTTTTCTAATTTCAGGCACACAAACACACAGACAGAGAGAGAGGCACACATTACCGCAGAGAGATAAAGAAAGACTTAAGGATTTTGATGTTCGCAAAAGTCAGCAAAACGGCAACCGACACAAGTAAAATCTTACATAAACACATGTGAGTGTGTGTGTGTGGCTGCTCCCCTAACCCCAACCATCACCCATGTTGATAGCAAGTTCTCCCGGAGGTCTTTAGAATGCCCACATGGCGTATTATGAATTCAACTCATAATTAGTGCATCACACACACATTAAAGCAGTTTAGGTTTGTGCTGTGTTTTATATTTACTTTAAAGCCATCAACACTCGCTCGCTCGCTCCTTAGTCGCCTCAATGCACAGCAAATTCGATTAAGACTGAAGGATATTAAACTCCATTCCGCATTTCACTTTCGAAAACTCCAAATTGTTTTTACAAGCAAAACATTTAACAAAGATTTGGCAATCCGATTTTATTTGATGGCAATTGATTTGCGCCATTATGAATTCAAATTGTAACATTAAAACGGGAAATTCATTCGTTTTGGCGGTGTTTGGAACAGCCTTAAAATTGTATTAAGCCCAGTGCTTAGGCCATTGCCAAGTGCAGCTGGCAGCAAAATTCCAATTGAAATTGAAATAAACACGAAGCAGGCCAAAAATATTGTTAACTGTTTCCTAGGCAACCAAGCGGCCAAGCAGCCGGCAACAGGAATCACGCCTGAGCTGAAGTCTTAAAAGTTGTTGGATCAACAAAGCGTGATCCGATTAATGTTTAATGAAATTTATATTAAAAGCATGACTTAATAGGATTATTTAATGTTTTTGTTCTGTTTTATTGTTCAATTGATTCGTTGCCTCCAACTTTTTGTGAAAACAAAAATAATTGAAAGTAGTTTGACCCAACTGTCTGGGCAGCAAAAACTAGTTCAGAGGTACAATGCGGCAACCAGTTAAGCATTTTGGCCCACAGGCTAATAGCCATGGCCAACACCAGCTAACAGCTAACCGATGCAAATGGCAGTAAAATAAAAGAATGCAAATAAAGCCAGAAGGCAATAGGCCAATTGTTTGACAAAGCCAACTGCATGGACTTCATGCTAGCATACCCTAACTTTAAAGCGTCTGTGCTTAGCCAACATACATTTATAGTATATATTTGTATGAACCCTTAACCCTCAACATATCCTGCCCCTAACATTTATGTGCTCATTAGGGCTGCAGTATCCTGTAACACACACACACACACATACATAAATATGCCAAAGATATCATCATCAAGACAAAATGTACGTACGCATGTATAATATTCATGAATCTCATGAATATGAAACTAAATATTCTGCATTTATATGCAATGAGCGAAAATTTGTATTTATCAATGTTTATGCTGCTCGCAAGACCCAATTTGCTGGATGCCCAAGCGCTGCGGCTTCACTTTGATTAAATGAAACTCATATTTTCGTGCAAAATAATCATGCACAGAATATTCCCAGTATTCACATGTGGCTATGGATCAGCGCGTTCTGGACAGACTACTTAAATCGATTCTGCAATCCATACAAAAACCAATGCATAATTCCTTCACATCATGCACATGAAATTTAATATTATATTAAAGCTTTTCATTGTTGTTAAGCTTGGTAAAAGGGAGCCCAAGCTGTATACAGGATTTAATGAGTTAAAGTTAAATGAACATATTTGGATATAAAACCTCAGATTTCGTTGCAGCTAGAATGCTGTTTCGACAACCATTTGGAGGCATGCAGCAGCTCCATTTGACCGCAAGCGGCAACAAAAAAAATGGCCGTTTATAATTTGGGTGTAAAAGACAAAGCGAAAAAGAGAAGAAGCGAGAGAGAGAAAGCACTCGTCAGTTTTGGCTTACTCGTTTCTGGCATTGTTTGGGCCGTTGACCTTTTCTGTGGCTCGATGATGAGTGAAGGCGGGAAGGGCGATGGAGGTTAAAGGGCGACGACGGTCAGGCGACAAGATGGCTGTCGAAATAATTGTAACGGTGACAGCAGCAGCAGCAACCATTTATGTTTTTTTTCGAGTGTGTGTGTGTGTGTGCAGGCACGTGACGGTGCCTGTGTGTGTCTGTGTGTTGTTGCTGCTGGTTATCTCTGGAATGGCATTCTTTTTAATTGCACAGCCAGTTGATGAAGAGAAGATGTAGTGAAAAGGCAAAGAGGTAAAAAGGGTGCAAATGGGCAGATGGCTGATGTGGCAGGTGTGGCAGGTGTGGCAACTGACTGATGCAGCTGTGTTTGGTAGTGGCTTCACCAGCAAAAAGCCATTTGTATTCAGCCGCAACTTTAAGAGAGCATGATGCCCCCCTCCAAACCCAACCCCCTTACAGCCGCAACTTAATGCCACGGTCGACTTGAACATGTTGCCTTAGCCATGCCTCGACTGGTGCTGCTGCTTCTGCTGTTGTCATTGTTACGATTCGCCTTCGCCTTCGCCATTTCTGTCGCCGTTGCTGCTGACAGGTGACGGTGACAGTCGACTAATTGGCCCAGCATCAGACCCAGCAGACCCAGCATCAAGACCCATCCGAACCATCCGACCAAGACTACCCACAATCTCGCACAGCACTCACTGAAGCAGCAAAGTGGACGCTTCCCGACGACCAGGTACAAAGCTAGAAGCTGGAGCAATGAAGCTGCTTATTGGGTGTTGGGTTTGTTCTTGGGGTCCTGGGTGCGATTTCCGTTTACGTTAACGTTAACGTTTACGTTGCTGTTTACGTTTACACTCTTAAGTTGATGTGGCAGCCATTTTTCAGCAGGTGGCAGTGACGCTGACGACGATGCCGATGCCGTTGCTGATGCTGATGCCGACGGTTGCCCAGCATCGTTTGTTAGCTTGTCTTAAATTAACAATTCATTCGCCAATCAATTTATCAAACAATCAATTAAGCTCGATGTGAGAACAGTTTCTCTTCTTCTTTCCCTCTCTCTCTCTTACGTTCGTATGTTTTTTTTTTTGCTTCTTTGGTCAAATGCAACACCGCTGAGGTGGCGCCATCTTCTGGCGTGTGATTGCAACTATGTCACTTTGTTCATTCATTTAAGAAAACGAGGACGAACAGTCTTTTCCTCTTATTATTGCTAATTTCGTGTCAATGTTTGTTCGGATTGCAAACACTTGCAACTAAAACAACAATTTGCTTTTAGATTTTAAATCTCAGCACTTGAGACAAGAGCGGAAAATATTCAATCTACAGCATTCTCTACCATGAATGAAGAGTGATAACTTTAGCATAACAAGGATGAACTTCAGTTAAGAGAAAGATAAGAAAGGGAGAGATAGGAAGAGAGTGAGAATAACAACTTCATCTCAAGATCAATCCCTTAACATTTACACTTTCTGTGAAGATGAGGCTTTTACTCCAATTCTAAAAAACATCTCATCATTGCTTTGGTATTATAATTTCATAGCCAACATAGCTTTATCTATCGCTTTTAACTAATTATTTTAATGAAATCATCATGCAATGGCCAATTTGTGTGGCTTTTAAGTAAACATAGATATTATATACATATATGCATACGCTCACTTAACAGTTGGAGCGTAATCTCCAACTCTACAACCTATTTATGCAAGCTTAAAATTGATGATGAAACTGCTGACAACGAGTGTCAGCGGGATGCATTCCCTTTTTTTATGCTGTATTATAATCCCGGCTTTTAGCTCGTTGCTTAGTTAACATTTTTTCTATTTTTTATTCGCACTCTCAACTCGTTCACGTAAGCGAAATGCATTCAAACACACACACAGAAAGAGATAGAAACACACGGATGCATATGGAATTGGCTCCCAGAACAGAGGGTGGGGGGAGATAGGATTCAAAGTGCACCATGGCGGCGATTGCATTTGTTTTCACAAATGCTGCTACCTGGCAGTGCTGGCTGCTGCTTGCAGCTTGGTGCTTGGTGCTTGGTGCATGCAACAGCCGACTCTTAAATGCATTATCGCTGCCATTCACGGCATTATAAGCGAGCATGTAAACACTATTAGGACATCAAGTGTTTTGCCTCCACTGAATAATTTAGGTGACGCTTTAAACGCTGCCATGATGCATACTGCATGTTGCACGTTGTACAACTGCTGACTACAAGTGCTGACTGCTGCACGTTTGCCAGCTATACGACCCCCACACCTGTCCACAGTTGATAGCAATGCCAACAGAATAGAACAGAACCAGAACCAGATGCTGCCACAGACTCTATGCTCTCTGCTCTCTTTCCCACTCTCTCTCACTCTGTGCTCTATTTTCTGTGCTGTGTGTGTGGCTGTGGCAGCCATTATCGCTGTTGCCAGCTTGCGTTTAAGGCCAAATTAGCTCAACAAACTAAAAACGCTGAATTACTTTTGACAGTTTGGATGATGTGCCCATTTGTTATACCAATTGTACCAATTGAAATGTGATGGCAACTGTGCCACAGAGCGCAAGATAAATCGCTATAAACAGCATTTTATATAAATATATTATATGTGTGCATATAATTCTACTAAATCTGGAGCTTTTGGTAATGAGTAATTATTGGTTTGACAGCTTAAAGCGTAAAACTTCGTTAACAAATTTCGAAAAACAACTTTTTCTAGGAAATTGTAAGCTGTGATTAATTTGGATTTTGTTGTTGTTGCATTTATGAAACTTTGATGTGAGTTTGCGGAGTTGCGCACTTGCCGCAAATTGGTGAATGCCACTTATGACTACTTTCCTTTTTTGCATCATAAACTTTGGCCTCTTATCATTAGAGGGGGACGAACGATGGTTTGCCCAACGAGACCTGAGTCTATTCAATTTAAGTTTGTCAAAGAGCATCAACTATGGGTTAAAGAAGTAATAAATTTCGCCTGGGAGGAGCGCAGTCAAAGGCCCACAACAACAAAGCATGCAGCCAGCAGTTGCAGCATTTGTTGTTGTTCTTGTTTTTACTGACTGTGCCTTAAGCATGCTCACACACACGCACACACACACGCACACACACACAAAGACTAAGAGAAATTGTAATAAAAAGCGAAGCTAAAGTAAAGTAAACAGCATTTGGCCTCAAAAACTCTCTCTCTTCTTATTTCTCGCCTCCCTTATCCCTTATCCCTCTCCTGTATCCTTTATATCCTTTAGCCTCTCAGTGAGTCAACCGACTCCAATCGTGGCTTGTGGCATGTTGACAACTTTGACTCGGTGACTGGCAACGACAACTTTATAAACATCAATTTGAAGTCACTTGCTGTAAACATGAGCATGTGCACACCCACACACATCCACACACACCTACACACATCACTTTAAAGTGTACGAGGGGTGAGGTGGGTTAGGGTGTGTGTGTGTGGTTGGCGGGATTATGGCTACTGCAACAGCTGCAACACGGCAATGCAAAAGGCACCGCATGCAACATTTCACAAAAATTGATTCCGTGCGATTGCGATGATTGCCGCAAGTGCAGCTGCGACGCCCACAGCCAAACGTGCCTCCACAAGCCCACACATTCACACACACACATACAAAGTGCCACTAACCAACGACCATCCTTAAAAATCTCATTGCATCTATGCACAGAGCGAAAAAAAAAATATATTAATATTTGCGATTGAACAAGAATATTGTTTTAAAGGGATTAATTTATTGCCTTATATTGTTATCGATAACAAGTGAACATCGGAAAAGTGAAGACCATCGATGAGGATAATTTTCCGATTTGAAATCCAAATCTCAAGATCTATTGGTTTCAACGTTGGATATCACTTAAAGCACGTGAAGTACAAACTTTCTCATTTTAAGACTCACATTCTTTGGCATTTTCATTTATTTTCTCTCTGTGCATCCTCCTGTAAATCTCATTTTTTCTCTCTTTCTATCTTTTGCTCACTCTTAACATCCTCAGCAGGCAATTCAACCATTGATCAAAAAAAATTGCAAACGTTGCTCATAACAAAAACAAACCGAAAACTAAAAACGAAATTGAGCGTATATTTTTGCAGTTGATTTTCATTCTTGCATTTTTTTTTTCTTCTTTTTTTTCGTAACTTTTCTATTCGCATATAGTAGTACGCCCCTGCTTTGTGCTGGCTGTGTTTGCCGTTGGGTGGGCGCCGGTATGCTGGTGGTGGGGAGTGGTGAGCGGAGGGATTCTTCAATGGTTGAAATTTGTTGCAATATTCGCAATTTGAATTGGAAATATGCTGCAGGCGTTGCATGTTTGCCTAAGTGCCACATCGCAGCTATGTCACTGCCTCAGCACGTGTGTGTTAGTTCTCTGTGTATTTCTCTTTCTCTTTGTATCAGTGTGTGTGTGTGGGTGTGTGCCTGAATATATCAAGATAAGCGACATTTAACGCATTTGCCGCACGCTTTTATCGATGCATAAGTGCATACATTCCGCACTAGTTTGATGTGTGTGTATGTTTTTAGCTGGAATTGTCAAGATTGACGATTTTTACACTGTTGGCAATATCAGCTGTTGATAAGGATATCGCTTTTTCAGTCTTAATTTAACGCTTACGTTATGAAGGCGATAAGCAGAGAAAGAAATATTAAGAAAATATACTTTTTAGTCTCTTTGTGGCTTAAGAATTGAAAACTCTTTGTCAACTCTTTGTCAAGATTTCATTCGAATGATATTTTTAGAATGCATCCCAAAGAGATGCACACCCACACAAACACACTCCCGATACAGAATGTCAAACGAAGTTAACTGTTTTGCGCCCTTTTGGTGCAGCCCATCGTGATAAGCAGGCAAATTGCAGGCACTCGATTACATGTCAAATGCAATTTCAATATGTTCAGCACTGACAAGCGACGCTTTGTCCTCTCTCCCCGCTTCCCCTTTTTATAGTTGACGCACAAGTGCCCTCCTCAGTCCGCCCTCCACCGCTCTCGCCCTCTTTGTGCTGTGCTTATTTGTGTCTATCGGCTAGCGATTTAATCGCTCCACATACGCATATATGCGGGTACTTTGGCAGCCGAAGGGCTTGTGGGGGGCTTGTATGTTTGGGTTGGTTTTGTGGTTGTGCAGCTGTTTGCATAACTCATACGCCATGTATGACAGGCGCGCATTTTACGTTGCATTGTGCCAGCAATTGGCGGCAGCTGCTGTCTGTCAGCAAGCCCTGTTACTTGCCCCTTGTGCGTCTCTTCTTTTGGTACTGCTTCTTGTTGCATTTACGCTGCTGCCACGTTTGCCACATAAACATGATGGCATTGCATTTGACAGGTGCTGCCTGTTACAATCCACCCAAAAACACTCAGCACTTCACGCATATAAATCAAGAGGATTTCATTATGTTGCGTAATTAAAACTCTTTCAAGCAGACGCACGTTGGGCGCCTTTAAGTGCAGCCGTTGTTGGTAAATGCCTTTTAATATTCACTAGCCAAACCGCCTTCATCATTATTATTATTTTTATTGCTCCAACCGACCATTTAAAATAATGAAACAAGGAATTTCTCCCCCTTTCACCCACCACCAACAGCGGCAGCAGCATCAAGTGCAGCTCAACTCGTTGTGGCGTAAACCGCTGAAATAAAAATGTTGCGCCATTCTGTGGCCAAATATTTGGTGCAACAGACAACTCGAAAAGTTGACCGCAGCAACGACAACGAACAATAGAAGCAGGAATGCAACAAAAAACTTTTACATACATATAAAGTGGACTTGCAACAATAGCTATTCGTTCGGTATAAAGTCTTTAAAGACTTTGTTATTATCGGCAATGATTTACCACTAGAATCTTGTGAGTTATAGTTGTTGTTGTTGTTGTTGTGGCTGTGGCTCTTGCCAGCTATTTAAAGTGTTAAGTGTCTGAAAGGCAGACGGGGCAAGGTGTCTGAGAAGCTGTTAAGTGGTTTTTCAGAGCTGCGTATATAGTACGTATATAAATTTCGGTTGATAATATTATCAATGTCATCAGACTAACTTTCGACGAGTATTTCATGCAGCATCTCAAAACTTTCCGATGCACGTGTGTGCTGTAAAATGTGTGTATGCGTGCGTGTGTGTAAGTGTAAGCATGAGTGTGTAAAACTGTATAAAACTTTTCCAATTTGTCCTTTGTGCATGTCTTTCGAGTGTAACGAACAACGAGCAATACAACAACAACCCACAAACAATAAGAAACAATAACAACAACAACAACAGTGGCAACAATGGCAACATTGGCAACGGCCAGCAAAGAAAATTAAAATAAAATTCGTCTGCATATTTATGGCGCTGAGTATGCCAAAAACAACAACAACAACAGCACACAACAGCAAGAAGAACTGTAAAAAAAGTTGGCGCTTACGCAGCGCTCGCAAAAATACACAGAAAAAAAAAAACCTGAAAAAATTTTGTTGGTCAACTGTAGTATAGGGGAGTGGGAGGGGGGAGTATAAAGCGTAGTACCACAGAAAAACATGGCGAAAATTGCGAGAAAATGATGCAGAATGGCAACGTGTGCCACAAATAAAACCAGCCGAGAGAATTTCGCACGCGACGCGACAACAACACACAAAAAGAAGAAAAACTGAACACCGCCGACTTTTTGAGTGGAGAAACGAGCGAAAAAGCAGCAGCAGCATCAGCAGCAACGGAATCAGTAGCAACAGAGCACAGGAGCTGCGGTACAACTATCACAGCTTCCGCTTTATCAACACCCCGAACTTCCGCTGCAGACGACGCGACCAACAGCAGCAACAGCAGTAGCGGAGATTGCATGGCAACACAACAAAAAAAAAATAAAATAAAAAGGTTGTAGCAAAACAACAACTGAATACTCTGAGCCCAACGGACATTGTCGCTGCCATTGTGCCTGGGCGCATGGCACACGCGGCGTATGAGCAACTTTTTGTGTTTTGTTGTTGTATTTTGGTGCAATCTTTTGCCGCGGGCCATTGAACCCCATGCACGAGCCCCGAGTGGCAACAGCAAACAGCTTAGTTGCAACACTGCATTTAATAAGTGCCTGGTCGACCAGGCGCTCGACCAGCCAGACAGCAGACAGCTGACAAAACTGTTGCAAACCGCATCACGCAATAAAAACTTCCGCCCGAAGCGATCCAAAATAAAAACCCGAAACTGTCACTCACAACAACAGAATAACTGCAGTTGGCTTATTACACATCAGTTACAAAGAAAAGAAAGCAAAAACGCGATGTGTATCGAAGTTGAAATTGGCTTTAATAAGAGCAAAAATTAGGCATACTAAACGCCATTGCCTTGCACGCAGCCATTAAGATAACATGGCGTGCGTGTGGTGTGTGGGGTGGTTGGGCGCCTTTTTTATCTGGTGTTGTTATCGTTGTTGTTTTTGTTGTTGTTGGCCACAAAAACCGCCAACAGCTCACCTCAGTTGGTGTGCGGCCGCATGGACAACAACCAACGTTGTTGGCGTTGATGTTGCTAATAATTTTTGCAGGCCAATTCAGTTGGAGATGCCAACAGAGCGAGAGAGATAGAGAGAGAGTTTTCCCCACACCCTCTCCACCCACCCATACCACATTCCGTACGAACAAGGCATTTTATGTGAATTCAGAATCAGTGGACGCATAAATCAAAACAAGGAAGCGCTCCGGCTGCAGCTTCAGCCAACATAGCTCCACACACACAGCTCCACTCTTCTGATAGTCGTCCTGTAAGTCTCGTCCTTGTTGAAATATCTCTCTCTCTCTCCCGGCCACACTCTCAATGTGCCTCTGGGCTCTGGCACTGCCTTTGGCTCTTTGGCAAACAACAAATTCAAGAGGGCATCATATTACATTAAGCGAAATGCTTACAGAGTAGATGTACAAAAATTTAATGCACAAATTATAAATGAACACATTTTGTATGCTAAATGTTATGATGCGGTGGTTGTTGCAGTGGCAGACACAATTTGTTGCATTTAAAATTTAACATTTGTTTATGTTTATGTCGTATACTTGATGTTGAGCGGTCAAAGATAATTTGAATCCCTACCTAAAGAGAAGTTGATGTCTATAAACCTTTAACACAGAAAGAAAAATGTATTCCACCTGATTATTATAATGTGAGAACTGTTTGTAGAATGATTGATCAAATTGTTATTATGTATAACTACTTTGCTTATTGACAAAATAGTTTTTAATTCAAAACTCTCAAAGGTTTTTGCACATTTACAAACATAAATCGCTTAAGCCCATAAATATTATAAGTTTTTCGATGCTTTTGCTTTTGAAGTGCAATCGGTAAAGAAAAAAACAAACCTGTTTTGCCACCATACACACTCACACACACACACACACACACACATAAACTCAGCCAATTTACCCGTTGTAGTAGTAGCTGCATACAGCTTCAGCTACAGCTGTCACAAATGCGCATTTTGGTGCATTTTTTATGACGGCAAGTGTACTTAAAATTCAAGCAAAGGCAACGGCACGTACGCGCCGTATTCCCCAACTGTGCCTGTCAGCTGCTGCTTGCCTCTGGCTGTTGTTGCTGCTTGCTGTTGCTGTTGCCGTTGCTGTTGCTGTGAATGTGGCGCCAACACCGGATACTAGCAGCTAACTGGAAAAGTATATGGCTGAAGCACACACAAACGATTTAACTAAAAGAGCGCACAGAGAGCAAAAGCACTTGGCCCAAAGTGCGAAAGAGAGAAGGAGAGGTAGATGCGATGCATGTGCATGTATTAACCAGGATAAGAGATAAAGTCACCAAGTTAAACGAAAACTTGGGCGAGGGCAAAGCAGATTAAGTGCTTTTGTGCATATATCCTCATTAATTGCAGCCATATTACGTATACGTAATATCAATACAACAAGCGTACAACAGAACAAAAACAAAAAAAAAACATTTCCTACATAAGTTGGCCAACAAATCAATTTGACGAGCACAGCATGTGAATTGCCTGGTTATAAATGCGGCAAATGTTTTGCTCGACTCAACTCGACTCGACTCGACCCGTTACGGTGAGTGTGAGGCAGCTGTAGTGGCAAGTGTAACCAAGCAGCTGCCAGCTGGCCAAGTACCTATCATTTTTTCTCTTCAACTCAAGCTCAGTTGCTTTTGGACAGACTACAGCTGGATGGCTGCTTGGCTGGTTGGTTGGTTGGCTGGTGAAATCCTTTAACAAATGACTAGGCCATCCTAGGCAACAGTCACCGTCTCAATTTCAGTGTGTGTACACAAAAAAACAATTAAATAAAATTATTTTAAATTAGATTTAGTTTTTCGTTTCAATTAAGTACAAATTATTAATTTATAATTTTTCGTATTAATTACCTAATTTAACGATTTGTACTAAATCAGTGTAAAACCTTGATTTAATATTAACTTTCAACCTAAATTAAAATTTAAAGTTGAGAATGTACCACTTTAAATATAATGAAAATCCAGATGTTTAATTCTATAATTTTAATTTTAGGATGAGTATGAAACGTATTAGAACTTAGTGTATACTTTCGTAAATCAATTTTTAAAAACCCCAACAATTTTTGATTTTTCGTTTCAATTAAGTTCAATTATTGAATTTAATAATTTTTCGTATTAAATTACCAAATTTAACACGATTTGTATTAAATTAAATTATAAATTTAAAGTTGAGAATGTGACTACTTTAAATATAATGAAATCACCATATTTAATTCTACAATTTTAATTTTAGGAATCAGTATGAACGTATTAGAACTAGTGTATACTTTCTAATAAATTTTTTTAAAAACCCAAAAATAAGAGAATTATGAAGTTGTAATAAATTTTGATTTAAAAAATTAATATAATTTTAATAGTTTTAATTTTGAATTAAATGCTCCATGTTTATTTTGATTTAAGTACCAATTTTATTTTAAAATTTTCATGTTATTTTACTTAGTCTATTTAAATGAAATTTTTAAATCTTAGTGTGGACTTTCCTGAAATTAAAACCACCAAATTTTAATTTATTATTTTAATTTAGACGGAATGAAGCGTATTATTAAGTGCATATATTTATTAATTTGTTTTCGTTTATGAGTTGCGGGTTCGATCCGCCGGATTTATAATTTCTTTTGTTAATATTTAAAAGTATTTTATTTATTATTTCGTGGTTGTGTTTTAACAGAGATTAACAGCAATATAAAACCTAAATGGACAATTTAGCTTGATATAAGTACGAAATACTTATATATACTAAACAAATTAATGTATACAAATCGCTCACTCGCAAACACAAATGTAACTCTCTCAAGAGACGATCGCTTTGTAAATTTAGTGCTGCGATGTCTAGTATCATTAGCTGAATGTATTGTTTACGGATCTGCTCAACGATAAGACATTCGCCGCATTAACCGGGTCTGGTTCGATCTTCGTGGTGGTGTGTGAACAAAATTTAAATGGCTTTTCTTAATTTCTTCTCTTCCCTCACTCTAACATCTCCTAAGCACGGAATGATCGGGTTTAAAAGACAGATTAAAATCTTAAATAGTTCCGGTTCTTCTACTTAAACGTTCTTAATTAAGAATGCCGATCTAACGTTTCATATTGATTAAATTTTGTCTCGATAGTCCAGTTTGGATTGAAATTGATTTTTGATTAAATAATGTTTTTATATGAAAGTATTAAATAAAATTTTTTGTCAATTTAAATGTTATTTAAATTAAATTTTATTTTAAAATTAAATTATTTAAAATTGTTTTAAATTAAACTTTCAAATGAAAAACCATTGGTAAACCATTATAATTTGAATAATTTTTATTTTTGTGTATATGTTACCAGGAGGCGGGGTGGAAGGGGGGGAGGGAGGTGATTTATGCACACGTTATGTTGGAGGACCTGTGATGCAAAGAGCACAGAGCAAAGCCAAAATAATGCACAACATTAATGCCACACAATCAGTTTAGGTTGAAGTTGAAGTTGAAAGGCTGAACTGCCAAAATGATGGTAGCACGAGGCGCATCTGTAGCTGTAACAGGGACTGAGACTAGGTCGTTGCATATTTTATTGCCACACGTCGACAAAAATTTGCTGGCATCATATGTAAACGTAAACGTAAACGTATTTGTTGCATTCTTCTTTTAGCCATTTGTATCCACTTTTTGTTGTTGTTTCTGTTCTTGTTGTTGTTGTTGTGAATGTCATCCAGTGGTCTTTGGGGTCCGCTCAAATTGTGAATGATGGCCAGATTTATGTTTGTCAAAGACTCACTTTACAAAATGCAATAGCTGCAGTACAGTAGCAGCAGCAGCAGCAGCAGCAGCAGCAACAGCAGATGTGGCAGTTGCACGTTACTGTTACACTTGTTCCAGTTGCAGTAAATAAAGGCTTAACTCAACAAGCCCTTAATGGGAGTACAAAACAGAAAAAACAAAAACAAAATAATGATTGCAGCCAGGCAAAAGAAAAAACAATTTAACCAAAAAATAGGTCACAGCAAACAGACAACAATGATTGTATTATTCATATGACATATATGTATAAACAAACATATAAAAAATCAGAGCATTGATGACAGCATCGGAAGCTATTCATCAAAAACATAAGACCATGCTTAAAGCTAACTGTTTTTTTGTAGGTCCAACAAACAATAATGCTAGGAGGAAGTAAGAACACAACACTCAAATAAATCTGGTTCAATGGTTCGTTTAGGTTCATTAACTAACTGCACAAACTAAATGATTGATGGGCTTAGCTCTGAAAATACCTTAAAATTTGTAAGCTTTAAGTTCAGATTGTGTTCAATAAAATTAATAAAAGTTTGCAATCTTTGGTTGAGAAATCATTGATTGGCATCGATGATGGTATCAGTTGTTACAAAATAAAAAATACTTCGACACAAGCTGTGACCCGAACTCTCGCAAAACCCGACCCAATTGCGCGACCCTCTCTGTTATCGTTGTGACCAGGGAACTCGGCCATAAGCCACCATTCATAAAAATTTGCTACTTTGGGTCAAAAGACTCACCCTCTTGCTGACTCTCCCTTTCTCTGTTTTGCTTTCTTTGCTGCCCCACACAGTTGAAAATAGATTTTATTGCCTCTGCTGATGCTGATGCTGCTACTGCTGCTGCCGTTTGTTGTTGTTGTTGTTGCTGTTGTGTCATTTCAGCGCAATGTGGCAAGCAATTTGAAGCGCCGACAACGTTTGATGGCGCTTATTACTTGCAGCATTTTGTCTTGCGCTCTTGTCCTGTGGCAACAGCGACAAAAGAATTCATAATTTCACTTGCAAAAATATGAAGCGACGCTGTCGAACAAACTGCACAACGCTTTTGGCTGCCTCCAACACAAAAAAAAAAACACTTAACAAGTTTATGAAGCAGTTGTTGTGGGTGGCGAGAGTGGCAAGAGTGACAGAAACACAACACACGAAGCATGGGTAGGTAGAGTAGGGGGGGATGGAGTCGGGTAGCTGCTGGACGAAACGGACACATAAATAACTCAATGTGCGTTGAGAGTCGCGTTTCGCAACTGACATAAATTTTAATGCCGCGGCACTCGAAACGCACGAAAAGGCGCTGACTGCGACAAAAGATGAACGGAGAAACAGATGAATGGATGAATGGACAGATGGACGGACAGGCGGACGGACGGCGAGACGAACGGACGGAGTTGTTAAATTCAACAGCAAAATGCCAAAATGCTACAAACACACACACACACACACACAACCATACTGCCTTAACTCGACCGTTAAGCGCATAAAGCAACCGCCGCTTGCTTCGACCGCTTTTGCATTTGTGGTCCACACACACACATATAGAGCTACCCTGCAATCCGACCGAATCCCTTCATCAGCATCGGCATCAGCCAAGGAACAAGGCTCCTGCACCCCGTGACGATCTCACACAGCGCTTCCATACCATAACAATCCCATCTCCATTCTCAATCCGCATTTATCGCTGCATGGACATTAAACTGTGACTGGTGCGACGACGACGACGACGACGACGACGCGTCCACACATAATGGAAATAAATACATATAGAACAAGGAGGAACTGTTAATCAAATCACTCCGAAGATGAAATACTCTGTATAATATATTAATCTATATCCATAATGCTTCAGCCCTGAAAGACTATTCAAGCTTATGATAAATATTAAAATTTTGCTGGCAAATTTAAAAACGATTCCAACTTCATAACGTAGTCATAATACTCGAGGCAAGCGTATGCAAAAGCTAAAAAATAAATACAACACAAAAATCAACAGTGTGGCAACGTTGTACCCAATTGTGACCGTTCTCTTCGTTGTCATTTGCCGGATGGACAGCGCGCAAAGCGGCGTTCAATCAATTTGAAAAAGGACGAACACAACGACAACAACAACAACAGCTCATGTGGCAACAACAGTGAATTTCAATGGCACATAAAAAGAGGAGAAAATAAAAATAAACTTGAGCCATATATATAGTATAGAACTATACATATTGTATAGACCAATGTTTATGTTTTGAAAAACTAGCTTTAATTAAGACAAGCTAAATTGGCTCGAATGGATTGGCATTTTGGAAGGTCTTCCCATATTTAATTAAGATACTTTGCGAGTACATTTCGAAAAGAATATTACGATTTTATTCACTTCACTCCAAAGTTCTAGTTGGAATGCTCCTAAGAGTATGCTACAAAATATTTTCTAGCTTATATTTCAGGCTAATTGGGATAGAATTGCCCAAAATTCTCAGTACAGGGTAACTAGCAGTTGAGCAGTTTGTGCAACAATAGCTCTTTTCATATTTGTTATATTTGAGCGCTGTTTGTGGCTTCAAAGCAGCTGTGGCAACAAAAGAGAAACTCCGTCAAGCCATAAAAATATTAATAATAACGAGCAAAAATATGTGCAGATAAAAACACGGCAACAACAAAACAAAAAAAGGAAGGCAACACAAAATCCAACAACAATTCCACACACACACATACACATACATATACACAGATTTGCATTTTTAAGCTGATTTCTGTTGACAGTCAGTCGTGTGTTTAATGGGTTGGCTTGGGTTGGGTTGGGTTTTGGGCTGATTTTGGATTGGATTGGGCAGCACACATGTTGCAACACCCTAAAGTCCACATAGGAGGACATACTGTATGCATTGTTCGTAGAACTGGTCGAGTGTTGATTGGTTGCTTAACTGTTTGGTGTTAGCCGTAATTAGACTGTCTGTGACCAGCTAACCCATAGAATAGAACTAGTACTATGTACTAAGTAGTCGTTGTCTGTGTGTGTGTTAGTTGAAACAACATTTAAATTGGGTTTTGCGCCTTCAATAGGGAACATATTGGCATATCATCTACATGTGTGTGTGTGTGTGTTTGTTGGGCTAGTGTGCAAACACACACGCACACACACACACAGTGGGAAAGAGATTATTAAATTTACTTTTGTGTTTTCAACTGCCAATTTGGCAGCACAAAAGTTGAGCGAAACTCAATTTTTGGGCTCTGACGTCGAGAGTTTTGTTGGTGGTGGGGGTGGGGAGGGTCGGTTGCCTGCAGCCTGTTACTTGGCCAGAGAAGCTGTGTGCTTATGTTGCGACTGCTGCATCACATAAATCCATTAAGCTAATCACAAAAATTGCAAAATATGTTTGCAAACTACACAACCAAGCCAACAAACAGGCACTGCACTCACTTCCATGTCTCCTTGTGGCAGCTGCAGAAGTCGCAGTTAAACTGGCAGCCATGGTCAATAGCAAAGACGGATGCCGCACAAAGCAAATGATGATATGCAAAAACAAATTCCAATTGCAAACACTCTTCGACTGCTGTCTCAATTCCCTGTTCCAGTTTCTATTTCTTTAGTTTCAGCTTTTGCTTTAACTTTAGCTCCATTGGCCATCGCCTTAGCTTCAGCCATATCACTGAGCCGCACTAAGCCGACATTTAAGACTTTTCCATCATTTTATTTCATTTCATTTCATGTGCGCCCGATTTTGCCTTTAGTCCATCGCTCTCTCGCTCTCGCTCTCTCTTCTCTACTCTTATCTGAACATACATTTTTTTTGTCGTTTTTTTTGGAAAAACTGTTCAAGCACTTTGCTTTTAATCTAGCCGTATTCAGCATGACAGCGTCAGCAGCAACTGCCATGGTAACAGCGTACAGTGACACAAAATGAATGCAATTTAAAAGTTTTCAAAACTTGCGCTTTTGGCATTTTTAACTTATCTTTTCTGAACTGTTTCACATCTGTTAATGATGTTACAAATAAAGCGGAGATTAACAATAAAGTTTTTAATTGAATTAATATTTAATCTTTATGATCAAGCATGTTTTCACCAGAAACAGAGCGGGGGTCAAAGGGGGGTTGTTGCATGCTTAAGATAAAAGAAGATGAGATAAGAGTATCCATCCAATTGTAGTTTCACTTTAACTTTGTTCGTTCCTCAAATTGATTTTTGTTCTTAGTACATTAAATCGGCGTATTTGTGCCACTGTGCACGGACACAGTGCCTTTTCGCTTGGCCATTGCTTTGGCTCCAATGGAGCCAGGTTTGTTGTAGGCAGCCCCCAAAGATTTTTGAACAATTCAAAGGCATTGACTTACTTTCTAGCCAAGGGCTGGGCATAGCATACTACTAAACTCACGTGAAAAGCTTCAACGAAATGGTTTTTTCTTACATTGTTTCGTCCAAATCAAATGCAAATCCACAAAATACCTTTTAATATCAGGAACAAGATGAAGATAACCCTCTGGCGGCGCATATACTTTTTATAGGCTTCCTGTTTGGCAGAGTATAATTACATAAACCAAGATTAAATATGAAATTTCTTCGCATTGAGGCTCAAGCGGAAAAAAAAATGAATATTGAAATTGGTTTTTGGGTTTTGGTTTTGGCAACGGCTGCTTTTTCATTTGTGTAAGCTGCGCTGTGGCGGCTGTGGCAGCCACATGCGCCCATAACATATGCAACGGATGATTTGAAAATGCCTATGAATGATGTGTGTGTGTGTATGCAGTTTTGTGGTCACTCTGTGTTTGGCACAAAAGGATGCCAGCTAAGTAGTAGGAGTAGTAAAGAAGGACACACTACTTAGAGGTACGTGCAACATAGTATAAATTTGATAAAGGCTGACCAAAAACGAAAAAAGAGCCTAACAAAATCCCATAGCTTTGCCATCGACTCGCAATCTCAGTTTCAAATCCCCATGCTCGACTTTGAGCTGCGATTCATGTTAACATTGGTGCCTATTGTGAATCCGTGCCACGCCCACTGGGCACACTGGGCAAAGTGTATTGAAGTTGCACAAATATGGTTTCTATGTTTTTTCGTTTTTTTTTTGTGTGTCAAAAACTAATGCACTGAGACATGAGCAGAGATCTCTGTTCTTTTTTGTTGTTGGCGTTGTGCACATTTTAATTATGAGACAGACTATAATGTAAGTTGCAATTTGGTGTGGAGCGAGGGGCGTTGGTGCGGGCTGTGGATGCATCTTTGCTTATGGGGGCATAAAGTCTGTCAATCATGCAACAATATCGCACTGGGATCCAAAACTGCAACGAGATGGGGCAGAGTAATGGACCGGGTTCAATGGCAGTGCTTCTTTGTCGGCCCGACGCTTTGTGTATGTGTGTGGAATAGAGTGGTGTTTGTGTGTGTGTGTGTGTGTGTGTGTGTGTGGGATTTGCCAACAAAATGGCAGGTAAGCAGCATTAAAAATGAAATGGAGTCTCATGATAAGATCAGACAGCAATGGCAGTAGCAATAGCAATGGCAACAAGGGTAGGCTGCTACTCATTTTGTCGATTAGAATCTCTTGGAGTTGTCGCTGGCAACAACAGCAACAACAACAACAGTAGTCGTAATTTAATTAACGCACAGTCACAACAGCAACAACAACAACAGCAAACATCTGCTGGTTGTAACAAGCATTTATGGGCAGGACAGGATAGGACAGGCCGAAGCGGCCCAGCATGAAAATGTAAATGAAAATGGAATTGCGACAGGAGCTAAACAAATTTGTTATCTCAACTTTGTCTTTTGCTACAGCGCTGGAGGTGGGGTGTTGTGGGGTGTGTTCTAACTGAAAATTATGTATTTATCTGATGCGTTGAAACCGTTAAAGTACTAAATATAATAAATAAACGAACTTAACAGCGTTTTTAAATGATTCGCATAGAATACTCTCTCAATTAATGTCAACATTCTTGCAGAAATATTTCACAATTCATATAACAAACTATGCTGAATGCAACTTTGAAATAAAATTGATAAAAAAAAAAAATGAAAATTATTTAATTCTAAAGTAATAAAATATTATTGCCATAAACGTATTGCTGAATATACTTTTGCAACATCAATCAAGCAAAAAAGAACACAAATTCTTTAATTAATTTTTTTTCTTAAATTGGAATTCGTTTCATGCATTTCTTTTTAGTAATATAAAGAATTTCAAAGCATTGAATTGTATTCTGCTTTTTTACGCTTTGCTGCGTTGTGACAAATAAGTTTTTATCATAATCAAAAAATCTGTGTCCCTAGAAACAAGAGCAAGGGGTTATTTGGCCTAGGTAGAAATATATTTTTGCTTTGATTATTTGTTTACACTTGAGACACTGCAAGTGAAAACTATCTGCAAAGAAAAATCATCAGCAAACCGTAGAAAAAGAAAAGCATATACAACCTAAAGCAACAAATTTGATGGCCCCAAACCCAAGTGATGATTTTAGTGAGAATAATAGTTAAACTAATAACATTAGTTTCATTTTCATTTCCGTAATAATGTCTTGTAAAAAGATTTCATTTGAGATAATAATAGGATAGAGATTTCAGTTTTAAATGGATGCTTTTGGTAAGGCAGCACTCACAAATCTCAGGGCTAAATCAGCTTGCAACTTGGCCGCACATAAAACGCAGCCTAACGGATACCTGCGCTACTCCCACTTCCCCTCCCACTCTCCTACTTATTTTTTTTTCTGTGTGCCGTAAAGGTAAAGAAAAAATCTAACCAGCCATTTGCATGCAAATACAACCAAGACAAGGACACTCGATTGGGTTGCCGCCGCCTCTGTGTGTGTGTGTGTGTTTGTGTGGTTGTATGAATGAGGTTTACGGCTGTTTCCGGTGGAAGGTTGCCCGTTGGGTGTTTGTGTTTGTGTTGGCGATGCTGATGGTGATGGCGGTTTACGGATTCTGATGATGCTGATGCCAATGTTGAGATGCCGTTTGCCTGTTATTAATTGCGCTGTTGCACTTCACGATTTTGGGCTTTGCATGCGGTTTTGCATGGCAGATGAGTGGCAATATTCCCCCCTCCCTCCACCGCCCCTCCCTACAAGCCATCTTACCTGCTCACATCTACTATTCTACTCTGACATAGCCGTGGCCCGAAAATTGCCAAGTCATTTGCTAACTGTGACTCTGTATGCAAATTACTTTTGTCGGCACCGGATGAAAGCTGCGGCTGTTGACATTGGCAAGAGTTCGAGATGGTAAAGGGAGGTGGGTGGGTTGCACCGCAAGGGTAAGGTTTGTATCTCAATTCATAGGCTTATGCATTGCATTGCGGTGCATCATCAACTAAGCCGAATCTAAAACGCTATTTCACCCTCTCGCTCTCTCTTAGTTACGCTGGCAGACAGCAACCAAGTGCAAAGTATGTAAATTAATATTGGAATTTCGCTAATCTGTCTATCAACTGGACGCCCACTAGCAAAGCTCCTTCTCCCCTCTCTTTATAAACCGCTTTTAAGCCTCTCATTGAGCGAACTATGCGCCAAATTGCACACGTTCGATTGAAATGCAACAGCAACAGCAACAACACCAACATCATTGATAAAATGTCACAATTATGTTTTGATGGAAATTCGAATTGGAAATTGGCAGGTGGTTCTAATTGTAACGTTTCGACTAATTCGATTCCGAGTAAATTAGTGTGACCAGTCAACTCTATAACTTTAGAATCAATTGAATTATTCGCACAAATTGTGTTTGGGTCAGAAAGGGGTGCTTATTAATAACCGAACACTTTCTAGACCACAACTATTCATAAATATACATTTTCATAATCAATTGAAATAGGTTCACACGAGAGTTGATAATTGTGTAAATATATGATTCGGCATTCGTCAATGACATCTGAATGACAAGTACAAATTGAATGTACAGTTGAATGGTTATCTTATAGATCTAAATGGATAATACCATGCTTTTAGATAATTATACCTGTATACTTCTCAATCGCTTATAAAAGAGGTTGATAAACGACTTTAACCAATAATAATATGAATGATGACCCACGTGTAACTTTCCACCCTTCCTTATGATAAACATATGGGTTACATTAACAGCATAGCTAAGCGTCTTACATACCCGTTAAGTGAGCTCTCCTCTCAATCTGACATTTTGTTTTGAGTGTCTTAATTGTGCCAAAGTAGTTGGCAACAGTTGTGCCAGTTGCGCAATAGTTTGGCCAAAAAACAACTTAAGCTACTTAAATGATGCTATACAAAACATTGACTGCACTCATTTTTACAAAAGCACAATAACCGCCTATGGTTGAGAAATCCCGACAAACTCTTTCCAAAAATATGCAACGAACAATCGTTGAACAAAGCTGTTGATTGCCATAACTTCGTCGAAAATCAACCGATTACCATATGCAATACCTCAAAACAAAACTTTTGAACTGTTAAAATAAAATGCATTCAAATCTGACAACCGAATTTTCACTCGATCAACTTGGAGTTGGTCAAAAGTTGTATAAAAAGGAAGTGAACAATGGAGGTGATTGCAACTGTGACTGTGATTCCTGCCAGAGCTGAAAACATTTCAAATTGTATAAAATATATCGCATTAAAACTAAAAACAAAAAACTAAACTGCCAACCAACAACTGGCTGTGGGATTAACGCTCGGATTGCAAAGCGTTCTGTATATATTTGTTTTTATATTTTTGTTTGTTGTCGCAGGCGCATTTAAAAATCGATGACAGAATGTGCCGCTGCCCGCCTTTTGGCTCTGCTTCTGCTGCTATTACTACGACTTAACATTTTTATGGTAATGCAATGACAAAACAGACATGAGTTTGTGCTTTGTAGAGAGAGGGAGAGGAAGAGAGTCAGGCAATTTAAGCATACATACTGTAACATACATATATTGCATAACCACTACGCCCAATGCAACAGCTAAAGGCTAAAGCTAAATGCTAAAGCAGCCGTCGACAGAGGCAGCTGTCATTCGAGTCGACATTGTAATATGTACAAATAAGTAGAGCATATGAGGCGTATGATTAATATTTAAATCATGAAAAAGAACCCCTGCCACTGCAATGGAAGAGAGGAGAACGTATATGAATGTTAAACCGGAATAAAAATGTGCAAGGCAGGCAAAAAACAAAACAAAAAATAAAAAAAATAAAACGCCGAGAGAAAATGAAATTGAAATGAAACAAGAGACTTAAGTAATAACTGCTGTTATTAACAGGACTCGGGCGGGATGGCCACGGTTTTGCCAACGTATTTGGGTGGGCTTCACATTTTATTGCCGACATGCCAGGCACACGATAATGATGACGCTGATAATCATCGTCATGATCATGATGCTCATGTGCATGTATATTACAATGGTTGTGGGTGTGTGTGTGCGAGTGTGTGTGTGTGTATGCGTATTTCAAAGTTCATTGGGACTGTTGCCAACAAGAAAACCTACTTTGCAAACATGAGGCCAACAATTTGATAGAAACGAGGCAGCAGCCACAAAATAAAACACAAAAATTCAGAACAGAAGAGCAGAGAAGAGAAGAGAAACCCAAGCAAATTGCTTTTTCTTAAAAGTTGGCTCTGTGGCGAGTACCAAGTCAGCTGCAGGCAGAAGGGCGTTTATCACTGATTGGTGAAAAGTTCGTGTCGTTGACTCATAAAGCTGACCAACTCACACAACAACAAGCACATCCTAAATCATGTCCGATTTCAAGACTCATTCATTAATGCGCAAGAGTATAATATTGCTATTTAGATAACACATGAGTTGGATGGGTTTTTTATTGTATATTTCTTGTGTTTCAATTGTTATTTATCAAGCTGCCCAAACTCACAAAAAGTAAGTAACGTCAACTTATTACACACGATGCACATAGTGTTTCTCTCTCTCTTCATTCCATTCTCTAGCTGCTGATGTGGCTCTTAAGCCAAATCCCAACACAATCGAAAAACCATTGCCATGCTCAAGCGAGTGCTGCAACAGAAAGCGATGCGGCTGCCAAGACTTTGGCAACAAGCAAATTTGTTTAAATGCAAGAGGAAAGAACAAGACAGCCATAGCGATAGGGGAGAGAGAGAGAGAGAGAGAGAGAGAATGTTGGGAATTACAGCTGGCTTGGGCAGCACTTGGCTGGCCAAATGCATTTGCCATGGCCGTGACAGCAATGCGACGCATTAATCATACGCACCGTTGTCCGGCTGCTTGCTGCTGCTGCTACTGCTGCCTCAAGAGTCGCCTGGCGAGCAAGCACACATAAAAACGCTACAGCAGCAGCAGCAGCGCCAACAAGCAATTGTAAGTCACTCTGAGCAAAAAAGAGTAAAAGAAGAAAATGTAAGGAAAGGAAAAAGAAAATTTTTATAAAAGTTGCGCAAGTAAAGAAAATTATATGAAGTATATGTTAGGAGAGTTGTGTGCTTTCGGTCCTAGTGAAGTTAACGCGAGCAGTCGACCAACTATATTCGTTTGCTGCAGGACTCCACAGTTTTATTGTTGTTTACTTGAGTCGTTGTTGTTGTTGCTGGGGTAGCATTGTTGCATTGCCGCTGCTGCTGCAGAGTCAAGAGTCGTCTCGGCGACGCAACGCGACGCGACGCCTAAGAAAATGAAACCGGAAAAAGTGGGCAGCAGCAAAAAAATAAGAGTGGAAGGGCGAAAGAGAAACGAGTAGAAAATTAATGTAAATGTAAATAAACTCATAGTTCAAGTTGGACCGCAGCAGGAGCCAGAAAAAAGAAGCCAGGAACATGGCAGTAACTGCAACAGTAGCACTTGGAGTCAAACAACAAATGGTGTGTGTAAATAAAATGGCATGCATTTAGCATTTTGCCTCTAAATTAAAACCAAATAAAGCGTCCTCAATATGTTGACCATAAAAAACACGAACACAAGAACAGGAAACGTCTGCTATGCAACGTAAGAGAAAACCTCAACAAAACATATTTATAATGTAAAAACGAGAGGCGAAGGCAACCAAATAAAGCCAACTTGATGGCTGACTTACATTAAGCACTTACATATTTGGTTTTTATGAGAAGGAGAGAGTGAGATGAACGATAAGTTTTGTGATGGCTTTGATTTTGCGAGTATGTGTAGTTGAAAGGTTTTCATCAAGTTGGGAAAATGCATTTCCGGTATCGCATTTGGAGCTAAGTTTCCACACGCTGAACACAGAAACATTAATAAATAAAGTTATAAATACAAATCGGGTTTTCTGCTTTTTTGCAGCTGCCTTTCTTCCTGCTAGCATTTCCCCGGCGAACGGTGATTGATAAAAAATAAAAAGGTACAGAAGCACAAATCGTTAAAACTTGATGTGGAAACGTTTTTGTATTTTCTTTTTAGGTTCTTTTGCTTCTGCAAATTGAAGAGCTTAACCTCAATTACCACGCAGTGTTGTTGATTTCGATGAAAAATATTCATGTTATAAAAATTACGCACACGTAGCTTAAGCCACATTTTTGTTATCATATTTTATGTGTAACATAGGTGAAACTCATTCGAATTGAATATATGTCATGTTATTTTATCTTAAGAAACAGTTGAATTTCGCTTTATTGACCCATTTCCTGTCAAACTGACAAACAACAAGAAGCGCACAAAATCCATCGAGAACAATATGCATAGAAAGTCAGCTTAATTTTCAAGTTCATTGGCGCGCAGAGCAGGATCTGCAAATCGGGATCATGGACTAAATCGAAAACCCCAAACACACACGCAACACACATTTTTTGTTTATAAAGCTTAGCCAATTGAGTGTAGGTGGGCCAATAGAGTGAGAGAGCGAGAGAGGGTGGTGTCTGTGGTATGGTATGCCACTTAATATTGCGCCTGAATGGCTGAATGGCAGCCACTAAACAACTTCCGCACTTGAATGGCAGCTAGTACAAAAAACCGCAGACAAGGCTCTCCTCATGCCACATGCTACACTGATGCAGGGTGTGTGCGGCTATGGAGAGAAAGGTATGTGAAGCGTCGCTTGAAAGCCAACTTAGAACAAAAAAGAAACAACAACAAAAATGGTGTTTCACAATGCATAAGCAACAAAAGCAGCGAAAAGCGAACACAAAAAGAGAAAGAAATATATATGTATATATAAAACATTGGCAGTTGCATGCATAATAAACTTCGCTGGCAGCGGGCTTTAAGGTTTAACAGACAGCCAAGAGACATAAAGACATAGCGAAACAGACACAGAAGCAGATAAGACAGAGAGAGAGAGAGAGAGAGAGAGAGAGAACGAGCGAGAACGCGACAACTGAGGCTGCGAATTGCGACTGAGACAGAGATAGAGAATGAGTATGAGAACTGGGCAGCACTTGAGAACAAAAAGAGTCAACGTCAACGCATTTTGAAGAGTGTGCCATTATGCCACACATACATACGTATACGTACGTGTGCACTATCTCTCAGTGTGGAACTTTAAGCTGGCTTTCCCTAAGCGTATTAACATTGTTGTATGTGTGTGTGTGTGTGTGTTTTACGTGCATGTTGCTTGTCTGGCAAGCAGTTGCTTATTGCTTTTGCTCATTGCCTGCAATTGCAATTGCATAGTTGTTGTATGTCAGCTTTCATCTTCCTCTTACACTACGGTACATACATTCCAACATAAATACATCTATGTATTTATAAATACTACATGTTACTACCCCATGTATGTATATATGTTCACATAAATACATCCGCTTATCAGTGCACTTTCTGTCTGTTATGGCTTTTTCAAATTATAAGTAGTTCACAGTCATTTGTGAATGGCTAACTTTCTCGCTCTCTATTTTCTAGCTACTTTATAGCTCATTCCTGCGTCTGTGGTATTTTAACATATCTTAGCCAATGGGTTCCCATTATTAACTATTTTCAGAATCATAAGAAAGCTTTAATAAGCTTAACTTCCATTTTTGTGAGTGTAACCAGGTACAAAATCGTCTTTGCATAAGCAAACTTACGACATTCTTCAAGCCCTTAACAAAATTAAAGCAACGCATACGCACACACACACACACGCATGTGTTAGTTGGCCTAGTCGAAAGACGCGTTGAGCGTTGGGATGGATTCTCGCGACTCGCTGAATTTTGCCACACTCGCCAACAGTGGCAACAAACACTCGGCTCGTTAGTGGCACATTCATGTCAAACGCTAAGTGGCTAAAAAGCAGTTGTGCATTGCTCTAACTAGAGGTGCCTGTGTGTGTATGAGTGTTGTTGCAAGAATGTGTGGGTGTGTGTGTGTGTGAGTTGAAACACGCCTAAGACGTTTAATAAGTTTCTTGAACTTTGATGTCTGTCAACACTTTTGCTCTATAACACAAACAACGTCTTTAAATTGCCAAGTTGTGGCTTGTACTTATATATAAAGAGAAATGCGAACAAGAAAGGCACTTAAGCAATTCACTTGATATATCAATTAAAATACATACTAAAGTATTAACAGGCTTACCAACTTCCGATTTTCTTCGCTTTATTGTTTATAGAGGCCAAACAGAAACACTTAAATGATTGAAGTTCCGTCCTTGTTGATGATTTGTACCAACTGAATTATTTTCAGAACTTTAAACTTTTTGCAAATATTGTTTTGATATTTTTCTCGTAGAATGTAGAATAGAACAGTGAAATGTCATGCGTAGCTAAGTTCTAGATTGTCATGGCTAGCTTGATCACAAAAGAAAATCTTGTTTGTGCTCAAAATTCATTTCTATTTAAATGATAATATTGAATACTTTTTAACGGTTTTCATTCAAATGCAAATACATCGTAAAAAAATTTAAAATTAGCTCAAGAAATTGATGCTGTCTGAAGACAGATTAAATGCGGTAAATAAAATTTGTTACAAAAAGGTTCACAGGCAGTGAAATAAGCGAGAAAATGGGGGCATGGAGGCAGTGGCAGATAGAAAGATACGTGAAAAGCAAAGTCAAACACAATGGCCAACTGGAAAAGATGGCATTTAAAATGCGTGAAGAGGCAAAATGAGAGCAAAAAGAAACTTTTACAGCAGCCAAACACAAAACTCGATGAAAAGGAACGAAACAAAAAATTAATATATTATATATATATATATATTTTTGGCTCTAGGATGCCAATGTTGAAGGCAAGCAAACAGTGTGAGAAGGGGCGTAAGGGCGTTAGTGGGTGTGGCAGGTGCGCAACCTGAGCCCGGGCACGTGACAAAGTGAAATTGTTAAATTGAAGGCTGTTAGCGATAAGCGAACACGCAAACAGACAAACATTGGAAAAGCGAAGGTAAAAACAGTTGACGTGGAGTGCAGACCGCCACAAACAGGGTGAGAGACAGAGAGGGGGAGAGCTGGCATGCAAACAGGTGAGAGTCAGAAAAGGTGTAAAAAGTAAGCAAAACTTTTGCAGCTGATACGAAGTGGCAAACTGACAGCGTGTTGAGAGCATTTTGGGGCCAAGATGCTACCGCAGCTATCGTATATGTATGTCAGTGTGTGTGTGTGTGTGTATGTGTGTGTGTGTGTGGCTGTCACTTAACCCATAACCCGCATTGCGACTCTGTCAGCTGTTGCTGCTGTTCCTGTTCCTGTTGCTGTTCCTCTTCCTCTTCCTGTTGCTCTTCTTTCTCCTTCTCTCTCTCTCTCTCACTCTCTGTGTATGTGTGTTGTGTGTGTGGCAATGCGGCAAGAAACAATTTAACCATTTAACTTGGCTCGTTAACATTAATTTGGACACCGGCCTTCCGGCATCAGGTAATTGCTATGCCCCAACACTCATCTAGCGATGCTATGCATCAGTATTTTACTAGCGGCGGGGTGGGGAGGGCGTATGCGGTGTCAAAAGGGATGGGCGTGCCTTTGCCGCTGGCCAACAACACTAACGAGTTGTCATCAGCAGCAGCCGCAGCAGCAGCCGAAAGCAAACAACATACAGTCAACAAAATATAAATACATTTTGATTTCGAAAAACATTTTTGCTGCTTTTTATGAAGCAAGAATCATTAAAATATATAGCAAAAGAAACAATATACTTTTTCTGAGTGTAACCATCAACGCCTCTGCCAAGCGGAAGCTGATGAAATGCTTGCTTTGAATGTCATTCTGACGGATGTAACGGAAGTGACCGTTACACCGTGCCACCACCCTGATACCCTCCCTCCACTGACACTTAAACAGCTGTCATTCTTAACTGCTGTGCGTCAAAGTTAAGCTTGGCCATGCGGCGGCCAAGTATTAAGCCACAACACAATACAATACAATAATACTTAATCTGGTCACGCCCCAATGCGAATTCGCTTGGGTATTCCAATGAAAAATGCAAATATGTACATGCCTTAAATATGCCAAACACACACACACATACAGCCACTCTGCCAGGAGCTTGGGCATAGCCCCACGATTTTCCGTGGAGCAATTATTATGCGTATCTAAAATTAAATCAGTTGCAGTCGAAGACAGACACAGTGACTGCAATAAACTACGGCCAAGTCAAGCAGCAGCAGCCGCAGCTAACCATACAATAAACAGAATGGTATAAGGTTGGGGTGAGTTGAAGGGAGGGGCGTGCAGCTGCCTAAAGGAACTATTTAGCGCTGCTGTTGCTGTTGCTCCGTATTGTGGTGCAATTTATGTTCGCCTGCTGCTTCTTGGCTGCTTGGGCTGGTTGGCTAAAGTTTAGCGACAATGGCAAATAAACGCCTTTGCACAGTGGGGCGGTTATTATATATATATACTATAAGATAAATAATGAGGCTAAGAAAAAACCATGAAACCTTTCAAACTTTCAAACGTGCAGTTCATTTTATATTTTCTACATACAATACAATGTATAGTTAATGCTCCAACAAGAAGAGTTAATATAATTTTCTTGTGCACAATTAAAAAAAGTTTTAAAGAATTTGGAGGCTTACCTAATATTGGTTGTCTTCACTTTATCGTTTTATAAGGCCAATAAGTATTACTTAAATGATTAAAGTTCCGTTCTTGTTGATTGTTTGCACAATGCATAGGTTAAAAGGCCGCAGTCGACAACTTATTTATTTTAAGAAATTTTTAGTTTGTTGTTTTGATATTTTCTTTTTGTAGACTGTTGATTGTCATGTATAGCTTAGTTCTATTTTATCATTGGTTGCTCAGTTAAAAATTGTAAAATAAGTGTAGCAAACGAGTTAGAAGGTTCTAGCCGAAACGAAAAAATAATAGTGAAAAACTATCACAACAAACATTTTGTCATAATTGGATATACAATACACCATTATAAGATCAAGTATACGACATGCAAAAGCTATTTTCAATTTGGCTGCTTGCGTTTAACAGATTGTTAAGCTAACAAGCTAACGTATGTGGGTTAATAGGGTGCGCAATTGGTAATCTGGAAATTATCTAGATATTGTGTGTGTTTGGCCAGTATTCAAGTCATTTACCAAACATAATAACAACTATGCAGACATTTTGCAAATACATATACATACAAACAAATATCTCATATTACCTGTACATTATGCATTGTCTGTGTGTGTGTGTGTGTGTGTGTGTGAGACCTTTTGTGGTGTTGCGCAATGCTTTAGCCGTTGCCAATGTTGACGACTGACCAAATACTCGTAAAAGACAAAAACACACACACACACACAGGCATAGTGAAGCGCATGCTGTGTGGGCTTTATGCTATAGCCATAGAGCAATTTCGATTAAATTTCTGGCCCGGCCGCAGCTTATCGGCCATGGCTAAGAGTGGGCGTTTAGCATGTACATTCTAGCAACAGTTTGTGTGTGTGTGTGCTCGATGCTCATTTAAAGCGCCATCGAGTAAAAGGACATTAGTACATTTATTTTGCGTTGCGCTGTTGAATTAACTTGCGGCAAAGCATTTCGTATAATTTGGCCGTTAACGCGTAAAATTTTAATGTTCTAGCGACGACAAACTTGTTTGTGGCAATTGGATTTTCGGCCATGCCCCAAGTGCTTTACATTTACAGTGTCCTGTGTATTAGCCATATAATTAGGCTTTTAACAGAATCAAATTTTATTTGCGCTTAATGGCTAAAAGCGTTCATACCGATTGGCAACGTCTAATGATATAGTATTTATATTAGTCACATACTCATAGCTTATGGCATAGGTAATCAAATTGATTGGAATTATTACATATCCTGCATAAAATACTTTGCCACTTGCCACCATTTTCGCCACACGCTACATGGCATTTGCCACTTTGCTACTGCCAGTGCCAGTGCCACTGCCACTGCCACTGCTACTGCCACTGCCAGTGTCAAGTGGGGCCAAGTAGCCGCAAAGTGTGTGGCATGCATAATTTATGGCAACCAACAACGAGCCGCCAGCGCTTCTAGGCCACACTCTTTGCCTTGGCCAGTAACACTAACTAAGCCCAGACCCACCCTAGCAGCCCCACCCTACATTTAGGCCAAACAAATGCACAGCAGATGCGCACCAGATTTGCTTCATGTCAATTTTTGACATGCAGCCATAAGTGTCTGGCTCAAGTGTCAGCCAACTAAACACCAGGCCCGCCAACCCGCCAACCAAGACCAACACTTGAGCCGCTGTTGTTGGCCATTTTGGCATTTAATTGAGCAATTAATTGCAATTAGCCATTATATATGTGGGGATTTTCATCAGCTTTCATGCACCAATGCAATTTGTTCCTCATGCTTTTATTTGGCTTTGTTTAGGGCTTATTATAAACGAATGCCACGTGCCACAACACTCAAAGAAATTAACATCAAAAAGCTTCAGCAAATTCAAAGCATTTTGTTTAATGCATATAAAATTTCGTTGAGTGTACTCTTGGACTCTTGGCCATTTGACATGCAATCGTTAATGGCCGGCACTTTAGTGGCTGTCATGGCCAACAGCAATGGCCGGCGGAGGAGTGCTCAAAGGCGATGGCTTCGAGTATGGCCCAATGACAATGACAAGGCCGCACGTAGCCCGTTAACGTATTCATTAATAAAGCAACGCCTTTCACTGATGTATTTCACGCGCATTACAAACAACAACAGCAACAATAGATTGGGTTAGTAGAGTAAGAGACAACCCAATCAAATACCATATGTGAACACATGTGAGCTGGAATCTACATTAAAATGTGTTCTACGTGATTCGATTTAACTTGTTTATGGCTAAGCTATACGTGTGTGCCTGTGTGTGTTAGCAAATATAATTATACGATCAAAATATATATGATATATATAATATACATCGACTTGTGTTCTTAGCTAATACAATAAGTTCTTTGCCGCATTGAATTCTTTTGCAAAACTGTTTGCCTTAGGCTCATATAAGTTAACAGCCATTAAAAGTCTGTCAATATTTACATACATAACAAATATACACACACACACACACATGCATATATTTATGTAGATTTCTAACTCAACTCGAAAACTTTTAGCCTACGATTGTTGGTACACAAAAAAAAAAACGCAAAGCCAAACAGCAAAAAAATGAAACTAAGAAAAGATATAAAGAAGTGAGAGATGCAAAATAGTTATGAAGTGTAGTTGCTTCTTCTACTGTGTGTTGTTGTTGTTCTTGGTAGTTGTGAAGTAGTTCGATCCTGTCCCAAGCGCCTCCGGCAGCTGTTGCAGCTTCATGTGTTGTACCACATGCTTGAGGATGATGCAAAACTTTTTGGCACATCAATAAACTAAACTTGCGTATGGCAATGGAGTGCAAGTTGAATGCGGAGCCGCCAACAGATGGAAATGTGCCTTAAGCATGCCATGAATTATTTAGTGTACTTGCTTACCTTCCACATAGCACCCCCTTTACACCCACCCTTGGCTCTTCTTTCTTGCCATTTTGTGTGGTTGCAGCAGTTGCAAAAAACTTTGACCAGTTGCAAGCACGTTTTTTGCCTCCTTGATTGTCCTTTAATGTGCACCGCAAGACAAGGCAAGGCAAGTCAAGGCTCTGGTAGTGTTTGCCTTCGTTTACATTCGTATGGTCATAAGTAATTGTCCTAATTGACCTGATGCTGCTGCTGCCAAATTGCCCAGTCAAGGCTTTTGAATTAACTCCGAAATTCCCACAGTGTTTGCACAAATTTATGGCTTAGACAGGCAGCTGCCATTCAATTACAATTACAAATACAATTACTATTGCATTAGCTATACAACTTTAAAGATTTTACTTCAAGATGAAGTCAATTTGATATGCAATCCAAATGCCATCAGACCCAACTGACATAAAAACGTTAAGATGCTCAATGCCATAATTTTTCAACAGATTTTTCGTTCAATTGCCGTTAAGTAATAACATATGAAAACAACTTAATAGCCAAACAATTGACAATACAAATTGAACTTAAATTGTACGTGTGTCTGGAGAAGCTGAGCTGCCGTCATGCGGTTGGGTCAAAAAAAGAATAATAATAATAAGAACGAAGAGAAAAAATATAAAAATAAAGAAGAAACAAGGAAGCTAAATCCCTTGCCATGCCACGGATGACTGTAAAAGTCCCTTAAAAACCAGAAGAAGCAGCAGCAAAAGGTGCTTGCCTCTCCAGTGACTGTGGCATTGACTGTGGCTTAAGCTGTGGCAGGGTCTGGGTCTAGGGCTAATACTACCCTGTTGGCAACCAATGCCACTTATTGGTTGAACAAATTTAATTGGCAGCAAGCAAACCAGGTGGCATGCGACGAGGCAGGGTGGCAACAGTGACAGCAACAATGACAACGATACGTTAATGCAGGTTAAACTGCCGCTACGGTTGCCATCTTGCCTCATTCGTAAGCCCAGAAAAGTCACACACACATACACAGAGCGAGACGAAGAGAGGGAGAGAGAGAGAGGGAAAGTAACACCCACTTCGCATTAAATTGAATTGAGTTGCGAGTCACAGTTCGAGGTTGAGGTTGTGGCTTCTTATTGGAGTCATAACATTGTTGAATGCTGGCCCTAAGCTGCAGCTTATACGTCTATATTCGTATGGCCTGTATTTGAGTCTTAGGACAACTTCATCGATAGCTAAGAACATATATTTATGTAAATATTTATTTATAAATATAATTTGTTATTTTTTTTACAGCTTGTTCGGCTGGACCGCATGAGAAGCGTTTACTGCACGCCCTGCTGGACAATTACAACAGTTTGGAGCGACCCGTAGTCAACGAATCCGATCCATTGCAACTGAGTTTTGGTCTAACACTAATGCAAATCATCGATGTGGTAAGTTTTTTATTACCATTTTTACGGCATGATTACAGCTATTGCAGCTATATTATGAACAGAACTATAGCTTTACTTAACGCCACTTGGAAGAAAAATATCTATATATCATGGAAGGTATACTATATGCTTATACTAGTAAGTGACCCGCTTGCTTCGCTGCGTCGATAGTTTTTAAAAAATTTTAGCAATAGATATAAAATAAATACAGTCGTGTCTGAATATAGTGAACTAATTTTTGCAAGGCCTTTCCCTATACCCAGGTTGTTCACTCTCTCTTCCATTCTTAGTGCTCACTTTCAGCCTGAATAGAATATTTTGTGAAAATTTCATCCTTCTAGCTCTTTTCGTTTAGGTTGTGGATCTCTCAACAATCAGGACAAACTCTTTTATATATATAGATGAAGTCCTAGCATATGAAGGGCCCAACACATACGCAATTGCCTTAAGTGTAATTAGAATTGAATATATCTTCTTTAAATCTATATCAATTAGAGACCTCAACGATCTGTTTTTTAGCCAAAAAAGCAAAGCTCACATTCTTGTAGCGTATTAGTATTGGTGACACGAACTTGAACGTGTTTTTGTTTGCTGTATGTGTGTGTTTTGGGACCATTTAAGGCTAAAAGCTGAGCTCAGCTGACGGTCGGCAAACATTTGGCAAATGATGGCACGACACCAATTTCTCTTCTGACTTAGTGTCCCAATTCAAGTGCGTATGTTGTGTGTGCGTGTGTGTGTGTGTGTATGCTTGTGAGCCTTAGAATGTTTGCGTGCGTATTTATGTGATTTTTGCAGCCAAACATTATGCAAGACAACAGAAAATTATGCCATGAGTGCACATTATGGCCATTAGCCAGAAGTGCCAAGTTGCTGCTGTCGAAGATTATGCGGCACCACAGCTATCAAGGAGTTGGCGCAGGGGGCTGGTGGAGGCGTTACAACTGCCGTTACACTTGGGGAAACCAAAATTGTACAATTTATTTACTTTCAAGCTGCTTGAGTCAAGAGTTAAGGCATAAAGCATTGAATCTTCGTGGCCAGACGCCTACCACCGTCAGTCACCATCGACTTTGGCTTTTAGGAGTCTGTGAATGGGGCCACAAATCGTTACAGTTGACGGCATTCCAGGAAAGCGAAACGGATACCGTAAATGGAACGCAAATGCTTTCAAAACGCGATAATTATGACGAAGACAATTCACATTATTTGATTTGGAGCATTCGAATTGAAAGCCTTAGGCACAAAAAGCAAGGAAAAAGGAAAGGGGAATTTTGTATATTTGAGAATAGATAATGCTATAAATAACCATTGCTTTAAATTCTCATAAAGAATATCATAAAAGATCGTTCTGTTTACCGCAATTGATTCGCATGATAATGCAGAGATTGAAGTAAGAAACTTCAAACAAGCTTAACACTTAATCTATGCAAAACCCTTTCTATGCATGTAGCACATTTGGTGGTGGGGGTTGAAAAGTTTATACAACCGCATGAGATGAATGCAAATAGTGACAAAGCGTCTGTAATTGGATGAAACGGAAATGAGGTAGAAGGATTGCTGATGCCCTTTTTTTCTGCTGCCCAACTCGTTCATTTCCAAGCCCACTCGCCTCTGCTCTTTCCTGCTATCCTGCTATCCTGCTTTCCTGCTCCCCATGCTGCTGACTCCAACCCTGATGCGCACTGATGCTGTGCATTGCACCTGATAAAGTGAGTCTCGAAGTGCGCTAATTAAAAGTGCCGTTGCCCGCACACAACTGTTCACACCAGCAACCAACCGCCCCCGACCCGTCTATTCGCCTATTCACCCTGACCGCTCACCACACAGTTTGCAAACAGTTTTTGATCACAAAGCGAGCGTTGAACGATGAGTGCCAAGTGCGGTGGTCTGCTGCGGGATGGCGAGAAATGCAGGTACTTGAATGATTTGAATAAATCTTTGAAGAAAAGCGAGATAGAGTGGAAAACAAAAACTGCGCGTGAAAAATGCAGCAGGCAGAGACAAGTAACGAGTAACGAGTAGTGAATTGATGAAAAACAAACGAGAGAAAGAGCAAACCCAATTAAAACCAATTAAGCCAAAACTGTTTTTTAAAAACGAAATTGGTATTGTTTTTGCTTTCAAAAACATTTCAAAAAGGAAATCAGCTAAAAATCCAATAAAAAAAAACAAATCTTCGATTTTAAAGGTATCAAAAAAGATGTTATTCATCTATTATCTCGACTTCTCATTCTTGTTACCCAATACTGTTGACCAAGTGTTAAAACAGTGTTAAAAATGGACAGTGATTACAATTTGGCTGACTATACACATAGTATTGTGCTTGCCCTTAGCTGCTAATTAAGTTGGGGAAGCCTCAGCCGAATCCCAAAGCCAGTTAATAACATTTCGTGGGCGAGCGAAGGCCGCTTGACAGTAATAGTAATGTGACATGTCTAGGGACACTAACTGGGATTGGTATAGGAACATGCTGGACACTCACTTCCACTCTCTTTCTCTCTCTCTCTCTCTCTTTGGGAGAAGTTGTTGTACAGTGGTTTGACTTTACACCAAATAAAAACATCGCATTGTTTGACAATTTGCCATTGCAGACTTTTGGGACACAAACTCTCGCTTCCCCCCCGCCTTCTCGTTGGGTGTATGTGTGAGTGTGTGTGAAGTGCACTAGTAAATTACAAACATAAATCACTTGATAAGTGACGCCTGCGCTGCCCCAAGGCTGCCAGGCTGCCAGGCTGGCTGGCTGTGCGAAACTAAACTTAGCTGAGCTCGGGGCGCGAGGATGCGGGAGCTTATCAGCTAAACAGCAATCAGGTCAGCAAAAGCAACAGCCAAGTACTCATCCTAGTCGCTACATACATACATATGTGGGCGTCTGCTACGTACATGTGTGTGTGTGTGTGTGCGTGTGTGTGTGTTGCAGTTGCACATCTTTTTGTTAAGTTCACTCGAACATAAATTTCTTTAGAATTGTCAATAGCAGCAGCTGCAGCGCCCGCACACCAGTCAGGCCCTCCAGGTCTCTAGTGTCTCACATCGCACCCTCTCCTCATGCAGCTACAAACTTGCCTTTTTACTACACACACACCCACACACACACACACGCACACCGTCATTTCAGCAGCACTTTTGTTGCACTTTGCACTTGGCATTTAATGGATGCAGCATTGTGAAGCTGAAAAAAGGAAAACCTAAAAAGAGCCACAGTTAACTTTACAGACATGAACGACTAAAACACACTCTGCGTTTCAGTTTTAGCTTACTTTGGAAGTTTCTGGAGTGTAAACATGGAACATCAAGCTTAACTACACTCTATATAAAACTGATTATCTTGGGAGTTTTTGTGTTTATGGTTGTGGCATCATAAAAAATTTCAAGACCATTAAGATGACATTTAAATGCGTTAATGGTGGTCACATATCAAACACGCACTCACACACACACATGCACACACACAATGATGCACTCTTAATAGAATGAAGTCAGACATAAAACGGTTTTTTAATACTCTGCAACCAAAACCGGCAGCATTATCGATAATAATAATAATAAAATCGCGTTCATGCACAATTCAGTTCCCATTTTTCAAATCTTAATAAAAATGTGCGGTCTATAAATAGAGAAAAGGAGAAATGTGTAAAGAAAGCGAATGTGCACACGCTGCGAATGAGTGATTTCAATAGCTCAAAAGTATGCAACAACGATATTTGTCACACTTGAGATGATTCCAGCACAGGGCTTGAGCCCTTTAAGTGCATGGGCGTTGTGGTCGTAGTGGGCGTGGCAATTGCTGATTGTTTAATGACATCATTCGCTAGAAATGTATTCTATTTAAAAGTGCTTACCGACTCTCGCTCGCTTCCTTTCTCTACCTCTCTGAGTTCAAGGTTAGCCACACAAAACATTTTAAAAATGATTCGCCCTTGCCACCGCTGCTTTGGCTTTGCTGTTTACCACATTTCATTTCTGAGGTTTTTGCGCCAAGCACAGAAATGCGTCAAAGCTAAATATTCTCCCTGCGTTTTGTTTTTTGCTGTTGTTTTCTGTGTTGGTAAGCGAGCTATTCGCGCTTTTGTAGCTGGTTATTCTTCACTTTCAACGCAGATACTAGTCGACAATGCGTTTGTTTGTTTGTCTCTCTTTCGGTCTGTCTGTCTGTCATAACCACACAGAGTCATGACAGTCTAGCTGTCTGGTAGTCTGATGGTCTGATGGTCTGATGGTCTGGCAGAAGCAGGAAATCGTGTGCTCTATGTTCTTTTCGGTCTTTCAGTGTTTTAAAGTAATTTCTCTAATGTTTTGTGTGCGGACGTGCCGTATACGCAATTTGTCTACGTTAATACGACCAACCCTCTCCCCCCGCTAGACGCTAGATGCTACGTAGCAGAAAGCAACACCTGCTTGCTTTGAACGGCTTTTGCTTGGATATGCCAGCAAATCCTAGCAAAATGAAGTCCATAATACCAAAAAATACGAAATATTTGTATCCGTTTCCGGTACTTTGTGTGTGTTCGTGTGTGTGGGTGTGTGTATCGAATGTTATCTGAGCGATAAGATGCAGAGCTCTCAACAGATTTGCTTGCCGGTTTCTGTTTTTTTTTTTTTTATTGTGCGAGCTAAATTTGCCGCCTTCGTTTTATTACCCAGGTCTCTTTATGACCAAGTTAAGCCCAAAGACCCTCTTAACGCTTAATGTTGACTTTATGCATACACTTTCAAAGGCAGGTAACTTACCAATAAATTTGACTTAGCTTCGCTTTGCTTATCCTCTTTCTAAGCGCAAATCTTCAATAGCATCGGAATAGTTTGAATAATGTGAATTGATTTTACTTCTTTTAATGGTTTGTTAGTTTTTGTCTATTTAATGTTGATTTTTAGCACACAATTTTGTAAGTCACAAATCAAACTTTTATTTGTGAATGTGACTTTCAGTTTGATTTAACTACGTATCGGTTAGTTTAAGCATTGCCTGCTTGGATAGAGCATTGTTCGTGCGGTTTTCAAATGGTTTTATTTTATCGTTTTGGTAACAGCATTCTTATGTACATCACGTCGCACACCTCATGCCAACAAATCTTTACAGCACACACACACACATACATAATAATAATTTGGCTGCAAGCCTTTTCTTTTTCTCGGCATACATGGCGTTTACGCAATTTGTTTTGTTGTCAGCGGTTCCTGGCATCTTGTGTAGCTTTCTAGCCTTCGAAAGTATCCTTCATTAATTGAGTAAGTCATATTCTATACACACACGCTTACGCACACGGACACGCACACGCACACACTCATACTTAGTCAGCGTCACGCACACACTTTGATAAGTCTTAACATGTCGAAATGCTTTTAAACATATATAGAAATGTTCTTTCTTCTTCTGTGTGTAGCAATATTGATTGATAAGCTGAAAAGCAGATAAGTGACTTGAACATATGTATGTATGTCTGTAATACAATTTATAACTTATTTATATATGTATGATACATATTCAATGATGCCACAAAAGCTGCATAAATGTATATGCCAACATGCGAGCATGTAATGTCATTTTGAATGAGAGTTTTAAGCAAAATAGGCTTAAAAGAATATTAGAAGCTAAGTCAGCAAATGTTCTTCAGAATCGACATTAATATTACGCATTTTTAAGCGACTTGACTGGAATTTAACCACACTTAAGGTTCTTCAAATTGAGTTTAAAGTATTCTTTTCCCATTAACGTGCCCTAACGCAACAGATTGGCAAGCTGCGAATTTCATGTCACACCTTTTGAGATGACAGACGTCTAATAAATATTTATGTTGAAATTGTTGTATTAATTACGCTGCTGTCCTCACTAACTTGAGAGCGTTCAATCAACGTGCGACAATCAACGAGGGGTCACAGAGATACACATATGTAATTAGAGCATGTAGATGCGTATAATAAACAACAACTAGTTAATGCTTCACATTTCTAATTGGCAATTAACGTGATGTGCGTCTGTCGTTTTATAACAAATGACTGTAGTAGCCAAACAATAAAACTTATTCAACCAGTCACACCCATAACGGACGCAACCACCCACCGCTTCTAACAGTACACACCACAGTGGCCAAGATGAAAGCAGCTGTTGCGGTTTTGTATAGTTCACTCCTCTCAGACTCCTAATAACTATGCGTATTGTGTGTGTGTGTGTGTCCATTGTGCATGATTGTAATGTAAATGTGAATTGGCAACTGTACGTAAGTGTAACGGGGGGGGGGGCGTGGGCGAAGGTGTGTGGTGTGGGGAATGCCCTGTAAATATGTCGTAAATTGTGTAAAGTTGAGACTGTCAACTGTTGACACTTTATGTGACAAAATAGGAGCGTTTATGTTTAGTAAAACTAATGTTTGTTCTTATTCACCATGTCTATATGTACGGTGTGTGTGCGTGTGTGTGTGTGTGACACTCCTGGCGCACATAATGCGTGTAATTGTCCCAGCACGCATAGTTATGCATGCAGCCAACAACCAGCAACAACACAAAGCCTGACTTTGAGTGACAGTTTAAAGTAATGGCTGGGCTACAGCAGATGCCATAGTAAATACCATAGCAAATGTGGCTATTGAGGTTGGCATGAAAATTTACTATGGTCATGCCGTAGTAGTGGTAGTAGCATAGTAAAGTGAATATATATAAAGCGTACGTCGTGCGTGATAACAATTAGAGAATCGGACAGCAATTACAAAATTGCAGTTAAGAACGAGAATTCCTTGATTAGTACTCATTTTGGCATTTATCTGATACAGTAGTGTTTAAATAAAGTAAATTACTTCACAGCTTATTATATATTCAGTTGACCAATTAAAAGTTCAACTACCAAGAAGTAATGTTCTTTACCTAAGAAGCTTATAATTTGCACACACATTGTCAGAACAACATTTATTCTCATAAATGAATAATAACGTTAACGAATTCTTATGAATTTTGATGCATGGACTCGTCTGTTTTTTTTTTTTTTTTTTTTAATTGGCTTCTGCCATATGAATTCATAATCGTGCTTTTGGTTTTTCTGCCCACGCCGTAATGTATTGTTTGTTGTTGTTGTTACGTCAAATGGCCGACACTTGGCATTTTGGACGGGAATAGCTGGAGATATGAAAACCGACTCTGTTGGCATCAAAACAATTATATATGGATGAAGGCACGTCGCTGAAATATGTTTCACTAAGTGTCGAAAAACTTTGGCATATCAAATTACATGACGGCCCAGCAAATAGAGGAGGATACGCACACACACACTCGCGCACACATACATATAGGCTATACCTCAACCCCGTCCACTTGTCGGTGGTTGACCACAATGAAACCTATGCGCCATATGCACTTGTCATGCCCTATCCCTATCTTATTTGGCCATCTCTGTTTAACATATTATGAGAATAAAAGGCATTATTAAAGCACGCACACAGCAGGCGCAGATAAGTATGCTACATATTTTGTTCGTGCGTAATATTTGCATGAGTGTGCTTATGGATGCATGTCAGATTGTCAGTCGGTTGTGTGTGTGTGTATGCATGTGTGTGTTTGATACTGACCACGCCTCCCGCTTGTTCATAAATTATACAAATAAACAAACGCACTTTATGCTAGCAAGCCACAATCCGCAATTCTCACACAGCCCAAAATTACTCATACAATGTTTATTGGTTTCATATAAGTTTTTTTGATGTATTTCTTAAATTGGCTTGCCCAGACCTCTTATAACCCTAAATAATTAAGAAATTGAAACATGCATTTTTGAATTTTTATTAATAGAACGAAATGGTGCGCCAAATGGCTTAATATGACAAAATATATGTATGTATGAATTTTATGATATAGTTTGCATCAAATTTATATTGGTTAGTTGCGCCTACACCACTTTGTTGTTTGTGAAGTTTGAACAATAGTGGGAACTCTTCGCTCATCCTCTGAATGACACATCTAACCAACATCTTACTTCTTGTCAATCTGATGTTGAATAATGATTGCTTGGCGATGCAAATATATATCTAAATAACAAAATTATTGAAAAACCTTCGCTTGTTAGTTGGCAATTGCCGGAGGCTCGTCCAATAAATCAGAGTCGGTCTGAGCTCCCATATCATTTAAATCAATATTTTCGGGACAGGTACACTAAACGGTAAATGTTTATGAAAGCGTTTCTTTAAATAAGATATTTTTGACTAACCATTGGATCTGTATTAGAATCCCCTGCTGTTTGGGTGGTTTTCTCGTTTACCTTTAACAGCCCCAAGCTTCTGCAGCGGCACAAAAATTGGAAATGCTAAAGTGGTGAATGCTTATTAAAATAGTTTTGATAAATATTTAATTTTTAACAAACTATTCTGCGCTTGGCAATCATAACTTGCTCCAGCAATGCCGCTTGACGATTGCTTGCTGCAATCAGATGTTTTATCCATGCATTACGGCGTCTCTGAATAGGTTTTAACCATGAAAGCACATGTAGATAACAGCACAATATAAATGGCTTACCTCTTTGTTGTTATGGTTCAACTTGTTTAAAATGTGTCCAAGAATAAGTGAGAGTAGTATAATAGCGCCAATTATCATTATCATGTTGTAAAACATTATTTTTGCACGCGCCTGCTCAATGGCGCGCAGCTCGTAAATTCTCTCAAGAGGTGGAAATACAAAGAACTTTATTTTCTCCATTATGATTGTTGAACTATTTTTGTTATTATCACTAGTATTTAAAACGATATCTGCGAAGTTTGCCATTATATTGGATATGATCGAGCTTTTTTAGGAAATATAAGAATTGTAATGTGCAGATTAAAATTTCAGTTTTCGCTTTTTTAAGAAATATAAGAATTGTAATGTGCAGATTAAAATTTCAGTTTTCGTGTTTTGTGCTCGAACTATTCTCGTTGAATGAATAATCTTTAGATGTTTGATACTAATATGCCTACTTAGTTGACGAAACGTCTTACGCCTACTTATTTATGAGAGAATTTTTCCTTATGCTTTCATGTGATCTGCCTAAGTGTTGTTTTGTATAAATTGTGGCTTTTCCGATGCCCTTAAAGCTGAATACGTTTGTCTATAGGCTGATCAGATAGAGTACTGTGGGAAGATGTTTAATAACTTAACTCGCAATTTCTATTGATATGCATGTCTTGAATTAGCGTAGAGCAAGATATATATAGGGTGCTCCATCTTTTATGTAAGTATGTTAACGCTGAATAACTTTGACATTTACCAACCGAGCAATTGCATCAGATATGTTTTGGAAACGTCAATTCAGTACAATTTTTGCCATGAATCGCTTCACACTGAAACAACGCGCTGAAGTGGTGACACCTTATATTTAAAACAGGCGTTTCATTGCGTTAACTCAACTGAATAAAAATACATCACCTAAAGAAATCGGTGGCTTTTTCTCAAAGTTATTCAATGTTTACACACCGACATAAAAGATGGAGCACCCTGTATTTTGAAAAGTTTAAGGTACATGTTATGAATTTACAATTTCTAAAAACTGAATTCAATGAAAATATCAAAAAATATCACACATACACACACACACATGGACACAGGTATGCAACTCATTAATCATTGGCGTGTTTATAGGGCAGCCATACTTAAACAACAACATGGTTGAATATACATACATACGTACGGAATCGAACATATTTGAACATGAAGCGGTCACAATTTCTCTGTTGTTTTATTTGTTTTAACTTTTTTTCCTCGCAGGTCTGCATGTGTGTTTGTGTGTGTGTGTGTGGCGTTTATTAACGGGACTTTTGCTCGACTTGTGGTCCAATTTCGTGTACAGTTTTTCACCATTTTTCTCCTGCCGTTGTCGATGCGATGTTTTTATTGTTGTAATGTCATAACCAGCGTCCACTAGTTGTTGTTTGTTTGCTGACTTCTTCTCCTGGCAGCCAGCACAACCAAAAAAAGAATAAGAAGAAAAAAAGTAAAAAAATAAAAGACATATAGTAATATCATTAATTAATTGCATGCCATTCACATAAACGCTTTAAAAGCCATTCGCTTATTTATGTCATTAATTTAATGCCCCATGACACACACAAAATGGAGGGGGTTAAAAGAAAATATATTTATTTTTATTCATAATAATATGGCAATAAAGTGTTAAAACAGTCGCCATCCTCATTAAAAACCATAATTACTCTTAATACACCGTCAACTCATATAGAAGAATGTTACTTTCGGACAGTTTGAGTTTGACTTTCAAACATGGAAATAAGTTCATTTGGATATTTTTTTATTTAAGGGTTATCAAAAACGATATTTTTCATATTAGGGTTAAGATTTTCACTATATTGAGTCTTGGCTCTTACCAGCTACACAATTGTTTTTGCAAATATTCACGTACATATGTAAATTGAATAGCTTTAGTTCAGCACAAAAAAAAAAACTCAACGTCAAACCATAAAATGATATGCGAATTTTCAAATTAGTCAGCCGACCAATTTGAATAGCAAATGCAAACAATTTTAATATGAGTCGAGCACAAGTTGCACAATTACACATCTCTCTGCCCTGCCCAAACCTAACGTTTTAAATGACCGCTGACCGCTACATCGGTGTGTGTGTGTGTTTGAGTGTGTTTATGTGGTATACATATATGTATGTGTGCATGCGTTTATGTGGTTTTGCTCAGCGTTCTAATTAATTGTTGAGTTGCAACACTATTGCCTGTGCGTGTGAGTGTGTGGCTGTCTCGTTCAATTTGAAATTGCATTTGACGCTAAACATAAAATGCAAGCCAATTTACAAAATATTTATCGCCAATGTCGAACATGTCCAAGGATCTGATCTGATCCATGCCCATTGCCATTGCCATTCCTGTTTTGTTCAATTTTGCATATATTAATTTAACGCAGCGTTGCGAACAACGAAGGAATAAACAAGCAAAACATTCACCAACACCGCCAAAATGAAACAGATAAACCCGGTTTTACCCCCAATTTCACACGCAGTTGTCTTTTGGCGTTCCTCTCTCTCTCTCTCTTTCTCTTTCTCTGTGTGTGTTTTACTATTTGCCCCAAAAAAATACCAATTTTCAGTACGTTCGAAAAACAATCATTTTGGTCAGCGAGCATTCCATTCGCTTTTCTTTACGCTATTTTGCATTTTGTTTTGGCCCCTTGGAAAGTTTTTTTCCTTTTTTTCTTTTTGGGACACATTTGCTCAGCAATTTGAACTACTAACCATGGAAATTTATATTGCACATAGTGTCTGCGTCTGTGTGTGTGCGTGTGTGTGTGCGAAAGCTTTTAATTTAGTGCATAATTGCGTAATCAGTGTTGCAAAAGGGTCAAAAGGGTGGCAAGGTAGCAAGGGCTATGCTACAAAATACTTTTAGGCATTTTTCTTTGCTTTGTTTTTTGTTACCCCTTTTTTCGGCGCTGCGGTGAGAAATAAATGCAATTAAAATAAATAAATAAGCCAGCTTCTGGCTGTCGGTGTTTAATTTCATTTCGGTTGCAACATCAAATCCATCAGGGCTGCAATAAATCAATGAATCATTCAAATTGTGCCACAAATTATATGTTGCGAAACTCGTCTTTCTCTTTCTAACCATGGGTTTTTTTGTTGCTGTGCGTCCTTTAGAGTATTTAATTAGATGGTTTTTTACATTTTCATGCTGCATAGCAATTTTCCACTATAAAAACCATTTGCAATGTAATCAAATAAAACAATTTGCAGCCACAATTTGTATACTCTATGCATATTGGGTATTTTCACTTTGTTGTATGTGCAATCCAAGAAAAAAAAACACCACAAAAGCTTCCCCTAGGACTAAAAATACAAAAAGTCAAATATATTTAGCTTTAAAAAAGAAAACTCTCTGTCTCTCTCGCGCACATTCATGCATAAATATGTAATTTTGGCTTGCAAGTTAGGGCATCCATAGAATAATATAATAATAATTTATTCTTTTCTCTTTTTTTTGGGACTGCCGCCTGCATACTTCAGCACAATTGATGTTTATTGGTTGGGTGTCTGTTTATAGCTGTTTATGTGTGTTTTAAACTTGCAAATTTATAGCATAACAAATGTGGCGACGGTTGCACAACAACAACACCAACAACCATTTGAGGGCGGCATCTTCAAACCATTGTATTAATGTTATTTTTACAGTGTACGAAATTTAATATAACATTTAATATAATGGCAAAAGCAAAGCTCTAACATTAAATCCATGTTTAAATGAAACAATTTTCCACTACATTTGTGGCAAAATCTAGCCTTTTTCTGGTCAAAATTATTTTTTTTAGTTGTGGAACTTTATTTTAAGTAATAATTTATATCAGTGTATACAATTTGTGTTGTATATAATAATGCATAATTGAACTAAGCTAGAAATATACTCTACTAACATTTCTCTGCTGTCGGCTCAGGTGTTTGTTTCTAAGCCAAAGAAGCATCCTTAGTCTTAACTGTTTCTTGTCTTAGCCTTTCCTTTTTCTAGTCTTCTCGTGCTAGTTAGCTATCCTTGGCTTATTACTGGAGGTCACGTGCCGCTTTTACTGCCCAGCATGAAGAAAGAAAGAAAAAGATTCAACTTGGCCATTGTCACGTTAATGACTATCAAGATCTTTTTACCCATTCGTGGTTCTACTTCATGCTGAAATATCTACCCTGGTCATGCTAGTATGGTGTGTGTGTGTTTGTTTGTTTGCATCTTACGCAACCCAAATAGGTTTGCTACATAAACAATGGAGCTATTTTTAAATGAAGCAATGCCTGGCACACACACACTCGTGCGTATACAATCTCATGCGCAAACACAAATAGAAGCGCACACACTCACACATACGCGCACATAAACACACTTAGTTTCATTCAATTACCGCTAGCCATAGAGAGTTAGAAGCGGCGTGCGCGAAAAAAGGAAGCGAGAAATGCTTCAGCTTGATGATTTGAGGGTTTGAGTTTCAGTTAGCTGCTGGACTCCTCCCACCCACAAAACATTCTTACGCACTCTATCTGTCTATCTTTCTCTGTCTGTCTCTCTCTCTTTTTTTGGCTGCGTTTGTTGGTTTGGCTCGTTTGTGTGCATTGCTGTTGTTGTTGTTGTTATAGTTGTTTGCTATTGTCGTGGTTTCTGCTGTTATTTAGCTTTGCATCCGTTTTTCTTTGGCTTCTGCTGCTCCACTTTTCGTGCGTTTTTTTTTTTTGTTTCTTCTTAAATATACATACCCTGTGCATAGAAAATATTTTTGACTCGTCACTCGTCACATGTTCACCAGTCATCGCTTAGCGTTGCCACTCGTTGTTATGCTGTCATTCTTGTTGGCGTTGCCATTGTGCATGAGTGTGATGTTTTTTAAGAGTTTGTTAGAGGGTAACATCACGTGTTATATGCTCATCCCTTCGCTTTTAGTTTGGTGCACGCTTCTCTCGTTCTCGTTGTCGTTGTCATTGTTGTCTGCTGTATTTGCACAGACAATTGTAAAACAAAGCTAGCGCCACGTGAGCTTAAAGAGCTTGACGCTTGCAGCGCTGATGTTACGCTTGGTAAGCTCTGCGATTGTTTATACATATGTATATTCTATTTATATGTATCCATGTTGATGCGTCATCTAATATCTCTATCTGTTCTTTATGTTGATAGTCGTGGACAAAGCAGTCGCGATTTTCTCTGTTTGTGTTTGGTTAGCCATTGCCATTGGCTTTGATTTGCATTGTGGCCACAGCTTTGCTTTTCATATTATAAACTCGAAAATGAAACGGCACCCATACGACTATATGTTTGTATGTATGTGTGTGTGTGTGTGTGTGTGTGTGTGTGTGCATGGCAAGTCGAACATTAAATCGCTGGCCATTTATCAGCGTGAAGCTGCCAATTGGCTTTAAAGCTGCAAGCGCTCAACTTTTCCAATAAGCAACTTTTATCGCCAGCTTGTGTTGCCATATCAGCTACTTATATACATACATACAAACATACATATATAAATAGCTACATACAGACATTTGTACATTAAGTTTTCTATGGGGCAGGGGCACAGGTGCGAAAGGAAAGCACACAGATACGCACACACACACACGCATACACTGTGAACTCGACCCAGTCAAGGTGAAGGCAAATGTCAGCATCTCCCACACTGAAAGAGACGGAAGTGTGCAAGTAGCCAACCCATGCCACCCACAAAATGGGCGCTCGTCGTTTCGCTTTTAATTTCCTTTGAAGAAAACTTATCACCCTGCACGAATTGCCAAAGAAATGGCAATAAAAGTGAGGAAAAAAAGAAGAAAATTAAAAAAAAAAAAAAAAAAAATTGAAATGCCAAACGAAACTTAAAACGCAGCGCAACTAGATTCGAACCAAGACCAGAGAGGGGGCATGAGAGAGCGGGCATTGAAACAACTTTTGCCTTAGAAGCAGCAGCAACAACAACAACAACAACAAAAGCAATGTCAATGGCAACAGCAACAGCATCACTGCTGGCGTCGACGTTTTCTCTGTGTGTTTTGTGATTTAAAAACTGCATTTGATACCCGTGTGGCAATGGCAATGAATGCTTCTTGGCCAGCACAGTGCTTCTGCTTCTCAGCATTGTGTATACGTATGTATGTCATTTGCACGCTTTATGTGTATGTACGTTTGTATGCATTCTGCTACCTTGCACGCGCTACTGACTTTGCCTGTTGGCCCGACAAGGCCAAGAGTAACGTGACTTGACCAAACTCAACGCTGCCCATCAACAGCTGTCGCTGTCACTGTCACTGGCCGCCCTTCTTTTTCTTCTTCTTCTCTTTTTTTTATAACAATGCTAAATCATCACTTTGCTCATTTGCAGCCAGCGAAGCAGCAGTTGTCACAAAACTAAATAGATACATGTTTAACTTGGCGTATACGTTATATGTTTTGTCATACGTTCTCTTAGGAGCAAAACTGTAGAATAGGTTAAACAAGTCATGGAATTTTGAACATGCCAGCAATGCCTCTTACATCCTTATTATTGAACCATGAATATTTGTGTATAGCTTTATGGCTATCCTGTTTAACAGTGATTTGACACTGAAATATTTTATGCTATTTGTATAATTTATTCAAACAAAAACACACCAACAAACAACATGCACGAATGCATCAATGACATCAACATTCCTCATTTATAAATTCATTAATATAGTTTAATATTCATTTGAATCGCTTACAAAAATATTTGCAAATGTTTTTTGACTGCATTTAGCATAGTTTCACAGCTCTGCATTCAAGCTGAATAATAATCATATTTATTTTGAATGCAAAACCTTTCCCTTCCCTTGTGCCTAGTATTAATATTATTATAAATATTAATGTTTATGTGAGCTTCGTTGCAAATAAAGTCCTTAAATGCCAAATATTGCCAACAAGTTGACAATTTGATCAAAAAAGGATTCCATTGCATTGTTATCCTTTGATTACTTTTTACATTCGGATATCACAATTTGTGTATTCAGTTATTAGTTTTGCTCTTGTCGTTCTGATTTTTTGCTTTTTTTTCTCTAATTATGAATAAACGCTCTAGATACTTGCCCCCTTTTCCTCCCCCACACATACATCATATCAGTTTTGTGTCAAAAGGGGACAAATATGACTGACAAAAGGCAAACAAATTTGCACTGATTATTATGTGAGAGAGATTTATGATGTGGTGCGGTAGTGCTGTGGTGCTGTTTGATGGCGGTAACATGTAATTCGCATGTACAAATGACAAATGACATGCATTTTGTTGCGAAATACAATAAAAATGCCAACGCTGACAAAAATTATCAGCAGGAATGCAATAATTGACGAACAGAGAACTTGTATGGTGGATATGATGTATGTGTATGTTTTCTGAATCGAAAACTTTGTTGATTTGCATTGGTAATCGATTTGTATCGACTATGATGATTAAGATGAAAGTTCTCAATGATTTCTAGAGTAAGTTTGAGAGATTTTGTATAACTGTTTCTGGCAAAGAACAGTGTATACAGAGAGCAAATATTGACTGATAAAGTTTGTTTGTTGCTTACATTATCAATATTCTAATATTCAAATAGTTTGAACGAAAATTTAAGTACTTAAACTTTTAGCTAATAAGCTTATATAAGGTATCATTCCCCAAATTTCGAAAGGATAAACAAAAAACCTAAAATTATAAAAATCCTTAAAATTTGGCATCTTGGCATCAATGGAGTTTTCGTAAGGCATTTCTTTCTGTCGGCATTCACCTCATTCAATTACCAGTTCTCATCTGTTTGTATAGAGGAATGCATATATATTTGTATCTGTATCTGTGTGTGAGTGTGAGTGTGTGTGTGTGTGTCTGGCGTCTGAGTTGTTGTTGTTGCTCGCTGGCTTGCTGGCTAGCAAGCGGTGGGGAACCTTTTTACAATTTATTACAGATCTTGTACAATTTCCTACTCATGCTCAGGGACCACGCATACTTCCGCCTTTAAGCAGCTTCAGAGTATTGCTATTGCTGTTTTGCTCTTGTTGTTGCTGTTGCTGTTGTTGCTGGGTTTGATTTCCTGTTTTGGGGGCAGCGCTTTTAGTTTCCCATTTAACAAACCGCAAGCACACATTCGTCACCTAAACTGAGGATTTTGAGGGGGCTGGTTCGGGGCGGAGCTGTATGTTTGTCGATTTCTGTTGTTGCCACTTACAAATTGGCTTTTGGCCACAAAATGCCCTCGTTTGGTCAAAAGCAGCCGCAGTAACAGCATCAACGGCAACAGTAGCATCAGCATCAGCACCAGCAGCAGCAGAAGCTTTAGTGCAAAACCCTAATAAGCCAAAAGGTCAAACATTGTTACCAAATGTATACGAAAAGGCAAATGTATGCCAAAATCAGAAAGCTCGACAATTGGCCAGTTGCCTGGTATTTTCTAGGCGTTTTTTCCACCCGTTTTTGGCCAACTTTTAATGCCGGGCACGTTGGCAAATAGCCGGCAGCTTTGCAGCCATCGAACAAAAGCGTCACTTCCGATGAATTCCTTTTTAATTTATATGTTAATCATTGCGCCACATAAATATGCCACCGACAAACATTCCGACAGCAAAAGCAACATTGCCAAACAGAAGAATATGAAAACGTCGTGTACATAAAAATATATATATAGACGTCATGGCCTTGGCTAAATGAATCAACGTTGCGAAGCGAAATGTCTCAAAATGCAATTTAGCCATCTCATTGTCTATTTTGATTTCCGTTCTTTAATGAGCAACAACAACATCAGCATTATTTGAACACCTCTGGCACCTTTTCATTCACTTTCGTGTTTTGTACTCATCATCAATGCGTTCAACGTTGCGTATACAAAGCAAGAAACGCGGAATGGCTAACACTGGCCAACAGCGATTTGGTAATGTGAATTTTAAAGAAAACATGAACATTTCTAGCCCTAAACATGGGCTATTTACACATAACAATTTTTATTAAACGACATTAATCACATGAACTCAACCTAAATTTAACGAAACAATACTGGTTTTTCTGTGAGTATATCCATTGCGTCTAATTTGTTGTTTGTGTATGTTTTGGCTTATAATCTTAAAACTCTTTTCTCATCCTGTGTTTATCGCGAAGTCATTCCAGCATCTTACATTTCATTATCAATCTGATTTTAAAAAGTGAGTGTAAAATTACAATTTTAATACGAAATTTATAACTTACGTTAGCCGCTTCGTTAGGAACTTCCGGTATCATAGTTTCGTCCATTGAATCTGATATAGCTTCAGGTATCTCTTCCTTATCTTATTCCTTATTATTACTAAATGGTGATGGTTAATGAAAACGTTTCTTTTATTGAAATATGTATAACTACAAAGGATCCAAAGGACTCGGTGACAACTTTTTCTGTGTTAATGAATAAATCCGTTCATTAAAAAAATATATATAATACAAGCTTACCTTTTTCGGAGTGCTACGAGGAGCTTAATCTTCTTGTAATTTTGTCTGTGTCGACATATCCAACAACTAAATGATGGAAATCAGGATTTTTAGGATCAAAAAACTTTTTATCGTCGTGTATGAACAAGAATATAAGCTCACCTTTTTCGGAGTGCTACGGGGGGCAATATTCCCTGTTATTATTGTCTGTGTCGGAGTGCTACGGGGGGCAATATTCCCTGTTATTATTGTCTGTGTCGTCACTTCCAAGAAATTTGTACCATTGTATTGACAGACTCGCCTCTCTCCTGTTAAAATTGTCTGTGTCGACATATTCAACAACTTTGGGCCATTGCATTGACAGAATCGCTAAATGGTGAATGTTTTTTAAAGGTGAACGATAATAAGAACTATCATAATATTAATAAATATATAATAAGTTGTAACTAACTTACCCTTGGCTTGCAAAGATTTTTAGAAACTGTACGTTTTGGGTTTAACATTTGTTGTACGTTGTTTTCTAATACTACTCGGCTCGCCTCCACTTCCATGTTGGCTGGGATTTCAGGAATAGCAGGCTCCATTAAAATTTCTATGCTGTTGGGCTTAGCTTTGCCTTCCATGTTGGCAAGGATTTTAGGAATAGGAGGCTCCAACATTATTTCTATGTTGTTCGTTTCAGCTTTGGCAGCGTCCTCTTCCAGATTGACTGGGATTTCAGGAAAGTCATTTGGTATTTGAGCTCCGTCAACCTCCTCTTCCATGTCTGCTGGGATTTCAGCAATAGGTGACTCCAACATTATTTCTAAATTGTTGTCTTCATCAGCTTCTTCAGCCTCCTCTTCCAGATTGAGTGGAACTCCAGGAATTTCGTTGTCGCTCCGTTCCGCTTGGTCAACCTCAGTGATTTGTATATTGATTGCTGCATCCTGCTGCCTTTCGTAAAAAAGGCACGTCTTTATGGCGAATAATTGAGAATATTTATGTATCCATATGGTGGCATCAATAAAGTAGCTTACCTCTGTGAATGTATGATACATACACAATCCCAGTATTATTATAAGAAGCTCAATCGCTACAATGAAGATCAATGAGGGCGAAGGTTTTTGTGGCGAAGGTTTTTGTAGCTCTTGTTTTATGAACAACTCGTTGATTCTCCTTAACGCAGGGAAGTAGACAAATTTTACCGTCTTCATTATATAAGACCGAACCGTTAATAGTACATCATATATATTTTCCATTGTATTGGGAGGAAACAGGAAAATGTTCAACTTATTCTTTATTAAGGACCGTACCGTTAAAAGTATATCATTTAACTTTTCCATTGTATGGAAAGTGGCCGTGATTTTAATAAGTTTCTTTTACGACTTAAATAAATATAATATTTTGTTTTGAAATCAGAATTTCAGATGATGTTTGTTATAATATTTCTTGTTAAATGAACGCTTGATAAGTTCAATATTACTAAAAGCCTACTATGTATTCGGATGAAGCGCAGCTGAAAAATTCCAAATTCTACTTAATGACCTAAGTAACAATATTTTTAGCAGATAAATTAGCCAAAAAGATAGTACTACTTATATGTTTTGCGCTGTTTTTTTGATTAGCTTTTGAGAGTATTTTGCAGTCGGCTGCAACACTTGCTTTTTTTTATGCAATTTTTCTTTTCTTGTTAATAAGTGTAATTGAATTGAAATCGTTAACAGTATATTTATATATTGAGTCATTTATTGAGAAATATTTTTATTAACTTTGAGTACCTTCTTTTAAGACAATTGGCTTTTGATGAATGCGCTTCAATGGAATCGAACCCAATAGTATTTTCGTAAGCTTTTATTCACTTCGAACTAATTCCATTCTCAGCACTCGAGTGTTAAATAATCATAATGCGAATGCCAAGTTGCGAAGGCGGCAAATTATGAACGCTTTACGAATTTCTTAAGAACAATCAAGCAACAAAAATCCTCATGATTAAAGCAGTGATATATTTGCTTTATTCATTCTAAGAATAAATACATTTGTTAATTTGAGACAAATAAATTCTTTCTTTTTAAAGTCACTTCTTCTAAAAGTGAGATGCAAATAAATTTTGCACATTTCTTTTTGATGCTAGATTTATTTGGCCAATAAGCCTTCGAATTACAATAAAAAGAAATTGCTCTTAATAAACGCTGTCAACAAGATTCGTGCTAGTTTTAGCTGTAGCAAAAGTTTTTGTGTGTGTGTCAATAAAAATGAATATATCAATTGAAGTGGAAATAAATTGTATTATTTGCACTATAAAATGACCGTAAAACTTTGATAAATATTTGAGATGTTTAAATTTTATTTGCATGCTATTGACTTCGAGTGTGTGTATGTGTGCTGGACTCAAATGGACACTCGTTGGACAGATGACCAAGAAAAATGATTTCTTTTGAAATTCACTTCAATTTATTTCGATTGCCTGTTATTGGTTTACCTTGAATACAATTTCTAATACAAAGTCGAGGCAGCCGCTTCTCAAGTATGCTCTCAATTGTGAATGTGTATGTGTGTGTGTGTAGCCGTGTTTTATTCATTGTCAGTGCGACATCAAACAAACGTTAAGTTCTTGTTATTTATGATTGTCTATTTTCTGCTCTCTGTATTTTAATCGCATTTCTAATTTATAAAATTTTTCTTATTCTTTTTCATTGCAGGACGAAAAGAATCAGCTGCTCATCACGAATATTTGGCTTAAATTGGTAAGTTGTGCAACTTAAATATTCAACAATACGTAAGTAAAATGCCAACAATATTCAAGTACAACGAGAGCACACACAAATTATTGTGGTTTTCTATTGCCACACATGAGTCTTGGCCAACCGAGAAACAAGATTTGTTGCCTTTCAGGCAATAAATTATGCAACATTGTTGGCCCTAGGCTCAATTCTTTCATACGAGTACACGCACCGCAAACGCACAAACAGTGTGTGCAACAACGTTTGAAATTGCCCCAATTTGTCAAAAGCCAAAATAAAAGATACTACAAACAGACTGACTGACTGACAAAAAAAATGGCACTTTGCAAATGTATTAGTGAAAAAAAAGAAAGCTAAAAAAATCACTTAATAGCGTAAATATGCGTAAATTGCTCAAAATGCCGACACCAGCCGCAAAACCAGCAAGAAAGTGAAGTGGCATGAAGTGTAGAAATAATTTTCATTAAATTTTCCCTATTTGCATTTGCCACAGCTACAGCTCTGAGCCACACCAAATCCTTTTATGGCCCCAAACCAACCTGCTCTCGGGTTTCTTTTTTGTGCTTTCCTTCCATCTTTTTTTTTTGTCCTCAGCATTTCTTGCGTCAGCAAAACGTGTGTGTGTGTGTGTGTGTGTGCGTCCCATGCAAATGAGCGAGCAGCTGTTGGCCACTTCAGTTTCAATCAGCCGCAACAAATGAAAATGATTGCAGCCTAATTGCCATATCGAGTGACAACATAATAAGCTAAAAATATGATTATTATATAAGTTCAGATACCTTCAGTTATTGAAACGAAATGAAACCAATTCAATTAAATGCAAACTTGATATGGCACTTAAGATCACGATAAAGTCATATTTATAAATATTTTTTGTCCAACCAATGTCCAGTGGCAATATACAATACGTATGATTAATGGTCATAATTAGGCGATAGGTGTATATAGCAATGGCAATTGCTTGTAATTTGATTAATCGATGCGATCAAATGCACACATACAAACCACTACACATTAGCACAGTGTGGCCAAAACGAATCGATGCGCTGCTAATCGCCTTAAGTGTCACAAAAGCAACAAATTTAATTACGATAAGCAGCATCGGACAGCCATACCAAATATGTCTTAATGTCTTGCCCCGAGGCACATTCACACGCACACACACACACAAGTGCTTTGGGTTTATGGCCATTGCTTTAACGATGATTGATGATTAACGCACCTATAAAACGTACATACTTGTTGGTGCTTCGATCACCTCTAATTACAAGGCTATTACAGAATTATGTATACGTCGTGTTGCACAAAACTATGTACATATATATTTTAGTTTTTAATAACTGTTGATGACTGAAACATTCAAAAGCAAAAGTTCGATTTGTCAGTTTCATTTACCAAATGGTTTCGCATTCGCATTTTCATTATACGTTTCACCCAAATAGACTCTAATTAATTAAGCCCGGCGTCAGTGACAGAAATCCTTTTGTTTTGGCTGAAATACAGACCTTCTGGTATTATATTTATTATACAGTTTGAAACAAAGGGAAAACGCATTTATTTACCATCATTATATACAAATATTTTTCTCTATATAAATGTTTTTACCTTTTGTTTATGTTTGTGTGTTTTTGTAACAGGAATGGAACGATATGAATCTGCGTTGGAATTCCAGTGAATTTGGTGGTGTACGCGATTTACGTATTCCGCCCCATCGTTTGTGGAAACCGGACGTGCTCATGTACAATAGGTGAGTTAAACACAACAACAACAACATCGAATCGTTTTGAAATTTAATTTTCAGCGCACTTAACACCTAGCTGTACTTTGTTGCTAACGTTAATGCGGGCATCTTGATGTGCTGCGTGTTAGACAATTCAATTGAATCGTTCTTTGACTTTGTATTTTTATGGCCAATTCACATTGGCCCATCTAAATGGTTTATCATTTGGTAATAAAATGTGGAAAGGGCCTTTGTGGCTGTGCCTTTATTGCTTGATACTTTATTATTTTGTGTGCAACATTTTGTGAGAGAACAGAAACCCTTTCATGTTTATGAGCTGCCATTTGTTTGCCTACATTTTTCGCTTATTATTACACTTGCAAAAGGTCTGACTATTGTGTTCTGAAGGCTGTTAAGCAGCGAAAATGATAAACAAATTGTAATATTTATGAAATATTTTAAGGCCTGCAAAGAGCATACAATCTTCGGCAATCTTATAAGCTTTCTAGTTTGCTTTTTTTCCCTTCTTTTGGTATTATCAATTTTATTATAATAACACACCAGCAGAAGCCTTTTGTCAACACACCCAAACCTTTTTTCAGTTTTTCTTTTCCTTCTCTTTTTTAGATATTTATGAACGTAATATATATGTAAATATTTATTTTTGTACAAATTACCCTGCACGACCGCTAAACATATTTGAAGTTTGTCTATTTTTGATTGGTACAGCGTATCGTTTACATTTCTACTTTAATGAGGCGCTAAAAGAGAAAGAGAGAGCTTTAAATAGCTATTAAAAAGTAGCACAACATCATTTTAATCGATGTTGCGCCATTATGTTTTGTATCTTAAAAGTTGTGCACATTAACAACTCAACGGAAGTAATAGTGTTGAGGCCACAGCTCGCTTAAAAAACAACAACAAACAAGGGGGAGAGGAAGTTAAAAATTAAATTTTAACCATGGCCTTGCCGCATAAGCTATTGACAAGCGGTATACTCTTTAAAATGGTGCGAATGTCATTTTGGTTTAATAGCTGCACAATGGGGTGGAAGAGGGGGTTGGAACGAGCAGCTGGCGGAAGCGTTAACGCACAAATTTTAATGCGTATTTGGGCAAGTTTTTATTACAAAGTAAATGACTTGCTGGAACAAAGGCTGTGTTGTTGTGGCGGAAGGTGCAATTAAGAGAGGGTGGCTTTTTCAAAAGTGCTCCAACACAATAGCAATAGCAACAACAACACTAATAACAACAACAAGAACAAGAAGAACAATGCCCAGCACCAACAACAACAACAAATACCTAAAACACACACACACACACAGCGACACGTACACAAACACAAAAGTATTTGATGATAGCTACTTGCATGTGAGGCAACAACGGCCATTCTCAGCTTTTTGTTGTTTGCCGTTGCCTCTGTGTCAAGATGGCTGAGATTTTGATGATGTGACTACACAATACGAGTAGATGGCATGCCAGCCATAATGAATCATAATTTAACTGTTGACATGACCAGACGCAGTGTGTGGCATGGGTGGATGGAATTATGACAGAAAGACAGAAAAAAAAAACATTTCACAGCTGCTACACTTTATTCGTTTAAATGAATGAAAATGAAATTGCATTAAAGCAAAAATATGTGACAAAATCGTTGAGATTTTCTAAATGATTTTATAGCCCTATGTGCTCGTGCGTGTGTGTATGTGAGTATACCCAATATAATGGAACAACGTTGACTGGGTATAATTAATAAATATTAAATTAGTTTGCCAACAGTAAAAATTGAACCGTAAGAAATGAGCGAACGCTGTTCAAGCACCGCATTGCCTATGGATTAATCATTAATCAGTGCCATGGCACAACCAACAACGCACACACACACACACACACATGCGCGCGCTGTAAAAGCTGAGCGAAGTCAGCGAGCAGCTGTGAGTGTAAAAATGATTTATGCGCAAAAGTATGCTACATAAATTTCCATATGCGCTGTGGCGAAAAATCGACTGTAAAAAGTGAAAAAAAAAATGAAAAAGAGGAGTCTTATTAAATGCGTCAACGTTTGGCCAGAACAGGAATCCGCTTAACAACCAAGCAAACACACACACACACACACGCATACACACTTGTTTTCTGTATGGATTAGATTTAAGTACCTTTAGCCATTATTCACTGGATGTCTGTTGAAACGTTTATTTGCAGCGCGGACGAAGGTTTCGATGGCACCTATGCCACCAATGTGGTTGTACGAAACAATGGCAGCTGCCTGTACGTGCCGCCCGGCATCTTTAAGTCCACATGCAAAATCGACATCACCTGGTTCCCCTTCGATGATCAACGCTGTGAGATGAAGTTTGGCTCCTGGACCTACGATGGCTTTCAGGTGAGTGCATATCACTTAACGATATATATCGTCTTAAGTGGAAGGGTAATGTGCTAATTCAGCAATCAGCAATCAGCATTGGTGTGAAATTGCCTTCAATTGCAATCATAATTTGTGCAAATTAGATAAATGTGAAACGTTCAATTAGTGAAATGCGATTGAAATGTCAAATGCGCAATCGCTATTGACAAATTAACAAACAAACATTTGTTTAAACAATTCAATGAACAATGCGCCTAAGAGCACACACACACAGCATTGATGCTTAGTTAAATACCCTGCAGAATGTCACATCAATTAACGACATTCAATAAATGTGCAGCAATAAAATTTGTGTAATTTACTAAACCGTTGGCAATTAATAGCGGTAATGAGTATTGACAATTGATGCGCTGATTAAATTATCTTATTAAATGAAATTGGGTGTGTGGCTTGGATTAAATGTAATCGAATTGTCAGCTGCATTTAATGTAAATGCTTCCCATATGTATTTTGCCAATAATTACATTAAATAGCAGCCATAATTAATTCTGACACTATACCTATAAACACACACACACACAATCAAAGATGACTAGCACATATAGTTCTTTATTCAGCTCCTTCTGGATATGGATCTATATGTATGCATGTATGCGAATTCGCATAACTCATTCAATGCGCGCTCATCGCGCATAATTTGTAATACCGGATATCCGGCATTGCACAATCCATAAATATTGAATGGGACAGCGCCAAAAACACAGTGTATCCCGCATCCATTTGACCTGAATACGAGAAATATGCAAATGCAACATCTAATGTTAATAGAAAAGACATACTATACAAAACTTTTGCCTTTTCCAGCACTTAGCACAAATGCAACCAAGCAGAACTTAAGTTTTTATCTCGTACTTGTATCTATTTGATGCTCAATAATCAATGGCTTCTAATTAGTTAATTGGCTTGGTTAAAGTGTTTTGTCTAGTTTCGAGTCGACTCTTTGATATCTACAAGAAACCGAAACTAAATAAAGTTTAAGGAAAGAAGGGAAGCGTCCTTAAGAAAAATTTTCGTTAAGAAAGAGAATATTAAAATAACGAAATTTGAAACTTTTAGTAATTGCAGAAACACACACACACACACACTCATACATATATAATCATAAACGCATTTACAGAGATAGGCAAAGGACTCATATGTGTGTGTGTGTGTGTGTGTGTGTATGTGTGTACTCTAATCAGCGAAAATTTCATTGGCAGAAAAACTGGCAGCCAACTTGGCATTGCGTGCCAAACCCAAGACAAACACATATTAGCATGTACACACACACTAACACACACACACATACTTGTCATACACCATTGCACAGTGCATTAATGTGCATGGCAAGACGTGGACTTGGGAAGGCCAACGAGCCAAAAGTTTGCTGCCAACTCAAAGTCATAGGGAAAAGCTCCGGTGTGTGTGTGTGTGTGTGTGTGTGAGGGGGACGGCTGGGAGGGTGAGGTAAGCGTTTGCTCATAACAGTCTACGCAACATTGTTGCCACCATTCTCTCTCCCTCTCTCTCTCTCGTTTTCTGCCGCCTGGCACATTTTTTGGCACACAAAAGTTGACACGTAAAATATTAAAAAAAAAAAGGTTTAAAAAAAATTTTGTTCGTCGCTTGCAACGTTTTTCAAAAGTCGCGCACAGCCTCAACTATGTGGTTCACACACACACACCAAGAACAAACCACACGCATTTAGAAAAAACATGCCAAACTGCTAGGCTAACAGGATGCGTTCAGCTTCCTTGGCGCAGTGAGTAATAATATACAAAAAGAACAAGAAGAAGAAGAAGTTGCAAATGGAATCAGAGCAACAAAAACAATAGATTTGGCACTAACTTCAGCTCTAAGCAGTCGTTAATATCTGCTAACAAGGACAAATGTTCAACTCCTTTCAAATGCTTTTTTATACATATAAAGTATGGATACAAATATTAACAGCACATAAGCAAAATGCTGAACACTTTAAAATGCCTGCCTCAAAATGTGAAAACAATCGATTATTGTTGCTCACAATATTGCGTCAAAGCGTAAATAACTTTATTGTTTTCTATTTTATATATCGTTTGTTTGATGAACAAGTTAATCAAAAATAAATATATACATATACATATACACATGTATGTGTGTCGAGCGAACAATGGCGTGAGGCAGCACACACACAAGGCCCACCAGTCAGTCTGTCAGCTTATGTACGGTAAAGACGTGGAGAGAAGAGTTAGACGCGCGACGCAGCCTGACTTTGCCTAACTGTTCGTTCGCTCGTTCGTTCGTTCTGGCCTCGGCCTGTCAAGTATTTTAATATCAACGTAAATATTACATTTATCAACTGGCAAAAAACGGGGCGCACGACTACACTATATACGCCCAAGGTTGTCAAGGGGCGGGTGGGGCGGTGTGTCTCGTAGATATCAGAATGTCATGCCCAGATGCGGCTAAACGGTCTGCAACACCTGTCACACTTTTTTTCTCGTTGTGGCTGTCAAAAGCGACAGGTTTTTGTCACTTGAAGCCGTCTAAACTTGGTCTCTGGCCATCTACTTCGAATCGTTTATGCATACACTTAAAAAAAATGAAGAAGAAGCAGAGAAGATAATCAGTTTGACGTTGACCAAATCGGCCGCCATTTCAATTTATTGCGCCTTAAGTCACAAAGTGACAGCGCTCAAAGTTGATTCAATAAATCCTTTGGACCAAGTTATTGACAAAGCTTTTAATTGCTTCCGAAAATACCAGCAATAGCCTAAAAACCCAAACCACCAGCATCCGCTGCCTGCATGTGTGCCACCCTGCCATCCTGCCACCCTGCCACACTTTAACTAATTGCAATAAAATTTCTGGCGAAGGCGAGGCGACTGCGCATCAATGTCAAGACTGTCACGACAGTTCGTCAGTCAGCCCAGCCAAGCATCAGGAGGCCCTAAAACTTGCCTCTGAACTAACTCATTCCGGTCTTCTAAGCCCATCAGCAGCCACAGCTGCTGCCAATGCCAATACCCTTTGGTGCCCCTAAGGCTTGACAGTTAGAAAGCATGGGCAGAAAGCGAGCAATCGCTCTTTAAGTTTGACTTTTACAGGGTATGTGTGTTTTCGATTAGCGCGTTCCTAATCGTGTTTTTTCTTTATGCAATGCCAAAAAGCGTATTTGTGCAGACGCTGAGTGCCAAATCTGTAAAAGTGAAATGCAGAAATGGCAACAGCAAACACTAGAAAAGCTTCTCACTCCAACATCTCCAACATCATCATCATCATCAGCATCAGAATGACGTTGCCAGTTCCACACACATGCTACAGCCAAATTGATCGAAATGAAAGTTTTGCCTTTGACTCTGTGACTCTGATACGAATTCAGATTCCAACTGAAGAGTGTGACTCGGATTTTGCGAACGCAAATGTGAATGAGATTGACTGTAAGTGTAACTGGGCGGCCATTAGCGTGAATTACTTGATTTTCATATGATAATTTTATCATATTTGACATTTGTGCCGCATCATGGCTTATTAGACTTAAGTGTTTGTCATAATCAAACATAAATAACTGCAAAATATATGTGAATTCCAAAAGATTTATGCAATGCATTGATAGCAATCAGTCAGTTGGTTAGTTAAGACCTCAAATTCATACTTTAAGAATTTTGCTATAAATTCCAAATGGAAGACAAAAGCATATTTTGTTGTTCACCAAACCCACTTGGGGAGAAGAGTTCATAATTTTTGACAAGGTATGTGTGTGAGTGTGTTTATAAGCTTGATGCTGCTAGTAAAGACTGTGAATTGTTTTGGGCTAATACGAAACGCCTTAAGAGGTTTACAAGTTATGTCGGGCACAAAAGGGTCAGCATTCCAACGGGGAATACTTGGCTAACAGCGGCTCTTAAAGTACGCACAAATAAGTACAATATATAGAGGCAAAAGGAAGGGAAGGGGGGCATTGGCATTGCTCTTTGCACCGGACGTGCTTGACTCTCATAATAGATGGCCAACAACAACAACAAACACGTTCTCGACTCGGCTCAGCTCTCCGGAGCATTTTTGACAGTAAGAGGACCTTTGGGCCTTTCTTAGCCACTTACTAAGCCATTGGCCCTTTTTATTATACGCCATAATATGCAAACACACATACATACAAATATACTCACTAATCGATATCAATTAAAGTTGGCGAACTGCAATCGATGCCACAAGCAGCACTTGAAACAAATTCAACTTTTAACGTTTTCGTTTTTCTCTTCATTGGTTAATTTCAATTTATGCCGTTTACAGGCTGTTTTACCATCCATCATTCATTCAATTTGAACAAGGCACTCGAATAAGAAGTACCACGTTAAAATGATTTCAATAAATCCGAGAATGCCATAACACAAACAAACAATGATTGCGATGCATATTAAATCGCCAACTAACACCACATCACATTGGGCTGTTGGGTGGTGTGGAGTGGTGCGATTCCGTCTAATTCATTATTTATCGACGATACGAATGATGTGGAAGAAAAAGAAAAGCCAGTCGTCAGTCTGTTTGTGTTAAGGTCCAATCAACACATAACAAGCCGAGAACATTGATTGACGCTATCATCTATTATGTAAGAACTAACGCTAAAATATCGTTTCGCAAAAGGTAACAAAAACTATACTGTGAATGCGCTTCTTTTATTGGGAATACTAAATAGCTTATCTACAGAGAAACTTCATAGCCTTCAATGCGGCAATTGAAACTTTTGCTTTGTTGAAATGGAGGTTGTATTCAGCTAGTAATAGTATGTGCGTGAAATTGTTTTTAAAATTACGGTATAAATATTTTTGAGCAAGGATTTTCGATTGAAGTGATCACAGCTGCGGCTGCTAGTCTGTAGAAGGTACTAAATCCTTAATAAATCATCTTGCTTTCTTTTCTTCTTCTCATCAGTTAAGTTGTTCGTTGGTTTCTCAATCCTTAGGGACTGCTTCGTCCGTTTCTTTAAGACGAGCAGCATGAATCTTGATCGAATATGCATTTTCCACGTCAATTGAAGTCTCTTTTATTGGTGCAAGCATGATTGTAGTTTTTGGGAAATATATATTTTTTGATGTCGACTCAACTTACGTGAAGTAGGCTGAAGCAACCCCAACCAGGTCAACTTGGATCGGATGAGAATATGCATGGTATCGATACCAAAAAAATGCTGTCAAATATGCCCTCAAGTATTGTTTGTTTCGCACAACAAACTTAATTGATCAGTTAAAAATAACTTTAGATTGTAGAATGGAAGACAGAATGGGTTCAATTAAAATAAATATTGTGCTAAGCCCCGAGAACTGGATGCAGCGTATCTGACTTTTTGACAGCAAAAACTCGGCAGACAGAAAGAGAACACGTGGTCCAAAATAAAACTCGACTTGATGCTTAACTTGAATAAATAAACTAACAAAGGAAAGACCTGGTTGTATCTATCTCTCTCTCTCTCTCGCTTGCTCTGTCGCTCTATCTCTATCTGCTTTACGGCTAGTTAACTGGCCAAAACATTTTCCGAGTCTGGCAATTACAAGGCACAACTTTTGCACAGCCCGCATTTGTGAACTAATTCAAACAAACACACACACACATACACAGACGTAGTTGTTGTGAGCAATCATGCACAGACACACATACATATACATACACATGCATTTACTTACACATACACATAGAGACAAAGTCATCTCATTGCACATACGCCGCGTACACCATCGCCATTGCCATCGTTGTCGTTATCGTTGTTAACAAAGCGCCACGGCCACGCCCCAATCCGGCGCGCCCATTGAAAACTCAGTTGGTGGCTAATTAGCAGGCGGCAGCCCGAAGAAGATGGCTGCGCATAATTGCATGTTGCATTAAATTAAAAAGCTCTGGCTCTCGGAAAAAAACACAGAAAAACAGAGAAAACCGAAAGCAAATTGAAAATTATGCAAAACTGCTGAATGATATTAAAATGTGTAGGCGTTGGATCTAACTACGAGTAGTTCTAGAATAGAACTCTCCCTGACAGCACACATTGTGCGTTGCGTTGCGTTGAGTTGAGTTTTTTGTTTGTTTGTTTGCAACAGTTAAATTTGTGAATGAGAAAATGCTTAAATCAGCCCCTAAGATTATCTGGGTTAGTAGAATTCGCGCGCATTTCCTGCTCATTTCAACCGCATTTTAATGTGACAGAGAAAATTATTATAACACAAGTAAGGGGAAGACAAAAAAAAAAAAAAGAATAAGAAAGCAAAAAACAACTGAAAACTGAAAACTTGCAAAGACCAACACCGACCAAAAGCGAGAGAGAGAGAGAGAGCGTGTGAGTCAGTGTGTGTGTGAGAGAGAGACAGTTAGAGCTCGTCAGCGCACAGGCTCAACAAATTACGAGCAACGAGTATTTTCATAATTTACACTGACTTTTACCCAGCACTAGGCATCAGATTCAGCCACAGTGCCACCAAAACGGAACAAGACAAGGGTGGGGGGAGTGGTTGGGTGTGTGTGTGTGTGTGCGGCTGGTGCTATTGTCTTTTTCTGCAGCGTTCCGCAAATTCCATCGAAAGGCAGCGCAGCTAAAGCCAAGGCAAACTGTTCTACTCTCGACTCTTCTACCATGTGAATTCAGTATTCAGTATACGAGTAGTTGTTAGTGTGGGTGGGCTAGATGAAAGGGGTAACTGTGTGGGTGGTTGGGTGGTTGGGTGGTTGGGTGTGCTGGGTGGTTGTGTGGGTTGGCAAGTAATCAGGCGCAACCAACAAACTTTTACTTATAGTTAAATGCTGCTGCTGCTGCTGCAGTGGAATACTGACAAAAAGCATCAGAACGGACAAACGGACAATGGACAACGGTCGTCGGACGGACGAACGGCCCAGAGCCGATGGCAGGAAATGGAGGGTTGGCGCTGGCGCTACTGCTGCTGCTGCTGCTGTTTCTTGCTGCTTATACACTTTAACAAAAAAAATACAAGCTTAAAGTAATAAGCTTTATGCTGGGAAACAGCTTAAATGCACGATGAACAGTTGACGTTAGAAGAAATACTTGACCTAAATCAAGAATTCCGATAAATCATATTTATAAGCTATTTACTTTTTCCCTCTTATCATAAATTTCTAAGAATATTGCGTGTGTGTCAACGTTTATGGACTGATTAAATACATCATTTGTATGTTATTAGTATATTTAATGATGTAACATGATTTTTTTTAAGTGTACTACAATCATCTCTAGCCATATTTCGCATTCTTGGTATTCGTATTTGCCATCCCTATTTCTGTTTAAACTGTGCTATGTGGCGCCAACAAAACAGTCATTAAGCCGTTGGCAGCTCCGTCAGCAGGCTGCACCAAATGCAAACCATCAACAAAACAACAACAACAACTGAAACAACAAAAGCACACAACAATCCGGCAATGAAAAACATTAAATCCTCTTAATGTTGAACCAATTCTTGAAGCAAAGCAGACTCCAGCTAAAGATTTGGTATTGTATCATGCGAAAATATTTGTAGTACGCAGATGTTTGTTTCATATTTATATGTATGTTGCAAGCTGATGCGAACTAATTGAATGTTGCAGTGGCCAAAAACAACAAGTGAAGTCAAAACGTTTTTGTTTGCACATCAATAAATGCAACATGCAAACAGAATGTTTAAATAAAATAAAATACTAAACAAACTGCAGTTCACGCTCTCTCCAATTGCCCAGCTGTTGGCCAGTAACAAAACACAAAAATATGCAGCAGGAAGTGGGAAGTGGGGGTGTGGGAGTGGGAGTAGGATATCGGGTTGCGGGTCGAAAGAGCAACAAAAATGGCAACCAAAATGTTGACATGCCAAATGTGTCATAAACAACTTTTCTAGACACAAATTCAACACATTCTCTCGAACGCTATCTTTATCTCTTCCTATCTCTATCTCTGTTTCTCGATTGGCACAGTTGATGCAATTTCAATTTGTGTTTTATTTGCTGCAATGTGTGTTTGAATCTATCGCATTTGTGGACCATCAGGACATTCCTTAAGTCATTTAATGGCAAAAATCTGTTTGGAATTTTTTTTTTTACTTTTCGCAGCGCAAGCATAAAGTGAAATTGTACACAAGTTGCATGCATGTATGTGTGAAAAATGCACAGCAAACTGAATACCAAATAGACTCTGGTCACACTGCTTTGCAAACACTTTTAACTGGAGTGTGTGTAACTAGTTTGTAATCATTTTTAATCTCAACTATTAGGCAATATTTGATATCAATATTGTATTGATGTGAGTACGAGCCCAGACTGAATACCCAATGTCCTTCCATACGAACGATGAGTGCAATGAGTGTAGGCTATAATTCTTTGTAGCATTCCTTTTTAGCCTACAACGTTTTGCTCACTGTCACTTGGGTTTTTTGTGTGTTTTTTTGCTTCTGCTTTTGCTGCTGTTCTTATTCAAGCGCACTTGAACAAATAAGCACTCTTGGCCATACTCACTTAGCCACTTACTTACAGCTGTTGCCATTGTTGTTAGCATTGTTGATGTCGCTGTTGTCGTTGTTGCTGCTGCTGCTGCTGCTGTTGGTGGTGTTGTTGTTGTCGTCGCAACTGTCACACCCACTGCTTTTAGCAATGTACGACGCTTTATGTGCTTTATTAGTGTAACATAATGTGGCGATAGCCGAGGCCCGGGTGGACATCATTTTCGGTTAAGTACATTCATTTTTTTGTGTTTTTCGTTTTCTAGCTCAGCTGCTTCTTCAATTACACAAAAGCAATTTATATAGTACTTAAAGGGCATCAACATAAACTATAACATGATTAAAACCAAGCGCCTAACTACTACTACAAAGTCGTAGAAACAAACTCCAATGGAAATCTACGGTAACATTATGCAAATAGTTTTCCCTGTATAATAATGAACCCAGAAAAAAAACCGACCTAAAGAAATCCAAACTACTTAAGAACTGCAGAACATTCGTTTTGCAAACAGTCAAAAAAAAAAAAAAATCGAGTCAAGTGCTGAGAGCTGTAAAGAAATATGAAGTCAAACTTTATGTTTGTAACAATTTAAGTTACCCAATTACGAGTTGAAGACGCAGAAGAAGAAGAAGTGTATGTAAATATAAAATATAACCAAGAAACAACAACAACAACAGCAACGTCAACAACGACTTTGTTAAATAAATAGCGCATAGTTGGAGAGTATACAACATAAATTTTTTGTATGTTGCTTGTCGAAACTGCAACCGAGAGCTAACCATATTCAAGCAGGGTCAAAGCAAAGCAGAGCAATGAAACGGAAGGACTACGTTAAACAACACCGAACTGTGCATACGCTTTCAACAAATATGCTGCCTAGACATAAGAATGAATAGATAGGGCATTAGCGAGCGAGAGTATGTACTTCATTTTTGAGGTTTGCTTAACATTCAAAGTAGTATGATGCGCTCCACAAGATAAATATTGTGTATACGACAAGTTTGTTGGCGACCTTGAGGTGCCTCGCTGTGGCACAGTCCACTAAAGCCCACGGCTGTCCAACACAGTAATAAGTGTTGTCACAAATATATATACTTTGATAAGTATTCGCCGCGTACACTCGACTTGTGTGCTTGCTTTTCTGTTTGGCCAAATTTAATTGTTTCAAATTGCAATTTTCTACAAGTTTTCTTTACAACTGCATTGCAATTCGAAGACCATCGCAACCCCCCAAAAAACTCTTGCTTATTTACATAAATTAAATATTTTGTGACGCTGTCCTTGCAACAGAATGTCCATTTTCACTGGAGCGCAATAAATTTAACTTCTTTTAATTATTTATTATTTCTCACTTCGAACTACAACTTCTCTGTACGCTTCTAACATTTTTCATCATCAAACATTTAACCAAAAATTTAGCATCGCAGAGAGGGAGAGAGTAAGAGAGAGAGAGAGAGGAAAGTAAACATTGCAGCGCTGCCTCAATCGTCTTTGCAATTGCAATTAATTCAATGTCAGTTCAACTGTTGCTAAGACAAAGGCTAAGCTGGTCAAACAAAAGGCATGGCCAACCACCTACCCCCCCTTCTTGAACTCCCCAAGGGTCTGTTGTGAGGGTGGCAATGACAAGTAGTTTGGCAATGCAACGCCATTTGAAATCGCTAAAAACTTTTTGACAATGGTTCTCGCTCTCGAACGGCGTCGTCGTCGTAAGTGCTTATCTGTGCCGGCGCAAAGTCATCGCCTCAATCCATTTTGCCATTTGCCCCACACACACACACACACACTCTGAACTCACAAAAAAAGTCAATTTTGATGCAGTTGCCTTCTGCAGAGAAAGCGAGAGAGATAGAGATTAATTTTGGCTGCCAAAGCAACGATGACGATGATACTTTTAATGATGATGCTGTTGATGTTGATGATGCTAATAATGATGAACCGACAAGAGCTTATTGCATTCCCATACTAATTGCATAAGTTAATTAATTTTCAACAGATAAATATCGTTGGCCTTTTCCTATAGTTTCTCCCAACTAGAAGATTTATTGATCAAGAGCTTAACCTAAGTTTAAGTTTTCGCACAAAGTGGTTTTTGGCATTGCATAGTTAATCTCAGTATAATTATAATAAAGTTTCATAGCCTTAGTTGTTCGCCATTGTTTGCTGAATGGCGCCCAAAAGCGCAATAAGCCATAATAATAATATGCTGCATTAATTTGTGTTTGAAGCTAATTATATTATAAGAAAAAGTTCCTTAGAATGACGTCGTCAATGTCAAAACAAATCTTTAAAACCGCGCAGTAGCTGGAGTTCTGGCAATGTACCCCCTTTATGGGGGACCTTGTAACCTTGCACCTTAGTAAAACTGAAAAAGAAAAACGTGGTAAAACTCAGTTTAAGCAACGAGTTGAGTTTTATTTTTATGTTGATGTAAAAACTTTACGTGCTTAAGTTTATTGAGTGGCTGCTGTATATGAAATGTACTTGTGTTTTTCTGCTTATCAGCTATGAATGTAAAATAATTTGGACTTAAACTCACGAACTTCACATGTGACACTTCTAACTAAGAGTTAAGTTAGCCTTAAGCTAACAAGTTTTAATGCTAACCGAGATAAGATTAAGGAAGAACTAAGCTAATGTTATAAATCCTTGGGCAAACTGTTGATAGAACGAACTTATTAATTTAATTTGTTAAATTTGTTGAAGCCCATGAAAATATTAACGAATGATTAAGTGCAATAGGCATACTAATCAGATTGGTTACCTTTGAACCATTCCATTTTAGGTCTGTTTTGGCTGCTGGCAGCAATTTGACTTTGCATATTCATTATAAAGACGCGTCCCGAACACCGTAATATCAGATGCCAGCCAATGTAAATGTTCTTGTCTGCGGGCGTCTCAATTTTTAATGAAGCCAACCAAGCCAAGCCAAGCCAAGTCAAGCTAAAACCAGCAAAAAGTAGAAGTAGAAAGAAGTCGAAAGAAGCGACGCCCTTATGGCCATAAAATAAAATGGCAAAATTGGCGCCAAGGGGCCAACACGCAGCTGCTGAAGCAGCATAGAAAGGAAAAAAAAAAAAAAAAAAAAAAAAACGACAAGAAAAAAGAGAGAATGTTGCATCACTTTTCTTTTTAACGGACATAACAAAAACCATTAAACAAACTAACACCAAGTGGGCCAAGGCATTCATTGTGTGCAGCAGCATCTTATGAACTAACACTTAACAGTTTTAACTAAAGCCCGAACTTGATCAAGAGCAAGCCGCAATTTAAAGTTGCACCACACTTTTCTGTTGTCAAATTTATGATACCCAAATTGTTTTATTTAAGCGCAGGGATAATGTTTTTTTTTTTGATAAGAAGCTCATGTCACATGTCTGGTTTTTTGTGACACAAATCTGTAACAGAAACCAGTCACAACACAACATATAACTCATAAAAAGATAATCTTTTAAGTATTTTAAGACTGTTTACTTTTGACATATGTAAATATTAGCGCTTGATTGGCATACATAACTCCTTATAATGTCACATTCGCCTACGCAGATGTTAAATTAACAGCAACGGCAACATTCTCTGTTAAATGAATGCACTTAAGGTTTATTGAATGTTAAAGAGAAACAAACTCTAAAAAGAATATCAATTTAACTTGTAGAAAAAGAATTTGTGCATAAGTTAATGCTGCTATAATCGCATTATCAAGCACGACAAGTTATATTAAAACGCATTCACACACACACAAGTTCACATTTATATGATTGCGTCGCCCTATAACAAAGCATAAGCAGCTTAAATACTTTTAATTAGAAAGCACAGTACTATTATACATACATACATACACACATACATATGTATGTGCAAAGTGTTGCGACCCTATTTGGATTCCATTTTGGCACATTTTCCGAGAATACAAATTAAATAAATGAATGAAATTTAAGCACATACGCTACAAGCAACAACTATTAAGTTTCTATATATTTATGTTATGTTATCAGTGTGCGAGTGTGTGTGTGCATGTGTGTACAAATGTTTGCCTACAACTACATTAACACTTTTTGGCTTTGACTTGATTTGCACAAAGCAGCAGTAAGAGAAAGAGATATGCTTCTGTTTGTCTAGCGCCCTCTTTTGTTTGGAACATTTAAATGAGAAAACTTTTATTTGACTCCACTTTCTTCGCTTGCCATCTGCTTAACATGCCACACACACACACACGCACACACATCTGAAAGTGAACTAAACAACCAAAAGTAACGCACATTGGACGAAGAATATCAAAAAATACTCTTGTCTCGATATGAAAAAGAAAAATAAAAAGGGCATACCATAAAACAACTAAGAAAAGCGATTTTTTGGGTTGAAACTTTACGTAGCATTTACGCACACAAATAATGCGTGAGTTTTATATGAGTTTTTATTGACAAAATGACAGCATTATGCGGCCAGCAAGCCCCATAATGATACTAAAGTACGAGTCAAGTGCAGCTATACCCTGTAATTGATGGTACAATGCTGCATTGCCGTTCATTTTCTCTGTTTCTCTGTTTAATCGCTAACCAACACTTTAGTCTTATTTTGGATTGTGGTTAGAGCAACTGGCTGTCGTTGCTAGCGATAGAAAAAGGAACAACTTAAAGAAACCAAATCGCATAAACTGTTGTTAAGTGAAAGTGCGATAAATCAATTTGTAATTGGGGCAAGTTTTGTCTGTTATCCCCTTGGCAAAAAAAACGGATCGCCCATATCCCAAGTATTTATATGCGATGCTTAAATACACAAAATATTCACAACATATATGTATGTGTGTTTTTTTTTTTCTTGTGTGTGTGGGGCAATCAATTGGCGGTCTTGCTGTGAACTTTTAGCAAGCTTAAGCAGTATTTAGTTGGGGTATGCACAGCGAGAAAAAAAAAACCAAAAAAAACCTTTGAAAGTAACTATTTTGGAAGAACAGTTTAAAGATACGACTAGAAAAATTTCTTTCGCCTTTAAGTATATCGCAAATGCTGTTAGTTAAGTCAAAGCTGCTGTTATGGTGACAAAAATTCATACATGTTGCAGCCCTTTCACTGGTCAAGAGCTTAAGCTTCTATGCTGCTGCTGTTGCTGTTGCTGATGCTGCTGGACTTTGGTACAAATCCCTTGGAAAATATTAGAATGACAGCATTAAATATTTATTTGATAGTATGGAGAAGCATTCACATACTACTACTATACTAAATACGCACACATACATATGTATATATGGTTTTATGCACAAATCTCATGAGCTTTTGCATGTGTTTTTTTTTTTTTTCTATTTACAGCTGGATCTGCAATTACAGGATGAAGCTGGCGGCGACATCTCAAGTTTCATAACGAATGGCGAATGGGATTTGTTAGGTAAGTTCGAAATGGGATTTTGGACGAAATATAATTATTTAACTTTTGAACATATGTACTACAACAACAACAATAACAACTACATACACACTAAGGCCGACTTTAAAAATAAAAACTGTTTAAAACTGCAAAATAAAATAGAAAAAAAAAACGAAAAAAAAAAGATACCTTAAAAGAAATGCTTAAATATTTTACTAATTAATACTCTTTAAATAATTTTCATCTTCTCTTCTGCATATACGTCCATCTCATTTGCATCTAAATTACAAATCAACAACAACAACAACAACAAAAATCAACAATAACAACAACAACAAAATCCAACCAACCAACAAACAAATCACATCAAAATTTTGGTATACAACCCAGGTGTGCCCGGTAAACGTAATGAAATCTACTATAATTGCTGCCCAGAACCTTATATTGACATAACATTCGCCATTTTGATACGACGCAAAACTTTATACTATTTTTTCAATTTAATTGTGCCGTGCGTATTGATCGCATCGATGGCACTGCTAGGGTTTACACTGCCACCAGATTCTGGTGAAAAGCTATCGCTTGGTAAGTGTCCAGTTAACCAAACCAAAACCAAAACCAACAACAACAGAAACTACAACTTAAACCAAAACTTAAACCAAAACCAAAAAAACACTGCAGAAACAATCCAAACTATAAACTGAAAACCGATACTTAACTTATCCCTTAACTTTCTCTCTCTATTTCTCACACGCTATATGCAAGTGTTTCGATATTTATCATCTGTAGGGATCTTTGCATGCTCCTAACAACAAATCAAATTCTCTCTTAAATATATGTATATTATTTCTAAAAACGGAAGCGCATTCGCTGCAAGAGGCTCTAGGACGCACACACACATACATACACAGAGCGAGAGATCCTTGACTAACTATGCAAATGCGAATGCAACAGCAATGGCCGCTGGCAGCAGCAGCAGCAACAAGCAAACAAAGCAAGCCAGCCAGCCGAGCAAGTGTGAGCCATGGCTCACACAAAACAGTCGCCATCATTTGTAATCAAAGTCAACGTTGGCAAAAGTGAAAAAAATATATATAAATATATATATATATATATGTATGCGGCACAGCTGCTGCAGGTCCAACCTTTCAGGAGTCACAGTTGTAGCATACAAATACAAATACAGGACGACAGACGTAAGGACGTAAGGACGTAAATGAGCACAAAGCCTTGAACCCTTGAACCTCAGCCTGCAATGACGATGTTCTATATGTTGCACCAGTTAACCATGTCAAGCAGCGCTGTTAAAATACAAATATTTACAATATAAACTTTCTACTTTCTAATGCATTCATCATCACAGCCAACAAGTACAACACAAACTAACAGTTGCAAAGCAAAATAAAATACTTTTCGCTCAATTCGATGCAAGCTAGAACCTAAAAGGGGAAAACTAAACGCAACTATCGATTTTGTATCAAAAAACTTTCAATGTAAAATTCATGCCTGCAAATGCTTTAAGACATTCAAATCAATTGCTTTTTCTACCTTTTAAACTAACTCTCAATGCTTTTTAACCTTTTTCGAACGGAGTTCCAAAAAGACGCATCTTACTTTTAGTAAAGTGAATATTAATATGAGTGCTCTAATGCGTTGATCTAAGGTCATTTTGTTGCCATCTTTTCGCCATCTTTCTTGTCAATTTCTGGCAACTGACGCGACACAAACTCGCGGCAAACACACACACAGACAAGGAGTGAGCTTTGAAAATAATGCGAAAATGTGGCAAAATGCTTTGCAGCTCATATCCTAAGCATGTGCGACTTTAAAGATACAAAAATACACACAAACACACACAACTTCACAGATATTGGCTCTGGCCATTGCACAATGGGCAAAAGTTGAAATTTTTTGAGTGAAAAAATTTAATGAAAAGCTTGAGACAAAATTGATAATAGTTAAATATAATACAATTACCATTTAGATTATAGTTTAACGACAATTTTAAGTTAAATGTACAGTTGAAATGGTTTGTGTTCAATCTTATTTTTGGTGATAAATTCATTTGCTTATATATAATAGAACATATATAACCCAAAAATCCAACAAAAATTCAAAAATATTCAAAACTTTTAGCATTGAGAAATATTTTTGTGTTTTTTAAAGTTTTACATTATTATTACTACGAGAATTTAATTTGTGAGTTTTAAAATATGAGTTATGATTTGTGTGAACAATAAGTGATATTCGTTCCATTGTGCACATGGCTTGAGCAGTATTTGAGGCTGTGGCTCATCACGTACTTTCAACATGTGGCATATGGTGCATGTCAAAATTTATACAATACAAAAATACTTATATAAATACACATCGCGGTTATGAGCGCAGGCAGTGGCAAAAGTTTTGCTTGCAGCTGCCAGAAACACACACAAACAAAAAATGGCCATATTTTAAAAATTGTTCATAGACACACACACACGTACCAGTGTGTGTGTGTGTGGAAAAACGCATTAGGGCCGCCAGCCGTGTCTCATGCATAATAGACAAGTTTCTGCGTAAAACCCTGTGGCTAATTTATGTTTGCCCGACACTTTTCTCTCGAACCTAACCCCCTCACACTTTCCCCCTCCCCGCTCAACCAGTTGACTTTTTTGACATAATTTATATAGCCACAAAGAGCTAAAGCATATATATATATAGTAATATGTATAAATATATAAAATATGCACAGGACGCAACACAATAAAAAACAAGTAAAAACGTTGCAGTCGGACGCAACCGACTGCGATATACTTTGATACCAGTTCACATAGCTGTAATAAGGGTTCTGAGTGCAAATAGTAATATATGAGGGCTTTGGGTATAAAATTGGAGACTCTAGCTCAAAACTGACAAAGACATAGAGGTGGGCGGTATAAGTGGGCGTGGCATCCAAAACATTGATGCAGATCTGTTACGGATGCCACTAACAATGTTCATACCAAGTTTGAAGAGCCTAGCTTAAAAACTGAGAGAGATATAGCGGTGGGCGGAATAAGTGGGCGTGGCATCAAAGCATTGATGTACACCTGTTACGGATGTCACTACCAATGTTCATACCAAATTTGGTGACTCTAGCTTAAAACTGGCGAAGATACATGCCTTCCGTTTTTTTAGGGCGGTGGGGCATTTCACGTTGTTTGGGGGCGTGGCATCCAATGTTTTGATGCATAACTTTGTAGATGTCAGTATCTACCTTCATGTCAATTTTGGTGGCAATAGCTTGAAAACTGTAGAAGATACAGGCATTTTGTTTATTATTGAGGGGGCTGGGGCGGAAAGGTGGGCGTGGCATCCAAACTTTTGATGCATTTTTTGGGAATGTCATCAGCTATCTTGCCATCATTTGATGACTCTGCTGCTAAATGTGGGTTATTTGTGTTTTATCATTTGCCATCGAGGTGTATCGACTTGTTTCGATTTCTCGGCCCCTGAGGTCTGGCCCTCATTTAACACTTTGTCTGCAGACATGTACCAGATATTTGCAAGTTGCGGCTCTGCTTTAAGGGTGTCGAAAAAGTTGCGTTCATCGGACGACGACGGACAGACGGACGGACGGCGACGGACGGACGCGCCCTGACGACTTGCAACCTATGATACCTTTTTCAGTATAATCATAAAAAACAAACAAACAAACAGAAAGGAGAAAAAGGGAAGCGACAAAAATCTTTGATAACGCTAAGCACTCACTGACAAAAGCTGCCAGCTGTCCAAAAAGAAACCCCAAGCGAAACCATAAATAATGATAAATTCCATAAGGTTCGCTCCCGCTCTCTCCCTCTCAACGGCAACAGTATGTGTGTGTGTGTTTTCTTTCGGTTTGTTGCCATTTGCTTATTGAAAAGTGTTGTAGTTTTGTCTGACGTTTAGCAAAACGAGCGGAATTCGTACAGTAATTCTTGACGGACTTCTTGAGGTTCAGCGCAGAAAATACGGTAGTAGTTTTTTATTCCAAAACGAATGCCACAACAACAACAACAAAAAATCAAATCAAAGCGGGAAAAAGTCGCAATTAAATATATGTATATATACATACATATATATCATGTATGCATCCTTGCAGCAAAATGCAGCAGCAGCGGCAGCTGACGACACAGGAAGCAGCAGAGGCAGGCAGGATTAGCTGGATCAGCTTGTGCATCGTGTACTCATTTCTAGTTTGGCGACTTTTCTGCAAGCGCATCCTGTCTAACAGAAAAACTAACATAAAAAGCAAAAAACAAACACAAACGAAATCTAAAACGCTAATAATAATAATAATATTACTTTTCTCTCTCTCTCTTTCTCTCTCTCTCTCTCTATCTCCTTTTCACTTCTTCTTCACACACACACACACACTCGCTGTCTCTGTAACCGCATACATACACACATACTCATGCACAAACTAACCAACCAACCAACACATACACATATGTATATATTGGCCGCGCAATAATTTTGTGCTGCATACTTGCAGGAGTTACTATTTTACTATCGCTCACAGTCTTCCTGAACATGGTAGCGGAAACGATGCCAGCGACATCCGATGCTGTACCGCTGCTTGGTAAGTACAGGCAGCGCCATCTGGCGTTTGCCGCTAACAATTTGCCATATGGGAGGATGGGGAAGCGGAAGCTACCCTTATCACTCTCCCCCTCTGCTCTCTCTCTTTATCTCTCAGCGTCTTCAAATTAATATACTACACATTCAAATCAGTTCAACTCTTCAACTAACTAACTTACAACAACAACTGCAACTAATCAGCTAAGAATTTTTTTTAGTACCTTTCCGCACAGCCTCGTTAACGGCCGCCACATTTTTGTGCGCATTGAAATGACAGAGAACTTTAATTTTTTTGTTTAAGTTTAAGTTTTTCTACGGCTTAACGCAACTGTGCAAAGGATAAGCATAAAAAAAAAAATTGGTTTCTGTTTTCCTTTCTGCAAACAAAATGGAGATTAGAGTTGTTAAGTACAGAGCTAAGATATTATCAAGGGGACAGCAACAGGGTATATGTTAAGGTGTAATTAATCACACAAATACTCTAACACACAGGTGCGTGTATGTGTGTGTGTCTACGATCATAAACGGGGCCAGGTCAACAGCAAAAAGTTTCAATTAGTACACAACAACAACAAGAACAACAGCAATTTATTAACAATCTTTCTTAGCAATAAAACAATGAAATCTGAGGCCAAGCAAGCAACCTCCTTTCTCTCGCTCTCCCCCTCCACTGCTATTAGTTTCCAATTTGAAGTTTTGCTGTTGTTTCTGTTTTTTGTTTTCACATCGCCCAGATTGTGCTAAGGCTATAAACACACACGCGTTTATATATACGCGTATAATATATGTGTATGTACATACATATATATAACAAATTGCCCCGTTTCAAGTTTCATGCAACTACACGCAACATACATGCGTCCAAGCACGGTTGCACCTTACGGCTTTTGGCATCCAACTTTTTGGAGGAATTCTAAAATCTTTTAGTGCTTAGTTTCTCGGTGTTTGCTCTTTGGCTTTGCTCCATATATCATTTAATGACCGGCAAAAATAAAATAGCAAAAAATAAGAAACGATATGGCAATATCAAGGCCGATTTTACAGTGTAGTTGGGTGATGGGGAGGATGTGATTTAAGCGTTTTCATGAACTTTTTCCACAAATGGAACACGCACATAGAGCATACATCTATGTATGTATGTACGTACGTACGTATGTTCATCTTAAGTTAGTGCCAATCACGTGCATACATAATATATGTTACGGGAAAAACTGAATGTTGCACGCACACCCAGAAACAGTTGCAAATGGCATAAAGCAACTTTTCACATTCTTAGCACACATTTCTCAAACTACAAAACGCATTAAAAACTGTTCAAAAGAGTTAAATAAATAGTTCATACGAGTATATAGAAAGTTCACAATAGATACACAGAACGTGACTATCAAAATATCATATATATCTAAGCAGCTTGAACGAATTAGTTTTCCATAGAACATTAAACAATTTAAGCTAGAAAAAAAGTATGGTGTACTATGGGATCATATATTGATTAGCTAGTGTAACTAAAGTGATCACTATTATATCCCTCAACCCTGCGTATGAATGTGTATTGTAGATGATTGTCATGTTATCATAACCCGTAGAACTTTCAGAAAAAAGAAGGGGTTTCTCTCATTCATCTTTCAATTTCATTCGAAATACATTACAGATCAAATATAACTGGCATGCAAAAAAAAAGTTCTTAAGTACGGGAATAGATATCTGATCTTGAAACCCATACATACATAGTATTTAGTAAAAGATTTAGATTATTTAGAGACATCAAATTTGTAGAGAATAGCTGTGAATGTCATTGTTATTTTAGAAACACAGGAAACTTATTGAAACATGATAAAAATATGTTTTGCCCTTTGGCAACACTGGTCATTCATACATAAGAACATGAAACAAAAGTATATAATCAGTGTGTGCGTGTATGTGTATGATGTATAAGAGATTCATCGCAAAGCATATATAACCATACACATACATACCTATATAATATATAGATCAGATCGAAATTTTATTGAATTCATCATCATCATCGTAATAAAAACTTGATTGCATGATATAAATCTTGTTCAACAGCCAACAACGCCAAAAACTATTAATCTATTATACAATGTGCTCAGATCTTTAAATTGATTTTTTGTATCGTTTTCGTAGCCTCATAGCATAAGGTAAGTCATGTGTGAGTCATCTCCAAGCGAAGACTACATTCATCCAATCAAGTTGGATCTGAGAAAAGAATCTGCAAAATTGTTTTACATTTCAGAAAAATATATATATACATACATATTTAATATTCAACTACATCTGTCTTTCATTTATACAATATTTAGTTTAATCCCAAAACTGTTCATCCACTTAAGCATGTCCCAGGTCCATGATAACGACTATAATTTCACATTTAGTTAGTACTATAAAAATGTTTTAGATAATATTGCACACACTCATACACACATACACATACTCTCGCTCACACGAACACACGCATACAGACGTATTTTTCATAACTATCAATTCGTAGTACTACTCGTACATATGTGTATCTTGAACTTCATCTCTTTGTGTATCTCTTATAACTTATACAATATCGTAACGAGGACTGGTATGGCATATTAAACTTAAAAGCATGCACTCTGGACCTTAACGATAGACAACAAAAAAAAAACAATAATAATAATAATAATAACCAGTTGGGAGAAACGTCAAGTATCACAAGGCAACTTAATTCAAGTTTCCCCCCAAGTATTTATGTACTATATTTTGTACAATATACAATAATATAACTGTTTATGCTTTTGGTTTTGATACTTACAACATTGTGTAGAGCTTGGTTTCTATATATATATATAAAATTTTTGTTTGGTTTTTTGTTTCCTTTTCATGATTTTGATACTGTGATTTATTTTGGATTTTATGCGTACAACGAGTGTGCTCGCATTATTAATGCCAGTGTCTGATATATGTATTTGCCAAGGACCACTACCACATAATGTAAAAGAAAAAACGTTCTTGTTGGCATGCAAGAACACAAATGCCTATAAACTGTTGACTGTTGCCCCGGCCATCCCCATTGCCCGAACGCCAGCCCGCAACCCACGCTCCACCCAGTTTCACACACACACACACACACACACACACATACACACAGACATGCACACAAGCAGAACGATGTGATAAATAAACATATTTGATATATCAAATAATTTTTGTATTGCACATTCATTTGTATGTATACAAAATATGAATACAAATGTGAATAAATATGAATGTGTGAAGGCGGCAATCCAAATACTATACACACACACACAGTGCTTATGTGTGTGTGTGTGTGAATTGGGGCAGAGGCTGCGTCAATGTCAACGTTCAACAACAACTTCAACTTCAATGTCAACAGAGGCCGCCGTCAATTGAAGCGCCATTGAACTGGTCAAACTTTTCAATGCAAAATGTCTTTTTTCAAATCTTTGCCAACATTCATACACATACACACACACACAAACACACTCACACACATACTTACATACATAAACCAAGCAAATGGGAACAGCTACTATTGTAAATATTTTAAAAATAATTAAATGTCCGTTTAACGAAAAATAAATTTTAATAATTGAAGGCTAAAAAGCAAAACTCTGTCTGTCTCTGTATAAATATCTCTGTCTCTAACTCTTTTACGCTCTCTCTGTCTCTCTCTCTCTCTATTTCTCTCTACTTGTCTGTCTTTAACTTCAAATATATACACAGCAAATATTTGTACAGCAAACATATATTTTTTTTACCTTTTCAATAATTATTTGCATGTGATATTGCAATATATATTTTTGACAGGTTAGTTAGGGAAAGTAAAGCAGACCTTTGTACATATTTACCATGCATAAAACCCATATAAATATATATTTAACACATAAGCTACACAGATGAGTTAGCTATATGTAGCTTGATTGATGGCAGGCGGCTTCTAAAACGGATTACGACTTTAATTACGACTTTAATATGAATCTCAGGTGCCACAGAAAACACTAGAGATTTTGAAAAGCGATTTCTGTGGCATCCCAGTTCATGTATTAATATATTTTAGTTTTTATTCAAAATTTTTGATGCGGGCTCCAATGAAAGAATTGTTTAACTCTATATAAGTATGTGTACATATTTGTCTTAAAGTTTGTTTATACTTATCTTTTTTGGCTTATCGATATGATTTAAAAACGAATTGGTTGTATTGTTCTTATTTGTTTGGTTTTGTTCGAATTCTCGTGTCTGATGTAGTGGGTAGATAAAAATCTCTCTTGTTGTTCATAATACCTCCCAATGCCTAATACAAAATTATTGCTAACTGCATATCACAATGTTTAATTATATGTTTGATGGTGTTTCGCTTCTTAACCATATACATATGTATATAATAACATACCATACACATACACACACACTCAGTCGCACACACACACACACGTACATAGATCAAACATCACAACTAGCTGGATATAAAAAAAAAATGAGAAAAAAAAAACACTTGTAAATATGAAACACAAAATGTTGTATTATTTATTGTTTGTTTTTTTTTTTTTTTAACGGTTACCTTTAGCATACTTACATACATGCATATACCTACATACATACATAGTAGATTCGTACATGTGTAGGTACGTACGTATGTGTGATGTATGCGAAACTTTTGTCCCCAAACAAAAAATCGTTAAGGTAATTCTCATATAATTTATCAATATACAATTGCATTTGCGACTAGTTGCTGTATCCAAAACATAATCATTCATACGCTTAATGCGCCTTAAAACCTACAATTAATTAGTGGAGTGTATGTGCCCCAAACGAAAACAACAACAACAGCCAACAGTATACATAACATATATATGTATATGTATGTGTAAATGTCAATTTCAAGATATAATATGCCATTTTATTAAATCAATATGCATAGTGAAATGGCGATTTTCTTATTTCGATTTATTTCAATCAAATATATAACATTTGTAATGCATTACATCACAGCTTACTAAAGACATATCTTGGGTTGCTTTTAGTATGAACTTACATTTTATTTATTTATTTATTTTTTTTTTTTGGTATCTTTTAGTTGCGCCCTCACTGTGCATAACTTAAATAAATGCAATTAAATAGTATAAGATAAATATGTATATATAAATCGAAAGCAGTCAAAAACAAAAAACAAGAACCATTCCTATTTAATTGTCATTACTAACAAATAACAGCAACAGCAAACAGCAAACAACAACAGCAACAACAACAACCACAAAACGTAGCAAAATACAGAAAAATACCCACACCTTGCCCCCCGTAAAAAAAGACCCATGTCTTTCCATCAATTTACAGCTCAACAATTATGAAGAACCAAATCAGATCTCGATTTTTAACAAAAAATGATGATTGCGGATAATTGGTTGTGCACAAAAAACTAGAAAAATCGTTAACGAAAACAAATAATAGGGCCTAAAACCAATACAAATTACTGAGTATGTAAAAAAGACCCAAACAAAAAAGCAGAAGAATTGAACCAAATCGAACGCGCGGTTCAGTTCAAGCGAATCAAACATCGACTCATTTGAATTGAGCCACAAGTTTGTTGCTGGTTCATTGAGGTTCGTTGGGTGGTTTTCAAAGAACACAGGAAGACAGGAAGAATTGTTAGCTAGCACTGAGCTTTTTTTTTCATTTACTTATCTTATAACTTACTATAAATATACTAACAAATATTGAGTGTCTTTTTTTTTTTCTTTGGCGAGGCAAACACCTGTAAAATAATTTATACATTCACTCTCAAGCAACAGCAACTCGAAACCAAATACAATATAAATATATATATATATTTTTTCAATATATACTACAAATGTGTTAATAAAATTTATTAAATTATTTTTCATATACTGCTTTAAACTTTTTCTCTAACTTTTTTACTTACTTGCCGCAAGTAAAGCATTCAGAAAAAAATAATCAAAAATCGAACAAAACAACAACAAGACACTTGAAAAAATTAAGTCTTAACCAGTGTATTGTTGTTGGTATTTTTTCCAAATTTTTGCGGATTTTTTTGTGTACATAGAAATGCAAACAAAATACTAAATGTGTATAAAGTTTTTTAACTCAATGAAACAAGAACAAACACAAGAAAAAACCAGCACACAAAAAACACACACATACAACAACAACTACTTTATCGATAAATCAGGGAAAGGCGTTATCAAAAAATTAATATATATACACGTAGGTGTCTACAAAAGGCGTGGCGGCCAACGCCATCAAAATAAAAATGTACAACCACAACAACAACAACAAGAACAAAATTATAGCATACCTGTGTAGAATGAGCGAACAAAGCGAATTCGATAAATATCGATAAATACAATTACCACAATGTTTGTGTAATTTTTGTGTCCTTCTAGGAACTTATTTCAATTGCATTATGTTTATGGTGGCCTCATCAGTTGTGTCAACCATACTTATCCTCAATTATCATCATAGAAATCCAGATACGCATGAAATGAGTGAATGGGTAATATTTATATATTTAAACTTACTAAACTTAACTAACTTACTTGCTAACTACTTACTTACTTACTTATTTAAACTAAAAAAAAAAAAAAAAAAAAAACATAATGAAAAAACAATTATTTTTCATTTTGATTTCAACTATATCTATCTACCATATATATTTTTGAAGTATTTTTTCTTATTTATTTTCGATGCGTTCTGAGAGATACCGATACGTTTTCAATATTGCTTTTTTCAAAACGAAACGACAATCGATTCAATCAATAACAACATTTAACACCCAACACAATTAACACTCAAAAAAAATGCACAAATCGTGAACAAAAATAATGAAAAAAAAAACAATGATAGCCACATTGTATATAATACTTATTTATACCCATAATTATACAACTTCTTACCTTAAACATGCTAATATCTAGTCCAAAAAACATTTAATTTCAACTGTTAAATCTGAATACATACATTCTTTTTACTACTTACAAATCGTATGCATCAAACAACTAGTTTTTTTTAACACTCTTACACTAAGCTGCATGCCAAATCGTACAAAAAGCAGGAAAGCTAATAATACAAATATTAAAAGAACACATATTCAAATTACAACTTGATTTTCAAAGACAAATAAAATACGTTGGCAACATTTCTTACATTCTTAGCAAGAATTTGTAGGAACAGGCTGATAATATTCCAAATTATGTACTTTCTAGTTGCATTCTTATATCTTGCAAACGAGTTATCGGAAAAAAATCTTATCGCACACCAAGAGTATATCATCTATGTTGAGTGAAAGTTTCAACTTTCTTTCTCTTACCATTTGTGCAATGCTTTGATATTCCAATAAATCAATTTATATTAAACAACAAATGTTTAGAAAAATTTTATTTATATATATATTTGTAAGAAATGTTTCTTATAGCCCATATAATATATTAATTTTCAATAATCGGCGGACTTTATATTTTTGAAGCTTTCCTTAAAAAAATTATGTTAGCGAACATAAACTGAAAATACTTTACAACTCCTTAAAAGAAAGTTCAATTTAAAATGAAAAGCTTTTAAATCTATGTGAAATAAACTTATATATCTTTGTATTAAACAAATTAATAAAGCTAAAGTATTATTGTGATGTCTGTTTTAAACTTTTCTAATAAACTTCATAAAACATATACTACATATTAGGTACTTTCAAGCCATCTTTTTTGATTTTTGTTTACTTCTCTTTTCTTTTTTGCTTTTATGATATGCTTATATTTTAAGTCTTTCTATACAATACTATACCTATACTAACTTAATTAATTACTTGCATACTACATATGAGAATCAAAAGCACAATAATCACACAAAAAAATTTTTATTTTTCTAACGAACAAACAAAAATATATAACAAAAACTCTGGCCAACAACAACAACAACATCTACGTTAACTGGCAAAACTCTCAACGCTCAAAAAAAAAACTCAACTCAACTCAACTGCCTCTTCAACAATTTCTTTCTCTCCCTGTAACTAACTAACTAACTATCTTCGTACAACAACAACAACAAAAACAACATCTAAAACTTGGCCAAAAAACAAACGCGCGTTCTATTGCTATCCTACTCTAAATCACTTAACACCCTCACAACAACAACGAAACCAACAAAAAAAAAACTTAAAACTAAAAAATTAAAATAAAATAACTTTCTTATAAATAAATTTTAACTAAAAATCACAAAATTTCTCTCATTGGAAATTTATTTTAATCAAAATTCTCTCAAAAAAAAAACCAAAAACCGTGTGTCGTAAAAATTTCATAACTAAACAAACAAACATTATATATATCTACATCATCTGAACACTACGAACTTGAATAAACAAAACAAAATATGATTAATCAAATAAATAAACTAAAACTCTAACATAAACTGCACTTAAAAAAAAAATACTAATACTGTATATTCAAAAAAAAAAAAAAAACCAAAAATATACTTATTGCTATTATTTTTAACCGCATTACCCAACACACTCCGTCTCTCTGTCGAACTCGCACACACAGATAAGAGTAATATTCCTTTATTGGTTACCTTGCATATTGCGCATGCAAAGACCCGGACAGGTTGGCTACGAATGCCCGCCGCCGCCCTCATCGTCGGGCTCCTCCAATGCTGGTGACAAAAAGCAACAGATTCAAAACGTTGAGCTCAAGGAAAGGTAACCAAAACGTTCTCTCTCTCTCTCTCTTTCTTTGTCCCGCTCTTACAACTCACAAACTCTGACTAGCAGCTGTTCGTAGATCATATAACATCTTGTTATGACTACGTACCTTAGTTAAATGCATTTTATTGGTATTAAATAATGTCCCACACTTATGCAATAGATCCTCGAAATCACTGCTAGCCAATGTTCTCGATATTGATGATGATTTTCGCTGCAATCATCGCTGCACCAGTGCCACATTACCCCATCAGCCCACATACTACAGGACAATGTATAGGTAAGTTTTGCTATCGTTTTGAACAAAATGAACTATAAACATTTTTTGGACCCATATCTAGGTAATGAACGAACTTTCGCTTGAGGGCAATTGCATTAAAAAATTTCTTCACTGTTTTAAATCAAAAGTTGTAAAGTAATCGTTCAAACAACATATACAAATCCATACGTCATGGTTCGTGTAGCAACAAAAATGATAAAGCTTTTGACTAATTCATACTCTGTTCTAAACAATTTTGTCACACTTTAAACGAATCGAAAGATCAAATATCGTATGAACAAAACTTTTACTTAACTTTTCTTGAGAGAAAGCAAAAAAAATATAGCATTAGTCGAAAGAAAAAAAGAAATTGAATATGAACAACAAATACTTTCACAAGGCACATCCTTATCCGCATCCTCCAACATTCAATGATGTCTTGAATGGCAGTCAATGACAATGCCACAACAACAACAAAAATTAGTGGCAAATGGCAAGGACACGCATTTAGTGACAAGCACAATGTTGAAAATGATACAACTGCAAAATATATTATGCTATACATAATACAATCGTTCGCAGCAAAGCGACAACAACAATGCAACAATGGCTCAGTTCAGCTCAGCTCAGCTCCACTCACTTGTCCATTCACAATGGACAAAGATATTGGGTCAATAAACTAGTTTAAACTTGTCACAATTACATACGGAATGATTCAGTTTGGCATACAAGCATTCGTCCTCATCATCATCTTGTCTAAAAAAAAACAAGTTCAAATCGCATCGACAATGATAATGAATTTCACTGAATTTCATTTTTTGTATACTTATGGAATACTTTTCTTTGGCCAATTGACTTTAATTTGACTTGAAAATTCAATCAGTCATCATAGTGCGTTAGTCTTGTTACCTTTTTTGTTTATATTAAAATCTTGCACCTTTTTCTCCTTCGCGTTCTCTCTCTCTCACACACACGCTCCCCGTCTGTCTCTAGTTTTCGTTAAGTTCTTTGCTCAAGTCTGACACTCGGCGACAACAAAAGCCACCAAAATGTACACATGGGGAAATGAAATGGCTATGGATATCGCATCACTGTCTCAAGTGTTTGCCATGTCAATAGCAATACTATGCGAATAGGCAAATAAGTGGTTGACGTATGCACAATATATATTATGTATACATCGAGCATCGTTAGAACGTTAAAATACAATAATATGGCATATTGATGAAATTGTTTTCAATGAGTTGCTTTCACAGGCAAGGCGACGATGGCAGTGTGGGTCCGGTGGGTCCAGTGGGACAAGTGGGCCAAGTTGGTCCAGTTGCTGCCGTAACAGATGCTCGCATGCACGAGGCCATTTCGCATACATGCCTCAGCTCATCGGCCGAGTATGAGTTGGCGTTGATACTTAAGGAGCTGCGCTGGATAACCGATCAGGTGCGTTCATGAACTGACTCGCAAAATAGTTCAGTCGCTCGCGGCTCTCAATCGTGCGCCTTACTATCGATAGTAGTTCGTCAGATCGATATGCAGACGTTCAACTAAACGACTTTGGAACTAACTGAACTTATCAATGATTCTTTTTACTGAATTGCAGCTTAAGAAAGAGGATGAAACAGGCGATATAACGCGGGATTGGAAATTTGCCGCAATGGTCGTGGATCGCTTGTGCCTTATTATTTTCACGCTTTTCACAATTATTGCCACGCTGGCTGTATTGTTTTCGGCACCACATTTCATTGTAAGTATTCAAAATCTTGCTTCAACTAAATTTCTAAGCATTAAATGTGATATTTATATTTATTTTTTAGTTCCCATAAATGCTTCAAACAACGCTTCAACCGTCTTCGCAGTCTCTGTCTTTCTTCGTTTTGACTCAAGTCGTACAAATATTGTTTCTACTTTTGTAAAATATAAACAAAAAGGAATTTAAAAAAAAAAAAAAAATAATAATACCAGAAAAAGAAATCCTGTAAAGAATACATAAACAAATGCTTTTCAATTTAATGATCTTTTGGATTTGACTTTTTTCTTAAAAATCAAAATAAATACAAAAAAATTATCATAAAATGTATAGATTTCTTCTTTTTGTTTTGTTATAATAAATATACATATAAATAATATTGGTGTACGACGATTTAAGTTATTTTCTTCTTAACTATATATTTCAAAACTATGTGTTTTTCTTACTTTTTGAATTAATGTAATATAATTATTTTCATCTTTTTCTATCATTTTGATTTTTAGTATGTAAAATAGTGTATACAAATATGTTGCTGTGATAGAAAATTGTATGAACAAAACGTAAACCAGTCACAATAAATTTCAAATTCAAAGTGAAAAAAACAAAAAAAAAACAAAAAAAAAAATATTTATGATGATGAAAAGAAAGGCACACAGGCAAACCCAATACCACACACACATACACATACATTCCGATAAATTGCTTAAATTTGTATTATTTTAGTTAAATTTTCAAGCTAGTCAAGAAAAATTGAGTATTTAGGCTAAATAGTTTAAACCTGGCCTAGCACCCAAACAGTAAAAACAAGTCCCAAAAGCACATAACGCAATCTGTTTATGTATATCTAAATACGTTATCGATCTATCGATACATATATAGAGTTGCATAGCTGTGAAACTTTGTATAAACTCTTCTTTAGTATTTTGTTTTTTGAGCACTCAATTTGCACCGCAAACAAAACGAAATCGAAACAGAAGTTCGATTTAAATTTTTGTGAACAACTTCATACCAAAATAAAACAAACACAAACAACAACAACAAGAACAACTCTTATAAAGCTGAAAGAACCCAAACAACAAAAAAGGATTTAAGCAAAATAATATAGGATCAACGCAGAACGGAATAATACTTAGCACGGCAAGCAAGAAAGCGCAAACAAAAAAAAAAGTTATGGAAAAGTTGAAAACAAAGTATAAAGTTAACTATTTTTAAATATTATATATATACTATATACCATATACTAACTGTATGAGTAAAAAACCATAAAAAGCGAATGAAAATTATGATTAAAAAATGCTTGAAACAAAAAAAAAAAACGTAAACAATAAGCGATAAGCGATAAAATTAGTTACAGTATTTAGCATTTAAGTGTTAGATAAAGCATAAAGCAAGAGGCTAGTCAAATATACATACATATGACAAACATTTAAATTAGTTAAAAATTAGAAAAAAAAAAACAAAAAACAAAAACAAAGATTTTTAAACGAAATTTCAACAAAGAACAGCAAAAAGTTAACAGCAAATTCGTGCGTAGCGTAAATAAAAAAATAAAACACACACATGTTTAGTAATATATATAATATATATATATACAATATACAACACACACACAGATCGGGCATACACATCATTTTGATTTTTTGTTTTTTGCTGAACAATATAATAAACAAATATATAGTTACGCTGTAAACGAATTCTAATTTCTTGTGTCACATTGACATGCTTCTTATTACCAACTACTACTACACATACATACATAGGCATATACATACTTATTAGCATTAGAGCTCAGTGCAATAGCATATACATATATATATATAAGCTAGTTCATACATAGCATTTAGCAAATCTTTAATGTACTCTCACATATAATGCAAAACAATTTTTTTTTTTTTTTGTCTAGCCATATAAGAAAGATACACACACACAAACACCCAAACACACACACACACACCCATAATAGTTGTACGCGTATTTTTTACATATAAATACATACATATATATATATATATAGTGTAACACATATGAATATATCAATTAAGCAGCCAATTACGTGTAACTCAGCAATATTGCAATTCACATAAATACATACAGACAGACAAACATACACACATACATATATATAGTACTACTAGCGATGGCAGCTGCAAAAAAAAAAAAAAAAAAAAAAAAAGCTGCTATTGGGGCTATGCACAAAAAAGCAAAGGTCTTCCTTAATCTTAACAAGAAAACAAAAAAAAAAACTTAACTAAGCGATTAAATAAAATGAATAATTAAATAAACTTATTCACACTTATTAAACTAAAACAAAAATCTTAAACCAAAAACAAAAATAATTAATTGCATGAAAAACTTAACTAAAGCGTTCAAAACTAAACTGATGTTAAATAAAAAAATAAAAAATTAAACATAAAAAAAATGTTTCTACAAAAACTGTTAGCCGCCTGTTAGCTGTTAACAGCGGAGCTTTTAGCGTCGTCTAGCGATTGCACATAAAGCTCTGCTCAACCAGCCATAAAAAATATAGCAATATTTTTGGTCGAAAAGCTTGAGCCCAACAGCTGGCAACTGAGTATTCAATTGCCATAAAACAAAGCTCTCTTTGAGGCCTGCAAAGCTTTTGTCCAAAGGGATATTAAATTTGACGTCACTGAAACTTTGTTCAAAAGAACAACAACTTTAAGCCCAGCTTTAGACCATGTTCGGCGGCTAACATCTGTCTCTAAATATATATATACATATATATATGCATAAATAATCGTTAAACCAAATTTTAAAAATGCTTGAATTACGCACTTAAATGAAACTTAAACTTTTAAATAACAAAACCAAAAACTAAACATCAAAAAACTTAATAAAAATCTTAACAAAAAATATTAAAAAATGTTGCTTAAAAACTCATTTGGCAGCAGCGAATTTACTACCAAAAGCCAAAACGCCAAAAACCGATAATAAAAATGCAAAATCTAAAGCCAAAAGAGTAACAACAACAACTAAAGGGTAATTTTTTCCTCGTAGCATTGCCAAAAACAAAAAAATAACAAATATTTTGTTGTACAATTCTTTTTGTATAATTTATTTATTTGAAATTTTTAACGAAACCAAGAAAAAAAAAAAAAACATTTTTTGATAAACATATATATTATATGTATGTATTGTATTTTTTTTTTTTAGTAAGACGTACATTTAAAATGTGTATTAATAATGTAAATGGTTTCAAACACACACACACACACACACACACATACATAAACACAACAATAAGTATTCAAAAACAGGATCATTATCGTTTTGAATCAAACCTAAAGTTTGATAATCGGAAGGGAAAACTTCTGGAAAAGGAAACTTCTTGCTATGAGACGAATGCTCTCTGTCTTAATAAACGTTACGAATCAAACTCAAAGGATAATCGGAGGGGAAAACTTCTTGATTCGAATGTTCTCTGTCTTTAGTCAAACCATCTGTTTGCATTTTGAGTTATTTTATGAATAGTATATACGAGTATGAGTATAGACAATCGCCAGAAAATATATGTGTAACAACAATACTAAATATCATTTTGACAATAGGAGAACAAATAAATGAGGTTATGAAACTAATTACTATAAAAATCTAGCACTAGATTTTTGATTTTTAAATTTTTTTTTTTAAGATTATTTTTTGGGTTGTTTTTGTATCCCTTTAGAACTTGAATATGCCAGGAATTGAGGAGAGAGAGATCATCTAATACTTGGCATCCATAGAACTGTTAACAACTACAAGTATATATCTACTATATACTACTACATACATACTATACTATATAGAATGTAAACGGCTTACTCAACGAACTCAATGAGCACCTCAACTTTATTCGGTTTCCAAATATAATAAAAAAAAAAAAACGAACTATGGCTACTTTATACATATATGTATATCTATCAATCAATATGTAATAGCAGCAACAACAACAAGTTCAATTTGCTTTCGTTTCGAACACATATTGTTGAAAGACTTGATAGAAAAACCAACAAAACAAAAGGAACACAATGCGTAGAATGCGTTCGTTACATACATACGTATCTGTCTATATATGTATGTATGCTTTGCTTCATTTCCGCACATATCGAAGATAAATACTTTCAATCGATATATAATAGCACCAAGAATTCGAAACTATATTTTCTGTCGTCGGCTTTTGATTTCAGTTAAAGATTTTTGAGGTCTGAACGCAATACTAAACAAAGAAGCAAAATCTTAACATAATAGAGTACATATAAGATGACACGGATACATACACACACACAAACACACAGAGAAGGAAGAAAATTTTGTATATAGTATATTGTGTGTTTTTGTTAGGGGGGCGGGGCGGTGATCGAGTTAACACTTAAGTTAGTTTAGGCCAGCTTAATAAAACAAATATATTAGCGTGTAAGGAAGGCAAAGTATTTAGTATTAGCAGTGTTTTGCAATTAAGTGCTAAAAATGACAACAATAAATTAAATATACAATACATACATACATAATTCTACTACCATACTACACTATATAATGGCCAAGAAAAACACGTAATTTTAAATACATGTACGTGTATGTGTAAGTAATGCAAGCATAGTTCAACTAACTAACTAACCAATGCCCCGTAGAACAACAATATAAGCTATAAGAAAGAAAACACAAACAGGAACAAACAAAATAGTCCCAAAAAAAAGAATTGAAATCCATTTCCTAAATATATTTAAAACTGCAAATATGCTTTCTTTTGATGCTGTCACAGATATAAAAGCAACAATCGCTGCACAATCGATAGATCTGCTATAGAACAATCGATTGTTTTTGTATAATTTGAAATGAGGTTTTGTTTCTTATCCTATTAGCCAAACATCAATACCACATTCAACTTGATAAACTTAATCATTTATTATCGATTTTTATCGATCATGCTTCATTCTTTGTTTTCAAACCGAAACCATGCCGTTTAATCGAACAGTCAATGATTTGAATTTCTATAATTTGCAAAAGCAAAAATCATTCTGGTTTAGGACAATAATTCGATTCAGCAACGCCCGAAAGTTGATCAAAAATGTTTTAAAATGATTTTCATTTGATTGAAATGTGCGTGAAACTAAATACTCTTATTCCAATGAAACTTTGCAATATTTAACATTATAAAAAAAAAAGAAAGAAAAAACGAAATATCAAAAGTTGATTGCAAGCCAAATAAATTTAAAGAAAGCATATGGTTGTATAATAAACAAAAATAAATACAAACAATTAAAGTTAAAACGTAAACGAAAAACATTATTTTAGGATGCAAAAGTCACAGGCGCAATAAAAAAAACTAAAAAAAAAAATCAATTGAAAACAAACAACTATTTAAAACAATAAATAAGACAAAAATATTACACAAGACAAAAAGATAGTTAAGAAATAAATGCAACTTACATTTACGTACATACACAAACACATTTAAAACTAAATAATAAAAGCAAAGAAATTGCCAAAAAAAAAAAATAATAATAAAAATATTAATCATAATAATAAAGAAAAAAAGCAAAATTCAAATGCCAACAACTACTCAACGGCAAATATGTTAACTTAGTAAATAAAACGCAAGAAACGATACAATATGCAATTAAATAAAATGTTTTAAACAATAAATGCAAATCCATATGGAATTTAATGAACAACACTTTGACTTTTTTTCGCTTTTCAATTTTTGCAGTTTTTGTTACCCTTTCAGCCGTTATTTATAGATAAAGATACTTGGGAGTCAATCGAAAATTTCGATTCCCATACATTCGTCGAAACTTAATCGATTTTTATTTATTTTCAAGCCAAACATTTTTGTCATGGGCAAAAGTTTCGATTGCTATAACTTCGTCAAATCTCACTCAACATTCAACTCTACAATAAAGCTACAAATAAATCCATGAACTCGATCATCGGTGTAGGGCGATTTGAACACTCGAACATTGATCGGTTTGACCACTGATATCTTATACCAAACTTAACGAACTTAAAGAAACTCAACTAAACGAACTAAACTATTTTACCCTCTTTCCATTAAAAATTGTCATGTTTAGTTATTTTTAGCAATTTTCAAAAAATCATAAAAAAAAATAGATGCGAAGAGATTTTTGAACAAATTTTTTTTCAGTCACTATTAAGGTGCTGTCAGACGAAGCAATCATTTTTAAGCAAGCAATGATTTTTGATTTCAAAAATGCTCATTGCGTCGAGTCATTTCAGCAACTATTGCTACCTAGTCAGACGAAGCAATAGAAATACATTTCTGAAATGACTCTGTGTAATGAAATTTTTAAATTCACATTTTAAATTTTATTTGTTTAATAGAGCAACTAAAGTGTTTTTCATTCATAGTTTTTTTTTTGTGCTATCTACCATCTTGGCTATCAAAATGTAATATCAATTATGAATAGTTGTGTTTTTGATAGAATTAGAATTGTTTAAAAGTTACTTTTTGCATCAAAACATTTTTTGTTTAAGCCCGGTAAAAAAAGGTTTAAAATTAGACCTTTGCAAGAATTGACAACATTCAATGGGTACTAAATGGGTTAAGCAGAGTATTAAATCATTAAAAAGGGATATTTAATGACCTATCCATTGACACCAAACTTTTATTTTATTTTATTTTTATAAAGGTAGTTTAAACAACGAGTAGATTCAACTTTAAATGGTGTCTAAATACTTTTGACCACCCCAGACTTTGTTTGTTTGGCACCTTATTAAACCTGTGCCATGACTTTGCCAGTGATTAAATTTAAAAAGAAAAAAAACTATTTTTTCTCCATTTTCATATCAATTCTTGTGAATTGAACAAACCTTTCGGTTGTCATTACTTACAATAAAAGTTATGTTTGTAGCTCTTAATTAATATATTGCTGACCGAGAATGTATATACCTCATGGAGTCGGAGAAGCTTTGATCAGCTGTTTGCACAAAACTTTCAATGGTCTCGCAATCTGGCATAGCTTAGCATACACTTTCTCTTTCTATTTTATGCTATGATCTATACTCTGTTCGTTTTTGTCTCTATTTCGCTGATGTAACTAAGGATTCTCATATCAATGTAGTTTAGAGCAAGCAACACTGATAAATACAACAAAACGATTTAATTGTAGCAGGTAAGTTCGTTAAAATAAAATAAATGGAACATCATTATATCATACAAAGTGTTATGGATAATAGGTTTTTTTGTAGCGACCCTCGCGATTCTTGCGTCCACCTGGCCGCACCACACGCGGCACATACTCCTGGTCGTGCTGGTCGAGAGTGCGTCGCCACGGATTAATGTCACGCTCAAAGAAGCGACGACGCGCCTCCATCGGACGTGTTCGATTATCAATCTTGTACAGCTTCTCCCACATATAGACCTCGGGCAGCTCCAAGTGACGTGGCCGTTTCGATGCCAAATGCTTAAACGTATGCTCCAGAAACTCACGCTGCTCCCCATTCTCATAGTCGGCAGCACGTCGCAGCGTTGCTCCGCCCACAAACGGCAACAGTTCATCGGCCGTGCGCTGAATGCTGGGCACATTAATATAGAAGCTAAGCAGCTGACGCAGCGTATCATCGTTAAAGTCCACACACTTGCCCTTCGCTGATATTTCCCCATAGAGCGGCTGCGGTGCTGTGCCGCGGCAAAAGTTCACTTTGGCATTCGTATCGATGTGTGGGCCATGGAGGAGCAGCGTGTTCAACTGATACTCGTAGAAGCTCCATTCACGGCCGTTCGTAATCACAGTCTGGGTGTTAAGCGGATAGGTCAGTTCGTTGTAGGTATTGAAGCCATTGTAGTTGGCCTGCGCCAGCAGCCAGGCGTACGACGATTGTATGGCCAGAGCATGTAGTGCCTCCAGCTGGTCGTGTTCACCATACGACTTGGGACGCAGCTGTAGATGGGCACGCGATTGAAAGGAGAGCATACCGAAATTGGCGGCATTGGCGCTGGGCCAATAGCCGGGCACATTGATGGCATGTTGATACTTTGTGCTGTAGCCTAGGGTGCGAGCATCGTGCTTGTAGCGTGGCAGTTGCAGGGCCAACTGTAAGTTCTCGCTCTCTTCGGGCGTCTTCCATGTGGGCAACTGATGATGATGCCGCAGCGCCAGATACGGCTCACCCGTATACTGTATTAAACGATCCACACAATCCTTGGCATCCGCCTTCTGCCATTCGCGGCCCTCTTTCGATTTGACGACATTCTTGGGCGGATCAACGCCACCCACGGCCCAGAATGCCTCGTGGCGTGGATTGTAATCGGTCTCAATGGCTTGCAAATGAGTATATTGAGCGCTAAGCGCATTCAATGCTGAACGATTGATTTGTTCCACAATTATTTGTGTTAGCTGCTGTTCGCGTGCCACGGTATCGGGTGGCGTTGCAAGCAGCGTCAACTTGTTACTGCAATAGAACATTTTATAAGTTCTGTGTACTTGGCTTATGGGTTAAACTTACTTATAGCAGTCGTGGGCATATTCCAGAGCTTCGATAATATCGTTACGTGCCGCCTTGACAATTGCATCCAAGTTGAGGTTAGTGTCGTTGACGGGCTCCGCTTCGGATTTGGGCTCTGGACTTTTGCTGGGTGGCAGCTCTTCGAGCACAGTGCGCGTATAATGTTGCGTCAGCGGCAGAGCATTGAACGGCAATTTGGTGTCATTGAGATCGACCACCTTGTAGCCGTAGTAGCGCGGCATATTGATTTTAATCATTTTCTCCTCAATGGTGGGCACTTGGCGTATCTCCTCATGCCATTCGGCGGCTGTCTGCTGTTTGCGTGCCTTGTATGTGAGATCTCTTATTGCTGGATACTCCGGTTCCACAGAGTATTCAGATTCAGTGGAGGATGCCGCTGGCTGTGCCACTGCCTTGATTGACAGGTAGCGGCTGCAGGCTGCATGAAGACGCGCACGCAGCTGCTCTCCACATCGCAGCGTCAACATTTTGTAGGTTCAAAATGTTTAATTCACAACTGTTTAAGTAAATAAGATGCAAAAATGCAGAAGAGTCGGCCGCCGCCAACGAGGTTATGACATCGGTACTACACGATGAATGATAGCAATAATATATTCAAATCAAATATATCGATTGCTAACGCTGTACTATCGCAAACAGCCAGCACCGGCAAAAAGGTGAAGGCAAGTATGCAGCTCAACCTTACGCGCATATCAAATTAGCTTTGAAAATAGTTGCATCGACCCAATGTGTGTCTATCAATTTGTTTACCTTTCTTAAACACAAAATACATATGTACATAAAAGCTCGAACATTGATCAATATGATCTTAAGCATATTAAGCAAAACTTATCAAATATGTGGGGATCTTTATTAAATGCATATTGTCTTAAAGCTCATTAGTAATTGCCATATCGCAACCTTAACTGGTTTTGTAGAATTTTTATACAAAATTTCACATTTCAATTGGAATTGAACGGCGACGACCTTTATATCGCTGCCTTGGCTGGTTTTGTAAAATTTTGTACAAAATTTCATATTTCATTTGGAATGTGAACAGTTCGGATTTCCCAGGACCATCATAAAAATCGTCACCACTCATTTGATCATAATTAACAGTTTCCAATAACGATTTAACATAATCTGGTTTAAGTTTGTAGGTTATTTGACCAAAATCCTCGCTTTTCGATTTCGAATCTTCGGTTTTTATGGCTTTATTGTCTATTTTTTCGTTGATGGCATCTTTATTGTCATTGAGGTCTAATTTATTCATGGCATCAACTGTAGAAGATCCACTAAATCCATGTAGCTCTAGATATTTAACGATAAAATTGAATCGTTCCAAATTCGACTTTTGTATGGCAATTTTGTTCATGAACTGCATAAAAACGGGCGGACTTAACAAAAGAGCCCTATCGGGTAACTTTTCTGACTTTTGCGTTAAAAAATGTGTGATCTTAACGATGAACATTTTGTCCTCATATCGATGCGCAAGTTCATACAAATCGATAAGTGCCTCCACATCCATTAATCTAGCACGATTGCATAATACGGTAAGGCAATCATCGGTTATGGATTTAACCAGCCATTTAGAGCCGCACTCGTATAATTCTTTGAGAGTATAGTCATCATAGCTTTCGAGAGTGCATCTGTTGTAGGTGTATATATAATTGCGAAGCTTCTCAAAAGTATCGGGCGATACATCTTCCAAGAATATCTCGCCAGTAATAGATTCCTTGAAATCGCTCAAGAGCATTTGCTTGAAGAACTCCGAGCCTGCGGCTAAAATGATTTTGTGGCACTTGAATCTTTGAGAGTCGACAATAACACAACAATCCGTAAACTCTGAAGATAGAGCACTGAGAGCTGGTGCAAGCCTAGAAAATGTACAAAATTATTATCATTGAACTTTAAGTCAATATAGCATATAGACTGACCACTTGTCCATGGCTGTAGAGTATAAAACACTTAGTTTTCCAACAAAACTTTTAATATTTGTGAAAAATTGATTTACTTTTGATCGCGTCTTCTTCTGGAATCAGCTGCTCGCACTTATCAACTTGTTTGCTCAATATGTGAACGTGTTGCGCCAAATCAGACAGCTTTCTGTCGCACAGTAGTTCAGTTCTTGTTGGAGCTGCCAGATCGATAGGTATTATATTAATGTGGATTCAAACTTGAAGCCTTAAATTGGTGTAGATTAGGGCATAAATAAAGCGTTGGGCATTTCATTTTTTGAATTCTCAAGGTAAATGAATTCTGTGAACTTGCTTAGCACTCAGCATTTGCTTTCGATAAATATTTTGTTTCAAAGCACCGACGAACTATAAATTTTCGGTTTCGCTTTCGCCGCGGTCAATTTAAACACAAACTTGCACATGTATTTTATATTGTATATTTGTTTTATTTATAATTGTTCACTTAATACAAAAATACTCTTAATTTCCTCATTTCATACATGTTATATATATTTTTTCGTTTTCTTGTTAAATAAAAAGTTGTAAAAGCAAACAAAATGGCAACTTGGGCCAGAAGGAAACATAATTATATTTATTGAAACAAAAGATGAAAAAAGCCAAATACTATTACGCAAAGCGGGTGACCGTTAAAAAGATTTATCAATAGCTTTCGCAGCTGTATTTAATGTATACAAAATGTGTTTCTATATATACATATATCTATATATATATATATATATATATATATATATGTGTGTAAGGCTAATGTACATATATCAAATACATACAGTTCATTAATTAATAAAACAATAAAAAAAACACACACAGAGGCGGGCACTAAAGTCGAAAGGTTCATGCGTTTTCGTTTTTAAATACAATTCAAATTAGTTAATAAGCATAGCTCTTAAAGAAAGGCAACGGTGGCTGCATATTTATATATGTATATACTAAATGTATATATAATTATGTTCGGTTTTTTGTTTTTACTTTTGTATATAGCATATAAAGTTGTTGTTTGTCATTCAAAGTTATTGATAGTTTCGTCGTTTCTTTTGTAAAGTTGTCAAAAAAAAAAAAATAATAATAATAAATGTATATAATATAATATTAATAACTGTGCATGGCTATATCAAAACGTTTACTCCGAAATATCAATTGGAATGGATGTGGTGAACGTTGGCGTCTCCAGCTCCTCGTGCTTCTTCATTTTGAGACTCTGTGAAACGAAAAGATTAAAGATTAAATGGAATATGTATAAGTATAAGAGCATTGTGTGCTCTTACCTGTTGTAGTTTATAGTGATTGATAATGTCCTGATCAGCTGGGCATGATTGTGTAAATGCATCCAGCTGGTACATGTGATACATATAACGCCACAGCGCCGTCAAGTGTGTCTGTTGAGGAAGAGAACAGATTAAGTATACGCATATGTAAACGAAATAGAAACACTTACCGGTATCTCAAAGTCGACAAAGTATTTTCCTGCAACACGAATATGCTGCAGACGTGGCATCAACTCACAGTCAAAGCAACACATGGTGTCGCCGGTGAGGAAGCGTGTATTACGATTGGCCAAATGATCATTGATCTTCTTGAGATGCGAGAGCAGTGCATTGTTCTTGGCATCATCCTTCTTGACCAGCATCAGCTTCAGTTTACCATACAGATTCTCAATGAGCGTGGCCACATCCTTGTCCTGCACAAAGAGATTGTAGCCGCCGGGTATGTTCTTCATGATGTGTCGCTCGATCTTCTCGTTCTCCAATATGGCCAGGCCATTGTCGATCAGGATCGGTGGATGTGTTGCCTCGAAATTGGTTCGGAAATCGGGTGGCGGCTTCTGCATATCCACTGTGGTCACTTTCAAACTAATCGTCTTTAGCTCGGCCAGCAGATACAAGTCCATAAAGTACTCCTGACAGAACAGACATGCTCCCTTGCGGCGTCCATCAATGGTCGAGGCCTGTTCAAGTAGCAAAAAACCATACCAAACGATATGTCAAATTTTAATTGGTTTATAACTATGTTCTTTGTTGTCATGTCTAAAGGGAGGGTGAGGGGGGGGGGGGTCAAAGTGACGGACGTTGAACACATACATAAGTATAATTAATCTATACTAAATGCTAGTTAAGCGTTGATCGCGTGCCAGCCATTTAGCAAACGAATAAATCAAATGAAACAACAAAAAAAAAAAAAAAAAAAAAAACAATAAACACTTAAGTGATAGTACAGTGTACGCTTGCTATAGCGTATAATATTTATATAGACATATTTTAAATATATTGTTTGGAACGCGCACTGTATGTGCTTTTAATCATGTGACATCATCATTCACAATATTCATGTCGCGTGATGTATTGTTGACACTCACGCTGTTATCGAACAAATATCGAAGAAAAAGTCTTTGGCGCGCTTTTGTCAAACGTCTTGAGAAGTTTGAGCGCGTCAAAGTTCCTGGCAGCGAGAGCGCTGTGCATATATGCCAGCCACGCCTGCGTGGCATTTGACCAACAAAGATGACATGATGTCATCATCACCCTCTCTTGCGCTCTCTCTCTCGCTCTATCTTTCTCTACCGTTGTTTGACTTGTTGATTTATCGACAGCCGGCAAGTGTGCGTGTGTGTGTGTGTGTGTGTTAGATAAACGTATGTGTGTTATTGTGTTTGTTTTCGCGTTTACACATTGCAACACAACTCCATTTACGTCGCACATTGCTTACAAGGTTGTGCCCGGCCGGCCAGCTGCTTCCCAAAATAGAACTCTTGTAATATTCGCCGACCAATTGATGAGTAATAGCCAAATACGGACTATTAGCAATGACTACCTGTCCGAAGCAACAACTAATCGATTGATCACAATCGTTTGTATTAACATTTACGCACCAATTACCCAGTCTATTATTATTATGTTCAATTTTCAAATAAGATATAATTAACATGCGTTTGCCATGTGAATCAAATAAAAAGCTTAATAGCCACACCACATAATGAAGTATCATAAGCTTAACGTATGTATGTATGCATGTATGAGCTGCGCCCTCACGCCGCCCCTTATGGGGCATCCATGCATGTGTTTTGTGTAGTGGAAGAGGGGAAGAAGGGAGCGCCGTCACGGGTACGTTGTCACTCAAGGCATTTAACGCTTGAGCTTTAACAGTTTATTTTCATACAATAGCGGCAAAAATATTGCACATGTGCCTTGCCGCATTAGTAGCCGGTGAATGCCCAGCAATATGATTAACTATTTGCTGATATGTATGTACATATGTATATACTGCATAGAACATACAAATAAACATGTGTACATACACATGTACAAACTTTGGTCAACCATAAAGTTCTCTCTCTCGCACTCGCTACTGCAACTATCAGTGTTGACAACTTTAGACGCGAGGGGAAATGCATGCAAAATATGTACATATATTATTGCATATAAATAATAATTACTTTTCCAATAGTATTTACAATTTAGAAATTGTTTAACACCAGCATGTGGAACGTCAAAGATCAAAACGTTGACGTGACTACAGCCCACCCCCCTTTTCGATCACCTTACGTCAAACTATCGACAGCGACTTGAAAACGATTGCAATTGCCGTTTCGCAAATAGAAATGACGATCCAAAACAAGCCAAAAACGGCAAATGTCAAGTGGCATAGAGTCTTTATATGTACATACGCACATACATACATACATTTATGTTTGTAATTCAAAATCATAAGCAAAAATATCATTGCCAAAACGAACAGTCAGAGATCAGCAATAAAACCGTTAAAATCAAATACTATGTATGCACAAACATTTCATTTATCTTGCAAATACATTTCTGTTGTGTGCGGTTTTTGGGCGAACAAGAAGATAAAGATGAAGGAAAAAAAAACAACAACAGCAGCAGTCACAAATATTAAATGGCATCATTCACAGAAGCGAGACAAATCTATCTATCGTACGGTTAATCATCTATCTCTTCTACCTCGCATCTATTCCTACATGTGTATGTATGTATGTATGTGGCTTGCAAAACATTTCCAACTAGACTATTCGATTCTTGATTTGTTGTCTCATTGTTGTTGTTGTTGTTGCTGTTATTGTATTAGGGGCAACACAATTCAGCAGAAATAACAGTTGTGATAAGATAAAAGAAAAATAAAGACTTTTTTGAGTAGCAGTAATCACAAATCAAATGTATGTTTGTATGTCCCACGTATGTATGTAGTGTATTAGAGATGCGAAAGAAGCGAAAATAAAAGTTACATTCTTGTTGAAGAAAGTTTATACAATGATTATACACTATTAAAACAGCTTACGAATATTATCAACAACACTGGTGATTAGTTTGAAAGAGTGATTTATTTTTAGAACCGGTTTTGTGCTGACAGCTGCTGCCGCTGCAGCCCTCAATAATTTTCGGCAGCACATGCATACATACATACATATGTATATGAAGTTGAGGGCGGGCAGAGAGTGAGAGAGAGATGTCAACCTTGGAAGCTTTCTTGTTGCTTACCCGAACAACCGTACATACCAGTGCATACATACATATATACTACATATCTTATCGGACAGCAGCGGAAGCATTCGCCCTCAATAGAAACCGTACGAGCAAAAGCCAACGGCTCTTCACTCTGATGAAGTAATAGCAAAAAAAAAAAAAAAACAAAAAAAACAAACGACTACAACAAAATAATAAAAATAAAAATTATAATCAACGGTGAGTGAGTGCTGTATGAAGGTGGAACGTGAGCTTGAAGAATACTCGCTGGCTGGCTGGCTGGTTGGCTCGTATCTTGGCCTAAATTGGTTAAATGGCTAATGGGTATTGCCGCTGTTGTTGTTGCTGTTTTTGTGTTCATGTCTTATTTATGGCGTGCTGTGGGGAACGCTCGCTTGTCAATTTCATTTTGGCGAACTTTGTGACTTAATTGCTATTTTAGTTACCGGCGCAAAGATAAAGTACCGACGACGACGACGGTGTTAAGTAATTTCTAAAATGATATATATTTTCCACGATTGCGGAATGTACAAAACACAGATAACATGGCATGTACATACATACATATATACCTTTTGTTGTTGTGGATTTGTCAATGAAATGCACACACACACATACATATGCATGCATAAGCCACACACGCCACCCACAATACAGCTGTAGTAAAAGTAGTTGCGTGCTTTGTTAAATGTCATGCTGCAGCGATCTGCAGATGGACGCGTGAGCATGAAAAGTTCCTTATATACATATGTACATACATACATATGTATGCACACACAGTGTTGCATTTAAATTTGCGTGTCAAATCAATTTGCACATTTTGAGCAATTCACAAACATCGAAACTCACACCTTAAAAATCTGCATGAGGCTAATGCTATCGATACATTTTGTCGATGCCCAAACAAAGGCATCAAAGGTTTTTTTTTTGGGATAGTTGACGTCTCTCTCTCTCTATGCATTTCAACTTAAAACAATGAGCGCAATTGTTGTCGTTTTGTATAAGTGTGTGTGTGTGTTTGTGTGGGCGATGACTGTGTGTGCCTGGGCCTTTGGCTTTTGCCAAGGAGGCGGAAAAGTGCACACGAGAAAAACCTGTTTAGCGTTCAATGATTGTGTTTTGTTGGTTTGTTAGACCTCGCGCACACATTTGTTTTGTTTGTTGCTTGGCTTGGCTTGCTTGGCTTTGCACGCGCCGCGCCACAGACACGACAGCCAGTTAGTTGGGAAGAGTGAATGCTGCTGTTGCTGCTTCTTTTGCCGCTGCTTTCTTCGTCTATGCAACATAGTTGTTGTAACAACAACAGGCAGGCGGGCGCAATGTATTTGGGCGCAAAAAAACCAAATTGAACTTTCACTTTTTGCTTAAACGCTTTATTTGTACATTTACGTTTATTGTTGTTTTCAATTTTATTGCAAACGGCATCTGCACGCTAGTGTACATATGTATGTGTATGTGTGTGCATTATGTCAAAAATGCTTTTGCTTCATTGAGAGAGAGTGCATTGGGTTCAACAGGTGCGCTCACATTCACAGTCAGTCAGCCATCTTTCACTTTCTCTCTTTTGCTGAGCAAAAGCTCAAATCTAACAGCATTAGCAACAGCAACGGGGTGTCACTCTCAACTCTATGCAATACGAGTTGCATTAGTCATACTTCTTCTTTCTGTCAGTTTAGGGCGCGGCATATGCCGCTTAGCGTGGGCGTCACACAGAGGAGTGGAGCATAGGGTCCCCCCCCCACTCTCCAAATAATGGTTGCTTTACTAATAGAATCAACAATCGTTGCTGTACAAAGACAATTACTTGGACAAACAAATGTTATTCAAGTTGAAGTGTTGTTTTCGTCTTTCTTTTGCATGACGTAGGCGCCAAGAAATATCAAATTCAAACGCGCACACACACACACACACACACACACACACTTATCAAGCCCAAGCGAAAAACGTGAGAGCTGTCAGGCAATTGGTGCAATGATATGCGATTACTTAAGATGTCAGATTAATTAACTTATTAACTAACTCAAATGCAAGTGCTTCCAAGTATTTAGCAAGGGCTGAAACAAATACGAATGCAAATTTATAATAAGCACACGTGTGTTTGTCGGTGTGTGCGCAGCTTTTGCTGCTGCTTGGCTGGCTAAGAACTTGAAAATGTGAGACAGAGAAAGAAGATGAGTGCAAACCAGTTTTTGCGATGCTTAGCTAAGAATCAACAACAACAACAACACCGAGAAGAACTTGGGGAGGGGGACCGCAGAGCAAAATGTTGATGAACAGTGTTGCCAATTCCGTTTACTTTAAAATGAGAGATTTCTACTCGTTTGTACGCCTTTTATCAAACTAACAACATTAACGCTAATTACCGACATGAACTAAAAAAAAAGCAAACATTAGTTTAACTAATTTAGACAAGAAAAATCGAACGGCAGCAAACTAAAATGTTCATTTTAAAATTAGCTCGTCATTTCTTTTTAAGTGGACAGGGAATAGGGTGTGAAACGAAGAAGAATGTGTCTTTCAGTGTCTGTATGTGTGTGTGTTTAGCTATTTGCAACACACAACATTTTCAGCATTTTCACTTAATTGATGCACGAAAAAATTTGCAAAAAGCGCGCAGCATAAGGCAATTTAACACACATACTAACAAAATAAAAATGCATGTGTATATGCATATTGCATGTGGCTGGCTGGCAAAATAACCCACCTTAATGATCAATTCGATCTCGGGCACATCAAATTTGCTGGTACCGTTCGACGACGACGACTCCTGCTGCGACTGTGTATCAACTTCGGCGGCTGACATGGTTTTTTTTTTCTTTTTTTTTTGCAAAGCTCTAGCTTTCTTGTTAGCAACTTTAAAATGTACGCTTTGGGTGCTGCTTCTTTTCTTTTCTTTTTTGTTGTTTGCGTTATCGTTGTTGTGTCCGCGTGACGTGCGTACGTGTTTTTTTTCCTTTGCTCTTTATGTTGTGTTAATATATTTACATATATATGTATTTTGGTAATATTCACGCACGAACACAGAGCACTCTATTATAAAATTCACTGTACTTGAGCACAACAGAATGTGTGGATTGTAGGAAATAAAAAAAATTACGCTGCTTCCCGTTGCAAGCGATTGCGGTGTGCTGCCTGTTTGCTATAGTTACGGTCTGCAATGGTGTTGAATTCAATCCAATGGATTGTTCACAATGCGATGAATTCAAAATTGTTATCGATTCCTAAAATAGGTATGCCGCTCAAAATTACTCGATATGGTTTGTGTCATCGACAGCATGCCATGAACAAACGGTCACACCGACTGTATAGTGTCTTATCGTTTATCTGTCTATCGTTTAAAATCGTGCTGCTAAATAAGCCGGCTTCCCACTGAATTAAAAAAATTATACTTTTGTGTTGCCGAGTGTGTAAATAAGTACGTTAAGTATGGATTTTAATCAGCTTCTACAAGAGGCACAGCGTCTCGCGAACGAAACCGAAATACCGCCAGTCGAGCGCACACTGTCCCAAGTACTTCAAGCCACACAGGAATTGCATTCGCGCGTTACCAAAAATGGCACAAACGATATGCAAGCGTAAGTTATTGTAACCACAAAGTAACCTATTCTGTAGCGCACATTTCACCTTTTCATGCAGGCAACTATTGCTTGGTGCCCGCGGTGTGGATCTGCCCAAACTGACACAGAAAGTTGAATCGCTGAGCGCGCGCCAATCCTTCGAGCCCCTCAATCCGATCGCCGACACCGATGTGGAAGGCTATCTAAAGAACGTACGCAACAATGCCGTACTCGCTATTATAGAGGAGACCAATCAAAATGTAAACAACACTTCCAAATCTCCAAACTGCTTTATATAATTTGTTGTTCATTGTTCCTTGTTAGATATTCAAAACGGTTGATCGGAACAAGATGCGTGCCATGTTTGCGGATTGGGGTGATGAAAAGGAGTTGCTGCTGAATGCAATGGTTGGACCCAATCAGGAGGACTTCCCCGATACGCCCCGTCACATGCTATCCACAAAACTGGCCCAGCACGCGGCCCCTAGCTCTCGCCTCAATCGCTATGAGACAATCTATGCGGATGAGATCCGTCAATACAATGAAGCGCATGGCCAGAGCAATCACCGTTATAATCTGCTTAAAAAACTTACAAATACGGTCCAGAATCCGGCACTTAACTTTGATAATCAGGTCATCGATATGTGGTATGTGCTCAACTATATGGCCAATGTGACGCCCGTCTCCCGCAATGCGGATCCCATCAAGATACGCCATACGGGCCATCAGTTTGTGCAGCTGGCGCTCACATACTTGGAGAAGTCCTACAAACAGTATATGGGCAGGATCATTAGTAGAAACCTCATAACGGGCAATCGTGGCGGCCATCCCAATGTCTACAATACGGTTAGCTCGTTTGTCAGCATTAATTTCGAATCGCCTTCCTCTCTGGTCGGTCTACTGGACATCAACGAGAACACTCCCCTGTGGCCGCTAATCTATTACAGTTTGCGTAGCGGTGATATTGGTGCTGCTGCTACCTTCCTGGAGGAGGGAGGCGTTTGTCCCGATTTGCTGACCCTCATGCAATACAGAGAGGACGAAAAAGAGAGGCAGAAGGAGAAGGGCAAAAAGATGTTCCAGCAGCCAAATGAAATGAGCGATCAGGATGGTCCCAATGCCAGCTTGGAGCGTCAACTAAAGCTCGAGTATAGCGACAAGTTGCGCCACTGCTCGGATCCCTTCAAGAAGGCCGTAAGCACATGATGCCATCCAATCCCTAAATACCTTCTAAATGCATATATATTTTGTCTATAGGTATTTGCCATGATGTTGGCCTGCGATCCGCACGAGGCACATCCAGGCGTTGTGCGCACCATCGATGATTTCCTTTGGATGCAGCTGGCCGTCTTGGCCACAGAGCATCATACCGATTTTAATATCGAACGTATGACCTACAGTGGATTGCAAACGCTCATCTTGGACAGATATGGCGAACACTATTTCAATGCCAACGAGAAGAAGTCCCTCTATTACCAAGTACTCATCTTAACGGGCCAATTCGAGTCGGCCATTGAGTTTCTGGCACGCACCGATGAGAATCGTGTCCATGCCGTTCATATGGCCATTGCCCTCAATGAGCTCTCAATGCTGGGCACACCCAGTGACATACAGCAGCCGCTTCTAAGCACAGAGGCATCAGATCCGTCGCCAATGCGGCGTCTCAACTTGGCACGCCTCGTCATCATGTACACGAAATGCTTTGAGCAAACGGACACCGAAGAGGCAATGCACTATTATTTCTTGTTGCGCCATTTCAAGGGCAAAGATGGACGCAATCTGATGCTGACCTGCGTTTGTGATTTGCTCGTTGAGAATTGTAATGATGATTTGATAACATTGATCTTTGGTGAACCGGACACTGAAAATCCCTGGCGTTATATTGGGTGAGCATAAGCTATATCATACCTGTTAAGTAGTTTTTACTAATTGTAGTCATGAGTAGTTAAATTATATTCATTACATTACGACTATTTTTGATTTTACTTTACTTTATAATGATTACGATTACAAAAAAAGTAACAATAATCTAAAATTATCGCAAATTATCAAAATAATCAAAATTATTTTTTGATTATATTTGATTATTTTTGACTATTTGTAACATTTTGCAAGCAATTGTGACTATTTTTCACTAAAACACAACAAAATAATTCCAGCAACAAAGCTGAGGTATAATATGTAAAGTGCAATTTAAATTTTATTTTTGTGATTCGCCAAGAAGGGAAGAAAAATACTCACAAATAATCAAAAAGAATTAATTTTTGATTAATCATGATTATTTTTATTTTTTTTTTATTATATTTAATTATTTTGAAAATTTGCAATTATATTTGATTTTTTGTAATCGGAATCACTATTTAATCATAAATCTTTACCACCGAACAATATAGTCACTACGACTACTTTTCAAAAATAATTTAATTGATTAATAATTGTAATCGTAATTTTTATTTATTTTTTTTTATTTTTTAGCGGCATGTTTGCCGTGTTCCCCAGCATGGATCAACAGGACAAGTATGCGGTGGCCAACATGGCTGGCGATCTGCTATCCCATCGCACACAATACGAGTCGGCCATACAGCTATTCCTCATTGCCGGCCAGCTGGAGAAGGCATTACGTTTGCTCTGCTCCCTGCTCGTCCAAGTAGTGCATCAGCCCAACAAAAAGGGCAGCATACGGGATCAACTCGCAGAGCTAATAGAGAGCATAGACAGATCGCTGGCACGCCGCAAACTGGAAGTGGATGAGCATCTGATGAGCACATATACGCTGCTCTCCCAGCTGCTCAAGTTCTTCGATCTGTATCATGAGGGCGAGGGACGCGAGGCCGCCGTCCTGTTGTCCAAGTGCCACATAACACCAAATAGTTGTGCCCAGGTCGACGATTGCATTCGTCGTCTGAAGCTGGTGGGCTCCGATATCATGAAGGTGCTGCCCGATGTGCTGCTGGCCGCCATGGATCTCATCTATGCCGAGTACCAGGAACAAAAGTCCCTTATGGGCAGTCCGCTCATTGATGAGGCGGATGTCACTCTGGCTGCCAAACTGGACAAAACGGAGGAGGTGCTGCTGTCGTTGCGGCAACGTGCCAAGGCCATGACTAATATGGCTGCCACGCTGCCCTATCGCATGCCTGCCGACATCAATAATCGTCTGGTGCAGCTAGAGATCTTAATGCATTAGGGGGAGGGAAAGGGATTGGAAGCGAATTCATTAATTACTGCCAGAGTTTTTTGCATTTGATTTTTTGTGAAATTTTCTTTGTCTTTTATTAAAAAAGTTGATATATATATTTAATTGGTTATTCGAAAGTATGTATGTGAGTATGTATATATATATATTGTATTTTGTGCGTACAAATGTTGTAATGTGGAATCAGTCGAATCTTCTTCGTCGTTTAGCCCATATACTGATAGGATGCACACACGGGTTCCTGGTGGCGTGTGTGCGGCGAGGATTGCAGCGCCAAACGTTGCAAGTGACAGCCGCGGCATAGCAAACGGCCATCCAATGGATAACAACGTTTGTCCGGCTCATCCGTAAGCTGCATGCCACACTCCTCGCATATATAGCAATCGACATGGAAATCCTTGTCCATGGACACAACACGCACCGTCTCATCGGTGCCCTCCACAGGCGTAATGCCTACGAGAAAGACATGATTAGAGAAGATTGTAAGAGAGAGAGAGAAGAGTACGCACCTTTGCCGCAACTGGCACATTTGGGCGCAAACATGCGATGATAATCGTTCACACAATAGATCTTGTGATCCACATCGACGGTGAAGGGAACGCCATCGAGACATTCATTGCAAATGCAGCAGCGAAAGCAGCCTGGATGATATGATTTGCCCATTGCTTGCAGGATCTAATAAAGAGAGAGAGCAATAGAGTCAGAGCGAGAACGATATCATAAAGAAGTGTACAAACCATTTCCATGATAAGATGACCACAAATGGCGCATTTCTCAGCCGTTTGCTGAAAGCCCGAATACTGTGCATCAAAAAGAAAGAGAAACCAATACATATAGTAATATATATTATATTACACTGGTCGGCACATGTATTTTGACAACACTTATAGTTAAATCTACGCATTATTTATACTTACTTTAAAAAAAAGTTTAATATAAATGGATGGGAAATTTCAATTCCGTTTTGATGATACAATACTGTTCTTAATCCATTAAGTACCCATTGAAAGTTTTCAATTCTTGCAAAGGTCTATTTTCAAAACATTTTTCCAGGGCTTTAACAAAAAATGTTTTGATTTAAAAAGTAACTTTAAACAATTCTTATAGTGACTGAAAAAATATTTGTTCAAAAATCTCTTCGCATGTATTTTTTTTTAATTTTTTGAAAATGCTAAAAATTACTATTTCTGATGAAAAGGAGGTAAAATAGTAATTTTTAAACATTTTCAAAACTTCATAAAAATACATGCGAATAGATTTTTGAGCAAATCTTTTTAGTCACTATAAGAATTGTTTTAAAAATCTTTTAGCATCATAACATCAATTATTTTAGCCCGGGAAAAAAAGTTCTGAAAAAAGACCTTCGCATGAATTAAAAACTTTCAATGGGTACTTAATGGGTTGATAAGAAAATTTTATCATTCAAACGGAAATTTAATGACCTTTTCATTGATACCAAACACTCGATGATTAAGTAAGTTTTAATTATGAGAAGATATTACTTTAAAGTTGTCAAAATATTTATGCCCTGTAGTGTATGTGTTTAGATTTAAGCTAACCATATAATCCTCCTCACAGTAGACACGTCCATGCACATTGTAGAATGCCTTGCCGCGCAACGCTCGTCCACAGGAGCAGCATATAAAGCAATTGGTATGATACAAATTGCCCATCGCCTGGCATGCTTGACCAGCACCCTTCACCTTCTCGCCGCACGTATGACAAATGCCTGCAACAAGAACACACATTACATTAAATATATAGAATATATTAAGTGTTTGCTAACCAAAGTATTCGCCATGCTCCTCGCTCTGTTCGATCTCTTCCTCCAGTTGACGTGTCAGCTCCTCGATCTTGCGCTGCGCCTCGGTCGGACCAGCCGGACGCGGCGGTGTTACGCTGTATGGCAGTAAATTCTTGGTAAGACCTGCAAAAACACCAAACCAAAAGGTATCAAGTATACGTAGTACAAAGCGTATAAATGGGGACAAGTGAGGGCAAGGAGCAGCATACCTCGTTTAGGCCGCAAAGCGGCTGCGAAAGCATTTTTTAAAATAAGACAGAAAGCAAAGAGATATTAGTAATGAAGTTATATATAGTAGTTAGCATACCTGTTAAATAATGATTATTAATTGTAGTCATAGTTAAATAGATTATTTTTGAATCAATGATTAAATTGCAATTATTTTCGGTTTCACAGAATTATTTTATGATTACGATTACAAATAATCAAAAATAATGGAAAATTAATGAAAAATAAAAAAAAAATAATCGTTTTAATATTTTCCATTATTTTGCATTATTTCGACTATTTGGAGAGAAACTATTTATTTTCAACATCAGTACTTAACATGTAATATTAAATGTGATGTTGAAAACAATTTGTTTCTCTCAAAATTGTCTCAAATAGTCGAAATAATGGAAAATATCAAAACGATTATTTTACATTATTTGCAATTATTTATGTTAATTTTCCATTATTTTTGATTATTTGTAATCATAATCAATAAAAATTCATAAATTTTTTACCAGCCAACTATACAATCACTACGACTATATTCCAAAAATAATTTAATTGATTAGTAATTGTGATCGCCGGATTACCCGGTATGGTAGTTAGTTCTTATATAGAAGCATCTCCCATCGTCTCCCGCTCTTACCTGTGCTGCTCTGCGAGGGCGTTGGAGATGTGGCAACGGCTAGGGGCGCTGTTGTTGCCATCGGTGTGGCACGCATCTGCATGGGCTGCGTTGGAGCAGCGGTCGTCGCCGCCGCCGCCGTCGGCTGTATGCTGGTGGCAACCAGCGGTGCGGCTGCCACTAGTGCTGGCGGTGGCGGTGGCAACTGCGGCGGCTGTGGACTAATCGCTGTCAGACGCACATTGTTGGGACTGCGACTGGTGCTGCTGCTGCGATGCAAATTGGCTGTCATGCAGACATAATCCGAGCTATTGATGTCCTCAATGTAGTTGGGATTGACGGAGACATTGATGCCGCCGTGTTGTTGTTGATGAGGCTTCATGGGCGTATGCTGTTGCAGCTGGAGCTTGGCCAACGGCGTGGGCACCGGCGATGCCATTGGACTGGACAGATGGCTGGGCAGTGATAGATTGCGATAGCGTTGTGTGGGTGAACCCAAGCCACCGTTGTTGTTGGTGCTATTGCTGCGCTGATGCAGCGGCGATGTGAGCATCATTTCCATCGCCGCCTGATGGGGCGTCGGTGTGGCCATTTCGGTGTGCTGATATATGGTTGCTGTTGCCGGCGATGCCTGCGGCTGGGCACGTTGTCCGGAATGTGGTATTATGTTCTCATAGATGGGCGCTGCCAATGCGGATGATTGCAGCTCCTCAATGTGACTGTGACTGTGTGCATGATTGTGGTGGGTGTGGCTGTGTGTGTGCGTGTGGTGCTTGGGCGCCTCGGGCACGGGCGTGTGGGCAAAACGGCCGCCACCGATGGGCTGCATGAGGAGATAATCGTTGAGCATGACACTCTGACGACTGGCCGGAGATTGGGGCTGGGCACGCTTTTGATTCGTATCGAATTGGCCATAGAACTCGAGATTCTCATAGACGGGCGAATGCTTTTGCGGCGCAATACGCTGCCCCAGCACCTGGGCGGTGGGCGCATAGATCAATGGTGAATTTGTGGTGTGGCTGTGGCTACTATTGTTGCTGCCATTGCCAATCTCCATGGAATGTGGCTTGGGCGTTGCTGTTGCATATTTGGATGCGGCTATAATGCTGCCTCGCTCGTATAGCTTGTAGTCCTCGCTGCTGGGCAGCCGTGGTTGTTGCTGCTGCTGCACCTGATAATGTGGTTGTTGTTGTTGTGGTGCATCGTGCATAAAGTTTTCAATGGCGCCGGGTGAACGCTGATAGCTGGATATATTGAGGCGCTGCATTAGCGTCTCATAGTCCGCATCGGAGCCGCCGACACCGCCGCCCCCACCACCGCCGCTGCTGCTGCTGTTGGCATTTCGATGCGTTCGCTGGGTGGTCATTATGCACACATGCACATACACATACACATACGCATATATATATGAATGTGTGTATGTATACGTACGTATGAGTCGTTCTATGCCGTTTGTGCCGCTAGTTACGTTCGTCTTTTTCGGCTTTGCGGCGACTTTAAATTAATTGCGTTTTATCAGCTTTGTGTTAGCGACATTTTTTTCAATTTGTTTGTGTGTTCGATTTGGTGGAAAACAAAGACAAGTTGAAGAGCAGAATCTCTCAACACTACAATAACACATAAACACCTATACACACGTACATGTGGATTGTTGATCTTTTATCGATACATCGATGAACGCTTGTCGGCGAGGTAGCCACTTTAGGTGGCAGCACTGCAAGCTAACTAAATTGTGTGTTTCTTCCAACGACCGGTAGGTGTCGTCCCAGTAGTAACCGCCAAATTTGAATTTTTGTTATTTGAAATTTGCTTTATTTAAAGTTTACAATATAAGATCTTTTAAATATTTATATATATGTATACATGTATGATTGTTCTTTCTAATTCAATTCTAAAGCAGCAGCAGCAACATTAACACCAGCAGCGCCATTACAAAAAAAATCTACCTATAAACATAGTTTTGCTAAGAACTTTCTAATCGATTGATGCACTTGCTGGAAAGTTGCTGCTCACCAGCCAATGCGCCCTGTATATAAGTTAGTACATATATTAACATATGAATGTAACTGTATGTGTATATATGTTAGTATGCATGCATTGATTAAGGTAAGAAAAGATTCACACATTGAGTACGCAACTAGAAGTATTTAAATACGTACACACACATTTATAAATATATATATATATATATATATATATATATATATATATATGGTATAATGTATATTAACTCGTTTTGTTGTTTGTTGTTGCTTTCAACTTCCTCATTCACTATTGCTTTTAGTCATCTTCCTTGTGGCAGGTCTGATTGACTTTAAATATGTTTGAGAGCTCATCCAGTAAGGTCTCATAACGATAGGCGACACGTATCTCAGGCACATTGGTGCGCGTTATATCATTGCCATTGATGCCATCCTCAAAGTAATTGGGACCCAGCCATTGTTGTTTGATCTGGCGTAGTAAGAGATTTCATTATATAATCGAGTGATCCCAAAACTAAATCACTTACATTATGTGGAAAGCCGCTCATCATGACGCTGTTCCTGGCTAATTCACACATATCGCAGGAGCTGAGCTTCCACACCTGAGCCGCAATGCTGTACTCCTCCATAAGTGGTTCCTGTAACACCATAAAGTAATGCATTACAATTGATTTTTGTACGATTGTTTTTATATTGATTACCTTGGTAAAGTGAAATTGCAGCGGATCATCGGTGGACAACGATATTATGAGTCCACGAGCCAAATACTCGGGCAACGGATTGCGATGATAGTTGAGGAACAGCGAATTATTGGACAACGGTGACATGGCAATGCCAATCTGGGTCAGATAATACAGATACTGCAGCACGGGCACCTTGCGCAACAGCAGCCCGTGCGAAATGTTCTCGGCCATGAGGAAGCCACAGACCAGATGCTGCACGGGTCCAGCCTCGCCGCAATGGGGACGCAGCACGAACGTATTAAGACCGCGTTGTCTGCAAGGAATTCAACATAAGAAACAAGAGCACAAAAAAGGGTTTTAAGAACTCACTGTCGAAATTTGTTGAGGACTGTCATGTTGGCATACATATAGTATATATAGTAGGCATATGGTGGATTTTCTTCATATGTCCATTCCTCGGGGCGTGGCACATCGTTATCGAATAAAGGATTCTCCGGCTTTGATTCATCATCAACGGAATCGAAACCAATCACATAAGTTAAGAAACGATGCAAATTTGGATTCTCGCTGGGCTTATTCGTAGCCTCGAACAGTGGCAAGAATATATTATTTATGATCTCCTGGAATGACTTCATCATCTTGTTGGACTTGAATATATCAAAGAGACGTGGTATCTGTATCAACCAGCGTATGTTCGAGCTATAAACATCATTGTCGATGGCCCATTTGGCCAATTTGTTCCATTCATCTGGCGACTTGCCATAGATCGAGAGACGCAGCTCAGCATTCTGATACTTGGACTCCTCCAAATCAAAGGCAACCTCCTTAATGATTTGTGCAAAATATTTGCCATTCAAATAGTTGTCCGTCTTGAGAAAGACCTCACGCAGTCGCGACTCGCCAATGGGATTGTACTTGGAATTGAACTTATCGAAACGATGGAACGTATTACGATCGGCATGCACATCGAGCATATCGACGGTCAGATCGTATGTGGTCAAATTCATCGATTGGAACACCTGGGCCAGGGTCATTGGCTGTCCATTTGTATGGGTAACCACTTCGCTGGCATTGTTCTTTAGCGTCTTCTTGATGAAGCGTAACAGATGCTTTTGGTTCATGCATGACGCTGCATGTATGTGGGTATCCACCTTTCTAGTGTTGTAAAAGTCGCGATGCGGCACTGCCTTCTGTGCGGCAAGCTCACGCAGCTCATTCAACAGCACATGCATCTGATACTTGGAGGACAAATAGCAAAGGCGACGATAGCAAAACGATTTTCTAAAAAAAAAAAATACAAAGAATGAGAATGAAATTAGTTGCAAAAAGCATTAAAATACTCTACTTACAATGGTCCATCGGCAATCATATTACACATGACCTGCATGTCATTCACAAACTGACTCATATCCGGATACGTAAAGTTCAGTTCACTTGTTAACTCCTGCAAAATATTAGAGATTAAAATTTCTTTTTGTTTTTGGGTTGAGGAAAACTTACTTCATCATTGTAGATGTGAAAGACGCCATTGACGGGCTTTATGATGTAATTTTCATCTGGCACAAAGTCCACATCCCAGGCATGCGGTGCTTTTATCGATGGCGAAGGATGCAACTCTTTTTTTTTTTTTTTTTTTTTTGTATGTAAGATATAAAATAATATTGGATTTGAGTATTTTATATTGGTGTTTGCTCATTTGTGAACATTGCGTACCAGTTGTGTTGGTGTTGGAAAATGTTAATAAAATATATTTTTTAAAGCTACGGTTACATTGTACAACTAACGGTATTCAAACAGTAACTACAACTACGATCTACACACAAAATGTACATATTGGTGTTGTGTGTGTGTGTGAAAAAGTGGGTGTGTCAAGAACAGGGTTTTTGTTATTGGGATCACAAAAATTTTGTTATTTTCTTTGCAAATTTTGAAAATATTTAGTTCTTTCGGACACACCCGACAGGTTTTAACAATATTCTCGAACTTGTTTTGCACTAAAGTGTGTGTTTCAAGTCGTTAGAAAGAGACAGACAGAGCGTGAAAAGGTTGGTGTACATATAATTGGGTCAAACGAAGCAAGAAATCGCATACTGCTACTGCAGGCTGACAGTGTAACACAGTGACATTGTGACATAGTGACAGTGACAGTGAAAAGGCAAACGAGAATAGCAAGAGACAAAGCAAAATAACGGCAGTTAGCAAGCAACAAAAAAAAGCAAACGCATAACGGAACTCAATACAATGACAAAAGCTTAATGCTACGGCACAAAGGTGTTATACAAAAAAGCGGGGGATCTGATTGTGGGTGTGTGACAAAGAGAGAGAAAGCAACAAAAAAAAAGGAAAGGAAACAACAACTGAATTTGATTCGGACACGCCGAAAGCTATGCCGAATTACCTGTAAAGCTGGCCATACTCTGTTTGCGAATTATGTCTAAAAAAAAAAACGAAAATGAAAAATAATATTTATATAGAAAATAATTATATATACAAAATGAATGAACATAACAAATACAAAAAATAATAAAAACCAAACGAAAGAGATAGAGACATAGACCTGATCTTTGATTAAAAAAACGAAAAAACTCAATAAAAAATCATACATCAATCATTTCATATATATACATATGTAAATGGGAAACTTACTAAACGCAATAGAAGAAGAGATGACGGGAATATTTTAAGATGGCAGCGGCTATACAAAAGAGAGACGCGTATATCGTATATATATATATCAAAGGGGAGAGAGAAATAGAGATAGTGATAGAGCGAAGAATAAAGAGCTTAACGCATTCCTAGCGCACAATAAATGATATATGTATATATATAGCTATAATAATGTATGTACATAACATATACGATAAAGAATAAAATAAACTATCGTTTGTATAATACATCGCATCGGTAACTGTGGTGCTATACAACACTGTCATAAACTCTCTACACTATTTTTAGAGGGAGAAGGGAAAACCGGCTCCACTAACCCCACTGCAACAACAACAAAACAGCACTAACGAAGAGGAAACACTTGAACCTACCTGATACCGATTTAACGGGCAGATCTTCATAACGGTCCTTGAGGCGCACCGTTTTCAGGAAACGTGCTGTGGTCGTTGGAAACGATTGATCCGATATCTCCATGTAATGCGAGCGCAATTTGAGCGCCTCGATGAGCAGCGTTGATGCACGCTCCAGATCCTCGAGCGGTACGCCGCTGGTATCCTCACCCGAGACGGAGACACGCTGAAAATTGATGTCCGCATCGGTAAGTCGTGCCGGTTCCGCCGATACATGACCCTCGGAGCTGGAACTACTTGCCCGTGGACTGGATATTTGGACCGCTGCCCGACTGCCGATTGCCGACGATTGCCTGTAAGAATGATAGACATATCAATTAACTTTGTTCAAGGCTGTAGGTTGTCAAGTATAGACCATTCTTGCGACTTGGCCTGGTATTCGTAGTGACGGCAAAAGCTATAGCTATCATCCGCGAACGACATGTTGCTCCTCGAGCTTCCCGAATACAGTGAATGGGGTACGTTAAGTTGCCTGGTCAAGCTTACAGTTGCTCAATGATCGATTGAGCGATTAATTTTATGGCGCTACCTTCCCCAACCCTCCTCCTTCGCCTGCGCCCCTGATAATTTGCAATTGGGCACGCGATGTCACTAACTGACTAACTGACATCGGAGGGAGTGTGGGGGGAGTTCCCCTGTCGAAAGGTGTCTCATAAGAAGTTCACCTGATAGATGTGAGAGATGTTCGCGTGTCACGAACACGAAACCCTGCTAGGAACTAGTTCCGGAAGACTCTTTTTATTGACGCATACGAACCAAAACTTTTCCAATGTTTGTATTGATGCTCGTGACACGAAGGCAACTCTTTGTGTTTGCTCTTTATGAGCCAAACAACACCCAATCAACAATCAACAAACTTCAAGTGCAGTGCGAAAAGTTTGGTTGCTTTTGACGCTTGGCGTGTCACACGAACAACAACAAAAAACACTACGATGACTGATTGCTAGCGAATCCTCAATGTCAGTCGTAGGTCGTTGGACAACTTGGCTTGAAACAGAGACCCAGCGAGAAGCCCGAAACCGAGCCCGAGCCCAAACCCTGACTGTCCCTGACTTGTGCGTTTCTTTTGTTTATTTTGTTATTTGCCCGTTTGTTGCTTTCGCTTTTTATTGGGGCCAATGCGTTTTTCTAGCGGCACGCTCCAAGTTATATGGATGCACAAATTGTACTGAAAAGTGACGGCATTCGAAACTCAAAAATTGCTGGCCAAGTTCGGCGCGTTTTCCTGCCTTACCTGATGGTGGTTGTTGTTGGTTGGTTTGTTGGCGGTTTCATCATTATGCCATAAGCCGCGTTGGCGACGCGGCTCGTGTGCTGTCTATGTGTGTGTGTATGTATGTGTGTGTGTGTGTGTGTGTATGTGTGTGTGTAATGCTAATGCAGTCCCATTCAAAATCAGAACGTGTCCAATGTTGTTCTCGTTCCCTACGCTTTGACCCAGCCAGGGGGAACCTAACTACCTACACACCCCTCTCCCGGTTGGTTATGAATAAGGTGTCTGTAGGTGAGTCTTGTTGCGTGGATTACAACACAAAAACAATGTAAACTTAATAGACTTGACGAATTGGGTATTTAATGTCTGGTTATACCAGACTTCCCTGGTGGTAGGTACCGGGAACCATACCATAAATTCTATCTGATTGAAACCCTAATTTTATCAATGTGATCTATAACTAACCGAACCTCATCAGCAACAGAATGTTTATATACCAGACCAGAACCCTCTATAAGGAGCATACGAATCTACCATGAAATCTACCTGATTAAAACCCTAATTAAACAGTTCCACTTGCTTTTTATCAATGTGATCTATAATTAACCAAGCCGTATTAGCTACAGAAAATTTGTTTATACCAGACTACTCTAGTGGTAGGTACCGGGAACCCTCTATAAGGAGCATAACCCTACGAATCTATCTGATTAAAGCCCTAATTAATCTGTTTGGTGCATTTGATTGCGTTTAATCAATATGATCTATAACTAACCAAACCTTATCAGCTGCAAAATGTCAGGTTATACCAGACTACTCTAGTGGTAGGTACCAGAAACCCTCTCGGTAGCATAACGAACGAATCTACCATAATATCTACCTAGTTAATTTGTTCCACTTCGTTTACTGCATTTGATTGCTTTTTATCAATGTGATCTTTAATTAACCAAGCCTTATCAGCAACAGAAAATTTGGTTATACCAGACTACTCTAGTGGTAGGTACCGGGAACCCTCTCAGTAGCATAACCTTACGAATCTACAATAAAATCTATCTGATTAAAACCCTAATTAATCACTGTTCCACTTGCTTTTTATCAATATGATCTATAACTAACCAAACCTTATCAACCCTAACCCAATAATAGCCCCTTATCAAGTCCATAAAGATATGTATAGATTGCACTTACTTAACATTGAGTTGACGTTGTATTTGTAACTTCTTTTCAATCTGTTCAATGGGAAACTGAGGTACTTCATAAGGTGCCGAAATTTCATTGGTTAGCTCATTATCAGCATCGGCCTTATCAGCGTCGGGTGAATCGGTCATATCGCCTGTAATAAACAACAAATTGACATTTAATTAAAGTTGAACACAAGAAAATACCTAGACAGGTTTTATGTTGATTGTTTGTAAATGGTTTCATTAAATTCTATTGCACTTTTTGTATGTGTTTTGATCAACCTACTAATTGGATTTTCTACGGTCTTCAACTCTGTTTCCACGACATTGCCACCAAAGAATTGAAAATCTGAGCCACTGTCTCTGCGATTGAAGTTCATAACGTGGTAAAGAATGCAAAATGTACAAAAAATAAATATATTCGCGATCGTATATTTCAAACGCTTGTAACCTGAGCGAATGCTTTAGCTTAAATGACTGAGAGATTGGGAAGACCTGAGACGCGATTTTGAAAACAACAACAAAATTATCAATTTTGAAAAACAAAAAAAAAAAAAAAAAACGAACGCACATATATAGAAAATGCGAAGGCAGCTTAAACAGCGGGCGGTGATAGCGAGAAACCAAAACAAAATGTTTAACGAGAACTACAAACCGAATCGTGAATACGCTACAGAAATTTACTATTGATTGTGACAAGAAGAGTATTTGTTAATGTGTTTTGTGCACAAGTTGAAGATCTATTGACAGTATCCAAAAGATTCGTTACTAATATGGACATCAATAGCTGTCCAAACATGACCCAAAGCCCAGCCCACACAAACACACAAAACACGGCATCCCGCTGTTAAACATTATCAATAGTGGTTGGTGAAGATAGTTGCCAGATAGATGAGAAATGAAACGCATCAACATTAAGTCAACGAAAACTTAAGGTTCTGATTACCGATGATCAAGATAAGCTTACTCGTTGTGAATTTGGTGCGTTGGCGAGTGTAAGAGGCAACGAGTGCAATCTGCACTCTTAAGGTTCTGATAACCGATGGTAAAGATAAGCTTACTCGTTGTGAATTTTGTGCGTTGATGAATTTACTTCTTTTGGCGAGTGTTAAGAGACAACGAGTGCGATCTGCAGCATCAAATGCAAAGTGTATTACGATTTCGTGTCGTTCGTTTGTTCAAACTTACAATTACATTTGGTACTCGTTGAGAACTTGGAGACTTTGGAGACCTTGGACACTTTGATTGGTATGGGCTTGAGCAGCAGCTGACTGCCATCGAGCGACTCTGTGGCATTTGACATTGCGCTGCGACGCGGCATTGCGGCAATCGAATCCTTATCCGCCAATGGATCATCATACGAATCAGTGTCGCCATCATTGCGATCCGAACCATCCGTATTGCCAATAATGCCACGATATGCCATAACTTAACGGATTGCCACAGGTCACACACAACACACTACACAGCACAGCACAGCACTTTAATCTTGGGGTTTCTGTTTTTATTTCTTTTCTTACGCTTTGAGAATTTCGATAACGTTTAACATGTGTCGATTTTGATGTGTAATCCAAATATATTTCGTTTATTTATGTAATATATTTACTGTTTGCTTTTGCTAGTTTTTTCACACTAAACTAACGCAAAAACAAATAAAGCAATCTTCACTCTCTCTCTCTCTTTGTTCTCGAAGTTTTATTCTTATTGCCCGGTTAAGAACGTTGTCAGTTTGTCTTATCGTTTTCCACTTGGATATTGCACTAGAAAGTGAGTTAGCCTTATCGGGGCATAGATCTGTTGTGCTACTGTTTCGGTTGCAACGCAATTTGCACATCTACGCGCTAATTTCAGTGTTTTCGTTGGATATGTTTTTCTTTGTTTTCCCCCTTGTGAATTATGGTTAGGCACTTGTTGTCCGCTCACTGCCAGATGTTTTCATCCAAAGTTTAAAACGAGCAAAATAGTAGCGAGAGAGCGAGAGCGAGTGTGAGCGTGAGCTTTTGCTCATTCGCGTAAAAAGCTTCCTTGTTGTTTATAACATCTAATTTATAAGATCAACAAAGTATATATACGAACATATATACATATATGCGCTGATAAATGAGGTTATCCAGCAACGAGAGAAACTTAGTTCTCAATTGGGCATATTAGTTTTGTCAGCGGATTACAACATGTAGATCATAATTTAACTATCGATAACATATCAATGAAGATAAGACTCTTGACTTAAACCAAGCTATCTCGAGTGCCAGTTATTTTCCCTTCACTCGGAATGACAATCAGCCTTTATTATGATTTTATATTGTTGTGGGAAAGACAGAAGCAACGTATTCAGTATGCAGTCAAATGTGATATGTTTGTAAAAATGACAACAGGTCTATCAAAATTAGCGTCTAAATGATAACGAGACAGACAGGCAGAAAGGCAGGCAGCAAAGTCAACTGCGTTACGCCGTCTACGTTTTCGTTGTTATTATTGTTGTTGAACCTGATGGCTCTATAAGTAAAATAAATTTGCCTGCGTAATTGCAGTTCATTTGCCTTATTTGTGGCATGCCACCCATGCATATTAGATATGACAACAACCTCTTACAACAAACAAGTAAGAAGGCTAGGACATACCCTTAACCCAATACGTAACCAATATGGACAAACTTCAAACTGCGATACCTCCGGTTTTTCTAACCCGATTTTGATCAATTTTTTAAAATGTTTATTATTTTATTCATAGTTTTAAGCCTCGTTTTCACAATTTTGAAATTCAAGATAAGGTTGTTATCGATCACATGTTTATATCGATAATTTGAAGCAAACTTATTCTTCTCGTGGTATAGGAGAGCTTAAGTTACAAGTTTAAAGTTTTTAACTCTTATAGTCTCTCATACAGACGGACGGACAGACAGACATGGCTATATCGACTCGGCTGTTGATGCTGATCAAGAATATATATACTTTATGGGGTCGGAGATGCGGCCTGTCTGTTACATACTTTTGACCAAAACCATTATACCCCTTTTTTTACACATTTTAGGGGTTAAGGGTATAAAAAAAGAATTGGTTCTTGAATATTCTAGATAAATGTCTTGTCAACAAAGAACAACAACAACAACAACAACTGTTTATCCTATTTGAAAACCATTTTTGGATACATATTATGTTAAGTGATTTCTTTTTATATATGGAACATATACATATATATATATATTTTGTTCACGACCATATTAAAGAGTTCATTCGTTTGTGTATTTATTTTTGGCAAACAAATACGTTTTTTATTTTGGCTTTTGTTGTTGATTTTATTGACCGAATTGTGTACTTATTAATTGCTACATTTGTTGTTGTTTGTCTTTCGAGTTCTTGTTTCGGGCACTTTGCCATTTGGCCATTGCCCGCTGACCAATTGATTATCATAAAAACGTCAACTGCAAACAGAAACACATTTTGCTACGTTTTCCACTTGCATAATGCCCATATTGGGACAACCGAAAAAGTTCTTTGCGCCTTTTTGACAGTCGGAATGGAATCGCGGAGTCAACTGATTTGAGTTTTGCTTGAAACTTGCCAAAAAGGAAGGAAAAACAGATACCATTTGGAATAGTTACACATGGTATATGATATATATAAATGATAAATAAAATATATAACAAAATTTGCAACAACGACGTTCAAAATACCCTTAAAAAACTTTAAAATACTAAAAATATTTATAAAAGAAAAGAAAATCGATAAAAATCGATTGTTTCAGTTAAAAGTGAAATGATTGACTTTTTGTAATCGGAATTTATTAAACATTTGAAAGGGTATTTAAACTAGTAAGGCAAAGAAAAGTTTTTTTATGTTTTTGGCGTGACAAACAATCATTAAGCTTTGGCAAAAGAGAGCGGAACAAGAAGCTTAGGCATGCAGAGAGAGTAAAAGGAAAAGCAAAACAACAACAATGCGCCCAACTGTGAGAACTTTTTCACATTTGTTTTGTTGTTGTTTGGGTTCTAATTGAAATCCCTGACCTATGCCTAGAAAAAAGCCAAGGGGTCTGTTTCAAAGTTTTCAGCTAAATACTCATTGATTATAATCGATGTCACATACAAAAAAAGCTCAATTACGATCAAATGCGTTAATAACGAAATTGATGATTCATCGCGTAAGAATATGAAATACTTATTCCGATGAATACATAGCTGATTTCCAATATAATTTTGGAATTTTCACACATAATATATTGCGCAGTGCAAATGATGATTTTTATTTCTCTCTCTATACATTTTTTAAGTGTTTCACTTGACTGTAAGCATATGCCTTTAATTGTAATTATATGCGAAATACCCGAATATACATGTTTATCAAAATGTTAAGCAGCTGTTCGCATTTTGGCCGTATTTGTTTTGTATTCATGCTGGATTATTTGTGGAGTCAATGATAAGCTTCACATCACAAAAGGGGGCTGATAACAGAACTATAACTGGGGTATATTTAACTTTTGGTTCGGGGATTCGAGTTTAAACAAACATTCCACAAATTCAGTTGCATATTATTATAATTATTTCATCTATATATTTTTTGTATTTTTGTTTGTTTACTCTCTTTATTTTTTATTGAAAGCCCTAGATAAGATTGCAAAATGTGCGCATTATATGCATAGTATTTTTTTTTTGAATGCTGACTAAAGGCAAACAGTCAAAAGTTATTGACTCTCCGCTGCATTAACATACATTAAAGAGTATGTGTGTATGTATGTTTGTGTGTATATACACTGTCATACACGAAACAAAAATCGGTTGTGTGTGCGTTCTTGTTGGCATCCAATTTTCTAAATGGCTTTGCCCGACGTCGTCGTCTGACAGTCCGTTGGGCTTTGGTGTCAGGTTTTTTTCCTACACTTAACTTGTTTGCTACAAACACACTCAATTCAACTCAATAATGTTCTCGATCCTACGTATACCTAGCAAAAGTTAAAGAATTTTGGCAAAAAATTTAGAATTTTAATGTCAATAGCATTTCGGCATCCTTTGAGCTCTTAATTCGTTAGACAAAACGACTGTTAATCTAAAAGCTGTTAAACAACATAAAATGTTGACACTCTGAGCGTGCATACCTTTACATTTACCATTAACAGGACACACTTTTTGGTCATGCAACAAGCCTATTGGGTTTCAATAGTGGTTTTTGCGGCACCAATAATTGCACAGTGCAAACAAAAACCGTTTCTAGCACCTTTTGTTTGCTAGGCAACTTCAAGTAATAAGCCAAATACATACATACATATACAGTATAGGTATGTACTCTTCTTTATGTTGCCTGCCAATGACCAGCAATTATGGTACGCACACACATACACGAAGGCGTACATGCAAGCTTAGATGTTTGTATGTACAATGTGTTTGTGTAGTTGTTGTTATTGTTGTTGTTCTTGTTAACATCCCCACTCACCTCCTTTGCGCTTTTCAATTCTCCGAATGCCCAGGCCCATGCCCGGGTCCATGTCCATTTCAACATCTGTGTCAAAGCCAAAGCTGCGATAGCCCTTGGCACTTAATGCATCCGCATAGCTTTGCATGCTGTGCTGCACTCTTGCACTCAGACAGACAAGACAAGACACACACACACACACACTCACCCACGAAAACGCACACGCACACACACACACACACGCCGGCTTTGTCTGTCCTCTTTTCACAGTTTTTAAAGCTTTTATGTATGTTTTATGTGCGCTTTTTTTTTTTGGTTTTTTGTGTTTTTTTTTTGGACGTGCCTTGAACTTGGCGCTGCTTTTTGGGTGGTGTTGCTGGCGGTGTCGTCACCTTTTCCTTCGACCTGCTTCTCCCAATTGTTGTGTGTCACTGTTGCAGTTTTCACACACTTTAAGTTCAAGTCGTAGATGAGTGTTTGTATGTAAGGTGCATGCAAATATGAAGTTACAAGACTTTCACACACAATAAATTCAAATGACACGCCACTACGGTACAAACAACGCAAAAAAAAAAAACGAAAAAACAATAACAATAATACTGCTTTGTAATGTGCGAAATTAACTGCGGCAACTGAATTGCCTCTAAGCGCTACAACTTTATTTTGCGACTGAGTCTTTCAGCCGGAACTGTTTTCTGTTTTCTGTGCATTGCGCAGCGCAGATAATTTCAATGTGCCGAGCGTTGCCATCTGCTGTTTCAAGGCGTTGCCGACGCTGTTAAAAAAAGTTCACAGCGCATGTGGAGCAAGCAGCTGTTGGGCGTACGATTAAGGGATTGCTCACGATTATTGCTATCGATAAGGTTTGAATATTTGGCGCCAGCATTTACTAGAGAATTAAATAAAAACGCATAGCTTTTGTAATTTAGTTTATTTCTTTTTTTGTTTGGTTTTGTTTTTTAATGTAATGCATAAAAATTGTGGTGTTGTTTAAAATTAAACCAATAAACATTTCACTTTATTAGTTTAATACAAATAATTTTACTTGCTCACGACAAATAGTTATTCAGTTTTTGGTTTCTTTCAGATTTTAAATTGCAAAAAGTTTACATTTTGTTGCTGTTTCTCTTTTACAGTTTTTTGTTTGCTTGTTACACATATTTTTTTTTAGTTTTGTTTAATATTTTGCTTCATGTATTTTTCTTTTGTATATAAGGAAACACAAAAAATCTCTAAACAAGTATATAGTTCTGTTTTGACTTTTTTTTGTTTCTTTTGTCGTTTGTTTCTTGTTTGGAACGGCATTATTGAACTTTTTGTTGATGTTTTTTGGTTTTGTGTTGCATATAAGTACATTTGTTTTTTGTTTTTGTTTTTTGTTGCATTAAAAACATTAATTCTTTGGCAGGCATTGCATTTCGTAGTTTTGTAAAAGTTTTCGTAAAACGATTGAAACCAAATCAAAAACCCAACTGAATAATACAATTTATATAAAAACATAAACATACAAACAAACAATTTATTTATGTTTCATTTGATTTTTGTTCTGAATTTAGTTTTTGGTTTTTTCTTTGTTTATTAATATATTAAATACACATCAATACTTTGGTAGTTTAAAAATTGTGTTTTGTTTTTGGGTTTTTTTTTATTTTTTTACTTTGTGCTAAATTACATTTTTAAAAATATGCTTAATATGTTTTTGGTTTTTTTGTTTTTGTTTTTGGTTTTTGCTTTTGGTTTTAAGTCAAAGACACGAAAGTGAAAGAGGTTTTTGTTTTTGGTTTACGTCTGTTTTGCTTAAATTATTATTTTTCTTTATTGTTATTATTTAATTGTGTTATCATTTAGTGTAATTAATTTTCCATGCGCTTAAGTTAAAACACCAAGATTTTGCTCAAAAGTTTTGTATTTTTTTTGTCAAGTTTTTCTTTTTTTCCGAATTAAATTTTAAATATCGAAATATATATATGTATGTATATATATATATGTATAAAGTTTTGTATTTTTTTTTGCTAATTTTTTTGTTTAAATTTTTATGTTGCTTAAAAACACCGAAAGCTTAAAATTTAGAGATTTTCCTAAAGTGTAAATTTTTACAATATTTTCTGTTTTTTAATTTTTTTTCACGTTATCTGGCTGTGCTTCCTGTGGCTGTTGTAGTGCTTGTTTTATCTTCATTTTTTTATTATATTATTTCTTGTTTTATATCGAATTGTTTTCATAATCCAGTTTAAAGGCTGCCCAAAAACAAAACGGCCATAACTAAGTTTGCTAAATGGAACCAAAAAGATCTTAAAACCAAACTTAACAGATTCTCACTGCACCAACCCGTTAGCTTCTCTATAGGTGGTTTCTTTTGGAATGAAAACTAGTTGACTGCCTCTCATCCACGATATATATAGCTAAAAAACGTTCTCTGTTCCACACACTTTGCTCCTGCTTCTCGCTTCTGCTCCAATCTCTGCCGTTCAATAAATACATAAGTAGTAGATTAAGGAAAAAACTGTATCACATTTTCAATTACGTCTTTGTTCGTAGCACCCTTCATAACAAACGCATCCCCCGATTCCCCATCATTCTTATCCCATTCCCCACATTTTAACCAGCTTTTTTTTAAAACTATTTACAGACTTGTTTAATGTGGCTCTGTATCGCTCAATTCGTTCCCTGCTTCTTCTGCTTACAATTACACCTACCATACAGTTGGAAAAAAATTGCGCTTCGGATTTGTATCACAAAAATAATTACAACTCTGTGCACAACATTGTGCACAACATATCGGCTTTGCCATTATCATTTTTCTCCACCCCCCCACTCAATCCTTACATGTATATGTACAGATGTACCTTACTAACTCGCTTTCTCTTTCTCTCTCTATCTCTCTCGCTGTCTCTCTAGAGTAGTATTACTATCTCTGTTGTGCATTTTAGACTTGGCTTAAACTAACATTGCTTATAAGTCAATCAATCTACATCTAAACCACGCAATCTGTTCCTTTTGGTTCCATTATTTTGGTTACATCTCTCTCCGATTCCAATATCTCACTCGCTCTCATTGTGCTAAAAAATCAGTTGAAATAATGCAAATCTTTTACTTAAGGTTTCATCTATTTAAAATTAGAAAGCCCTGACCGATCTCTTACATATTCAAAGGACATGTGTTTCAAGAGCGAAACTTTACTGTTCCCAACTACTGTAACTGTAACGGTAAGGCCAGGGCTGAAGACATACAAAAAAAATATAACTCGCTTGTAAAGAGTATTCTTTCTCGTTATTATGGTTATTCGTTAGTTTTGCTTGTTGGGATTTTCATTCTGCACTTAACTCAGTTGTTTTTTGTCATTTGTCAAAAATCAGTCTCTATTGCCTTTGTTCTATTTATGCATGTCTTTTCAATTATATTTTTAGGTTAGCATCTTTAGTTTTTTTTATTTTTTTTTTGAGTTTTCGGTAAAAAGTTCTTGTTGTTTTATGTAATTCTTTACTTGTTTTTTGGTTTTGTGCCATGGTTTTTTTTATGTTTTGGTTTTTTTGGGTTTTTTTTTGGTTTGTATGTATGTAATACACCTTAGAAAAATATCACATTCTTACTTCGTTCGTTCAAGAGACATTTTTTTTTATGTGGTTACATTTTGTTGTTGTTGTTCTTTCTTCTTTGGTTTTTTTCATTTATTTATTCATGTTTGTAATCATTTGCTATTTTGTTTTGTATTCATGTTTATTTACAGTTTAGTACGTTTCTACTTAGCTGCACGACTAAAATATATATAAAATTTAAAAAATATTTGATTGAGGTCATTTCAGAATTATTGCTAGTTCTCTTGCATGTATTCTTCATGTTCATTCATTCGTACTTTTCTTCATCTCAATTTCCCCTTTTATGCATTAAAGGTTTTCTTGTTTTACATTAAAATATTTGAATTTCATCTAAAATTGTTTTGTTTTTCGTATAATTTGTAGACACTGATTTCATTACGAGTATGTATAAAAAAAATTTAAGAAACATTTTAGTTTCCTTTTTTTTTGTATCGATACCATTATTACCTACTTGCATTTACATAACGTTTGTATGTATGTATATCTACTATATATGTATATAGTTATGTAAAACTCTTTAAATAGTTAAGAGACACGACAGTTAAAGTGTAGAGCTTAGGTGAGAGAGTTTTGAAGAGAGAAAGAGACAAAATACAATATATATATTTCTTTACTTTAGTTTAGCTCACAACATCAACAATGAAATATTTTATTTGTTTTTGTTTTTTTTTCTCTATATATATGAGTTTTTTTTGTTTTGTTTTTGTTAGTTTTTCTGTAAAAATCTCAAAAAGACGCCTAACACCGAAAAATATATTGCATGTACTACATTTTATGTTTATTATGCTTAGATGTTTTTTTTTTTGGTTTTGTTGTATTCTTAGAAGGTTTCCTTTGTAATATATACATGAGTTAGTTGGTGTTAACAATTTATTTGATTTTAGTTAAGTAAAAAAAAATGTTCGGTTAAGATGAAAAACATTTCTTAACTGATGCAAATAATATACTTTCTTTTGTGAATCTCATAAAAAAATTTCTTCTTCTTCTTCTTCAAAAAAAAAAAAATTAATTGATTTACAGCATAGTACTTATGAACATACATATAAACATTTTAATGTGTGTGTTTTTTAATTTTAATATTTTAAAAATTGTTTTTGTTGTTTTGTTATTTATGTGAAACCTCGAAATTGTCTTAATTTCATGAAAACGTAGTTTTGTTATTTTGCTTGGTTTTTTTTTTCAAACAGTTTCAGGAAACGCTCCAACATTTGTGCCATCATATTGAGTGTGTTTCTATCAAGCTATGATATTGCTTAAAGAAGTCTTCGAAACCTTTCTGATCATCTCATGACAGAACTCATGGCACTATGTACATTTTGGGAATACCTTCGAGCATACGACCTGTGTTCCATTTTAGATGGGTGTTCTTGTGGGAAAGGATTGGTTAAGGGTTTGTTTGTTGGGATCTGGTTTTTTGTTTTTGGTTACTAAAATGAACAACATTCATAATTTTCATTTCAAAATATGCATATACATATTGTATTTGTATATATATATATATATGTAATAGACACCGAAAACCACATGTACATTTATGTATTTGTATAAAGATTTATATGTATATATATATATTCTATGTATATTTTTTCCTTTCTTATAAATTGTTTAGTTATGAGTGTGTGTGTGTGAAT